>JARGCV010000083.1:0-1200000 GCA_034064705.1 Bothrops alternatus
CACATGGAAATTGATATCAATATCCAGGATTTTGAAAGATGAGGGGAGCCTCCTATGATGAGCTTCCTCCCCCCCAATGACAGCTGAGGACGTGATGAGGTGAGGACATGCTGGTGCCTCGTGGCCGCACCCTACCCCAAGACCATTTGGAATTTATGGACAAATCCTCATCTCTGTGTTTTTACCCAAGCTATGATTACTGGATGCAGGATAAGGCGAGCCTTCTTGCACTGCGAGATGCCTCCCTCTCACGGAAATGGCCTGTATGTCTTTCGAAGGCCTACCTTGATGATGGATTTTGGAATCCCGAGAGGTGGCATGCTCAAAAAAAGGGGCTATGGAGGTTTTTAAGTAGGGGTTTTAAATGTTTTTAAGGGGTTCTGGGTGAGGGGTGGGAAGATTAATGATAGTAATGGTGTAGGCCTGGGGGGAGGTCTACGGGATAGGGGAGGGTTAAGGGGTGGGAATAAGGAGGAGGCAGAAACATGGGCCAGGCAACAGGTGGGACCGGAACCACGAGGGTGCGGATCCGGGAGGGGGAAGAGGTGATTCCGTTCCCATCGGTTTTGTAAGTGGGAGGGGCAGATATGGCGGGAATAGGGAGCCATGTCAATTTATGGGAGCGCACCCCCGCTATCTCCGAGTGGTGCCACGCTCCGACTCCCGCGGCTCTACTTGTGATCTGGGTTGTTTAGAGCCAAAGGGCCCAGGTTGTAGGCTGATGCTGTGCAACGCCAGGTCTGTGGTTAACAAGGCCCCCTTGATACAAGACTTAATTACGGAGGGGGGCGCAGACCTGGCGGGTATTACGGAGACCTGGTTGGGACCAGAGGGAGTATCCCTCTGGTGGAAATGTGCCCTCCAGGCTTCCTTGCATTTCACCAGCCGAGAACTCAGGGCAGGGGTGCGGGAGTGGCGGTTATGATTAGGGAAGGTCTCAGGCCGAGGGAGGTTACTGTTCCTCAGACGGCAGGCTGTGAATCCCTCCTTGTGAGGTGGGACCTTGGGGGTCTGAGGGCTGTGTTGCTCACGTACCTGGCTCCCTGCCACGTGTCAACCGCCCTGCCCGAGCTCTTGGGCGTCATCGCGGCAGTGGCAATTGAGGTCCCCAGGCTGGGTAGTCATGGGTGACTTCAATCTGCCATCTGTGGGCGAGGCGTCTGGGGAGGTTCGGAGTTCATGGCTTCCATGACAGCCATGGACCTGACCCAGGTAATTCAAGGCCCCACACACACGGGGGAAACATGCTTGACCTAGTTTTTGTCTCTGGTCAGTGTCTGAGTGATCTGGATACGAGAAATATAGTCATTACACCTCTGTCATGGTCCGATCACTCTCTCCTATGCTTGGACTTTCAGACCGCTACACCCTGCTACAGGGAGGCGGAACCAATTATTTGGTACCGCCCCAGGCGACTGATGGAACCCGAGAGGTTCCAGACGGAGCTTGGGCCAATACCGGAGGCTCTAACACACAACTCGGTCGGGGCGCTGGTGGCTGTCTGAGATAGGACAGCTGCTGATGCCTTGGATAGGGTTGTGCCTTTGCAGCCTCTGAACCGGCATGGTTCTCGATCAGCTCCCTGGTTTAACGGGGAGCTGAGGGAGATGAAGCGCCGGAAAAGACGCCTAGAGAGCAGTTGGAGGGCGAGTCGCTCTGAGTCTGACCGAACACGAGTAAGAGACCATATTAGAACTTACCTAGTGGCAATAAGGGCAGAGAAGTGTTCTTACATCACTGCCCTTATTGCATCATCAGATAACCGCCCAGCCTCCCTGTTCAGGGTGACTTCATCGGGAGGCGAGGGGGGACCCCTTGGAGGGAAGAGCTGAGGATTTTGTGCAATATCTGCATGACAAAATCGCTCAGATTCGGGAAGGCTTTAACTTCGATGAAGGAGGTCCAGCAGGAGTGGCTGAGGCCGGTCTTGAGACTGTTACCTAGGCTGAGTTTCACTCCGTGACACCTGATGACGTGGACAGGTTGCTGGGAGGTCTTAGAGCAACCACATGTTTACTGGACCCGTGTCCCTCCTGGTTGGTACTGGCCTCCAGTGAGGTGACGTGAGGCTGGCTCCAGGCAATTATCAACGCGTCGCTGAGTGAGGGTGTCTTCCCTGCCCCTCCTCAAGAAGCCCACCCTTGACCCGGCTGTTTTATCTAACTATCATCCTGTCTCCAACCTTCACTTTGTTGCAAAGGCTATTGAGAGTGTGGTTGCTCGACAGTTCCCCCAGCACCTGGAGGAATCGTTGTATCTGAACCCGCTCCAGTCGGGCGTCAGGCCGGGTTACAGCACGGAAACAGCTTTGGTCGCATTGGTGGATGATCTCTGGTGGGCCCGGAACAGGGGTTGCTCCTCTGTCCTGGTGCTATTGGACCTCTCAGCGGCTTTTGATACCATCAACCATGGTATCATGCTGCGCCGGTTGGAGGGGTTAGGTATAGGGGGCACCGTGCTTTGGTGGTTCTCCTCCTTTCTCTCTGGCCGGACGCAGTTTGTGTTGACAGGGGGTCAGAGGTCGACCCCGAGGCCCCTTGATTGTGGGGTAGCTCAGGGGTCGGTCCTCTCGCCCTTGTTGTTCAACATTTATGTGAAGCTGCTGGGTGAGATCATCCGAGGTTTTGGGGTGGAATTCCATCAGTACACCGATGATACTCAGCTGTACATTTCCACCCCGAACCACCCAAATGAAGCTCTTGATGTGCTGACCCAGTGCCTGGAGGCCGTGTGGATCTGGATGGGGAAGAACGGTCTCAAGCTCAACCCTTCCAAGACCGAGTGGCTGTGGTTACCATCGTCCCGGTACAATCAGCTGATTCCATCGCTGTCTATTGGGGGTGAGTCAGTGGCCCCCACGGGAAGGGCTGGCAACTTGGGAGTCCTCCTAGATTCATGGCTGTCCCTTGAGGACCATCTGACGGCCGTGGCCAGGAGGATGTTTTACCAGATTCGTCTGGTACGCCAGTTGCGCCCCTTCCTACGCACGGTCACCCATACCTTCATCACTTCCAGACTGGACTATTGTAATGCTCTCTACATGGGGCTCCCCTTGAAGTGCACATGGAGGCTTCAACTGGCGCAGAATGCGGCCGCCCGGGTGGTAGTGGGGGCACCCTGGCGGGTACGAATGGCCCCCATCCTGCGCGAGCTGCACTGGTTGCCAGTGGCTTTCCGGGTGCGCTTCAAGGTATTGGTTACCACCTTTAAAGCGCTCCATGGCATAGGACCCAGTTATTTACAGGACCGCCTTCTGTCAGTAAATACCTCCCATCGACCAGTTCACTCCCACAGAGAGGGCCTCCTCAGGGTGCCATCGGCTAAGCAGTGTTGGCTGGTGGCGCCCAGGGGGAGAGCCTTTTCTGTGGGGGCACCGACAATGTGGAACGAGCTCCCCCCAGAACTCCAGATATGTCATGATCTCCGCACCTTCAGAAGAGAACTGAATACTCATCTCTTCAATCAAGCTGGCCTGGCCTAGATCTCTTCGGGTTTTTTTATGTAAATTTTTAAACGAGGCTGTTCGGGTTTTAGAATTGGAATTTTAACAGGTTTTAGTAACAGCCATGTATTAATTTAATTTATTTTTAAATATTTATTGTTATTATCTGTTTTAATTGGGCTGTAAACTGCCCCGAGTCCTACGGGAGAGGGGCGGTATAGAAATTTAAGAAATAAAAAAAATAAATAAAACATATGAAATAAATAGGTGGATGCCCTCTATAGGTAAATAATATGGGATGTAAGAAATTTATCAATGAAAATTATGGGTTCACTTTATCATTATGGGAAAAAGTAATTAGAAATACAGTGGTTTTGTAACTGTGCCAGATCTTATCCACAACAATAAGATGGGGAGGGGACGGGGAGAAGAGCAGGGGAAGAAATCTGATAAATTTTTTAGTTTTGTCTTCTACCAATGTTTTTAGAAGCACCCTTTTCTCACTTCTGAAGTAGATGTATGCTAAAAGGATATTGAAAGTGGGTTCCATCACCCTTTCTCATATTCTCTTTATGTCCTTAGGAAGATTGCCTTTTAAAATGACAAGACTCTTTATTATGGTTATTATTAATATTACTTATTTTCTTGATCCATTTGAAGAAGGATGTCTGGTAGCCCTAAATCCAAATCCTGTTTGAATATGCCAAATTGTGGCTGTCAATTGGGCTGCTGAGCTATCAAGGAGAACAAGGAAAATTATTTTGTCCCAATAGCTTGATGGCATTGGCTACATTCTTTTCTTTCTCAATATCTCTCCTTGCTGCCCCTTTCCTGCATTTTCAGGGTGGCAGGCAATTGAAGTCTATTTATTTTTCTTAAACTGCACACACATGTGCACACACAGACACTTAATCTCTGTACAACCACCAATACCGCCATCTCCTTTCTTATTTTTTTAGAGATGTAACAGAAGTTACAAGTAAGAGGTAGCACAATTTCCATGTTTTCTGTCTGTTCTGATATATAAAGGAATAGGAGGGGATCTGGACACTGTCAGGGTGTTGTACTGCATATCTCAAAGTGACTTTGTTATAGAAAAGGAGTTTAATCTCACTTCCTCCTACTTCCCCTCCTAGTGTAACCTTGTTTTCCACATTAAATTTCCACATTAAAAGGCAATCATGTCTTTCAAACCAGAATGATTGTATCTGGCAAGGGGGTGGGGGGGATTGGAACTCCCAAGTGTGCTGACTGATGCTTGTTTTTCACTAAAACAAAATCAACTTTCCAAATAAATCATCTCCAGCAACATTATATGCCCCAAATCTTATAATCCTATTATGTATGTTTTTATACCCGGGGGGGAGGGGGGCTTTTTTCATTGCCACTGGGTTGACACAGTTGGCGGCTTTTCAATGGGGAAGAAAAAGAAAGTCAATTGACAGAGTAGCCAAAACAGGCAGTCAGAGGCCCACCTTTTGCCTTGCCAGGACCTGTGGTTAAAGAGCTCCTAATGACTATTGTAAGCCCTTAAATATAATCATCTGTGCTTCACCTTCATCTAATATGCTGTCTGTGTAACATGTTTATACGTTCAGACAGCAGCTTGAGAGACTCAACAAATAAGACTGTGAGAAGAACTCGAAGGCAGCTAGGCTGCCATGCCTCTTTCTGTGAATGAGGCCTCTATCAAAATTAGAGGAAGGTGCCAATGTGCTCAGGGAAAGAGTGCCCAGAATTAACCTCAGCAACATTTTCTTGCCAGAAGTGGAAATGATGTGGTAATATCAAAAAGCAAATGGACTTACATATAATTCTAGATTTCTCTTCATGTATTTTCGTTGGAAAAAGAACAGGAAGGCTAAATCTTGCAAGTCTTTTTTCTGGCATAGTCTTGCAAATACTTAGACATCTGAGTACTCTTGGTAAGAATCTGCACACAAATAAGGACTACTAAGGGCTTGCATTTTGTCCTTTATAGAAACAAAATACTCCCTGAACTCACTAAGTGAGGTACAGACATAGATTGTGTATCAAATTAAGCCATTGGGGCAAATATTCAGTACTTTGTATGTGGAATCAGAGAAGGTCTGAAAGCAGCAGAACAATAGTTATATAATCAGTAAACTAATTCCAGAAGGGATTTCTCATATACCATAGGAAAATATTTGGTAAGTTGGATCAGGAGTCAAAAGCCAAATCCTTGTGTATCAAACAAGTTTCCAGAGAGCAAAGACAAGATTATAAACAAGGTTACAGTCAACAACAAAGTCTATCTGTGAAGTCTATCAGACTGTGAGCAAAAAGCAATCAATTACATAAGCTTGTATTTGGAAGGCTTTGCTTCTAACAAGATTAATAAATAATAAATGTAAATAAACAATAAAAACTATAATTATTAGCTATTGATAGTTATATTCAGTTCCTGATTTCTGATATTCAACCAGATAGCAATATTAGTAAGGCTAGATCCAAGAATTGTTGGCAAATGGAATTAATTCTATCCCAGTACTTAAGTTTGTTCCTGGATCATCCAATGATAGGGTCACCTGATCTATTTTCTTCATCTGAAGATGGAAGCAGAATGTTAAGGATTAAACCCCTTATAAATGAGTAAGACCCAATCCATCTAAAGAAGAGGGGTCCTCAAAGACCCTTGGTTCTAAAACAAGGGTCCTGAACCCCCGGTCCATGGACTGGTCTGCAGCATGCCAAAAACTGGTCTGTGGAAACAAGCGAAGTCACATACGCAGGATGCAGGCAGCAGGCAAAACCTTGCCCCCTCCTGTCTGTGAAAAAAACTCTCTCTGCGGAACCGGTCCCTGGTGCCTAAAAGGCTGGGGACTTCAAGACTAAAATCCAAAAATAAGGAAATTAATTATTATTTCAATGTTTCTGAATGACTCGTTGACATTTAGAAAGGCTGTAACAGTCACTAACTTTCCATTCTTTTCTTTTGTCTTTTTCAGAATAAGTTTCTAATTCAAGAGCAAATAAATCTTTCATCCTAAGAATTTCACTTCCAAAAGCCATAGTGGACACACTTCAATGATTTCTTTGAAAATCTCCCTATTAGGAGATTATAGACCATTTTAAATATGAAAATTGATGTGTAAAAACATTTTGATCTTCAATTTGTGTGGAGTGGAACCCTAAAAAATTGTGCAGATCAAATTTGGTCATTTTATTTCCGAATTGCATTGGTATGATCTCAGAATACTTGGAAGGCTCCTCAGATTGGTTGCTGGGAGCCACAGATATCCTTATAATCACATGTTTCCCATATCTGTTCTAGACCTTCAGATTCAAAGAATAAAACTTCATAGAGAAACATAACTTCCTATGCCATCCAATAATGCTCAATTATTTGAGGAAAATTACCATATACTATAACATATTTTTCTATCCAGAGAAACAGTATGACACCTCTTAAATTTTAAAGCAACAGCAATACATGATTTCAAGATTTGAAGGAGCAGACATGAATTGGCTTTATAATTAGAGGTAGTATTATAGAATATAGAAAACAATTCAAGCATAGGATGCATTTTCCAGAGATGAGATATGGGACAGAGATAATAGCTCCAATTCCAGTACAAAGCAAACTTTCCCATGGTAGTGGGTAATTATCTTGGATCTGGATTTTAAAGTAAGATTACAATTCTTGTACCTTTTCTTTTTTATGATTAATTTATTGAAAGGCCCTACTACAGTCACATCAGTTGAGATCAATGCCGAAGTGTGATAACTCCCTTGGATGCTTCCTTACATACCTCTCCAGATGTTAGCTCAGAGGAAGATGAACCAGTTCTGGGCACATCAGGAGGAGAGTTAGTCAATGGCTCCAAGCAGCCATCTGAGAGTGATTTGGCTGAAGCACAACTGCAGCAGGACAGGAGGCTTCAGGTGGGGAAAGCATGCTCCTGCAGCGATCCAAGAACAGAGAAAAGGCAGGAGCAGTGATGGTCATGAGGAGGCAGCCTCATTCCTCTAGATGGGTGAGGCTGGCTATTTAGCACAGTAGACAGATGGAGACGATGCTGGGAACAATGGGTTTGTTTTCTTGTTGTGTGTTCTTGCCTTGAACTTCAGATTCAGTCTCTTCAGCGGTTTCCTTTGCCTTGCCTTTGCCTGTGGATTTGCTTTTGCCTTGGAACTTGCCTTTGCCTTGGGAACTTGCTTTTGACTAGTGGACTGGATTTACCTTTGCCTTGAGGACTACTGTTGGCTTCATTTGAGTAGCCTATGAAACTCATTTGGATTGAGTTGTGCTGGCACAAGGAACTGTTGGGGAATACCAATTCAGGCTTGGAAGCCTTAATAAAGACTGTGGTATGTGTGTGTGGGGATGGGGTGAGAGAGGGACAGCACAAGAAGCTTTAATGACACATAGCACCTATTTTTGCCATATACTAAATGTAGTATCACATCATAAAAATTAGCTTCTCACTGAAAAACTCTAAAAAAGCCATTGTTATATTTCATTTCATGTTTCACTAATCACAGCATTAAAAATCCTAACAACCATTCTTAAAATTCATGCCTGTATAACATACTAATAGTCCTTGACTTATGATCCAAATTGAGAGTAGAATTTTCATTGTTAAGCAAGATGGTTGTTAAGATGAGTTGTGCCCAACAGTCTTTCTTGCAACAGTTGTTAAGCAAATCACTGCATTTGTTAAGAGGTTAAGTCCAGTTGTTCCACCATTCATTGCTTGTCAGAAGCCAGCCGGTAAAATTGCAAAGGATGATCATATGACTTCAGGATTCTGTAACTATCATAAATACAAGCAGGTTGCCTGCCACATGTCCAAATTTTGATCATGTGACCATGGGGATGTTGTGATGGTCATAAGTGTGAATGTGGTAAGTTCCTTTTTTTTAGTGCCATTGTAACTTTGAATGGTTTCTAAATGAACTGTTGTAAGTCAAAGACTATCTGTACTCATTGCAGGATGCAAAACAATTATCAGCAGCAGTCCTTAAGGTACGGTAGGGCAAGCTTAGGAGACTGTGGAGAAATTCTGAGGTGAGGAGCCTTTCAAATGGCCTTATAAACTTTGCAACTTCCTCCTCTGCTTCATTGACTGTCAGCAGGGTATTTTTGGATATGGGTTTAGTGATTTTTCAGAAGACAATGGATATGTATTCAGCAATAGTCTGAGTGACAGGTATTGGCACAGTGGAAGAATTTTGAGAAGCACTGGACTATCTCCTTCTCTATTCCACACATATTTACTATATTTGTAATGGATAATTTAGGCTGGAAGATAGAACTTTTTTTTTACATAATTTTATTGGTTTTTTAAAATTTTACAAAGAAAAAAGAAAAAACCCCATAATAATAACTCAACTGAAAACAATCATATACCACATTTGCCAAACAATTAATATAACTGCTCGGTACCCCCCCCCCACATCCCCCTAGCCCTGACCATCCCCCTTCCTCTTACCATCTATCTACCTACTTTCCTCACTCCTTCTCTATACTCCACCCACCTCTATCCCCACTCTTCCCCCCTCTTACCAACTTCCTACTTACCTCTACCTTCACTCCTCCTTCCTCTTTCCAACAGATGTGGTGCCAAGAGGCCACCCGAGCAACCCCTTAATACCTATAGTTACATATTCTTACATCAACCCCGATTACAGTTGAGAAAACATAGTATATAAATTATAAATACCCTCCCACCTCCCCTCCCTGACTTCCCAGAGTGAATACAGGGTAAGAACGCAAGAAACCCCACTAAACTACTTATTATATAAATATTTAACTATATACTAAATATAATTTCTTCAGTTGATATTTCCCTTGTATATAATCTATCCATTTTTTCCAATCCATCATAAATTTTTCATTTGAGTGGTTCTTCAAATATGCGGATATCTTAGCCATTTCTGCCATATTTATAACTTTTAATGTCCATTCTTCAATAGATGGTAATTCAGACGTCTTCCAATATTGTCCCACCAATAGTCTTGCTGCAGTAATCAAGTTCAAAATCAACTTAGTCTCTATGGTGGTACAGTCTTTTATGATGCCAAGCAAAAACAACTGTGGTGAAAATTCAATACGCTTTTTCAATATATTCTGAAGAATCCACCATATTTTTATCCAAAAAGCCTTGATTTTTTTACAAGTCCACCAAATATGAAAATAAGTAGCGTCCATCGATTCACATCTCCAACACTTGGGTTGCACATCTGAATACATAAGTGATAATTTTTTCGGGTCTAAATGCCATCTATAAAACATTTTGTAAAAATTTTCTCTTAAGTGTTGTGCTTGTGTAAATTTTACATTTTTCACCCAGATAGAACTTTTTGATAGATAGAACTTTTGTCAGTTTTATTTCAGAGACAAATACCTCAAATCCGTTGATGAATGAAGCAAATGGCTGTGATTAGCAGCACTTGGAAATAACCCACGGAGTGCGCATAAAATATTGCAGTAAACAAAGTGTCCCTCACCCCCAGGTAATAAAAAGGAACAAACCTATACGCACATAAATGCCTTTGTTGCAGAAGCAGCAGAGAATCACACTTGTGCTTACTGGGAACAGAAATAGCAACTCATAGCTGGAAGAATCTCATTCAGAACTAAATCAACCTTTTGTGCCCTACAAGCTTAAGGGTTTAAAACACATGTATGCAAGGATGTGGCTGTTGACAAAAAATTCTGTTTATTTTTGCAAACAAGTGGAGCTATAGCTTAAGGCAGGGGTGTCAAACTGCTGGCCTGTGGGCCAGTTTTATCATACTGAAGCCACACCCACCCCATTGCCGACAATACAAAAAGAGTTGTGATGCGTTGCGACACATCACGTGACATGGCGGGTTTGACACCCGTGGCTTAAGGCATAAATATTTATTGAAATACTTCTTCCACTGAAACCTTTGAACTTGGTCCTACTTAAAACATCACCAATGGGAAGTTATATGAGTAATGGCCTTTTTATTTACATCATCATTACCATCAATTTTATCATGATCAATGATAAATTGTAAGTAATTGTTCTTCATTTAATCACACTCATCTTGCTATAAAAATTATCACTGAATTACAATAATCTTGTGTCACTATTAAGAGTTTTAGCATTAGTTCATAATTGTTTCTATATTTTTGTACTTAATTGTATCAGTTATATAAACAAATGAACAAGTAATACATCAGCAAATTTGTGAACTGATCAGTTTTTAGTAAGCTTTTTCGCAGACATTATATACAGAGAAATGATAGTGGTTCCAAACCCTTTATGATTATTTCCATCTTTTTTGTTTCAGATTTAAGCACTATATTGGCAGAAGCTATATTGAATGATGGATAAACAATCAATCATAATAAGCTGGAAGGCACTTTGGAGGTCTTCTAGTCTAACCCCCTGCTCAAGCAGGAGACACTATACCATTTCAGACAAGTGGCTGACCAGTCTTTTCTTAAAAACTTTCAGTGATGAAACACCTATAACTTCTGAAGGCAAGCTGTTCTTCAGCTTTAATTTTAATTTGGTGTTCTTCTGCTTTAATTTTAGTTGTTAACTAAAAAGTTTTGAACAAGTCAAAATGATTGTCATAATTTCAATCAATGAGGTACATATAGTTATTTGGAAATGGATCATCTCATTGAAGAATCTGAGTTTCTTCTCTCAATTTGTAGTGGAGACCAAAATATGTAATGGAGACCAAAAGTTTTGCTTTGTATGTTCTTTGCAAACCAGAATCTTAGGTAAATTGAGGCGGTGGCTTTGAAAAAGACACATACCTTCTTGATGAGTAAAAAAATGCTATGATATTTTAATGGGGTTGGGTGAGAAGCAGCTAAAGCCCCAAAGAAATAATGAAATGGAATGGACTTCCAGATCTATCATCTTATCAGCATAAATCTTTTAGCTGGGAATTATGAAAGTTCAGGTCCAGTATATGTGAAAAACACCTGATGGAAAAGTTGACCTAGATTTTGTGAACACAAAGGCAATAAGGTTTTAGAGAAGGGGTCCCCTTATATATATATATATATACACACACACACATATATATATACACACACATATACACACATATACACATATACACATATATACATATACACATATACACATATACACATATACACACATACATACATACATACATACATACATACATATACATATACATATACATATACATATACATATACATATACATATACATATACATATACATATACATATACATATACATATACATATACATATACATACATACATACATACATACATACATACATACATACATACATACATACATACATACATACATACATACATACATACATACATACATACATACATACATACATACATACATACATATATATATATATATATATATATATATATATATATATATATATATATATATATATATATATATATATATATATATATATATATGAAATTAGTGGACATATCTGAAATTTTAAAAAGATATATTGAATTATCTTACAAAATGCCTCAGGAGAGAACTTATCTATTTACAAAGGGCTTTCATAGAAGATATCTTACAATATGCATTTATTTATTATTTATTTGGGTTTGTATGCCGCTCCTCTCCAGGGGACTCGGAGCGGCTAACAACATATACATAACAAAAAATACAATATAAAAAACCCAAACAGAATATCTAAAAACCAATAAACACACATTCAATGCAACAATCAACCACAATCATCCCCAGGCTTGCTGGCAAAGATGAGTCTTTAGGTTTTTCCGGAAGGCCGGGAGAGTTGGAGAAACACGGACTTCAGGAGGCAGTTGGTTCCAGAGGGTGGGCGCCACAACAGAGAAAGTGAGGGCGGAAACTTGTGCCTCATTTCTGCTCTCAACTGCCCAAGAGTATGCCCCCATTTAAGCTCTCACCTTTACGTACCTCTATCAGATCATGATTGTGCCACCAAAATTTAGAAAAAATATTGTTAAAACAGCAGTTTTGTTTCCTTCTTGCAAAATAAGGAAAACGGAGCAGAAAGCCTCTGAAAGTCAAGCTGCTCTAATTTTCCTATTAACTCCATTTCAATCGCCTCAAATCTGAACAAATTGCACGTTCATTGCATTGGGTTGCTTTGTCACTGAATCTTATTATTGCAATTTGGGGGCATTGAGAGAAGCCTGGGGACTTATTACTAGTGGAAATGAGAATAATTTGCCTGCCAAAGACATTATACCTCTGCTTCCAGTGTAACTCTCTCCCAACCCCTAATTCTTTTTTTTACCAAAATGTATCAAAAACTTGTTCTTGCTCCTTACAGTGGCCTCAACTCCAAGCCGTTATATTTTTCTTTGCATTATCAGCTACCAAGCATATTTTTAAGTCAACTGATAAACATCATTAATACATGTAATAATTTTCTTTCATTTTCCCAAACACAACAATTGGCTTTTATTTATGCACAGCTATTTGTTTAGCAACCGTATAAAGTTACAATGGCAGTAAAAAAAAGTGACTTAAAACCAGTTCTTGCACTTACAACCATTGCAGCATCCCAGTGGCCTTGTAACGAAAACCTGGTCACTTGACAATCTATTTATAATGCTTGCAGCATCCTGGGGTCATCAGTGTCCTTTCTAGCCACTTTCTGACAAGCAAAGTCGTGGGGAAACTGGATTTGCTTAACAACCATGTGATTCATTTAACAACTGCTGAGATTCACTTAACAATGATGGCAAAAAGGTCATAAAATCGGGCATGACTAAATTTAACAACCATCTTGGTTAGCAAAGGAAATTCTGTCCAAATTGCAGTTGTAGGTTGAAGACTACCTAGTTCAGTAACTTTTCAAAAAGTGCATATTTTTACCAACAATCTGTGTGTGTGTGTGTGTGTGTGTGTCTGTGATGGTGGTGGTGTTAGAATTTATTTTCCAGTAAATATTTTTCCTCATGACCATCAATTCAATCTAGAAAAAATTACAGTCAAAACTAAATTAATTACATTTTTTAATTAGGAAAATAGCCAGAATGAGAATTCAATTGAAAGGAGGGGGAGATATTAAGATACTCCTCTTAATTACATATGTTTCCCCCAGAGAAGTTTACTACTTTTTTTTGACACTTCCTAGAGATATTATTTTCTCTTTCACTGCCAATTTTAGCAGGAATGACCCACAAGGTTCTAATGGCCTGGGGGAGACTAGATTACAGGATTGACTAGTCACTATGAAGTCAAAAATCAAAGTTCATCCTTAAGTTCACCAATATCTCTAGTGCTTCATCACTAGAGGTTTTTAACAAGAGACTGGACAACCACTTATCTGAAGTAGTAAATGATCTCCTGATTGAGCAGGGGGTTGGGCTAGAAGACCTCCAAGGTTCCTTCCAGTTCTATTCTGATTGAATGGACAAAGTCTATCTTTTGAAATCAGTTCAGATAATGTTTACTCTTTTCCTTTGAACAGGCCTTCCCTTTTATCATAGAGCAGATTTTCTAATGTATGAGAATTTGGGAGTTTGAAACATCATTTTTAATATATAGCAGATATTATGTTTAATGGAATTCTATTCCCCAACTGATCTATTAAAATAAGGGCTGATTATTTATATTAAATAAAAGGTGAGGTTATCTGCTTCAGAGGATAGGAATGAATCTTAAAAATGCTATACTATCCTTTCCTATTCCTCTTAACAAGACTTTTGTATGGAGATGATCTTCACATTTAATTTCAAACGGCATGGATTAATTGAGTTGCCTTGTCTAAGGTAGGAGAGGTAAGATGTCTAAGAAACAAAAAAAACTTAAAATTGAATTTATTTTGTCCTATTTGCAAACTTATTAGAATTAGATAATGTGTTCTGCTCTACTTGGTTTTTGCTGTTCTGCCAATCTTTATGTTGTGGGCAATGGAAACTCCATGTGTCTGTATTAGGTTAACCACATTTATGTCCAGTGGTGCTTATAGAATTTTACATCTACACTATTTTTTGGCTGCTAGACAGACTTTTTATTTTTATTTTTTTTTTTTAAAAAAATCAAGTATTTTGTGGGATACTTCCATTGGGCTGTAACACTATGATTTCACTCACAGCTCTGATGTTTCCTGTCAGACCACACAGGTAGACATAACTGTGTGCAGGGGAAAAAAAATCCCCTCTGTGAGCAGGCAAGGAAGTGGCAAAGCTTGCTCTCTGCTCCCTCCCCTGCCCATATTGCCAGCACTCCCAGGTGAATCAGATAAGAAACAGGACTAGATGAATTAATTCTACTTTGTTGTAAAGTAATATTAATAGAGCCTTGCAAAACTGAAGGCACAAACTTCCCACCACCATTTGTAATTGATCAATTAGGACAGATCCTTCCTTCCTTCCAATTAGGACAGATCTGAGCATCGAATCACTCTTGCTTCTGCCTCTCTTGTTTGTTTCCCAGACAGCATCTCTTCTCCTCATTCCTCAAGGTGATTCATACATTCCATTACATCTACCCCCCCTACTAGTTCTTTAATGATAGGAAAGCCCATGAGAATAAAAATCTCACAGCACAGACATCTGCTATGGGTAGGGAAGTCATGACATGATGTGTGCCATGATGTCACTGTACAAAAACATAAGTAATGTCATTTGTGTGATGCCAATATGATATGCAAGAAATCATAGTGGCTTTCCCTGTCTGCCTGGGTCCTCAGTCAGGATAAATTACATCTTTTAATAAAAATAAAGCATTCGGGTCAACAATAGCCTTCCTCAATATCTGTAAGAAGTCCTGGCATTTTATTTCCTACAATTCTCAGCCAACACATCCTTCCCCTCTCCTGTCAACTTTGCACACACTGCATTGCATTCCTTCCTTCCATTTTTCCAGTGCACCATGTACTGGTACACAATGACTCCACCTTATTTGAAGAAGCAAACATACAGGTATTAATTTTTTTAATTTGCAAAGTAAAAATGAGAAGCATATATGATTTAATTAAGGCAAGCCCAGAAAGAGAACAGAGCTGATTACCTCTCACACAATTCAGGATTATAAGATGTCCATCCATTTCCCTTCCATATGAAAGAAGGCTTTCATCAAAATGATAAAAGCAATGTTGTGCCAATCTAAGAAACCAGAGGAAATGACTGCAGGAATATCTAAACAAATGGAGGAAGAAGTGCCTAAAAAGACTCAATCAGAGGAAGATGTGAGACCTAAAGACCAGAGACTGATAAGCTCTCCTAGAAAATTGAGATCTCGACATAATTGAAACTATGGAAGAAATCGGAATATTTTCAATAAATATAAATGGTCTTAACTCCCCATCAAAAAGGAGTAAAATATTCCACAGATTAGAAAAGTTAAAAATGGATTTAATTTGTCTCCAGGAGATACATATTAAGATACAACATTCCAGAATCCTTGAACAACCAAAATTAGGTAAACTCTATTTCTCTTTGGCATCACAGAAGAAAAGAGGGATAGCTATATATATAAAAGAAAAGATGAATCCAAAACAAATCTATGTTGACGAAGAGGGAAGAATTTTGATGGTTAAGATTACATGGAACCAAAAACAAATACTTATGGTTGCAATATACGCTCCCAATGAGAAACAAGATCAATTCTTTCAGTAATTACATGATAAACCTGTGGACTTACATTATTATAGCTTGTGTATACTTGGAGATTTCAATGTAATTGTCGATCCAGTACGGGACTATAAAAGTTACAAACAAGGGAAAAAAGGAAGTAATATCTTACCTAAATCCCTGCTACAAATGAAAGATGAACTCTGTATACAGGACACTTGGAAAGAGATGAATCCGGAAAAAACACAATATACGTTTTACTCTAATAGACATAAATCGTGGTCAAGAATTGACATGATATAGACTTCTCTTGATTTAAAGAACATGATACAAAAAAATTGAAACAGAATCAAACATTTGGGCAGATCATAATCCAATTAAAATGATTTGGAAAGGATTTAAGAAAAGACCAAGATGGTCCTTGAATAAATCAATATTGAAGGAAAAGGGAGTTGATTACTTTGCTGGGGGGGCAGAGAGAGAGAGAGTCCTTTGTACAGCAAAAACAGGAGCAAGGCTTTTCGGCGGGTTCTCAGCCGCCTGGAGCGTCGGAGGCCGGGAGAGAGACTCTCGGCTGGCAGCAGAATCCCCGACGAACAGAAAGAGGTAAAAATCGCAGAGAAGAAAGCCGGAGGAGACGCAAGCAGGGGGCAGAGAGGCCGGCTGCGGCCGGCCTGAAGACACGACGAGCCGGCTCCAGCACGAACAATGGAGGCGAGGGAAGAAGAAACACAGACACAGTAAGGAAGGGGACGGCGGGGGAAGGCCCAAGACCCAAGAAAGAAGTACCCTGGACGGCTGAGAGACTCGGTGAGTGAACCAGAGCCCCAGGGGTACAGCAGCACCCAGAGACTAACAGGGAGGAAGGAGGGAGAAGGAGAGAAAAGAGAGTGACGGAGGGGAGACGGAAGACAGGAGAATGACAGGGGAAGCAGTAAGGGGCAGGCTGAAGGGATTTGAAACCAAAAGCGGACAGAATACAGCAGAACGTGGGCAGGAAAAGAAAATAAAGCAGGGCAAGAAGGAGCCAGCAGAGGGCGAAGGGAAGAGATAGACTGGCAGATGATAGCGTGGAGGAGGCCAAGGAAAAGCTACTGATCTGGCTCTCTGACCACAGAACTGCCTGAATATTGGCTATTAGCCCTGAACTGCTTAAACCCCAAGCCTGACCCCTGAAAGACCAGAATACTGGATCATCACCAGAACATACTGGTGATTAATTTGGACTAATTTGAAAACCAAAGAAAAGCCTGGCCAACAGAAGGCTAAGCTCAAGATGAATACCAAGCAGACTAAACTGATACCCTCCAAGGGAGCTGCATCCTCCCCAGCCCAGCTTACTAAAACACCAGGGAACACCCAACCCATCCTCACACCCTCCCATCCAACCACAGGCCCCCAGACCCATCTGTTAATCCAGGCCTGTCCAACATCACACATGATGCAAGAATTAAAAGAGATGATGGAGACACTGAGAAAAAGGATGGAGGGACTGGATAACAAGTTGGAGGAAGTGGGCAGCAGGCTGGACAGAAGGTGCAAAGATGTAGAACAGAAGCTGGAGGAAAGGTGCAAAGATATAACACAGAAGCTGGAGGACCAAGGCAGAGATCTAGAGAGAAAGTGGGAAGAACAACGCAGAGCTGTGACCGCACACCTAGACCAGATTAAGGAAGCAATGCAAACACACAACAAGAGAATGAGGGATGAAATGGAGAAAAATCTCAAAGAGAACAGGGAGAGTGTGGAAAGGAGGATGGAAGAGGTGGAGAGCCACATGGAGGGGCAGATAACAGAGATGAGAAGTGTGGCTCAGGACCAAGCCACTATGATGCAATATTGGCAAATGGCGTCTGCAATCAGATTTAGAGGATGGAAAGAAACAACAAACGAAACCCAAGAGGACCTGCACAGAATCTTTGTAAGGGCCCTGGCAAAATTTCTGGGAAGGGAAGCCAAAGATATTGCGTGGCAATTCGACAGAGTCCACAGAGTTAACTCTTGGACGGCAACAAACAGGCACCTACCAAGGGACGTGGTCATCCACTTCGTAACAAAAGGGTTCCGGGACCTTATCTCCACAACGTCCTACAACAAGACACTATATGTCGAGGAGCAAGAGGTGAAGGTGCTGAAAGAGATCCCCCAGACGATGCTACGAGACAGAAAAGACTACAAGTTCCTGGTCAACGAACTGAGATCACGCGCTCTACAATATCATTGGGAAGCCCCAACAGGAATGTCACTACTCTATAAAAGTAAAAGGTACCACCTGAACACGATCCAGAAAGCCAAAGAATTTCTTGAAAAGGAACTGAAGGCGGCAGGACCTCAACCCACAACGAGGGACAAAGCAGATGGGCCACTGGAAAGCGGAAGGGACCTAGAACAAAGAGCAAACTACTCAGAAGCACAGACCGTTGCAGCAGGAGGAGAAGGGAATGGACCACCTCGAGATGCGACGACACGGAGAACAGAGGGCAACAAAAACAAGGAAGCATGGCAGATTATAGAGTCAAGGCAACTAAGATCCACTACCAAATGCACAGACCAGCAAGACAAGACCCCACAAAACAATATGAGCAACAACCCGGATACCATGGGAACGAGACCAAGGAAGAAAGTAGGAGAAAGGGCAGAAGCGGTCTGGCAAGAGTATCCTGAAACCGATAATGGCAAGTAAATATTTGACTTGGAACGTTAACGGGTTAAACTCTCCACAGAAAAGGAGGAAAATATTTCACTACCTGAATCAAGGTAAAAATGATATAATTTGCCTACAAGAAACACACATCAGAGCGGCGGATCAGAAATATTTAATCAACAACAAACTAGGCACACAATTTGTTGCAGCGGCACCAGGAAAGAAGAATGGGATTGTTATATATGTAAAGAAACATGTAATAGCTAAGCTAATAGAGTCGGACTCCCAAGGTAGATACCTAGCAATCGAAGTAACACAGGAAGACAAGAAGATTCTGGTGATGGGCATATAGGCACCAAATCAACGACAAGGAAAATTCTACAAAAGGATTCACAAGAAGTTAATACAGCTCAACTACAGATCATGTATTATATTGGGAGACTGGAACGGTGTCATAGAGATCGCCCTGGACAAAAAGAAGACTAAACCTAACCCGCAAAAGCACTCCAAGTTGCCTAAATCCTTCTTTGACATGAAGGAGGACCTTGTACTGACAGACGTATGGAGGGAAAGGCACGGCAAAGAGCAAGAATTCACCTTTTTCTCTGACAGACATCAATTATTCTCCAGAATTGACTTTATCCTAACATCTAGCGACTTGCTGGCTCGCCTAAACGCTGTGAAAATCCTACCCAAAGTACTAACAGACCATAACCCGGTAGGGATGGAATTAAGACATGATCGGAAATCGAGGAGATCCTAGAGAATTAATGAAAACCTGTTTAGACACGAAGAAAAGGTGGCTGAATGCAAAAGTGCTATGAAGGAATTCTTCAGTATAAATATGAAAAATGAAACACCTATAGAAATGATTTGGGACGCCAGCAAGGTATACATGCACGGGATTCTCATGAACATGAATAACAGGCACCGTCGTAAACAAGAACAAAAAAGAAAGGAGTTAGAAGAAGAGATAAGTAAAAAGGAGCAGCTATTAATAAAAAGACCGGAGGACAAAGTCACCAAAGAAGGAATCAAGATTCTAAGAAAACAATTTGACTTGTTGATGGCAGATCAAGTGGCAAGGAATATACAATACGTAAAACACAAGACATTCTGTAATGCCAACAAACCGGGTTGATGGCTGGCTTATACCATAAGGAAGAAGCAGAAATCCCGCATAATTGAAAAGATAGAGTACAAAGGCAAGGAAGAATTTCAACAGGAAACCATCAAGAAAGCTTTTACTGAGTTCTATTCAAAGCTATACACCGAGGAGAAGACACTAGTCAAGGAGATAGATAAGTTTCTACAAAACGAAAAGTTACTGACCATCACCGATGAACAAAGAAACGCCCTGAATGCCTTGATCACAAAGGAGGAAATACATTCGGCGATAAAACAATTGAAAAAAGGAAAATCGCCCGGGACGGATGGGATAACAGCTACCTACTACAAGCATCTCCAAGAGGAAATGTTAGAACCCCTCAGAAAGCTATTTGTCAACATACAAGAAGGGGGCCAAGTCCCACCCTCCTGGAAAACAGCTTACATTTCTCTAATCCCCAAAGAGGGAAAAGATAATACACAACCTGCAAATTACAGACCCATCTCACTACTGAACACAGATTACAAAATCTTCACAAAAGTTTTGGCCACCAGACTAATGACTGTACTACAAAAATAATTCACCCGGATCAAACGGGATTTATACAAGGACGTCAGATGAAAACTAATGTGAGACAGCTGTTGAACATAATAGAGTACTTGGAAAGGCATAACCAGGTACCCGCCACTCTCATGTTTGTGGATGCAGAAAAAGCCTTCGACAGATTGAACTGGCCGTTTCTGACAAACCTGGTCCGGGGGATGAAAATGGGAGAGCAGTTTCTCAACTCCATAGTGGCAATTTACCAGAAGCAAACAGGCCAGATCATTGTGAATGGTGACCTAACAGACTCATTCAACATAGAAAGAGGCACGAGACAGGGCTGCCCGCTGTCACCCTTGCTATTTGTTCTAACATTAGAGACTCTACTGAACAAGATAAGAGCAGCAGAAGACATAAAGGGCATACGGATTAGACAACAAGACTACAGACTATGTGTATTCGCAGACGACCTGCTGGTGACAGTGTCACAGCCAGTACAATCAGCGAAGAGACTGATGGAGATAATGAAAGACTATGGTAGGGTATCAGGCTTCAAAGTAAACATATCTAAGACGAAGATGCTAGTTAAAAATCTAGACAACAAAGCAAAACAAGACTTGGAAAGAATAATGGGTTGTGAAATAGTTAAAAAAGTTAAATACTTAGGAGTGGAGATTGAAGCAATGAATGCGAAATTATACAAAAATAACTACGAGGTGCTGTGGAACAAGATACAAACAGACCTGGACAGGTGGAAAACACTACAATTGTCCCTGCTGGGCAGGATAGCGGCTGTAAAAATGAACGTATTGCCAAGATTTCTATTTCTCTTTCAAATGCTACCCATACTCAAAAAGGACGTGGAACTGGACGACTGGCAGAAGGGCATCAACAGATTTATTTGGGATGGCAAGAAACCGAGAGTTAAATTAAAAATCATCCAAGACACAAGGAAGAGAGGGGGATTAAAAATGCCCAATCTAAAGTTATATTACTACGCCGCGGCATTGGTGGCGCTGAGTGACTGGATCAACATGACAAACAAACGAATACTGAATATTGAAGGGCATGGTCTACTATTTGGATGGCACGCATACCTGGTGTATGACAAAAAGGCTGATACGAACTTCAGGGAGAACCCCCTACGAACCCCGTTGTTGTAGGTCTGGAGGAAATATAAGTACCTTCTACATGATGAGATCCCTATCTGGACGATACCCGGGCACGCAATAGGGGACATAAATACATCTCAAGGGCAGGAAGTGGTGCCCTATAGTAAACTTGTATTGGAAGAAGAAAATGGGTTTTCATTAAAGCCACCAAATACGCTAGCAGAAGAAGGAATAGGGGGTACCTGGCTATCATATTTACAACTGCAGTCTAGGTGGCAAAAAGACATGAAGAAGGGCTTATCCATGACAGATGAGAACTTAATTGAACAAATTAGAGAGCAGGGGATCATGCATATCAAACGAGTGTACGGTGCTCTGATAGAAATGGACTCTGAAACTGTGCTAATCAAGACCTGTATGGTAAAGTGGGAACAAGATTTTGGGCATCCTATCACGATGGAAACGTGGGAGGAAATCTGGGTGAGAAATGTAGAATTCACGAAAGCGCAACATCTAAGGGAAAATTTCTACAAGATGTTCTATAGGTGGCATCTAGATCCGAAAAAACTATCATACATCTATCCAGACACCCAACCTAAATGTTGGAGGTGTGGCAACGGGGAGGCTACATATTTTCATGTATATAGAAAAATTAAAGCCTTCTGGAGGAAGATATGGTGGACACTCCAACCCATTTTAAAAAAGCGTATTGAATTTCTACCTCAGGTTCTTTTGTTAGGGATCATAAAAGATTGCACTACCACTGAGACGAACTTAATTCTGAATTTGATCACAGCAGCTAGACTGCTGGTGGGACAATACTGGAAGAAGCCAGAAATACCACCTATTGAAGATTGGACTTTGAAAGTAATACATTTGGCAGAAATGGCGAAAATTTTGGCATATTTGAAGGATCGCTCAAATGAACAATATATGATGGACTGGAAACAGTGGATAGACTATATACAAGAGAGGCACCAATCAAATAGAATGTATCTGGCGTATAGTTGAGGCTTGACGTGAGGAGTGAGGAATGTTTACCAAATCAGACATTTACAAAGACTAATACTTAATGTTGTCTTTTATGTTCTATGATGATTGCTTCTTAATATGATCTTATTTTTAATGTTGATTGCTTTAATAAAAAATATTGAAGGAAAAGGAATTCCTACAATTTGCAACAAAAGAAATGGATTTTTTTTAAAGTTAATAAAAAAGAAGAAACCTCTATTCAAATTGTATGGGACACAGCAAAAGCATATTTTAGAGGTTTGGCTATAACTTATCTTGCCTAAAAGAATAAGGAAAAGAAACATATTCAGCATAGATTGAAAGAACAACTTAGTATCCTGGAATCAGAGTTGCAATTAGACCCACAAAAGAAAAAGCTGAAAATACAAATGGAACTATTAAAACACAAATTAAACTTACTTGAGACAAACACAATGGCACAACAGATTAAACGGTCTAAACAGAATTTTTTTGAAAATGCTAATAAACCAGGGAGATGGCTTGCATATAGAATAAAAAAAAGAGAAAAATGATTAACAAGTAAGCTACGGGACTCAGAGGGTGACTTACATTGCCATAATGATTTAATGAAAAAAATTACGAAGGCTTATTATGAGACACTTTACAAGGCGGAGACGATTCCTAAAGAGGCAATTCAGGCTTACTTAAAAGAAGCAAACCTCCCAAAGGTTCCTGAGAATACGCGCCAGAGGTTAAACGAGAATATTTCAATGATGGAGATTACAGAGGCAATAAAAAAGCAAAAGAAAGATAAAACACCAGGACCTGATGGACTTCCCGCCAAATTTTATGTAGCATTACAAGATATTATAACTCCAACTTTGAAAGACTTATGTAATGAAATTTTTACACAGACAAAAATACCGGACTCAAGGACTGAAGCTAATAATAACTTTGATACCCAAAGAAGATACTGATCATATACTAATTTAAAATTATAGACCAATATCGCTACTAAATGTGGATTATAAAATCTTTGCTGCAATAATGGCAGAAAGAATGAAAAACTTTTTGATTGAATTTATACATGCAGACCAAAATGGTTTCCTACCAAAAAGACAGATAAAGAATAACTTGAGGATTATTCTAAACGTTTTGGAATATTATGAAATTCATCCAGGGAACCAGATGGCACTTATATTCCTTGACGCACAAAAAACCTTTGATAATTTAAACTGGCAATTTATGTTTCAACAACTTCAAGAAATAGATTTTGGTGAAAATTTTAACAAAGCAATCCAAGCAATTTATAAGAAACAAACAGCAAGAATACTGGAGATTATACAGATGGATTTGAGATTTAAAAAGGCACTAGACAGGGATGTCCACTGTCTCCCCTGTTATTTATCCTTACATTAGAGGTACTGACAAGAAATATCAGACAAGATACAGAAATTAAAGGTTTGGAGATTAAAGATCAGAAATATAAACTATAGGCCTTTGCAGATGATTTGGTTTTTATTTTAGAGAAGCCATTGGAAACAGCTGATAAACTTTTGCAGAAAATTGACAAATTGGAGGCTGGTCTGAAAATAAATAGGGAAAAGACCAAAGTATTAACAAAAAATAGATAAACAGAAAATTCAACTTGCTAAAATGACAAACCTTCAAATAGTCAGAAAAATCAAATACTTGGGCATTTATTTAACTGCAAAATATACCACATTAAAAGAAGATAATTATGAGAGATTAATGAAACAAATAAAAATAGACCTGGAAAGATGGGAAAATCTTCAATTATCATTTCTAAGAAGAATAGCGTCGGTTAAGATGAACATTTTACTAAAGCTAATTTTTCTATTCGAAACAGTTCCTATTAAACTTACTAAAAACTTTTTTGATGATCTAAATGCAATGATTTTAAGATTTATATGGCAAAGAAAGCAAGCTAGAATCAAAGGTAAATTGTTACAAGAATCTAAGGAGAGAGAGGGCTTTGGACTGCCAGATTGGAGACTTTATTATCAAGCCGCTATTCTCCTTTGGCTCAAAGAATGGATTGTATTGAGAAATAAAAGATTGCTTTATCTTAGAGGGACATGATCTTCAATTAGGTTGGCATGCTTTTCTATGGTAGGAGAAAACTAAAGCACATAAATACTTTCAAAACCATGCGGTAAGAAACATACTACTTTCAGAATGGGAAAAAATCAAACATAAAATATATATGAAAATACCTGAGTGGCTTTCAACAATAGAAGCATTTGCTTATCCAAACCTGATTAATTATGATAAACTGGTTAGTTATAAAGATATTTTGGACAAAGGGAAAAGCATAAGGACAGGCAAACTCTTCAACAACAAGGTATTGACTTGACATGGTGGTCCTACTTGCAAATTCAAACAAGATACAGAAAAGGTGTAAAATCAACAGGATTTTATAAAGAACAGACTCCACTAGGTAAAATTTTGTTAAAAAAAGATGAGAACTTAATTAAGAGACTCTATAAATTTCTTTTAAACTGGGAGATAGAAGAAGAACAAGTGAAAGAAACAATGATAGTATGGGCAAAGAACTTTGGATATTCTATAAATTTAGAAGATTGGCTAAAACTTTGGGATAAAAATATTAAACTCACAAAAGTGGCAGCATATAAAGAAAACTTATATAAGATGTTTTACAGATGGCATATGACACCAGTTCGCTTAGTGAAAATGTTTAAAAATGTTTCGGATATTTGTTGGAAATGTAAGCAACATCCAGGCACTTATTACCATGTCTGGTGGATATGCCCCAATGCTAAGAGATACTGGTCTAAGATTCATAGATGGCTGGAAAAGATGATGAAAATACAGATAGAATATAAACCGGAATTGTTTTTGTTAGGAATATTAAGACCTAATTATGATAAAGAGAATGATTATCTGATACTGCATGTTTTAACAGCTGCGAGGATAGTATTTGCCCAATATTGGAAAAATGAGAATCTACCATCTGACCAGACTATAATTACTAAAATCTTAGAGTGTGCAGAAATGGATAGATTAACATTGGAGATGAAAGAAAAAGATGATTCAGTTTATTTTATAACTTGGATAAATTTTATCAATGGTTAGAGACACGTTAGAATTTGAAAAGGATCTAACGCAGCGGTTCTCAACCTGTGGGTCACAACCCCATTTCATGGGGGTCGCCAAACAATGCAGTCCACCATTTCCCCCCCTTTTCCTTAGCTGTGCTACTCCCTCTTATTCTATTGGCTTTTGAAAGCCAATAGAATAGACTATCTTGAATAGAGTCTAATTCTATTGGCTTTCAAAAGCCAATAGGAATTGTCCATGCTGTCTCTGCCCTGCTGAGCCCACCAAAAGTCCCAGTCTGCAAACAGTGCTGCAAGTTGTCTGCAGCGAAGGCGAACTATCTGGAACTTTACACCCCTCCCTGCTGAGCAATTACTAAAAATGTAAGTAAAAGAGGGCCAGGGGTGGGAGGTGGGAGGCCGGCGGGCGCAGGGAGGGCAGCTGGCGTGCGTGGGGCCCGGCATGTGCCTTACCTCTCTTGGGCTGGGCCAGCTGGTGGTCCAGCCGGTGGTCGCCCTGCGCCATCGCTGCTGCTTGCCGCGGCTGCCCAGGAGCACCTGGGCCTGCCTGCCGCCACCCCGAACAGGCGGCAGCCAAGGTAAAGCTAGCGGAGCAGCGGCGGGTGCAGGGAGGGTTTTTGGCGTGCGTGGGGCCTGGTGGGTGTCTTATCTCCCTTGGGCTGGGCCATCTGGTGGCCCAGCCCACGGTCGCCCTGTGCCATCGCTGCTGCTTGCTGCGGCCGCCCAGGAGTGCCTGGGCCTGCCTGCCGCCGCCCTGAACAGGCAGCGGCCAAAGTAAGGCTAGCAGGGCAGCGGCGGGCGCAGGGAGGTTTTTTGGCACGCATGGGGCCTGGTGGGCTGGTGGCCCAGCCAGTGGTCGCCCTGCGCCATCGCTGGCCCTTGCCAGCTATGCCTTGGCTGGCGCAGGGGGCAGCACCACACATGCGCGGTGCTGCCGGGCAGGGTAAGTCCTCGACTTATGACCGGTCGGGAAATCTTTGACTTACGATTGGTTGGGAAGTCCTCGACTTATGACTGGTTGGGGGTCGAGGCCTTAAAAAGGTTGAGAACCACTGATCTAACATCTCAGAATAGATGATTGATTTCTAACCAAGTTCTAATTAATAGGTAGATGACATTGTTATTTTTAGTGATTTAGTGATTTTTAATCTATTAATGTTGATAGTTAGGATTTTCTGAGATTTTATTATTCGTGCTTATTTAATAGATGAACTTATATTAATTGTTTGTAATATGGATATAGTTAAGCTTATTTTAAGATATTAACTCATTATTATGATCCGGACAGTTGCTTGTTCGTTAAAATATGTAATTGTACCTTTCCTTATTTTATCCTAAATCCCATATTTCCTTTCCTCCATTCCCCTCCCTTACCATACCCATATCGTTCCTAATTTTCCCTTATCTATATAAACTCAATAAAATATTGTTTTTTAAAAAAAGCAATGTTGTGCCATTGGGACACAAGCTCCACTACTTTCATATGTGCATGCAACTTCACAACACATACAAAAGGGAAGAAGCTCATCCTCCTTTTCCCCAGATATCTCTGCTATGGATTTATTGTATAACCCCTGCAGAATTATCACCAGATGGTTGATTGGTGCAACTAAAGTAACTTGCTTAAATGTCAAATATGCTAATATTAGTTGTTTATCCTGTTCCCCCCTCTAGCAATTCTTCTATGGCAGAGGCTCATACCTTAAGACCCCAAGACTATAGAAGTCCCCCAAAATTGGATTCAACTCTGAAAGCATCTTCAAAAGTTGACAGCAAATTTAATTTTTAACATGACAGCAAAAGAAATATCCTTATTTCTAGAAGAGATAAGATGCAAAAAAGGAAAAAATAGACTGAGACAGATTTTAAAAAAGAAAAGAGCATGTAATATGCTTTCAAACCTGAAAATTAATTGGATTCTCAGAGTGCCATCTAATTTTGTTGTAATAGTGAATTAATGTAACATTTTAAAGAAATTATTGCAGCAATTGCAACATATGGCAATTACTATGCACAAAAGCCAATTAGATCCTGTACAAGCAACCAGTGAGTTGACAAGATGATCAATTAGGATTAATTGGAGATTTTTAAAAATACAATATAAAATTTGAGGAATCTCAGGAATTTAAATAATCTGTTATCCTTCTTCTTTCTTTCCCCCTTATTGGCACTGAGATACAGTCTGTACCTTAAATAATAAAAAGGGTAGATCACTTATTTCTCCACATTATGTACTCTTAATACTATTCTATACTCTTTTTCAGTCGTGGTGTATTATTTATTGATTGATTAAATTTATATGCTGTCTATCTCACCAATAAGGTGACTCTGGATAGTTTACAAACAATAAAACGATAGATATAAAATAATTAAAATTAAAAGGAAGTATATAAAAAAAAACAAATCACAGGGACAGACAGCATGTGGCTGAAATCCTATTCTTACCCCATCAACCATCTGTAGCAGAGAATACCTTCCAGTTCTCACCTTACTGGTGGCAGAATGTTTGCAGGCCTTTATATTTTGTGATTTTCTCCAGGTTTCTGTCTTTTATTCTGCTGTCTCCAGGTAGCACAATGTCCATTGTCCAGGGCAGAGACCACGGCAGAAAAGGCCTTTCTCCTTGATCCTACTAGCCAGAATTTTCAGTCATGTTACATTTATATTAACATTTGTAGGAAGTCAGCACCCACACACCTATCCCCAGGGAAGGAAATAATTGGAGGAATATTAAGAAGACAGAATATTATATTTCCCCAAAGGAATAATAGCAAAATCTTACTCAGAAATCACTCCCCCCACAAGTCTTCTGCCCCAAGCAGAAACAAGCTTTTAGAAATGCAGATTTGGTGATTCATTCAGGAAGGCTGGGACCAGGAAGCTTGGAGCTGATGGGATTAGAAAGACAAAGAGCCCTAAAATATACATTCCCCACCTAAAATCTAAAGACAAGACCTTTAGGACACAATAGGATTAATCCACCATCATTAGAATACCAAAAGGGCACACTCAAGCTCAGGTCAAAGTACATGCCACAGGAACAGGAAGAATATCAAATACAAAGCCACAGGAATAGAAACAATTCCAAACACAAAAGCCCAAGAAGGTATAAAAACCCATCACTCCCAGCTCCATTTTGTCAGGCATCCCAGAAACATGCTGTGTCACTGAGGTTTCTGGCAATTAAATAAACAAGAACCTTCTTTCCAAACAGCCTCCATTTTATTTATTCCTGGCTTGGACAGAACCTGATAATTGCCCCCCTCCCCAACAATTTGGCAACCAGGATGGAACTTCAAACTAACCTCACCAATGGACTGGGCCTGGATATGCCTTCATCTTGCTGGCAGCAGACCCTTTGTGTCTGTGGGTGGGTTTCCCAGATCCTGCCCATCTGAGCAATGGTAGTTTTGAGTTTTGAGTCTGAGCTCAAGGGCTGCTTTGGAAAGGTGAGTACCTTTACATTTTAACTTTAAAGCCCAGGGCAGTGAGGGAAATGTTTGTATGTCTGTGTGTTTGAGGAGAGGATCCTTCTCCCAATCACAGCTGGATCTTTTTCCCTCTGGCCTTTTCTAACTACAAAAAGAATCTGTTCAAGTGACAGACCCCAGAAAGCAAGGAGGTTTAGCTGGAGCAGAGGACCTTTTGTTAAGGAAAAGGGAGAGGTTGTGTGAAAATAAAATGGAGGGGAAAATGAAAGAGTCAGATTTGGGCAACCAGCTGAGAAGTCAGTGAGCAAAGCCCAGAATAGAAAGTGCCCTTACTCACTGCTTAAAGGTGCAGGAGGTCCTCCCAGACTCTCCTGAGTCTGAAAACTGTGGGCAGGAAAAGTGTGAGCAGGAAAAGGCTGCTGGAAGGAGATGCCCGTACTCACTGCATTGGGGAGCAACAAATCCACCTGGATCCCTTTTTGGTCCAAAAACTGTTGGTGATGTTCCCTTGAAAGGAGGTGCCCGTACTCTAGGGAACCAGAGTCCTTCCAGATTTCTTTTTTGTCTAAAAACTGACAGGTGGAGTGGCAAATTTTGGCTGCCTAATTGAACCCCACATTGGAAGGAGAATATGGGAAGCTGTAGCTTGAAGGTCAGAACAGGATCCCCTCTAGGAGACTTGCTTGTGTCGTGGAATGAGAGGCGAGTGCCCATCCTAGCTGGTATGAAAAGGAAGCGAGCAAGGGAGATATGTAAGGAATGGGCTTTGCTCAGGGACAAAGTTGGGAAACCAATTTAGCTAAATAAAGGTATTTAAAAGGAAAAGGAAAATAAAATATAGGAACATTGATTTCTTCCCTCTCTTCTATGAAACCATGTAATATGTTTGTTAAGATTTTTGCCTTCCCAATTTTGAATTAACTAAGATTTATGATGGGAATGACCAGGATGTTTAAATCTAAGAGTTCTGTTTCCCTTTGCTACTCTCTTTTCCTCCTTTTTGTGTGTGTATGTGTGTCAAAGTCTTTATGTGTTAGGTAAATGTAACTGTTAAATATCTCTAATCCCTAGAGAAAAGAATTTATGTGGATAACTGCCCCCTCTGTGCAGCTGCTAGACGAAGACAGGGTAGAATGCCGGAGCTATTGCAGGTGGTAGCAAGCCCATCAGCACCTTTGCAGGAGATTCTCATGGATTTCATCGTGGAGTTACCAGAGAGCGCAGGGAACACAGTCATTTGGGTGGTGACTGATCTGTTCTCCAAACAGGTGCATTTCATCCCATGCACCAAGATTCCCACAGCCAAGACTCTAGCGAAGATGTTTGTACAACATATCTACCGATTACATGGGGCCCCACAATGCATAATTTCAGACAGGGGGTGCAATTTACTTCCGAGTACTGGAGAGTGATTTTGGACCTCTTGGGGACCATCCTGGGCCTGTCATCTAGTCATCATCCACAAATGAATGGTGGGACAGAATGTTCGAACTCAGTATTGAAACAATATTTGAGATGCTTTATTAATTATCAACAAGACAATTGAACCAATCTGCTTCCTTTCACAGAAGTGGCTTACAACAATGCTTTTCACTCGACTTCCGGTGGCTCCGCCGGCGTCGCTAGAGTCTCCTCTGTGAGGCTCCGTTCCCTGGGTATGTAAAGCCGTAAAAAATAGCGAACATCAGCTGTTTTTTGCGGTGAAAAATCCCCTCTTCGGGCGAAGAAGAGGTGTAGAGCATCGGGAGTAAAGGGTTGAGCTCCTCTAATATCCCTGGAAAAAGCTTTCAGGGATTAAGAGTGCGAGCTCCCCATAACTCCTGAAGACGCTCCTGCCCAGAGACGCTTCTGTCATCAGACAGAAAAAGACGCCGCGACCGCCTCTGCTTTTTAAAAAATAGAACACAAGAGAGACTGCTTGCAGACTGAGTGAATACAGGAGCTTTTATTGGATTGCAAGTATTTTTTATTGTTTTTCTGGCAATATATTTCTAACTGTTACTTTCAACATAATGCATTCAAGATGGCGTATAGCTTTCACTACTTTCACTGCTAAAGGAAAGTGCTTGAAAGTGAAAGTGAATTCTCCATTTTCTTTTTTCTCTTTGTTCTTGTAAGCGAAGCTAGAGAGGCGGTTGTAGAAATTGGATTAAAGCCAGAGCGATTGTTTTAAAATTTAAAATGGAGTGGAATTTACGTTTTAATGTCAAACCTATTTTGGATCGCATTGATGAATTTAAAGAAGAAACGATTGCAATATTGAAAGAGACTAACACAGAAATATTAAAATTAATTAGATCCTTTTTTCCAAATGAAATTGATTTGCAACCGACTGTTGAACATTTTATACAACAATCCAAACAAGAAGAAGACAGTATTGAGAATGAAGAGAATAATGAGAAATGGATTTTGCTTGATAAACAGTTCATTTACGGAGTGGAGGAAGAGGATTTGTTCCAAGACAGGAGGGGATGGTTACTCCTCTCAGACAAGCAGCAAGAAGAAGATTTAACTGAGAAAAAAGAGAAATTGATCCAGTTTAAGAAGCAATCTATCTATGGTGCTGAGGACCAGGAAAAGCAAAGACAGAGATTTGAAATGTTACCTCAACGAAAGTTTATGGTTAAGAGAAATAGAGGACTAATGCAAAGGTTAAGATGGCTTTTATGGATTCAAATGATATTGCAAGTAAAAAAGAGAGACTTATTATTTGGAAGGGGGGCCTCATTATGGAGATCTACCTGGCAGAAAAAAAAACCAAGAGTATGATTGAAGATGTGAAATTTAAAATTGTATGCAAGGAATTATGGGTAATTCAAAACTATGGACTGACTCAAGGACTAAGATTATGAATAAGATGTAAGAGAAGATGATTAATGGAAGATATAATATTAAGATTATGAGTAAGACGTTAAAGAAGATGATTAATGGAAGATATAATTAAATTGAAGAAGAATGTACTTGCTTTGAAATGATCTAGGTTTGACATTAGATTGATTGATTGATGGGATAGATAAGCATTATGCGATTTGATAAGGAGGAATCTAAGTTAGAAATGGATTAAATAGATTGTATTTGTTATTTAGGTTTATTTGACATATGAGAAAGCCCAGAAGTCGATTGAAGAAGTGAAATTTAAAATTAAGATTGTTAGATTGATGGTTTAGATATGTAAATGAAAATTAATACTCTTAACAAGATGATTTGTCTGTTTTGTTTAGTGGATTGAAATGATTTAAGGTTTGATATTAGATACTGATTGAGGGATTAGATATGTATTAGAATTGATAAGGTTGAATAAATGTTAAGTAGAGATTGTATTTAGTATATAGTTTAAAATTCTTGTTAGGATTATATAATAACTTTGTTTGAAGTAGTGGGTTTTCTTTTGTTTTACCCTGTACTCACTCTGGGAAGTCAGGGGGGGGGTAGGGAGGGTTTATAATTTTATATATTATGTTTTCTCAACTGCAATGGGGTTGATGCAAGGATATGTAATTATTGTTATTAAGGGGTTGCTCGGGTGGCCTCTGGGCACCACATCTGATGGAAAGAGGAAGGAGGAGTGAAGGTTTATGTAAGTAGAAAGTTGATAAGAAGGGGGAAGAGTAGGGATAGTTGGGTGGAGTAGAAGGAGGGAGATAGAGAAGGAGGGAGGAGAGTAGGTAGTTAGTTGGTAAGTGAGGGGGGAAGGTTAGGGTTAGGGGGATGTGGTGGTGGGGGTACCGAGCAGTAATGTTAATTGTTTGGTAAATATGGTCTATGATTATTTTCAGTTGAGTTATTATTATTAGATGTATTGAAATAAGTACTTATGTTTTGTTTATGGATGATTTTGAAATATGTATTTATGTTGTGATTATGTTTATTGTTTATTTTAACATTATGATTTGATTTGAGCATTTTTCTTTTTCTGTTAAAAATTAAAAAACCAATACAAAAATTTTAAAAAAAAACAATGCTTTTCACTCCAGCACAGGCTAAAGGTTGAAACTGGACAAAATTTCAACCCAATGCCTGAATTGCCAGTCAATGAACACATCATCCCCTCCCTAAAGGAGTGGATCACACAACTTCAAAATACATAGCCGGTAGTGAGAAAAGCATTAGACGAGGCTAGGGAAGCGTATAAAGCGCAGGCAGATAAGAAGTGGGTTGAACCAACACCTTTTGAAGTGGGAGAGAAAGTATACATATCCACAAAGTACTTAAAGTCTTTGCAGCCATCAAAGAAATTAGGACCAAAATATGTAGGACTATTCCCCATAAAAAGAATCATCAATCAAGTAACCATAGAATTAGAACTCCCCAAAACATTAAGACAAGTTCACTGGTATTTCATTGTAGCTTGTTAAAATATTAACTAAACTCATCCCTAATGCCAGATGCAGTTTCCCCTCCCCCACCTATCATGGTAGAGGGAGAACAGCATTTTGAGATCAGAGAAATCCTGAATTTAAGGAACACCATGGGTCAACCAATACTTAATAGCTTGGAAGAATCTTCCTTCTTCTCAAGCAGAAACCAGATTTTAGAAATGCAGATTTGGTGATTCATTCAGGAAGGCTAGGGCCAGGAAGCTTGGAGCTGATGGGATTAGAAAGACAAAGAGCCCTAAAATCAATACCCGCCACCAAAAATCTAAAGACACGACCTTTAGAACACAAAACCCACCACCATTAGAATACCAAACGGGCACACTCAAGCTCAGGTCAAAGTACATGCCACAGGAACAGGAAGAATGTCAAATACAAAGCCACAGGAATAGGAACAATTCCAAACACAAAAGCCCAAGAAACTCCCAGCTCCACTTTGTCAGGCATCCCAGAAATATGCTGTATCACTGAAGTTTCTGGCAACTAAATAAACTAGAACATTTTTTTCAAACAGCCTCCATTTTATTTATTCCCAGCTTGGACAGAACTTGATGATTATTCTTTCAACACACATTCATAGTGAGAATTTTGATCCTATTAACATAATATCATATGACACTTCTTTGTTTTTCTATGGTGTTTAAATTCCTGTTCCTGTAATTTCAAATATTACTCTAAACCAGGAGTTTCATTCACAGTCCACTATAAATCAATGCAGAAGACTGTCCTGAACCATCTTCCCAGCTTGATTTACTTCAAGTGCACTGGAAGAAGCTTAACTCATCTCAGCAAAGCAACCATTGACCATACTGGGGGAGAATAATTAGAATTACAGTTCAATATATCTGGAACTATACTAGTCTTATGAAGTAGAATCCAGAAAAGACAATAGTGTAGAAAAACCATGCTTGTCATAATTTGGATTTGATATTTATATATATTTAAGGGAACTGTAATACATTTAATTCTTTTGAAAGTTCAGGTTTGCAGTCTGGGACCATAGTACATTTTGCATGAAAAGTGTCCGAGATGCAGTTGCTGTGACATGTGATGATTAAGCTTCTATATGGCACAAAGTATACATGATCGTATGATGCCTGCAGAGAAAGATCTGCATTTCTTGCCAGGTGCTTACCAAAGAAAAAACTGTTTAAGATGTTAGCATTGACCTTTGAAACCTAAATATTTGGGGCTGATTGTCTAAAGACTGCTTCTCCTATAAGCTACAAAAAATGGCCTTCTTTTATGTTACATCCTGGCAGTAGAGTGCATTTCCTTGGGTGTCTGGAAAATTCATTATTATTGTTGGACACACAATTGTTGATTGTCTAACAGCCAGATATTTAGACATTTGCCTCCATCTATTGAATACTTCCCAAGGACATGGGACAGGCAGATGTTGATGTTTGATGGTGTTAAAGGTTTTGTCAGATGTACACTGGTCCAAGTAAAGCTACCTTTTGAAATGTATTGATGGTGACTTTGTCAATGCTGATAGTGTTCAATTAGAGCTCCAGATGTTTTGAGATTGTACCTAAGGCACCTATTAATATTGGTAATATCCTTGTTTTCTTCTTTCACAATCATTCTATTTCTGTTCGCAGGCCTTTATATTTTATGATTTTCTCCAGTTTTTCTCTCTTTTATTCTGCTGTCTCCAGGTATCACAATGATCGCTATTCAAACTTCTTTGTCTTTCTTGTCAACAAATAAATCTTGTCAACAATTAAGGTGTTGTATGGCAGATCCTTATCTATTTGAATTGTAAAGTCCCAGATGACTTTAGATTTCTTTTTCCTATTGCTTTGTTTAGGTGTGGTCCCACCAGTTCTTCCTTGCAGGCAAGTGGTTTTTCTTATAGGTATTCTAATGCACTATTGTTGTTGCTTTGCCATGCTGCTGTTTATAATCAGTTTGTGTAATTGTTACCCATCATCAATAATTGTGGTAGCGTTTAAGGTGTTGGTCTTCATGTTTAGAAGGTCCTAAGTAACCTTGGGCTAGTCACTCTCTCTCAGTTCAGTTTAACTCACAGATTGTTGTCAATAAATATAAGAAAGGCAAGTGTTGTGTAAGCTATCATGAGTCCTTGACGAATTTGGAATATAAAACAAACAAACTGGATGCATTAACTATATTCATCTATAAATGTACACTTATTAACCTTCACACTTCACAGGCTGCAAAATAATAAATGGTGCTTGTTTAATCCAATCATTAAAATGACAAATTAACAACCATATCCTAGGCATGAAACAGTTGCATAGTAAAAGTTGGCAAATAATGTTCTGGTCATTTTTCTGTTATGTACCATTTATAAAAACTACCTCAACCCAGAGAATAATTAATAACAATAAAGTAGACCAGGGGTTCCCAATCCCCAGTCTGTGGACCGGCACCGGTTTGCGGCATGCCAAAAACTGGTCCACACAAACAAGCGAAATCCCATTCATGGGATACAGGCAGCACATGAAACCATGTCCCCTCCAGTCCATGGAAAAACTCTCTCTGCAGAACCGGTCCCGGGTGCCCAAAAGGTTGAAGGGCACTGGGGTAGATCATGCAGTGCTTCATTTGTAGATTCAAGCATATTAAACCTCTTAATCTTTGAGTTGCCTACTTGATTTTAAATTGCTAGGTTACTCAGGAAAATAAAGTCCATACACCTCCAACCTTATTTAGGAAGACAGCTGATTATTAGTGTGTTGATTGAATATCATACTAATATGGAATATATTCAAAATAAATATATATATATATATATTTGTGTTGTGTGATAATCTGGTAATATCATCAAGATCTAATTTTTGTCACTAGGTTTAAAGGAATGGGCTTCTGAGGGCTAGACAAGGGAGCAAATGAGGAAACATTAGTGTTGTCATCATGAAAATGTTACATATTTATTTGTGTCATATATCAGAATGCAAATATGTAATTGTGAAAACTATATGATGATGTTACAACCTGTGTTGCCATTTTAGTGTTATTTGCTCTGTATACCTGTACACATCAACTGAAGAATTAAAATAAAAGAAACATAGAAAAAAGTTCAACTTACTGTTCCTTTTCTCCCATTCCTCTTACAGTCTTCCAGATATTTGGACTTACCATTTACACCATGTTTCCATTATTAGAACAGTCCACAAAACTCTAACTATAGGATACTATATGGATCATGAAATTTTCTCTGAGAATTTGTATTAGAGTCGATGAATTAAACAGTAAAATTCAATTTCTTGCAAATAGTGCACTGCCCCATCCTGAAGAAGATTCTTGGATGAGAAGTGAAATATCTTCAAGGAAAAACAAAGGAAGTCCAATTGCTTCTTGAAAAAGCACTTTTAGGATGACCCTATGACAGAGCAGTTGAGCAATGGCTCCAAATGTTGTTGACTCCTCCATTCAGTCCCCTTTTCTTTACTTCCCAGTCATGTCATCCAAAATAAAATTAAAGGACTGGAATGAACCCCAAACTCCAGGTTCTACATGTGTATAGAGGTTCTCATTCAGCCCAGTTTTCTTTAAAATAAAAGCATCTTTAGGACCGGTTTTACATGCTTCTTTTACCTTGCTATTCTTTCCAATCTAAGCTCATGTGGCTAAGAGCGAAGTATATTGAGGCCATTCTGGGCTTCCCAGTGTATCTGTCCTGTAAGTATAATCCAAGCAGACACAGTAACAAAATACAGCAGAATTAAACTTAAAGAAACACAATATATAGTTGTGAATGAATCCCAGCGACCGGTTAGGGCACATAGGGTTGGCCTCCTATGTGTCCCGTCTGTTAGACAATGTCATCTGGCGGGGCCTAGGGCTAGGGCCTTCTCCGTTGCTGCCCCAGCCCTCTGGAATCAGCTTCCCTCAGAGGTTCATACTGTTTCCTCCCTCCTAGCTTTCCGAAAACTGTTGAAGACACATTTATGCAGACAGATTTGGGGCGTGTGAGCTGCACTCTGCCCCTGGGGCTTTGACTGTGATTGTGTGTTTTATGAGTGTGGTGAATTACCTAGTTTTTATATAGTTTTTATATAGTAATTGGTAATTTTAATTGATTTTATGTTATGTTTTCACTTGTATTCTCGTTGTGAGCCGCCCTGGGTCTTGGGAGAAGGGCAGCATATAAGTTTAAACAAACAAACAAATAAATAAATAGTATTGTATTATAAAGAAAATATATGTATGGAAAGTAGATGGTGCTTTCACTTTTTTTCAGGGTGAAAAAAAAGAAAAGAAACAATCAAATATGTGAAGTCAGTTTTATTTATACTCAGTTAAAAGTTCTACCATAAGATCCATAGATCAAATCTTACATAAGCCCTCTGAGATATTTGGCAGGTTGAGAATATAATGTTATGCTATCAATGCTCAAAAACATTAGCCTCCACTGTCCAAGGTTGGTTAGGGTATTTTGATGATGGATAGGCACAATTTGCATTTGGGCAACTATAGTTAGGCTGCAAAACAATGGAAAATCCAGAAAGCCCCATCTTTCATCTGAATTTTTGCAGTGTGGATCTGGCTGTTCTAAATCTCAATTCCCTAACAATATTTGGTGTGCAATTCATGGTTCTTCCTACATTGTAATTTTAATGTGTCAAAAGGAATATTTTTCTAATCAAGCTTTTAAATTGATTAGTTTCCTTTTAATTTAAATTTAGTCATTGAATGATTGCCTTGTAAAAGTTATAAAGTTATTCATTAAGTATTAAAGTATGTAGGAATTATGACATTCAGTATATTTCCTCATTAATTTTCCTACTTTGTAAGTTACTTCAGTTCATTTGTCATTTTATGGCAGAGCCTAGAGCCCAGAGCTTTCTATGTGTCAAGAAAGGAAAGAACAATCAGAAGAAACTCTTCCTTTCATGCTTCCTTTGATGCTCCAAGATAATTTATTGAATTTTATTTATACACCAGATTTATATCTAATTTTTCTCCCCATAGGGTACTTAAGTATCTAGCAACAATTAAATAATTAAACATTTTAAAATCTTATAGGTTACAATCACTGTTAAAGCTAAATCAAATGTAAAGAGACTATCTAAAGAGGAAAGTTTTGATGTCTTTCCTAAAAGTGGGAAGAACTCAGGAAACTACAGTTCATAGCTTGGATCTGACATAGAAGAAGACTCTTTCCTCCTATATGTCCTACCACAGCATCTCAGAAAGGAGGCCTTTTCCTTTGCTGTGTACCAACAACTTATTGGGATATCTTATTGGATTTATAGATTGAATGCTTAAAAAATGGAGAATTAATACAAGAATACAATAATGGACAAAGTTGTCAAAAAAGAATGAAAGAAGACACACAAAGTACAAGATCAAACAGACTGCTTCCCATCATATAAGTGAACCAGCTCAGGTTGTCTTCTCTATGAAAATTCATTTTCAGTTCTGCTCAAGGAGTGGTTACTTATCTGGCTAAAAAGGTAATAAGAATTTTTGTGGGTTTGCTAACAATGATTATATCAACTTATTTATTTCCAAGTGCTTCACTGTATGTAGAAACAGTATGATGCTTTTGTGCAATCCCATAACACTCTTCTTAAAGTAGATGCATTTAAAGTAATCATCCGTTTATAGCATTTATGCCTGGCAGATAAGTGTGAATAGCCTGATTCTTTGCTCTTCTTGCCTGACAGAATTTGATAAGAAAAAGATTCTAGAGAAATAAGGTATGTATGGTGTTTATGGGAAAACAATGTGGGCATATACTTCCTTCTACCTTAACTTGCTATTAACTTGCTATTAATGCATGCTGAAACAAAGATTGCTGCTGGGCTGTTAAGTTATATAATATTTCTTTCCATATATTCACAATGTCTGATATAACCATTTAATTATAAACAGGCATATTTAGGAGATTTTTCTGAGTGTCTTACTGAGCTCATCAACAAAGATGATTAAAAAAATAAATCTGAAAATAACACTTATCCAATATTGTTTATGCGGTAGCATAGTTCACACTCAATTCTATTATAGACAAGTTTTATTCAGAAGAGAAGCAAAGGTACCAAAATGAATGTGTTGCTTGTTACTTGCAATTTGTAGAGCTTTTCAACTAGCGGGACTGTAGGTGACTTTTCTTTTCTTTTCTTTTTTGGAGAAGTGAACATAGATTCAGTCCTGGCTTTCACAACTAATATTTGAAAATGCTAACAAATAGTTGCTTTCTTCATTGCTTTAGTTAGTAGAGCTAGTAAAATAGTAATGCAAGAAGGGAACCTAACTAGTTTAGGAATCAATTTTTATCCTGTGCACTCTGAATTTCTGTTATAGATAGATTAAAACAAATACAAAAGCTGCCTTGCTTATATTACTCAAGGCAGATCTTTATCTCTTTGGTTGTGTGTGTGACAACCTCTTCACCCTGTTTATATCCATTTCGCTTTTCTGTCCCAACCCCAACCCAGAGTGGACAAGTCAAGTCTCCTTCCCTGAGATCAAGGGATTACCCTTATCATTATGGTTTTAATTGTCTCATTTATTTATTTGTAAGATTTTTATGCCATCCATATCACTTAGGTGACTCTGGACGGTTTATAATAGAAAACATACTGTAGTATAAAAGCATAAATAAAAGCAAAATTAAAACAAAACCAAAATTAAATATTGAGCTCTTCAAAAATTACAAAGATGGGGGAAGCACCCTCACATCCCACAGATAAAGGGGGGGGCAATGGCGGAAAAAGATCTCTTCCTGGATTTTGCAAGTTGAAATTCTTTAACCAACAGGACCCACAAAAATATTCTCCTTGCCTGAATGGGCAGGATGGGACAATGTAATTGGGATGAAACTAATCTTTAGGTAACCTGGTCCCATGCCACAAATGGCTTTAAAGGTGACAACCAATGTCTTGAATTGGATCTGGATACAAGCTGGCAACCACTGCAGTTCTTGTAGCAGATGTGTTACATGCATAGCTCTAGGGATGCCTAGCATGTTCACACTGGCAAATTTTGCACTAGTTGCGGTTTCTGGAAACTCTTCATGTAGACTACACTTGAGAGATGACCAGGATGTGGGTGACTGAAAGAAGGCTTCTCAATTCAGGAACACAGTACTCTGGAGATGCAATAAGAGTGGAGGAATATTAACATGGCCACAAATAGGCCTTATTAGGAGCTCTAATGTATAATTGATTGGATTCATGCCTCCTCTTCCTCCAGCACTGCTCTTGACATTTTTTTACTCTTTTCGACTCCCTCAACTTCTCTATAAACCACAAGTGACATGATGGGCCAAGAGATAATACAATCCTACCCAAGACCTTGGCCATCCTATTCCAGTTCCTTATTCCGGTGTTGCTGAAAGGGGTTGCAATTTTCACCAAATGACTTATAGGATGTGATTCCAACTCAGTTTATTTGAAATTCATGCCATTGAATAAATATTTGTCACAATCACACCTAAGCCTTTACATGTAGTTGATGATTTTAGACAAATAGCAAAACATTTTTATTGTCTTCTACTTAAAAACAAAACATAACAAAAACAAAAACAAGAATGGAATTTCTAAAAATAAAGTTTCCAGATTCTCTATTCCCCTCCCCCCAAACAATTTAAAACTGACCTGCCTAAAAAGGAGAGAAAAGAACGATGAGCATCTGATTAGCAATTCTTCATTGTGAGTTTTATTATGTTAAATTTGTAGAAACAGATTAGGCTTGTTTTAAGCTGTTCCCAAAATAGCCTGGGAACTAAGAATTAAGTACAGATCCAGCCCATCCCCTCTAAACCAACCTACTCTTTTGCAACGCCAACACCTGCTGTTCAAAACACATCACACAATGGCCTTCATCATATCCCCCAGCAGATGTGAGAGATGCCCAGAGGTCTCTCAGATGTTTGTTTTCCTGGGTCACATGAGGGCACCAGGAAGGAGAGGAAAAATTATTCTGGAATTCCAAAGGTCACTGCTGGACAAAAATAGTGAAAATTGCACACATGTTGAGAAAAACAAAGACTTTGAGTGATCTGGCAATCAGACAGCAAAGACTCTGTTTGAAATAAAAATGGCAAAGTTGTAGGGACAGTACATGTGTGCATGTATACACATGCACGTGCGCGCGTGCACACACACACACACACAAACGTTGCCCCTACATCTTTGACATTTTTTGTTTTATATTTTATATTTAATGTATCTGCATATATAATGTATCTGCATATATAATGTATATACATTATATATGCATAATATATATTGGAATTATTATGCTAATTCATTTATCTTCCAATATTTGTATATATAATGTAGCTATTGTTGTTGGGATTTGTAGTGTCTTGTAATGATTTATGTATCTATGAGTATATGTAATAATAGTATAATAATATAAAATATAATATATAGTATAATAATAATATAAAGGAGGAGGATGCATTGATTTTCAGTATTAAGATATTCTACAAATAAAGGCATTTTGCTGTGACTAATTTATTTTACTTCCCTAATATTTATAACATGATTTGCTGAGGAAAGAACTTAAGATTAGTTATAAAAATTCTTTTTTATATTATATGGACAGACTTTGAAAACTATGCTAAGCAGAAGGTAGATTGATTAAGGACTTAGTTTTAAATCTCTACTTAGTTCTTTTCAGACCATCTAAAACAGAGTTTAGCATCCTACAGGATGGCTAAACTGAAAACTACAGTTTTCTTTGCAGCAAAATATATTCCATAATAACTGTAAACACCACAACAGCAAACACATGGGTGTCCACCATTTAATGCTCTTGATTGGTTTTTAGAACTTTTAAATAGGACTGTCTGTGTTTGATAGCTGAGCCCATTTATTTCTGACTTAGCTGCAATATTATTGAAATGCCGGTCAAAATATTACATTCCTTAAAATCTCTGATTCTTTAAAGCTATTGGATAGACCGTTTCCCCATTTTGAGAAACTCTTTCTTGGCATGCTTCCTTGCTTCAGCTACTATAGTGCTCTTTCAAGGAGAAAGGTAGCTTGACAATACATTATCCCTGTCTAATAGGAATTACTCAGATTATAAAAGCAGATGATTTAGGAAATAAGAATGGGGATGGGATGGGGGCATTACTAGCAACATCTTTTCATTTTCTTTTGTGAAAAGAAAGGGTAAGGAGATCTTGGTCTGGGACCTGTGACAACTTATAATAAGACAGGAATTCAGTGGTGGTCATATTTTCACATGAATGAAGTGAAACTATCTTCCAGCTGTTTTTGAAGGATTTGGGAAAGAGGATTTTTGCTTGGGTGCCAGAATCTTCAATTTGCCCAGCTATTCTTTGAAAAGGTCTTTTCTAATGAATGTGGTAGGGCACATGGTAGTCAACTGCACGGTTGATGTCATGCTCAGACGTATAACTCTGGCTGCATTTCAGGATAAATGTTTCCAAAATGACCATGAGTTCAGTGGCAGTCATGGAGCAAAGTCCATAACTTGGCAAATATGGCTTGTCAAATCCTGCAATTATCCATAGTAGTTATTTCACTTCATTTTTGAGCACATTTTATAATCATGAATGATGTCGCTAGTCACATACAATGTTGCTAGTGCTCATTTATATTTATATTATATATTAAATATATCATGTATTATATATTTATATTATGAGGACCCAGCTTGTTGGGGGCAATATGCTGACTCTGTGAAGTGCTTACAGAAGGCTGTAAAGCACTATGAAGCAGTATATAAGTCTAAGTGCTATTGCTATTTACTGTTCTAACTATAAATATAGGTGTTTCATTTTCACAAGAATATGTTAATTATGTCCAAACACAATGTGTGGTTATTTTAAAGATGGTCCCTATAATATCATTAAGTCCAGAGCAATTGCTGCAATATTCTCAGTAAATTAGTTCATTGCTAATTTTTATAAAGAAAATTCCTGAGATCTTTTTTCCTTAATCAGACCAAAATATAGTAAATATTTTTAGTAACAAGGAAATACACAATCCTGAGTGCCTGAGTTTGGATACAAGGGGAAAGGAGAGGATGGTCTACTGATAAAAAGGCATGGTGGGTGAACTGTAGTAATTATAACAAAATAATTGTAGTAAGATTTAAAAAAAAATACTTTGTGGCAATGCAATAGTGGTCATTTTGAAAAACAAGAATCTGTCAAAGGCACCCCCCCCCATCCATAGTTTCCTTCCTGCTGTGCTATGTTTTCAATGGGAAAACCAAGAAGGAGAAATGCTCAAGGCACAGTGGGTGTCTGGCATCAAAGCTTTCGCAAGGTGAGGCAGAAGCCCTGCAGCAGGTGACCAAGGCCGATAAGGATCTGGGAGTATTTGAATGCAGAACAATTCTCTTTCTTTTTTTCTTTTTGCTTGTTCCACTTCATTTTCATTTCACACCTGGTTCTCCTGAATCAGATAAATTCACACTCTCCTTCTTCCTTGATATTTTCCCATCTTCCTTGTTTAAAATTATTTCTACCTGAGCCACTGACACTTCTGAATGACAACAGACTTTCTTTCTGCCTGAACTACAAAATGAAATGCCAGCCACACACACACACACACACACACACATATACACATTTTTGTCTCTCTCATACACAAACATATGTACACATGTATACTTCTCTTTTTCTTTTTGCTGTTCTTATTGTCCATTTTAATCTGATGCTTGTAACTTTTTTAAAAAAAGAAATCTCTATTTTAGGCAGTTTTCTTATGCCAATCGAAAAGGAAATCTGGTAAAGGTAAGGCTGACCTAGAATAAATGATGAACCTTTTACACCAGACATCTTTTGTGCTTCGTGCACAAAAGCTCTGGATGTGGCCATTAAAGTGGAACCAACCCTTATTATGCCAATGTTTTGTAAAGGGCAATTCTGAGCTGCCTTCTCCTCCTGATACTTGGGCCTTTTGTTTGTGGTAGGTGAATGGTGGAGAGTGAAAAGGTGGATTCCTCCATGTCTGAGGTCACAGCTATGTAGTTTCCATTCTTCTAGTCAGGTTGCCTGCAGCAAGAGCCATAAACAATCGGAAGACATCACCTTTACCTTAGTTAAAGGGTTTGGCACCATAAACCAAACATTCCTCCTTCTCCCCCTCCTCAACAGTATACTGGTGGATCAATGTGCAGAGAGGAGAGCTTCACCTGCTGGCCCACCCTGGCCAACTCTGTGCAATATGTATCTTCTCCAAACTGATGCCCAGAACTCTGGATTGCCATAACTATGCTAACTGAGAAATGGAGGAAGAGGTGTTTTGCATCTATTAAGTAGAGTGCATCACATAATACGTTTGGGTTTGATTTAGCATATTCTCCGATTTAGTTCTTGTGGCTTGTAAAATATGGTTTATGTTTTAATAAGCCAGTTCTGGTTTATTCTGAAACTAGGCCTTGAAGATCTTGCTCTTTGTCTTTGGGCAAAGATCATTTGTGTCCCTTTTCTTTCTTTTCCTTGTTTGTTTACTCTGTCATTTATGTTCCTTTACTTTGCATAGTGGTTGTGCTTTTTTGTACTATTTTTTGCTTTAAAATGTTTGTAATAATTTGCAAAATGTTGGGATTTGCTGGGAATAAGGCGGCATATCAATGTAATACGGTATTATTACTGGGGTGCAATGGTTCAGCGGTTAAACACACTGAGCTTGTAAACTGGAAAGCACTGTGCAACGGGGTGAGCTCCTGCCCATGCCAGCAGTTTGAAAGCATGCAAATGTAAATAGATTACCTTCGGTGGAAGGTAACAACATTCTGTGTATCTTTGGCATATAGCCATGTTGGCTAGATGACTATGGAAAGTGTCTTTGGGCAATGCTGGCTCCTTCAGCAGTGAGATAAGCAGTGAGCCCTTGAGTCAGATGCAACTGGATAGGGAAAACTTTACCTTTAACTATTATTAGACAAGCTGTAATAAGGCAAAGAATTGGCATGATATGCAAAGCACTTAGTGAACCTTAACTTTTGGCTAGCAGTGTGTATTATGACAAAAGTAATAAAACTCATAGTACAATTAAGCTATGTTAAAATAGTATAGTAATTACATATTAATACAACTTGTATTAATATGTGTAAGTTGAATTCTATAACATCCATCAAGATGATTTAATTGCACAGCATATGGATGAAATCTATGCAAACTAATCTGGAACAATACTTCATAATTACCTTGCTTTTGTTTTTATAAGAATTAACATCCACTAAGTGCCAAGTATAAATGGTGAACATAAAGATTCATAAATCTAGATATACAAATATGTAAAGTGTAATCTATTCATAGAAACCAATGGCCAAAGTTTCAACACCCAGTGGGTGTGATTCAGTTATACTATTCACTCACAAGCACAGTAAATTATTTTCCATTGGTTTCCATGTAATTCAGGCAGGTACTTGTATCTAAGCAAATTTTAACCTAATTTTAAGCCTGCTGGAAACTTTCATTCTGAGTTTTGACAGTACATGAAAATATTGTATGCCTTTTTGCCTGAAGGGGAAAGAAAACTATACAACAGGTGTTCTCAGGAAAAATGCAAATAGCTGAGCCTAATGTCTTATTCACTTGCCTACTTAAAAATGAATGTGGTTATATTTAATTGCAGAGAAATGTAGAGGATTGTATTCTTACTATTGTAATCTTTCAGTCATGGTTGGGACCTAACTTTTTTACATTACTTTAAGAAAATCAATTCATAGGTGGGACTAAATGTCAAATTTAACACCCAAACTGGAAACCTAAGGAGATGCTTAGGATCATGTGGATTTGCAATAAGAATTTTACTCTATATCACTGACATTCTCTGAGCATCCCCATGTAAAGGGACATCTGGTAAACCCAAATGGGGAAACTAAGCCTCTCAAATGCAAATGGCTGCTAAGCATACTCAGGTGGTTAGCCATCTCAATGCATGGGGTCAGAACACAGTAAGACTTTAATCACTGACATAAACACAGCTGGGTAAGCCTATCTACATTTAGTACTCCAAATTTCTGATTCACTCTTTTCTTCAAGAAAATCCTTTTGAAGAGTCCAATTAACTCAGATGGAAACAGAAAATAATTGTTTCAGTGTTGGAAATTGAAATGACAGAAATTATCATTGTTCACATTTGGTAGAGGTATTTCTTTGTCTCACTATATCTGTGGTCAAACAGGTTTTTCAGGATTTTTTTAGTATAGCCAAAAAAGCCTTGCAACACCATTTGAGCAGAAACAATACTTTCTAAGAAACAAATGTTTTCCTCATGGACAGTGACATTCATGACACTTATTACTATTAAACATTATTGTCAGCCTCCTACCTTTATTCTGACCTCCCCAATTAAGCACAAGAAATATTCCATTGTCTTTCATTGAAAAAAATTCACATCTGCAGAAGTATTTTTACGAGAGAATAATATTTTAATGATGAAATCACACCATAGCTTGGGTCTACTTGTTAAAAACAAAGTTGCAGTACTGTACTGAATATTTCTATTTGAAAATAAATCCTAGGTTCAACAAAGTCCATTTTCAATTAAAGTTATAAAAAACTTAATTAAAGTTGTCCCATTGATTTCAATAAGATCGTCAACATAAACTGACATTTATCAGGAACTAGTTATACCACTAACAAGACACTTCAATTAATGTAATACAATATTAGTCTGGGGGAAATAACACAATTTTTCACAGGAAGGGAAAAAAGCTTCTAAATATAACACTCATGGACAAAGATTCTAAATAGAAATGCTCTCCTGAATCAACAGGTAAACTAACAATTCTGAAACTTTAAGGAGAGAAGAAAACAAGATACAATTTATAGAAGAAAGGAAAAAGAAAGGGCAGGATCAAGGAAAATCATGTAATTGTAATGGAAAGTACATTAATATCTTATTTTTTCCATTTTTTATTAATATAACATTTATGACTTCAGATGTGTCATGACATTACTGTTGCTGAAATCCACTGGAAATAGGACCAACTTGTACAAATGCAAGTATTAATTGAAACATTTTTCTGCTGGTTTCAATTACATATCTGTTGGAGAAACAGTAAATAAAGATGTTTATGATTGTACAATACTTAATACTGAGCCAATTTTCTATTTTGTTTTTGTGTCCCATTATTTTTTCTACCATTACTGTTGTTTTAAAAGCTAGATAATATGACAGTTCTCTAAAGCAAAATGGAACATATTTCTGACGACAAATTTGTTTTTGCTTCATTGACGCAACAGAAGAAAAATACCATATTGATTTCTGTTAAAAAATCAAGTAGAGTAACTGCAAAGGGTGTCCAGTTTCAGTGCAAATCTATAGTAATTAGAAGCTTCAGACAGACCCTAAGTGACCCTCATTTATTTTTGAACAGAAAATAGTTTTTGTCTAACTTGGACAGAAACCAGATGAACATTTGCAAGGTTATATGAAACAGCAATATCCTTCTTAGAATAACTATATGCTGGGAACAGGCTTGTTTGCCTATCTGTGATGTGAGCTTGATGGACTTTGTTATGGGTTTTGTACTTGGCATATCTTAAGCCTATTTAGAACATCAACACCATCAATCAAAAAAAAAGTGTGTAACAGCAGCTGGATGAACCTTGGGTATTATGGAAAGCTATTTATCATCTGAGCATTTCTGTCTGGCTTGCAACACTCCTTCAGTCCCAGACCAATTTGCCCTCTCTAGAAATATTCTCTGAATCAGGAAACATGTGATTAATAAAAGCACAAAGCTGGGCGATGGAGGTCAAGACTTGTTCTTAATCAAACAGGTGCACTACTTACTTATGTTAGCTGTATATGTTCTCCTGAATATTGCATTCATTGAAAAAAAATAAACAAGACAAAGTCTATTCTGAAACACAAATATGCCAAAAACTTAGGATAATAATCAGAGGCATAATATATCCTTGTATTATAACTAAATTGCCCTTAAAAATACACACAAATATATACAAATATGCAAAGGTTACAGTGCTACAATGTAATGGGCAAAGAACATTCAAAGCTTAGTCATTAAAAACAATAGTCTTGTTTGTCATTACACAATAATCTGTCCATAGCTTCCCTGCCCTCCTGCACATTTCTTAAATCCCAGAGGAATACAAAATTTGAGATTTCCTTCTATTTGGCATTTTAGTAGCAGTCTTGCTGATATCTCTAAGACAAGTCCTATCCCTAAAAAGTATTGTATAAGTTGGCTTTCCCCTGGAGAAATTGTTCACCCAATTTTTCTAAAAATAATTTTTGCCTAGCTATAATTAACTTATTGGTAAGTAATTCAGTACTGGATGTCTGTTGCTTTTATATCCTTTTTTAAAATGAATAATTTATTGATCCATAACTATCTATTCACATTTAATTTTGCAGTGACTATAAAGCTATAAATCATGCTCAGGATGAAGGCTTTTTTCACATGTTTCCAACCAATACAGCCCTGAGCTTTCTTTTGCCAATTGGGCCCACATTACTTTAGGTCTCTTTCATGGATGCTTTTTATCAAGGGGATCCATTCTATGACATCCTTGGTCCCCCTGCCATCAGTTCTTCTTGCTAGGTGACCAGCCCATCTCCATTTCAATTCTTTTACTCTCTTGATGATATCACATACTTTGGTTTGTTCTCTAACCCATGTGCAGGTCTTGCTCTCTTGGCTAGTGATGCCGAGCATGTATCTTTCCATGGCTTCGATTGTGAGGTTAGTGTCTATGTTTCACTGGCATATGTTAGAGCAGATAACACACACTGGTTGAAAAGTCAGGTTATGTTTTTATAAATTCACCAAAGAAAGAAAAAAAATTATATCTGGAGAAGAATTAGACATAGTAGACCAGTACATATACCTTGGCCAACAGATCTCAATGGAACATGATACAACAAAGGAAACTGAACTGGTTGGCAGACATTTGCAAGCTAAGCATAATTTTCAAGAACAGCCTCCCTCTATGCCTGAAGAGAATATATATCTTCTCTATGTATGTCAGTTTCCTGAACTCATGACATCATCTTGCATAAGCATACAGAAAATAATGAACCTCCTGATACTTTTTTGAATAAACCTTCTTGGTAGGTGTTACGCATAGTCTTCCTCAACCTGGTCCTTTCTCTGTTTTGTACTTTCACAGACCCCATTCAGTATCATTATTTGCCATCATCATTGGAATTGCATGAGTTAAAGAAGAAGGAGAAGGGAGAGCTGGCACCCTGCATTTTATATTTTTTAAAGCTGAATAGCTGAATTACTTCCATCACCATTGTTACTTCAGACATGCTTAAAGCAGGAAGAGTTTCCCCCTCCCACTAGCTTTATAGCTGGGAACTTTAATTAAACTTGGTCAGAATTAGCTTCTTTTGCAAAATATTTGTTTCATGAAGGTAGCTTCCCATTTTAAGGAGCCAGGCTTAAATATAAGAATAATCCAATGCATTCCTAGGGATTTCATTAGAGATATAAAAATTGAAATTCTGTGAAACCTAATAGAAGAACAGAAAAATTATATATAAAAGTTATATTTCCTCACTGTCCAAGCTTGATCATTGAATAAAAAACAATTGAGTGATATTTGTTCAAGAAAAAATGTTAATTCTTACCAATGTCACATTACTGTGGACATTTTTTTCCAACTCTCCTTCAGGGCTTCGAATAATGAATCAGAAAATTGCTCCCGTATGTTAGCCCTATGTCTGCACCTGTGCTATATACATGTCAAAAGCAAAGATGTTTGGTAAGCAAGTCTCTCCATAGGCTTTTACCTGGAATTTCCAGTATGCCTGACACAACAGCTCCTCATTTTCATGAATTGCCTTTTTGTTCTATGGCCAGAAGAATGGAGAAATGAATCAATCAATCCATCTCTAATGGTGTCTTATAGTGCTTCTTGGAAAAAATCAGAACAAATTATCTTGTTCAAATAATAACTGGTCCTTTAAGCATTAACTGCAACATGGAATAGATAAACTACTCTCTGGCAAATCACTTTTCTTAATTTATATCATGCGTAAGTATACTATGGCCCATGAATTGCATAGAGAGGTACTTTTACTTTTTCCAGTCACCCAGCTGATCACATGGGTGGTGGCAAGGAGTCCCAACAATTCTGGATTATTTATCCTTTCCTCACAGCTAAAAAGAAATGGTTGTTTTGTTAGGTGAGTGAGGCACAAATGTAATGTAATCTGACCTGATCAGGACTGTGTTCAAGATCATAAGAAGGGATGAGATTACAGCCTCTTCAAATACACAACTCTGACTGTATATGTGCATGATAGTAATGAGCTAGAAAGTTTGTGTGAACCACAAGAAGAGGTATGCAAGTAAGATTTTGGTAAATATTTTCAGGAGGAGTTTGTGATTGGGTTTGTTTATGAAATTAAGCAATGATTTATTTGTAATCACTAATATGCTAGCCCCAATTTAAACAAACCAGATTCATATGTTCATTTTAGTGACTCTTTCCATTTAGTTTACTGTGTAACTTCAATAGAGAAGAATATCTCCATGTTGTGCTAGGCCTATCATTCTTATTTTCCAGGAGGAATCAAAGTGTTATTTATTCATGACCAGGTCCTCTCTCTCACTGCAGGTTTACCAGATCTGACTTATGAAATTAGACATAAGAAGAGCATTTTGCTATTGACTGTTTAAATTGGCTCAGAAACAAAATGTGTGGATTTTTCTTTCTTTCTTTTAGTAAATGTTATACTAGCAGAATGCTGAGAATTGTTCAAGTTCAGGTTGAAGCATGGGTCTATTCTGTTTTTATATGATTAAAACTATTTGATACTAAAAAGCCAAGGTATGTGTCTAGGACTCCTGAAACAGGCAACATGTTATAGATGAGTGAAATATATTGCTACCAAATTTCAAATTCAATAAATTATTTCTAGATGTTGGCTTTTGCTATAGCATGAAATTTAGCACTAATATAACCAGATGTGATGCCAATGGAAACTCTTATAATACTTGAAAGATATATTAGTTAAATAAAATACAATGATTTTGATTTAAGTTTAGGATTAGGAAATATTTAATATGTATTATATTCATCTTGAGCAGATGGAGATAACAAAATGTGATTATGTTTTTATACCTAATTATGTATGTGTATACATTTCTGAATCAAGTGCTCTCCATGGCAACATTCAAATCATTTTAACCATACATTTGCTCATTCCATTAAATTCCTCTATAATGGAATTTGTTGTTGTAGTTGTTATAGTTGTAGTTAAGTTGTTGTGGTTAAGATATTAGACTAGAACTAAAAGACCCAGGGCCAGTCCCTCTTTCGGCACAAAAGTCCCATAGATATCCATAGGCATAGGGCAAATGACAAAATGTATCGAATGACTTACCTATTTGCATCCAATACCAGTGCTGTCAGTTTCTTTCTAGAGAGATACATTTCAATTTTATTTATTTGTACTTATTCATTTATGATTCTATACTAAACTGATTTTGCATACTAGACATGTAAATATATAAATATATATATCACTTATGAAGTAGTGATTGGTAAACAGGTGCAGGTACTAAATTTAATTTTTAAACTGAAATAAAATTTGGGGGAAAAATACAAGGAATATCAGCACAAACAGCTCATTTTCTATTCCATTACATTGGGATTCACTTTTAAAATTCAACTTTGAATGTCAGTAGTTCTGAAAAGCTTCATAAACTTTGAAGCCTGTCTGTGGATTTTGAAAGCAAGATAATTGCAGTGGCTTTTGCTTTTAGCTTCCAAGTAAAATGTATCCTTGCTAAATTGGATGTCCCAAGAGGCTTGCTTCTACCATCCCAACCTTGACCTTTCTTCTAACCCCATCACTTCCTCTACATAGTTAACACATGCCAGCTCAGGTTAAAAATAGTATTATCATCAACAAAGTGATTTCACTACATTAGAAGACTCTGTGGTAGATCTATGGTCCTATTAAAAGACTCTCTGTTATACCCCTAATTAAAGGACTTTTTTTTCAAAAATCACTACCTCCACTGTCTATGTTACACATCAATTTCTGCTTGTAGTAGTGAATTTTCTTTTATTTTTCTTTTATGCTCTAATTGCTCCAGATCATATAATCTATTTCATACAATGTAGTAAGCTTTGGCTTCTTTACTGGGATTTATGGTGGTTTATTTAGTAAATCATAATTTCCTGGTTTACCAAGAGTGCTTAACAATAAACTAGGGATGAGAAATCTTTGATACATCAAACCTCAACTTTTCAGGCGCCTTCAGGATGCCCACTATAACAAAAGCAGGATTTTTTTTCCCAATACTTTTATTCTTTCTGGAAAGTTTTTAAGGGTTTTAAGGATTAAGATTATCTTTTGAACTTCAATGTTTAATACCATTCCTTCCCTAATAATACAATTTCTCATTGCCAAAATTCACTAGTGAAATAATTACATTTTGAGATATAGGGCTTGTAATGGAAAAAAGTAGACCACATACCCCCCCCTCCAGTCCTCATAACTTCCCCTTCAGACCTTCCTTTATTTTTGAAAACATAGGAAGAAAGCAAAAATTTGGTAATTCAAAGGTGAACTTTTTGTAACAGACTCATCTTGATGTGCTTGGGTCAAGTACCATATAGAATAAGAAAGATGATGGAAATATGCAATAACTATTACCTAGGCCAATATCATAAAAGTAGATATATCTTGGTCTGACCTACCTAGTGGGGCTGACAACCATTAACTTTCCTTTGATAGATTATATGCCATCAAGTCACTTTTGAGTCCTAGAAAACACATAGATTTTCTACATGACAGTCTACCCCTAATCTGTTCTTCCAATAGTGTGCTCATCACTGTAATGGAATCCATCCACCTTGCCAGTTATTCTCTTTTACACTTTCTTTCCACCTTTCACAACATTCGAGTCCCTTACAGAGAACTAAGTCTTTGCATAATATGCCTTATTTTCCTTTCCCTGTAGAAAAAGTTCTTATTTATTGGCACAGAATTATCTCTATATACTAATACTTGGCTTTGGTTTACTCCACTGCTGAATATTGTGCCAGCATGTGGTTTAACACATCCATACCCAAATGATTGATGTCTAACTCCATCAAGCAATGTGTATCATCTCTGGCATGTTGCATCTCACTCCTGTGCACTAGTAAAGTGTACTCAGCAATACCATACAGCCCCACAAGCTCTCGCTTAGCTATGGTCAAGGATGTCGAACAACAAGGCCCTCCCTATTCGTCAGAATAATATACAATCCATCACAAGATTGAAATTCTGTAGGCCAACATGGAAAACAGCTATTCACTTAACATCTACCCAGCTTAACCCTGAGAATGTCTAGGGAAAGGAATAGTTACTTTCTTGTGGTCCGACCATTAGAGATCTCTCTACCAAACCACCTGTTTTTATTCTGCCTAGTGAAATTGAACAGAATTAGAAGAAGTTCGTCTGCCCTGCATCAGTGGAGATTGAAAGATTCCCCTTGTTGCAGTTGTAGTGCTTATATGCAATCTATTAAACATATTATGCAAAATTGCCCATGATATGTGTCCTCTGGTTCCTTAGACCAGGGGTCCCCAACCTGTGGGTTGTGGCCCAGTAGTGGGCTGGGGGCTGCTGGCCACTGGACCATGGGATAGGCTGAGTTTGATTAATTTTGTTCTATTCTAACAGTTATCTAAATTAATTAGTTGATACTACATAGATATGATGATGAGGAGGAGGAGGAGGAGGAAGAGGAGGAGGAGGAGGAGGAGGAGGAGGATTGATCATCGCACAGTCAGCCAGATGTTCAGACTGGGTTTAGCATTTTTGTCTATCTATTGAGTCCTTACCAAGAACATGGGATAGGTAGATCTGGATGTTTGATGGTGTTACAGATATAGTTGCAGGATAGAAGCTGTTCCCAGTAAGGCTGCCTTTTGCAATTGACACATGGCAAATTTGTCAATGCCAATGGTGTTTAAGTGAGTCCAATTGTTTTGGGATTGCATCAAGGCAGCTATTACTATTGGTACTACCCTTGCTTGCCTTTGCCACAGTCATTCAATTTCTATTTGTAGGTCTTTGTATTTTCTTATCTTCTCCAGTTCTTTCTCTTCTATACTGCTGTCTCCATATACTGCCACATTCACTATCCAGACTTTTTTCATCTCATCCTTCTTATAGACAGTTGTTAAGTCTGGAGTGTTATGTGACAAATGTCTGTATGTTTGAAGTCTAAAGTCCCAAAGCAATTTAACTTTTTCATTTATTATTATTGTTGTTGTTGTTAATTTCCATGTAGGTGAAATTCAAAATTACAGAATACAGAAAGTTAAATATAAATGAATTGAATTCTTTCAGTCCCTTATTGCGTCTTTTTGCTCACATTTATGAAACATATTAATATAGATAATACATCTCGTAGCAAATCAAAAATATTGAATTAAATTAATTTAGGGGCTTCTAGATGGATCCGTAGCTGGCTGACTGGCCGTACTCAGCATGTGGTCCTCAATGGAACCACATCTACATGGAAGGAAGTGTGTAGTGGGGTGCTCCAGGGCTCTGTTCTGGACCCAGTGCTCTTCAACATCTTCATCAACGATCTGGACGAAGGGATAGATGGGGAACTCATCAAATTTGCGGACGACACCAAGCTGGCAGGAATAGCCAACAGTCCAAAAGACAGGCTTAATATACAGAAGGATCTGGATAGACTTGAACACTGGGCTCTATTTAACAAAATGAAATTCAATGGTGAAAAAAAGCAAGGTTCTACATTTAGGCAAGAAAAACCAAATGTACAGGTATAGTAGTACTATAGTATAGTATACTACTGCTTAATAGTAGTAACTGTGAGAGGGACCTCAGAGTCTTAGTGGACAATCATTTAAATATGAGCCAGCAGTGTGCTGCAGCTGCCAAAAAAGCCAACACAGTGCTAGGCTGCATTAATAGAGGAATAGAATCAAGATCACATGAAATATTAATACTACTTTACAATGCCTTGGTAAGGCCACACTTGAAATACTGCATCCAGGTTTGGTCACCACAATGTAAAAAAGATGTTGAGACTCTAGAAAGAGTACAGAGAAGAGCAACAAAGATGATTAGGGGACTGGAGGCTAAAATATATAAGGAATAGTTGCTGGAATTGGGTATGTCTAGTTTAATGAAGAGAAGGACGAGGGGGGGGACATGATAGCAGTGTTCCAATATCTCAGGAGATGCCACAAAGAAGAGGGAGTCAAGCTATTTTCCAAAGTGCCTGAAGGCAGGACAAGAAGCAATGGGTGGAAACTAATTAAGGAGGGAAGCAACCTAGAACTAAGGAAAAACTTCCTGACAGAACAATTAACCAGTGGAACAACCTGCCTCCACTGGAAGTTTTTAAGAAGAAACTGGACAGCCATTTGTCTGAAACGGTATAGGGTTACCTGCCTGAGCAAGGGGTTGGGCTTGATGACCTCCAAGATCCCTTTCAACTTTACTATTATTATTATTATTATTTATTGAATTTATAGGCTGCCCATCTTCCAAAGGACTCTAGTTGGCTTACAATTAAAATGATAACTTATTAAAAGAAAATACAACGACAGAAAAGTGAAGTACAAAACCCAAAGTTAAAAGTTAAAACAAAGTAAAAGAAAGAAAAGGGGGAAAAATGGTCTCTACAGTTACCTTGTCCCCAAGGCCTGCTTAACTGATTAATTCATGCCTCTGTGTTTGACTTCATTTAATCACACAAAGAAGCAGTGAAATGAACTGTGAAAAGAAAAGAAAAAATTCAAGGAAATGCATTCTTTTCCTTGCTTTACAAAAATACAATTAGTGAGTATTACTGATTTTTTGGGAGTTTGTCCAGATGTACAGTAAATTAAAAATAACTTCAATCAATGGGAAATTCAGTTATCTCTGGTGACATAAATGCTGCATTGCATAATGATGCTGTAATTTCTTTTCCCCCCAGCATATTGATAAATTCAAGTTGCTTTAATTTAAAACTCTCCACTATCATGCCCTCTAGATACTTTGAACTATAATTCTAAGTAATCATAGCTATTAATTATTATTGTTGTAATCTAACACACTTGTATGATACTGTACTGTAAAAAGCTCCTGTATATCACTAGCATTCATTCTGGATTACTAATGCAAAACTAAGAGTAAACAACCAGTCTGTATATTTCTAGCACTAGGTTAAATATAGTACGAAGAAATCAACAAATTCTCATTTTATCCCAATCAGTTAGTTTTCTTGAGCATTTGCCTTCATTACCATGTACAGACAGAAACATTTCTACTCTGCAGTAAGACAAATTAATTATCTAATAGGTCTCTTTCATTTCATACCTTTGCAACTGATTATATGATTCATGCTAATTGTTCATGGGAAATCACTTTATGTCAGTAATTAAAGTGACACACGTGAGACACACACACACACACACACACACACACACACACAGAGAGAGAGAGAGAGAGAGAGAGAGAGAGAGAGAGAGAGAGAGAGAGAGAGAGAGAGAGAGAGAGAGAGAGAGAGAGAGAGAGAGAGAGAGAGAGAGAGAGATCCTTTGAAGCCCTGCACATACATTCTGTTCATAATTTCTTTTTGTTTCCAGGGGCATGTTTGAATTTCATGAATAAATTGACCATCTTTTTGTAATCTAATCCACATGATGGTATGAATTGGCATATGCTTTTAAAAATCTGTAGTCCAGAATGGAAAATTAGTGATTTCTCAATTCTGTTTCCTCAATAACAGCTTGCAGTTAATCAAAACTGCTTTTATTGTTGCTATTTTTTACCATCTTTGTATATTGGTTGGTGAGAAAACATTTAATAATATTTTAGCACTTGACTTTTAATTGTTCAATGTTTTTTTTTTACTTTAAGAAAATATTTTAACAAAACCTTTTTGGCATGCTAAAGGTTGATTGTATCTCCAATATTTTTATCTTTATTTTCATTTGGATTTTGTATAGCCTATTAGTATTCATAACAGTTAAAATTTAGATGGCTGTTGCTCAGTTCTTTGTTTAGAAGTCTACAATCTTATCCAGAAAATGTGATGGAGGAACATCATTCAATAACTTTCCAGTAAAGGAATGTTTTATAACTAGCAAAACCCATCATGATAGCAATTTTTTCAAATTTATATATTTAATCAATTTAAATGTCCCATTGAAAATATTTTGTGCATCTATTATCATTGCAGCTTTTGAATGCCATAGCAATCTATTAATATATCTGGGTACTGGCAGTCCTCAAGGCTACATATCTGGTAAACTGTCTTGGAACCATTTTTCTCAAAGAGGCTTCTTCCACAAATGATGGTCTACAGAGCCAGGTCCATAAGACAGATAACCTTGGATGAGACCAGTTATTATACATTCCTTTCAGATGTAATGAATGTTAAAGTCACAGCACCATATATTTAATTCCTGCTGTGGGTTTATGGAAACGAGGTCTTGAAGTCTGCCTAAATGCACTGTTTTATTCTTCATACTGTATTTTAGTGTAAAAACAAAGGGAGAATGAACAAGCGAGCACAAAGGGTTCAGATAGTTATTGTATGTAATATCAAAATCTTTTAAAAAATGGCAGAAATTATTCCGTGGGAGGCAAGTATACGTGTACTGTCTTTTTCACCTGGAATTCATTTCTAATTGTTTCAATCTTATATAATTTTAATTTTCAAAACTAAAAATAGAAAGATGTAATATGTGTAATATCAATTTGTACCTTAAGTAAGATGACCAACTTTTTTTACAATGAAAAGGAGGACACAAATAAATTGAAGAAAAAATCTCATAAATAAAAGAAACATTTTATTCATTGCAACAATAATACAGACAACTTGTGTGTGTAAAGTTTGCCGGCCGAGTGTTTTGGCGCGCTCAGCAGCAATTCCTATTGGCTTTCGAAAGCCAATAGGGCAGTGTTTCTCAACCTTGACAATTTTAAGGCATGTGGACTTCAACTCCCAGAATTCCACAGCCAGCAATGCTGGCTGTGGAATTTTGGGAGTTGAAGTCCACATGCCTTAAAATTGTCAAGGTTGAGAAACACTGCAATAGGGGGAGTAGCACAGCTCATGCAAAAGTTGAAAAAAAACCATCAAAAAAAGGTGCTGGAACGCCATTCTGAGCATTCTATGAGAAAAAAAAAAGCCCTGCAGATTAATCTTCAAATATCGAAAAGGAGGACATGTAGGAGGATACTTTTCGAGGGAGGACAGAACTCACAAAAAAAGGACTGTCCTCTCTAAAGGAGGATGGTTAGTCACCTTACCTTAAGGCAAAAAGGGAGCATGATACAAAATGGAGAGATATGGAGTACTTTAAAAACTTTTACTGTAAGATTATTTTGGTGGCAGGAATAATGAAACTGTAATTGCCAGTTATTTCCCAGTTTTATTTTTCTGATCTAAATTTAGAGACGATTAAATAATTTGCCAAACATCAAAACTGTACATTATGATCCTTGCATATCAGAAGGGGATAAGCAGAAGAAAATCCATAACGATCTATTTATGTATTCTACATTTTAAAAGGCCATTTTTTAATTTTATTTTCTCTATTTGACTGAGAAATTGCACATGTCCCTCACAAAGAGATTTGGGTGGAGTACAAATAAAATATAAAAACTGTTATATTAAGATGCTATCTACCTCCATCTATAAAATTCAGAATTAAAAGCAGAGAGAAGGCCCTGATAGTTTAAAAGAACCCTTCTCTGTGAGTTCCAAGCAAGATGAGAGAGCCAGACCTTTAGATATTTCCAAAAGGCCATGAGAGTGGGGATTGCCCTGAATTTGTGAGGAGAATGCCCCAAAGGGCAGGGGTGATGGCAAAGAGGCTCTCTTCCTGGACTTGTCAGTAAAAATTCTTTAACTGACAAGATTTACAGCATACCCTCCGTGTGTAACTAGATGGACTTATGTAATGTAGCGAAGATGGTTCTGCAGGTAACCTTGCTTCATGTAGGGCTTTAAAGGTCATAACCAGCACCTTGAATTGGACCTGGAAGCAGCAGGGGCCCAATGCATTTTGTGCAGCAGACATATTGTATCAGCCAAAGCTACTGGCTACTCTAGAAGGGTACCTCCATGTAGAGCACATTGCAATAGTGTGTACAGTAGATGATCAGGTAGGAATGACAAAGCAGAGAGCCCTCCTATCCAGGAATGGCTGTAACTGAAGCATAAAATGAAGTTGAGCAGAACAGTTACTGTCTACCTAATATCAGTTATAAGTACATTTATATTTTGTCCTCTCTCTATAAAGTTGCAATATAATGTTCTTCTTTCCATAGTCTGCCCTTTCTAATCATTAAATCCATAAATCACAAGTTCATTTTCTTCTCTTTTTTTCAGCAAAAATCCATAAGAGGAAAAAAGGGCTATTTGTGATATCCTAAATCATTCACAACACATCGTATCAGTCACAATTTAGATATTTTGTATTCACATACAAAAAAAAACAAAGTATGATATTTGCAAATCATCACATTAGAGGTATGTAGACTTTGCCCTGGATTTAGAAAAAATATTTTACAATAATCACATCTCCACAAGAGCCAGGGCAGTGGTGGGAAGCCTGCATTTCTCTACCATCCATGTAATATAGAGGATTGTGTTAAATGTATTGTTGAAGACATGGTAGACAATCAGGCAGAACTCCCTACAATATGAGGGAAATTTAAAAAATATATCTCCTGTCCAATTTAGAGTAGTCTTAATTTGATTTTTACAACACTGGAAATAGGTTTGGTGCCTGTCTTCATTTAGTTAATGAGAGCTTATCTGAAACAGTTTAGCAATCTCAGTTTATCCTCTGGTGTCCGCGAGAGTAGCCTGGTCTCATCCCCAGGCTGTGATTTATGCAGTTTGATCTTGTTCTTTTGTGTCCTGCTCCTGCCAGTAGCAAAACACAGAAGAGAATCTGATAATTACAACATCTGACTGGAAGCTCTTTCAATAGTCACACCACAGCCAAAATTGGATTCCCTTAAGTATTCCCATGGATAAAGCTCCAAATTTGTATCTCCTAATATGATTCCCTCCAGATGTATTGGATTGCACCTGCTGGCAAATGGATGGGAGTTGTAGTCCAACACATCTGGGCAGAATTAAGTTGGTGAAAACTACTGTACAACAATAGAATTCACTTCCATGTAATTAGTTTTGAGAAAACTAGCAATGTGCATCTGCTGCTTTTTGAGAAAGAACACAATACAAAATTGTTATTGCAGTTTGCCCACTCCTACAAAGTCTTTAGGGAAGATATAATTGGTTTTATTTATCCAGGGAATTAGAGACTCTGTGCCATCTGGGCTCTGGCTTGTGGAAAGTTGCAATTGTATTCACTAGCATGCAGTCATTTTTCCCTACAAGTTTTATATCCATAAGGGAAGGTCAGACAAACTTTGATACTTCAGATATTGGTAAACTACAACTCCCATCAGTTTCAGCTAGCAAGGACAATGACAAAGTTTGAATTCAACAACTGGAATTTACATATTGCTCATCTTGTGGTGTAATATAAAGTATAAAACTGCAGAATATAATTTGAAAGATGTAAAGCAAAAGTATTATTTAAATCACTTGAGATTGATTAGAGTTAACATTATTATCTCTTGTGTATTTAATAATTTTTCATTTTCAAAAGTACATTTTAGAGGGAGATTTTGAAGGTATTCACAGACCAGAACAGAGTTGTGGTAAGCTATATTGAATTGCAGAATATATTTAAGTTTAATTTGTATGTGTAGTTTTTGTAAATGCATTAGAAGTGTTGCAATCATTGTTTTGCCGGATTTGCAAATATAGATTTAAGATAAAGATTTGATTTCTTGGAATATTTTAATATGACCAGGTAGTTTTCTTTGATGAAGAACAGAAGACAAAAAAAAAAATCTTCTGGAATTTTTTTCAACTTTCCAATCTATCCTATATTGCTAGGATTTCCAAGCATTCCTACCATATTTGCTACTATATACAATATACTGTATACATACAATATTATAAAGACAAAGACATACACACAGACTTCAGATAACATTTTCATATCTTTTTCTAAAAAGATAAAACTGTTTTTACTGTGGTTAATATGTTCTTTGGAAGAGCAAAATTAGAGAGAAAGTATGTTTTCATACTTTTAGATAGAATTTTATCCAATGTTCTTCTCTTTAAATTTAGTATACAGCTGACAAGATACATTGAAAGACATCAATAGATGTACTGATTAAAATAGGGAGACACTTGCTTTAAAATCAAGAGCAAAGAAAGACTATTCTAATTATCTAAGACATGTGAAGTCAATTGTCCTTAATACTTTAAGAATGACAGATTACAAATGAATAGATATTAGGGCTTTCTGCTCTGTTGCTCACTGAAGAATTGATGAAGGACAAGCACTTGGATATTTCACCTTGTGTCTTAGAAGGGAAAGAAGGATGAAAGGATGATGATAGAAAAAGATACAGATTATCTCAGTTACATTCTTTCCTGACTCTAGTAGGCAAAATGATGTTCTAAAAGGAATGTGATTTAAAATTTTAAAAAATAGCAACAACCTTGACTCAACATTTAAGACATCTAATTCTGTAATGTGTGGCATAATTCTTAATAATTTTGCCTAACTGCTGGAGAGGAAAAGAATTTTCCATCAACATTGATGAAAAATGTTTTTAAATTCTTTTTTCTTTTCAAATAGGCATTTTCACTCTAGCTTGACAATCCTATCCCCAGTTATGTAAAAGTAAGATCACAAAGGGTTTAGTTTTGAATAGGTGCACAGAATTTTATCATGGGTATATTTCTAGATCTTGTGTGCTTGGTCAGATGTAAGTAGGACAATAAAATTAATAAAATATTAAATTGAAGAGAAAATTTAAGTTCATACAAGTTTTTAGATTCATTCATATCAGGATAGCTAAGTAAATTAGGTTAGGCTTTGGCTGTCAATCCGCTTTCATCCCTTAAATCTTTTTGCCTAAAGTAAATCTTTGAGTGACTCAAAACCTTGTGAAAATAAACAATTGGAACTGATCCAATAAAAGTTGTCAGGGATTATCCATTTCCAACATGAACGCATTAGCTGCTTTTAATAGATCTAGATTATACACATTGAACATATTATAAAAAATATTTAACATCTATATTTTTAATTTCAGTTATAAAACTAATGTAGAAAGTATTTGGGATGGAGTTTGTTTGAATGTGAGTGGGTTCAAAGCAAGGAAAATATCTAAAACCCTGGCAAAAATAATATGCTAAAAACTAACCTAATTATAAGTGGCAGTCAAGCATACTATTTTTGTAAGAGCAATGAAAACTCTAGCATTCAATTACTTTATACTATTCTTCTCAATGTAGCCAGTATTTATTTGTAAGATATGGTCCATAAGACTCATTCACAAGAAGAAAAAAAGGCAGATCAAAATACACAAACATAGACATAGACAGACATATATAGACACGGGCATACTTTTTCTTTAGAAGATGTTTTCATTGGGGGAAAAATAGAAATGACAGGTTTATGAATTAAAGATAAATTAGGGAAAATATTACATGAAATGGAAATATGCTATAATTGAGAAAAGCTATATATTAATATTTTCAATATTATTTGCATCTCCTGGTATCAAATGGCTTATGTTTTCTAATTCAAGTACAGGCAATTTCCAAAATAATCATGTGGTGTCCTCAACTCCTACCCATTCTACCTTAGGTATTTTATTTTATTTTATTTTATTGTCAAATTTATATAGACATAGATCTCAAATAAGTGATTTTGGGTGATGTGCAAAGCTAAAAAACAGTTAATGATTACTGATTTACTATTTATTATATAAAACATTTAAAAACACAAAGGCAAAGTTAAAAAAGAAGAAAAGTTGGGCATAAGATTTTGCCTACAATATATCATCCAACACATGAACAACCAGGAATACTAGAAGCAAGAGACCTAAACATCTAAAAGGATAAATCTGGATAAATTGTTCCAGTTGAATTCTGCTATATGACTCATGTCCCTGCTGATTATCATCATATATGTTTAAACTAAAGGTGGGTCTTGGATTTGGGTAGACTAGTGCTTTTCAAACATAGAAACTTTAAGATGTATGGACTTCAACTCCCAGAATTGCTCAATCCGATAAAAAACACTGATGTAGATGGGCATATATCACCTATCAACTCAAAACAGAAAGAAAATGATACTACTTCATTTTCCCATTGCCCCCCCTAATCAAATGCAGCTTTTTTCACTTTCATAAATGTTCTACTGTTAAAGAGGCAAGCTTTTTTGTTTTGTCTCATTTTGTTTTGAAATGACATCTCTTTTTCAACAAAAGTAGGCACTATTCTAACAAAAGAACAGCCAGAGTTTTTGTTGCATTATATAGGTCTCTTGCATGGTTGCTTGAATCTTGTTTGGATTTATGTCAGGTGAGATCATCAAATGGTTTGTAGTAAGAATGTCTAATAGCAAGGAGAACACTTGGAAGCACAATCAACCATTATTGCTGGATCTTATTTTTTATTTCCTGCAACTTCACAGGTTGTCTTTTTTCTTCTCCCTCTACTTGTCTTTTTAAACAAATCATGATAAATAACAAGCAATAATAACATATTGGTGTATTGATGGCCTCTTTACTATCTACAGTCAACTGTGGAAGTCAAAAAGCCAACTAGGCATTAGAATCTGGAGGCTTCCAGAGATAAAGGAAGGGGAACCCTCAAAAGATTGATCTGATGACATAGAGCTTTATTCAAACTCCCACTGCTTGCATTATGATAGATATTGTCAAAAAAGAAAGAAAAGTGCAAAGCATGTTTTCAATATTGTGTTAGTTTTGAAGAGTGTGTGTACTTGTGCCTATCTAAAGTGTGTGCTCTTCAAGAGTAATTAACCAAACTTTTCTTCAGACAGTCCTGGTCAGCTGTGTTTTTCTTCCTGGTTGGAGGGAATAAAAGATTTGTGTTTATCTCTTGGAAAATCAGGACTGCCTTATTCTCATTAAAGCAGCTACAGGCTCACCTGTGTGGCTTTGCAGCCGCCTAGGGGAAAATCTCAGCAGGGGTTAACTTCTTAAGGGGGAACAAAGAAGAGGTAAGAGCTGATCTTTAATTGGTATAAAGGGAAATCCTTTTTTCTTTTATGGAAATGGCTTAGGGAGAGAAAGAGAAAAACCAACCAGTAATCTTAAAAAGTCTAAAAATAATATTAAATCTGGATCTTTCCAGAGCAGTTGAGGTGTTAAGTAATATGAAGAGTTGTCAAGAAAGGTAATTATTCTACACAGAATAGGCCATTATGAACATGGGAAGAGCTAATCATATCGAACATTATTTTGCTTTTTCCTCTAGAATAATACACTGTTTATTGATTCTAGAGAAAAAATATATTAAACATATTAAAATTAACTTCATGCAACCCTTTTTTTCTTATTCACAACTCTTATTCAGAACTCTCATAGAAATAAGCAGAATCAAACAATTACTTTATACATGTTAAATGAATTTGGTCAGAAATTTATACCCGGAAATTACATTTTAACTATTTAACATCATAATATGACTTAATAGTTACATCTGAATAAAATATGCAAATAAACCTAAGATGAATGAAATGATTTTTTCCCTAAGAAATAACAAAGTCATGAGTAAATGTCCCCATCTATTGCATCAAATGTCCACATCTGTTACTAAGATGCCTTCACTCATTGGAGTTGCTTTTGTGTGTGGTCCCTGTGGTAATAGTATTCTCCAGAATATTGCCCAATGTTATTTATTGCAAAGTGTATAGAATATTTTTTTTAATATTATGTGTAAATGAAATATGTACATATTATAACTGTTGCTATTTTCAACCTGTGGATACAATATAAGTTTTGTGAAGAAGAAAAGACATCTTGGGGCAATATTTTTTTAAAAAAAGAGATTGGGGCAATCTTTTTTGTTTGTTTAAAGTGTTTTTATACTATTATCATTAAACTTACCAACATCTCTTGAGGTTTGCATTCATAGGGAATATATTCTGCTAGTCTGAAGTAAAGTACTTGTGGGCTGAGCATTAATATCAACATTAAACATATTTCTCACTTTAACCGAAAGGTTTTGTCCAGATTTTCAAAAAGTGAATTGTGGCTTTACTTTATTAGTAATAATAACATACCACTGTACCGATACTTTAAACAAAATGTATAAACAGAATGAGATGTAGAGGCTGCAAAACTGAAGATGAAATATGAACTAATGAAAGAGACAGAAATTTGAAACCCTATCCTTGCAAGCATCCAAATCCATATTAATTTTTTGCTATTTCACATCTCTGAAAAGCTGTTACAATATTCTATGGATTTGGGCAACCTCTATGTGATAGTTATGAAGATTGCATAATTAAAATTCACCATGCCATTATGCCAATTTCTCTTTTGTAAAATTTTCCACAATTTAAAGAATATGAGAAATATTTAACAATTAAAAACATGCAGCTTTAAATTCTATTCATTGCTATAATTTAACAGTTCCCCACTCTGTATTTAATTGAATGCTTGCAGTTTATAAATAAATTCTTTCTGAATTAAATGAACTTGTAGCTTTTGCAGAGGTCAATAGTTGAAATAATGTAAATAAACACTAATTTGCACTGGAAAGAAGTCTGAAGATGTATTTATTTAATTTCAGAAATGAAAGTCCAATTATAGAAAAAAACAGTAATAAATTGACTCACATATTTCTTGCTTATATCTTGGCAGAAGAGTTGGCTGATAGAGAAGGAAGAAGATTTTTAATTTTCTACTGAATATGTATTTTAAGAATTCAAATATATAATAACTGCCATACCAAACATAATGTGGGCCAGAATACAGAAATAAATAAAGTGCTAGTTGAAATTGCTGAGAATTCTTGGGCATTCATAAAAATATGTTGAACTATTGCTGTAATAATGTAAAGCATGTTTACCATAATGTGTTTTGCAACCAAGAACAAGCATGGCTTTTCTCCTGTTGCATGTAGCCATAGAACAAGGATCATTCAAATTTTTATTTATTTATTTCACATTAGATGATCTTGTAATATTTTTGCTCATAATCAGGACAGAAAAATGGAATATTTTGCCACATTAGTTTTTAATTTAGGGTACCTGGTTTTAACCACAAAAGAAAGCTAGAAAAGATGTTGCACAACTTCGGGTTGCAAAAGGTTAGGATGATTGGGACCAACCTCACATCAGGATGTATGATGTATTAATTTATTTTTTTTACTATATACATATTTTTTTCTTTTATGATTTTAAGCCACCCAGAATTACATTGTGGTAAGATGGGCAGCCAATAAAATTAATTAATTAAGAAAGAAAGAGAGAGAGAAAAATATATTAAAATATATTAAAATAAACCAATAAATCTTTCTTCTTCCAGGAATTTCCTCTCTCTCATCTTCCAGTTCTATGTATTGCTTATAAAACATGCTTGATCAGAGTTTATACTTTTTTAAAACATATGCAAGATTTTTTCCTGAGCAAAGCTAATTCGGTTTTGATAACCAAGAATCCACATGGAGAATAAACTTAAGTTTATGCTGGCTTAGTTATGGAGATTCTCAGTCATCCAGGTCATAATTATCCCAAAGGTGCATTTTCACAAAGCAAGTGGACTTTCTTGTTTTTTCTTTAAAGACATTTCGCTTCTCATTCAAGAAGCTTCTTCAGATCTGACTAGGTAGTGGGGATGGTGGCTTTGTGAGCATTTCCTGACTAGGTAATAGAGATGTCACTTAATGCTCCAGTCCTGTTTGTCCTTTTTTTGATTCTTCCATGAACTTATCTTTCTGTTTTGTTATCTAGTAGAAAATTAGCTAGTAGAAGAGATTTCTACTTTATTGTAATATTTTCCAACAAGTACATTTTTGGTTCAGTTTCTGCTAAACAGAGTTATCTTTTTGAAATTTGTCACTATAATTTCTAATTTTTTAAAAATCCATATTATAAGAAATTTTGGAAATACAAGCTTTCTTCAACTGACAACACCAGATCCTTGCACCAGTTAATTTTTATGTACTTAAGCCATCAAGGTTGGCTAGCTTTACACTCTTTACATATCGAATCCTATGTCATGCCTTGTGTGAACCATGGATTGATAGTAATCCAATTAAAATACACAATCATTACTGCAAAATTGCTGTTATTTCCAAATGTTATTATACAATAAACATTAGGTGTTTAATAGTGGAAGTGAGGGTTTGTCATATAATCTCTAGCTATTAGTTAAAACTGATCTTGATTTTTTTAGGTTTGGCCGATTTTACATATTCCTGCCAATCTTCCTGCAGTTACCTTTTGGAAACTAAGCTCCAGTTGTATGGCTTTTCTACAGAGTCCATCTTGGCATAAGGTTGGTGTACACCAAAGTCAATATTAAAGATAACAGATATGAACCATAATTGGGTATATCACCGGGTTACTTTAATTTGGATGGAACCAGAGTTCTATATAAACTAGTAAATTATTTGTTCAATAGAAGAATTTCTATTGAAATTCTATAGAAAAGCCTTCATGCTGACAAGAATTGCTGTGAGCTGCAGTAGTTCTATTTGGGAACTATTGGAAAATTCCATATTATAAAAAAGTTTGCTCTTGCAATTTACAAGGTTGAATCAATAGAATATGATCTCCTAAGCACTATAAAGATAGAATAGAATAGAATAGAATAGAATAGAATAGAATAGAATAGAATAGAATAGAATAGAATAGAATAGAATAGAATAGAATAGAAGCTGGAAGGGACCTTAATAGTCTTCTAGTCCAGCCCCCGCTTAAGCAGGAGAACCTATACCATCTCAGACAAGTGACTGTCTAGCCTTTTCTTAAAAATCTCCAGTGATGGGGAGCCCACGATTTCTGGAGGCAAGCTGTTCCACTGGTTAATTGTCCTCATTGTCAGGAAGTTTCTCCTTAATTCCAGGTTGCTTCTCTCTTTGATCAGTTTCCAACTATTGTTTCTTGTCCTGCCCTCTGGTGCTTTGATGAATAACATGACTGCCTCTTCTTTGTGGCAGCCCCTCAAATACTGGACTACTATCATGTCTCCCCTATTTCTTCTTTTCTTTAAACTAGCCAAACCCAAGTCCTGCAGCCATTCTTTGTATATTTTAGTTTCCAGGCCTTTGATCGTCTTAGTTGCTTTTCTCTGAATTTTTTCCAGATTCTTCACTTCTTTTTTGTGATATGGTGACCAAAATTGGTTGTAGTATTCTAGATGTGGTCTTACTAGGGTTTTATAAAGTGGTACTAATACTTCGTGTGATCTTGATTCTATGCCTCTGTTTATACAACCCAGGATTGTATTAGCTTTTTTGGCGGCTGCTGCACACTGCTGGCTCATGGTCAAGTGATGGTCCACTAGGACTCCAAGGTCCCTCTCAGTTTCTGTTTTAAAGCCTGTATGGTACTTCCTTGTTCCAAATTTTATAGTGGTCCTAATGCTACCAAGAATTATTTGCTTGTCAGTGATGACCAAATTCTGTGAATTAGCCTGTACTACAAGTGATGAAAAATGAATCACAGTCTCTTCATTGGAACAAGGTATTTTCCTCGTCCTTTTAATTGTGTGTATAGATGAATTGATTTTGTCATTTTACAGGGTTTTATGCTAATTTAAATTATCTTCTCGATTAATTTGGTTATTAATCAAAATTAAGTGATACTGTAAAATGATAGATAAATATAATTCTCAAAGGTAGAATCACTGAGTAATGAGTAACCTGCTAGTTGGAAAGGAAAACTATTTTGTCCATATTATTTACTAAAACACATCAATAAGATTCTTTTAATAACGATGATGCTAGTTTTGGGAGAAATTGAATAAGTAATTAAAGACCTAATTAAAATTCCTTCATTTTATGAAAAAGGCAATTTTTAAATAATTTCATAATCAATTTCTAGTAAATTGGATACACTAGAAAGATATAGTTTTACTATTGTTATATTTATATTTTTTTATAATTTCGTGTTCTATTGTTTAAGTTGCCCAGAACAGCCCCATCTCGAGATGGGTGAGAAATAAATTTCATCATAAATAAATAAATATTCTCTACTCTATATACAACCCTCAAGTGAAGGAGAATAACCGTAAGGTAGATTTGCTGCTGCACATGTTTACGTGAGTCAAGTACACACTAAGCACAAAAATGAAAGAGCAAGAATGGAATGTAGAATGCAAATGTGAACTATGTACAATAATTGATTTTTTTTCTTCTGCTTTCCACCATGTTGTGCATGTCTTGACAGCATGGAGTTTTTAAACCTGAATATTTAGAATTTATATTTCTCAAAATGGAGAATTTATAAACATTTGCTTGTTATTTCCTAGCAAGCTTACTTGCTTGTCATTTCCTAGCTTATCACTTACTGCAGTGGTGGGATTCAAATATGTGAACATATTTGTGGATGCCGCTTCCGGAAGTCCATTCTGGGCCTGGGCAACAAAAAATTAGCTACCAGTTCTGCTGAAGTGGTGCAAACTGGCTGAATCCCACCATTGCCTTATTGCCACTAACATTATTTTATGTTTGATAAAACCCAATCAAGATGTTTGATAGCTCTCTATCACTATAAAAAAACAACAACAACAACCCATGGAAGCTGGAATAAACATAACAACTCCAAAAGTAGGGATTTTTTTTTTCTTCTCCTACCCCAGAGGGTTTTTTTCTTCACCAGCTTGTTTAATAAAGTACTCTTGAAATTCAGTATTGGTGAATCTGAGATGTGATGAACAGAGATGAATAAAATGCCAAGAAGTGGCAATGATAGGCAGCACTGTTATCTCATTATTCCCAGAGTGAGAATAATTTGTTCTCCCATTTTCACTAGTTTATTAATTTTAGAAACTCATACTCTCCTCTTCAAACTAAGACAGCTAACTCCTGCCTTTACAATGGATCTCACTTTGGGGTAGACATGCATAAAGTCTCTCATCCAGTGAGAGAGGTTTGCCAAAACAGATGAACAAGTTCACATGAAAACAAAAAACAGATATTATTTTAAAAGTAGAATGCTATGTTTTTAATTTTGTATACAAGGTAATGACAAGAAATTGTGCTAAAATGTGTTGTATAGCAATAGATTTTGCAAGAGGGGCACCAATTGTGAAAATATGGGTCACAAACAATAATAATGTCCAAGAGGTACACTGCAATCTCTACAGCAAAACAAGTTATTTTTGGTAGTTGCTATTAATAAATTTGCCTTCAACAGCTCTTAAAAGGGAAGAACCCATACACAATTTTACTTGCAAAAACTACACAGTATGTACCTAATAGTTAAGGAGAATGAAGCAAGTCTGTTTTGTATGATAAATGTAAAACTATGTTTCTAATTAATTTGCATCAATGGTTCATAATAGTGGGTCAGACTGACACAAATGAGGTATGCTAGCAATTACTTTTCTGTGCTTTGACCAAGCATAAATGCAAAATGGTTGAACTAATGCAATGTAGACTCCTTAAAATTAAGTGTATCTCCAAACTGTACCTCTTTCCTTTTCCTAATGGTAAGGTGACCAACATTTTTACAATGAAAAGAAGGACACAAATAAATTGAAGACAAAATATCGTAAATAAAAGAAACATTTTATTCATTGCAACACTAATACAGAATACACTGATAAATGCATAATAAAAAACATTTGTAACAATAACATTTAATATTGTAATTATGCTTACATGCCGCACCCCAGCCCACAGCCACCCCGCCAGCACTGCTATCCCATGTAGAGCGGGCCCCGTGGCTCCCAAACCACCAGCTGCGCTGGCTCCGAACTCCCGCTGTTGACACACCGTGCCTGCAGCCGCCCACCCTGCGCAGCCCCGTGTAGAACAGGCCCCGCGGTTCCCACAGCACGGGGCAGCCGGCCACCGCCGCTCCTCACATCCCCGCCTGCAGCAGCCCCGCTGCCCCTGCCTCTTGCGCCCGCAACTATTATTGCCCTAGCAGGGCCAAAGATCAAGAGAAAGTTACTGTGGCGTCACCGCTCCAGTCTCCTCCAGGTATCTTCGGGACTAACTAGGAGATGGTGTAGTTGGGTAGCAGGGAGGGGTGCAAAGTTCCTGCCAATTCGCCTTCGCTGCAGACAATTTACATGTGCAAAGTTTGCCAGCCGGGTGTTTTGGTGCACTCAGCAGCAATTCCTATTGGCTTTTGAAAGCCAATAGGGGGAGTAGCACAGCTCATGCAAAATTTGAAAAAAAAACCCACCAAGAAAAGGTGCTGGAACGCCATTCTGAGCATTCTATGAGGGAAAAAAAAAGCCCTGCAGATTAGTCTTCAAATATCGAAAAGGAGGACATGTAGGAGGACACTTTTCAAGGGAGGACAGAACTCACAAAAGGAGGACTGTCCTCTCTAAAGGAGGACGGTTGGTCACCTTACTAATGGCAACACTACACGAGTGTTAAATCCTGTTATCTAGATGTGCTTTTCAAAGCATGAATATAATTTTGAAAAACAATATATCAGACAGTTTATATATATATAACAAAAGGAACATTAAAGTTTTTTTTATAAACTTATTTATTTTCACAGTTGCCCATATTCATTTCCATCTTGGTAATAGGACAAGGAAGATAAAAAAAAAACAGTATTAGCATTCCTGGTTTTCATTTCTGGGAATATAGCATTAAACTGTTTAATATGAATCATGTCTCTATAGAATGTAGAAATGTCTCCAGCCAGGTCTGGACTGGTAACAAGAGCTAAATATGGTGTATTTCATTTCATTCTTGCTGATAGCATTTATCAGCAAAATCTGGATAAAAACCTCCCGAAATATGCAACTTAAGCCTGATCATAACTGAGCTGCCGAAGAGGAAAGTGAGAGGATTATCTGAGGCCTGGAAGCACAAATCTAAGGTTGTATTGTCACTCTAAGCTATAGGCCTCTTGGCAAAGCATAGTGTAAGCTCTTAGCTGACAGGCCTTTTGACAACTGACAGACAAAAATATGAAACTTAAATTCTTCTTGACAGATAACTTGGTTGAATGAAAGGACCAATACAGCATCATTACAGGATGGTGGCAGAGGAGAGAGAGTGCGTGTACACACGTTTTTTTTCTATTATTTTTAAAAAGCTTATTCCTTAACTATCTGTAGTTAGTTTGTTAGTACTCATAAATAACTAAATAACCAACTGAAAAATGTTTAAATGAAATAGTCTCTCCCACCGCATCAAGAAACATGTTGAAAGTTTAGGCTAACTAAACAATATATAAAAGCAGGAAAGTAGGTTTCTCTGGAAAATAAATAATTGATAATAAAGCATTCCTTTAAACCATTCTTTAAATCAGAATTGATATGCTGTAACTATAAACTACCTATTGATTTGCTCTTAACTATTTCTCATGCTTGGTGATTGGCTTTAATTTTTGTCTGTATTTTAGAAGTTACTACCAGTAACAGTTGTTCATCTGTTAAAGCATTTCCCCCCCTCTCCATACAAGGGGTATGGACATTTAATAAAAAAATAAAACAATAAAACAAGTCAGAATGAGCCCATGAAAAAATAGTAGCCCTCCATGGTTTGGTTAGTAGATTTAGATTTAGTTTTAAAAAAAACAACCCACCATCATTTTAGTTATTAAACACTTTAATAGATCATTATATATGAGTATTTTATCATAGATATATAATTTGGAAGGGTACCAATGAAAAATCTAGTACATCTACCATACATTGAAAATATTTCAAAGATATAGCTGAAAATGAACCAGAGTCTTACTTTTGGCTATTTTAAAAAGTGTGTCTTTCTTTCTTTCTTTCTTTCTTTCTTTCTTTCTTTCTTTCTTTCTTTCTTTCTTTCTTTCTTTCTTTCTTTCTTTCTTTCATTCTTTCTTTCTTTCTTCTTTCCTTCCTTTCAATTTTAAATATTAATCATGGCAGTTCCTCATGGAAGAGTATTAAAAAAGTGAGGGGGAGGGGATCTCAGATTTTTTAAAAAACTGAAAAAGCTTTTTTTAGTATGTCTTCAGATTGTTTGTACTTCCTCTTATTGTTTAATTAAGAAATATTTTCATTGTCCTTTATTTCAATAAACGATTGTAAGTTGGGGACTCTTTTCTCTGCTAATTTACCTTTTCCACCTTTTTCATCCCTAGGAATCAGAGATGGAGTCACAAAGGCAATGAGCCCTTGTCTTCATTAATGGAGCCCTGGCAGGTCAAGTTGACAATTGTCTGTTGATGGAGCCAGAAGTAAAAGATCAAGCCTTAGGCACCAGAGAGAAGAGAAAAGGAAAGAAAGAGGCATGCTTGGAGCACCCCTGTCACTTTCTCCAGTTGCCATGACAATGCCTAATCTCAATCAGAAATCAAAAAGAGGGAGGGAGGGAGAAAGAAAGAAAGAAAGAAAAGATAAGAGTGATGAAGCTTGGTTTTTCTAAAGCCTTCAGGCAGGGCGACCATGTGATCGTCACCCAGGTAGACAGCCCTTGAATGCCAGACTGTAAGACTAGGCTGGGATCCTGGGAAGCCTGGAATGAAACCTCAATGAAAAGGCAAAGGGAAAGATTTGTGGTGTAGAGAGAGGGAGGAGAAAGATGAAGGGAGCCAGCCCTGTGTCTGAGAAAGAAGAATCCAGGCGCCACTAGTGTAACAGCTGCCTCAGGTATGTAGCCAGTTTCAGCTCGTTCTCAGATCTGGCAAGCTCTAAACCTATATGCGTGCACATGCGCGCGCACACACACACACACACACACATGTCTGGGGGAGCTGCTTGCTTTACTAGATAACTATGAATCTTGTGCATCAAAAATGGCAGTCTTTGATTTCTGGGCATCTCTCCCAACAATTGTTTGTGGTTAAATAATTTCAGATGCCAGTAAAACAGTAACAATGTTCCTTGATGTTGAATTTGCAAGTGAGTACTTGGACTTTGGATTTATGTCTGCCTGTTAACGTTAAGATAAAAACATTAAGTATGATGGATGTGATGCTCCTATAAAGTCTGTCCTATAGGTGCTGGAAAAGCAATCATTGATGGAGGCCTGATGCAACTTTTGAAGTTGAAGTAGCTGCAGGCTAAGCAAAGGGATTGCCTCCTTCCACTATTCCCTTGATGCCAAGTGTTTGCTGCTGAGGAAGAGGCGGCTGTGCAAAAAAGACATAAAGACAGGTCTTTGGGAGAAACAGAGGCTCTCAAGAGACTGGGGTGGGGGATAGACTATTTTTTCAGGACCCATCTTCTCCCAAGGCTCATGTCCAAAAGCATCAGATTTCATGAGTATCAGATTTCCCAAGGGCTCAGTATGCCGCAAAAGACTCCAGAGGAGGCAACAAGCAAATAATTCTCTAAAACAGCAGGGAGAGAATATGAGAAACAATCCACTTCCAAGAGAAAGGACTGAATTAAAAGAATGACTAACTGAAACAGAGAGAGGAAATCTAGTGAATGTGTATCTCCAAACTCACCTTAGCATAATTGAAATAATCCTTTTAAACATCTTAGAACAATTGCTAAATTTAAGCATCTAATCTATATACTGCTAAAGCTCCCATTGGGTTTATCTGTTTGTCTGTTTGCTTCATCAAATTAGCCCAAACAGTGCATTATACTGCAACAATCTTTGAATTGAATAATAATAATAAAGCCATCATTTGGTGTAAATGATTCAGTGCCAATTGAAGCAACTGAAATATTCCAAATTAAATCATTTAATTGGATGTGACCCAATCAACACACACTATTAGTAATAAGTATTCTTGAATATATCATTTTATCATATATTATCAACATCTAGCCAAAAGCTACAGTTCTCCAGAATCAGCCACAAATTCAAAATTCAAAACAACTCAGTTCTATATAGAAAGTTTATCTCTCCCCCACACACTCATTTCTTCTCTCTCTCTCTCTCTCTCTCTCTCTCTCTCTCTCTCTCTCTCTCTCTCTCTCTCTCTCTCTTCCTTCTCCCTCCCTCCCCCCTCTTTCTCTGTGTGTAAATCTGTATTAAATTTCAATATAGTAATGTTCAGTTCTGACAGTGAGTTACAACTCTGTCATTCATAGACATTTATATGCAAAACACATATTTCTCCACTCTTAAGCTATTAGTTTGCAGCTATCTGCAGAATGGGACAAGTGACAAAATGCATATCAAAAATCATATGCATTTGTATGGTACCATGACATTGCATACAAGGATAATAGAAGCAAAGCTTCTCAAAGTGTATTTCATCATTATTACATGATTTTGACTAGTTCTAGATGCATCTGCATTTGATCTATATATGTAGTATAATCATGGGCAAAGCGATAATTGATGAATTATATGCTATCAAGTCATGAATTATATGCTATCAAGTCAATACTCTTAGCAATAACTAGAATTTGTCCAGAATGATTCCATACCTGCCCTTCAGATCTTCCAACAGTGCACCTTGCTGATGTCATCTTCTACTTTTCTCAGCATTAAAGCCCTTTCCAATAAACCAGATCTTTGTACAGTGGGTCCACAGAGAGATAATTTGAGGCAATCATTTGCATCTTGAGCAAGAACTCTAGATTGATTTGTTTGATGATCCATTTGCTTTCTTGACTATCCATGGGATTTTAAACAGTTTTAAAAATTCAAAAGCATCAATATTCTTTCTATCCTGTTCTTCAAAGCTTGCAGATAATTTACAGCAAGCAAAGAATTCATAGTAGTATAGTGCAAGTTATTGATATTTCTTCTTTCAGTTTTAAAACCACATTCATCTTCTTGAAACTCAGTTTTCCTCAATGTATATTCTACAAATATGTAATTGAAATTAATTACAAGAGAGTAAATTGTCTTGGCTTACTCCTTTGCTAGCATAGAGCCAGTTAGTTTTGCTATGTTCCATCTGAACTTTGGCTTCCTAACCTGTATATAGTTTTGTATGATGACAATTAGATATTCTGGGATTTCTATTTTTCTGAGCACATTTCATGGCTTCACATGACCAACATAATTAAATACCTGTTTGTAATCCACAAAGAACATCTATACATTTTAAAGGTATTAACTTCTTCAATTGTCCAGTAATAATATTCCTTGGTCTTTTCTAAAGCCAGCATATGACATCTCCCTTTCTATTTAGAGATCTAGTCTGTATTGGATGATCCTAAGCATTATTTCACCAGCATGTTAAATTAAGGTTATTATATATTATTATACACACTATTAAGTCTCCAATCCTTAGTACTGATGTGCATATTGACCTCTTGTTGGCCACTATGTCATTTTCCAAGTTTGTTGGTATAATTAGAAATTTTATTGATTCTTCTTATGTTTTTCATCATGCATTCCATTTATTCTTGTAGTCTTTTGACTCATTAATTATCTAGTTTAGGCATGTCGAATTCGTGACATCATGTGACATCACACGACATATCACGACTTTTTCCCCATTGCTGGTAATGGGGTGGGTGCGGTTTCAGCAGTTTAACATGTCTGATCTAGTTTAATCTTCTAGTAACAGAGGTTATTGTAAAGAGGGATAAATGTTAACATCTCTATGGTACAGAATTTCAATATTTTTTTCCCATATTTATTTGTCTCGGATTCAGTTGCTATCTTTTTGAGGGCATCCAAGGTTGAAATCTCTTTCTGTGTTGGATATCTTTTGGAAGATTTCCTTCTCTTTTCAATGTCTGTTTCCACCTTCAGTGTCTTTATAGCTGTTGTAATATTGATTCTTGTCTCTTCTAACAATTCTCTGAAATACATTGTTAAGTTCTTTCTTGAAAATTTGTCTTTCTTAGTTTTGGCTTCTTTCATCTTCTTGGCAATTCCTAGCATTTATTCTGACATTTTGCTTTCTTGCTTTATAGTTTTTCTATATTTATGCTTAGCAACTTCTTTGATTTCATTCTGCAATCTACTCTCTTATCAATGAGATTCAGAACTTTAAAACAATTCTTGATTTTCTTAGAAATTATTAGTTCAAGAACATAGTTAGTAACTGATAGATTTTATTCTGCTGCCTTAGCTTAACCTAGAACTTTCACATGAAGAATTCATGATTTATTCACAGTCAGCCTGGTAGTTCAATATTACACTTTCTGAAAATCTTAGATTTCCAGCCCTATTCAGAGATGTGGGGATTGAATTTAGGATATTTTATACACAAAGAATATGGTCTTCCACCATTACACATGAGTTATAATTGTAATACAACAGATAGCTTTTTTTTAAAAGAAGCTACATTTTGTAGAACATTAAAATATGACTATTACAACTATCTTCTTTTTAACTTTCTCTTTTACTGGTTCAGGTGTTGAGAGAGATAACATCTATTCAGCAGAAAATATGGATCATCTATACGGCTGCAGTATTAGTTTGCTGTGGAATCTTGTTGTGACCTCCTTTTATTTAGTGACTATAATGTGCAGATTGGCTCATTTAATACTTTAGTCAAAAATTGGCTCTATCTGGGAATTTCCAGAGGAAAGGAGTTCCTTCATTGTGTGCCAGTTACCAAGAATATTCTCTGTCCATCTTTGTTGAAGAGTCTTGGTTTCCAATTGACATAATTAAGAAAGTTAGGAATATGTTTGCTGTGATGTGAGAGGTGCTTCATTTGAATCACAATACTAAAATTGAGCAAAAAAAAAGTTTGCAGTACTTCCTTCATAGTATGATGTGTAACTGAGTTATGGCATCCTGTGGTAGTTTAATTTTAGTGACTACTATCCCATTTACATACACCAGTGGAATCAAATTTGGTTATATCCTATAACTCCAACTTTAGTGGGTTATGAATTGGGCTGCCCAGCTTATAATTTATTTCTTCATCCAGTTCAAATACTACCAAAGTGAAACACCATCCTTCAGTGGTTGCAGAACATCCTGTTGTGTAATGTTTTCCGCTACAGTTGCTGTTTGGTAAAGAAGCTACAATATTGGAATTAATGATTGCTTTTGATGCCAGATCCTTGATAGCTACCAAATATGTGCAAAGAATGAGTCAATTGCTTCACTAGAACTTTCAAGTCTAAATAGGCACTGCTTCCTTAAAATGCACTTCAAGCAGAATTTGGCAAGGGGTAAAACTATTGTTTCACCCAAAAATATTTTTTTCCTCACTATGGAAAATTATTTGGATAATATTATATTTCTTTATTTTACAGAAGAAAATGTGGTGAAAAATTGCTATGCTTTTTCCTTGATGCTTTAATCTTCTACTACTTAAAGGGTCTCTTTAGTTGAAAATATTAACTACTTGGGCAGTCTTCTAATCCTGCCTAGGCAACAAACTTAACTTTGAAAGCCAGTGTTCTGAATACAGATAGACAAATATTCAGATATTTTTCAATTACTGAAAAAAGAAAAGCAAAAGTAATGTGTTAATCTTCATATCAGATATACCTTCATAAAGCCAAAGCTGAACTGTACTGGAGTCTCACAACAAATAATGTATTTACCGAGGTACCTGAGAAAATGTAAAAAAAAATATATTAGTGAAAAAATAATCATTATCTAATATATTTGCCAATATTGTCTGATTTAAAGGCCATAAAATATTAAGATAAAAGCACATTTGATGAGGAGCTGTATTGATAAATATTTGTCACCTTAGCAATAAAAGCTATATTCAAAATTTAGCACTACCTAATGAGCAAAACCTTTTAAACATTGGTAAATACTTCTTTATGGCAAATTGACAACTATCTGCTTTCAACAAAAGAATGTAGGAGCTGTGAAAGGCAAGTTCTTCATTGCACAACAGGTTTTTACTAGCTTTCAGCTCTGTTTTACTCCATCTTCCTGTTGTATCTTCAGTTTTTTTTTCTAAGAAAGAGTACTACATTTTTCAAATAATGTGGAACCCTGATTTCTTCTCTTTACTTCCAGATACAATAATACTGGCATTTTTTTTCTTTTCTCTTTTGCATTTCCATCCTGATCAGACATGAAAAAAAATGAAAAGAGAATAACCTTCAAGATAAAATATAAATGTTTATGTGTCTCTGTATGTATTTTTAATTTTATTTTCATGTGTTTAAGCAGGTATTCTATAAATCCATAGATGTTAATTTAACACATAGTCCAAGATGGAATGCATATACATATGTGCATAAGATGAAAAAATAAATGCATAACTTCCAAAAAAGGAATGATAAAACAGAATAGTAAGTTTACTCTATTCTGAAATGCCTAATGACTAAAATGAATAGCAGCAGCAGTAATAAGGGTACAGATGAGGATGATCACATTGATGATGATTAATAAGATTGCATCCCAAAGGTAACTTTATTTTTTGAAAGTATCCATTGAAAGTATCCATTCTTATTTGATGTTCATCTACATACAATGATAGCCTGGGCCATGAACTCTTAACCATTAGATGTGAATTTTGGAGTGGACAAGTATCTCCACTTTTATTTAGAATTCTTAGTTATTCCCAGTATATCTTCAGAAGTAGCTAATTATTGCTGTGATTCGGAACTTAATTTTAAACGAAGAAATTAGGTGTATCAATCTCTAAATAAGAGCTAGTGCTTGATAAGCAGAAGGAAAATAAATTTGCATTTGCATTTGCACCCAAATCTGTGGTCTGTGTAAACTTATTACGAAAAAATGTTGAACTTGCTTGGACACAATTTTCTTTCATTTTCAATTATTTTGAAATGTATAACAGTCTTTCACGTTATGTACAAGCTGTCAGTGCTGAAGACATTTTTTTTCCTAAAAATGAAAATTGATGTTTAGTACTTTCTGTGAATCTGGCTAAAAATAATCAGAAATCTCAATGAAATCAACAATTATTAAATTAGCAATGATTTAATATTTACTGTGTCAGGCTGGGGAACCTACAGGAGTATATTAAAATTAATTAAGGCATGTCATCGTGTGATTTGATCTGGAAAATTCAAAGAACCTTTGGTTGGTTTTGCAGAATATAAAATTATTAATGAAAGCCTACTGCCACACTAACTCTTTCAACCATTCTTCCATGTATTTAAATTTTTTCACAAGATTTTACTCCAACCACCTGATGCAATAGTCTTGATCCATAAAGATGAAAATAAATGTGCTGGATGCCACAAGACTTCATTTGACCTTTTTGTTTCACATCCATGCATCCTTCTCAAAGTGCCTTTTGTTAAATACAAAGCATACTATGGATCAAAGATAATGGGTGGATGAGCTAGATGGATAGATAGAAAGGGAGGGGTGATGCTACCATGAGAAAAGGCCTGTCTCTTTTGGGAAAATAAAGAAATTGTAGGAAATACTAGAAGCAAGGACTTGATTGACTGAAGTCAAGGGTACCCCATCCAATGTGAATATTAAGAACTGCTAACTTTCAAGGATTAACATCTAGGAATTCAATATAGTCTCACATCCTCATACTTTTCTCAGTACCCTTAAAATATAAGAAAGGGAAAGGAAATTCATCTTTGTTCACTAAAATGTACTTTACTTCTAAAGGCCCAGTTAAATGTATTTACATTATAAATTATGGAGAATGGCAAGTTCATAAGATGATTGCAATAGTGATAGTGGTTATCAAATATTACCAAACCATCAATGTGTATGGTACTTTATGGAGATGGAGAACAAAAAGAATAAAAAAGAAGAAAACTAAATGATTTCAAAAGAAGAAAGCATAATATATTTTTATGAGTGAATATATCTGTAGATGTTTCTTAGAGAAATGTTTTTGGTTTAATTGGATAGTGATTATAGCTTTGACTTCCTTGCTCTTCCCTCCTAAATTTTTTATTTTCCGTAATTTAACAATAGTGCAACACGATCAAGATACATTATAAAATATATTTTATTTTTCAGGCAGATAAGTTTTCAGGCACATTCACATCTTACTTTCTGTTCTCTAGTTCCTCAAAACTATCCATTTTTCAACCAATCTTGCAATTCTGAGAACAAAGAATCATTCATAGATGCTATTGCCCCAGAAAAAATGGCAATGTCTTTACCCCAACATCATACTAGGTAATAAAATAAATAAAGTGCTTGTCTCAAGTACTTCATTTCCTGAAATTCATCAGAAAATCATGATACAAAAATCACATCTGAAGTATGAACACTGATAGGCCTTAAGAACATAAGAAGAGCCATGCTGAATCAGGCCAAAGCCCATCGAGTCCAGCATTCTGTGTCACACAGTGGCGCACCAATTGTACATGGGGATCTTGAGCAGAAAGAGAAGGCAAAACCCTCCCTTTCCCTTGACCCCCAACAAATGGTACTCAAGGGAATCCTGCCTGCCTCAACCAACATAGAGGCGGTACATGGACATCCGTTTTAATAACCACCGATACACTTGGCATCCATGAATCTAACCCTGCCTTGAAGCTGTCAAGGCTGACAGCTGTCACGACCCATTCTGGAAGTGAATTCCATAAATCAACGACCCTCTGGGTGAAGAAATATTTCCCTTTATTTGTCCTCACTTTCTTACCTACGAGCTTTAGGGAGTGCCCCCTTGTCCTGGTATTGTGTGATAGAGAAAAGAATTTTTCTCTATCCACCTTTTCTATCCCATGCCTTAGGCTTTGATGACTTGAGGTAAGCCTTTGTTGCTCAAGAGGCAATGTAACCTGCCACCAAATTGAAATCCTTGAGGACCAACAGCCTTTGGATCACTACTGCCAACATGGTAATGGAATCCAGCAGGTCAGGCATGGATGATGGTGTATAGCAGGGAAGGTGGTACCATAGCAAGAAACCCAAATTAACTGAAAAGTCCAACTTCCTGTAGCACAGAACTTATCTGAGCTGTCAGTGATTCACAGACACTAGTCATTTCCCCCATTCTTCATAATCTTTGCTAATACCAAGTGGAAAACTGATGGGCACATTTTGAAGAGAACATTCTCACAATCTAGTCAAATTTTATATGCCAAATTGTCCATAGTTAAATTACGAATGAAGGCAGTTTTGTAAGTCTGACTTATTCTGTTGGTTTTACTATTATTTCCAGAAAGTCTGATCCTCTAGTAGAATGGATTATTCCTTAGCCAAATACTTATATATCCAACAGTCTGCAAATAGAAACATGCTATGTGTGATTCAATCTACACTGTTCAAGAATTTATAAGATAATAGAATGGGAGAGTTTTCCAATTAATTCAACCAAAGAAGATCACATAGAAGCCATGTGCTCTTATATTCAAGTGCACAATTTTTACTTGATTGATAAAGCTAATATGGCACTTGAGAATTCAATCTGACGTATCTAAGCCATTAAAATTCTTCATTTATCTCAAAATGAATAGATTAATATTAAATAAATTCTATGAAATATGTGTCCAATTCTATCATGTATTACGACAAAGAATCTTGAAAGAAAATTATAAGTATAATTTGAAAATATAAAGTATTGTGATTTTTACCAGTTTTATTACATTTTTCTGGGCAACATAGTTAAAGATGACCTTTTCCAACTTGCTTTCCTCCAGCAAAAAGATTAGGGAATTCAAGGCCCTTGAGTATCCCAACTGAGAGACAAGTCTAAGGAACATAGAAGTTTAATCTAAATGATCTATAGACTGCTGCCAACTAAAGTTCTTTCATTTAAGTCAGATTGTCAGCAAGGTTGTTGGGTTATCTTTTGTAACCCACACAAAAAACTAATTTGAAGCATTTTCTATTTGCAATGTGTTCTAGATTTAGAAGGGGAGAAATATGCAAGATGCATAATAGGAATGTTTTAGACAAGTTGTAACTTGTTCTATAGTATAGATCAGGGGTGTTAAACTGCCGGCCCGCAGGTCAGATGCGTCACGTGGAAGCCGCGCCCACCCCATTCCTGGCAATGGCAAAACAGTCCCGATACGTCAAGCGATGTCACGAGTTTGACACATCTGGTATAGATGGTCAAAATATTGGTTTCTGAAACCAATTGACAATATAGCACTTCAATTATAGGGCAACAGTCCTTACCTTTTAGATTGTGCCTCTTTAGAAAACATAGTTTGGATTAAATAAAAGGAAGCAGGGACTAAGGATCTGGATTTCATTAAATCCCTTCTCCTATTTTATTTCTTAATCACAATACATAATTTCCTTCATAAAAACAAAAATGTGACAGGGAGAAAGTAACTTAGGTAATTTAAAATGGGGAAATATAGGCAGATGGAGTTAAGCATTCTAAATCACTCTCTACAGATAAAGCAAAGATTCATGTAAGACAAATTCTCAGAGGTGGAAGTATATCTTATTATTTATTTAATAATTGCACCAACTGATATCATGTCACAGTATTTCTTGAAACTCTATGATTTAGATAAACATAAAAGACCAAGAAGTGCAAAACTACAAAAAATTAGGATTACAGTACATAAATTTCCTTAAGGGTCATACATGAATCAATGTGCAATTTGAACAAGAATGTTCCAAGAAATCATTTATAATCAGACAACAAATGTTCTAAAATTAGACCAACTTCTAACCACTCTGCCAACTGCACATTTTAAAAGGAGTCAAGTAGCACGATATCATGAGCTTGTGATTTTCTATTATTGCTATTTATAAAATTAGCATAGATCCTAATTATTCAGATTTGAATGTAAAGATTTAAGGGATTTGACACTCACTGTTTCCTAACCTCTGACCATCTACAGAACAAGTTACAACTTGTCTAAAACATTCCCAGTGTGGGTCTTGCATATTTCCCCCCTTCTAAATCTAGGACACATTGCAAGCCAGCTGTGCTAGTCATTGACTCATGAATCAGAACCAGCAACTTGGAAATACTATTATATGGCAAGGGAAGTAAGTGCCTAGTGAGAAAACACATCAGAGACTCCACAGGCACAAACTTGTTCTGTCATGTACACTCTGAACTCTATATTAGTCTGAATCACCAGTAGAATGCAAAATTAAATTGAATATATGTGATTTTATAGTTTCTGTTAAGCATGTCACAAACCCTTTTGAAATTTTAAATCATTGTCTTTTACTCTCAATATATTCACTTAACGTGCTCTCTGTTTAAGGCCTCATCCCATTCAGTTATTTTTTAAAAATTGAAAAATATAGCAAGAAATTCAAACTGCCACATGCAAATATGACAGTATTTGGGATGCAGCTTTATGGCCATCATTGTTATTCTATAGTTAAAATTTACTTTTAATCTTCCGGAAACTTTCTGAAATTTACCATGAAATCTGTTTTCTTCTTCCATCAATGCTCAACTCAACAACTCCTGCAGAATTCAACTTCATTTTAAAGTGATAAATCTTGCTCCCTGCAGGCGCCACAAGTAGGTATCTTACCAAATCCAATCAGTTACCTTCTGGTTCTATAACTGTAGCATACATTTATGAAAAGTGAGAGTGATACAGTTATAAATGTATTTGACATTTGATGACCTCATCTGCTTTTTCTTTCACCAGCAATCTAACTACAGAAGTTAGAACAGAAACTGTAATGACAAATTACAAAGTTAATTTAATTATAAAATGTAAAATATAAAAAATGCTATTATATAAAACTTTGCCAATACAACAATAAAAAAATCAACCAGCTGGATACATGCAGACATATTGATTTTTCATTGATTAAACAGTTGATAAATATAATTTTTTTTCTTGGCTAATTTCTTCTTTAAACAGAGATGGAAGCTGAAAAGTGTGCTTAATAGTCATTATATTAAGTAGTGAAGGAGTTTGAGATCTAATTATTTACTGCAACTCACATTTTTGCAATAGGAAGGTAAGTAGAAAATGAATCTCTTATAATTGCCAATAGCTTACAAACATAAAACCTGCAATTGGCCCTAGCTTTATAATTTTGCTCCTTCTCAAATGCAACTGAAGCTGAAATTTCAGAGCCTTTTGTAAGGGAAGACAGTCTTATTGTAGTTGAAGTCAGGAGTTGAAATCAGAAACTATGGGCAAATATTTAATCAATGGACAACTAAATTATTTTACTTACTAGTTCAGTAACTCCAAAATATTTCACTTAGTATTTCACTACTGAAAAAAATCAATCTTGAGGATAAGAGAGAAAATTGTGTAACCTTTGTGAGTACCCTGCCTGGTGCTGAGAAAAGAAGTTGCAGCCATAAGGCAAGAAAAACAGTTGAAATGAATGAGTTGATGGTAGGTTTCTGGAATGGACTAGGAGTCACGTTTACTAAAACAAAATAATTTAGACAGCATATTATATACTATTGGTAATAATCATCCAAATAATTAAGTTGATAGAGAAATGGACCAGCAACCTCTCCCCCTCCCAAAAATGTTTCCTCTTGCAAGAGAGAGCACTTCCCAGACTTGCTGCCTATCTTCTATTTGCAGTCTGGACCATTCTCTGAATAGTACCCGGTAAGTGATAGCAATTTACATAGCCAGAAGAAAAAACAACAACTAGTCCTCCCGTGATTGTGGGAAATCTTATATACATGGTTTGCTAAGAATCTGAAATGTTTCATATGATTACTGTATAATAGGATGTCGTGAGATCAATGTATAGCTTGTAATAGTTCTAGATGGAGCTATAATTGAATTAACAATGTTAAAAAGAAAATTTTGTAGATGAAATACATACAAAAACTTGGTTTAAATCCAACAGGCTTTCCACAAGAAGTGTGTTTTGATTCCCAAAGTAGAAACTATAATTATAACAGAATGGTTCAGAGCAGAGCTTTGGGGTTTGAAATATGCCCAGGCATGAAATACTTATGTATGTATATGTGTGTGTGTGTGTGTAAATGTACACCCCCCATACACAAATTCATAAAGCAGTTATGGCAAATTTTACACACATAGATACAAATATTTCTGAAAATTCTAAAGCAAGAGGATAATAGCTAAATATGGGATTCCAGTTAGTGAAGGGGCAACACAACTTTCTAAGTTTTAAAGGCTTTAAGAGACGCAATTTATTGTCAACATTTACTACAGCACACTATCAAGAAAGTCATTCTTTATAGTTAATAATTGCTCAGCAAGATTGGCAACTAACACGAAAAATCTAAAAGAGAGAAATTTAAGATGCTATTAATATTTGGAAGTCTTCCTGGTTAGGAATTTAGATAATAAGCCTAGATTTTATATAAAGGAAATTAAATAAAATCATAAAAAAGGATTTAGCCCTGTTGACAGGGTTTTATTTTCTGCACTGAATTTCAAAATTGGCACTGGAAGATGTAAACTCACAATATAAGGAAACTATTGAAATGAGGCTATAATCCTAAATACACTGTAAAATGCTTAAAATTGCACTGTTCTTATAATCTGGAAACTAAATCTAGAGTTCCGTTAGGAAATTTTATGGTCAAATTTATTCATAAACTTCAATTTATTCATAAAATGATATAAAGTAGCCAAGAATGAGTCTTCACTATTTTTCAGTTTCCTTCAGTTATTTTCGAACAATTATAAAGGAGAATAGGGCAGAATATCTACATGCCTTGTAGTTGTGATACTAATATCTTCTGAATGCTATTTGCTGTTAATAGAACTTATAAAATTATTTACTTATATTTTGGCAGCATGTGCTTCTTTTAACATGCACTCCGTAAAACAGGTGAAATGTAATTATGTGGTTAAGGGAGAAAAATTCATCTAGAAAATAACCTATTTTATTGTGACTCATATTAATCAGGTACTTCCCTTTGCACTGCTGCAGGGCTGAGTCAAGATTTGCCAGTTTGTTGCATCTCAGTCTACAGGACACTGCCGTACTGATACTAAAACTAATTTGTCAACTCAGGTTTTTTAAAAAATTAATAGCAAAGAGCAAAACAGACAAGTGGTAAAAATATTTAAACTGGGAACTTTCATCTTAATCCTGATAAATTTTATCTTTCAGAAATCCTTCTAATACTACTTTTTGAAAACATTAAAAATGGAGGGCCTTACTTTTTATTTGTATATTTAAAATACATACATATATACATACATATGGCCACCCATCTGAGAAGCTAACAATTTAAAAATTGAATTTAAGAGAATTAAAGAATTAGAGAAAACTCAACCAATAATTAAAAACATGTACTAACACACACACATATACGTACATATGTGCATTTCCAATTTATATAAATATATGTAAAATATTCATTCCTATATTTGGGGGATCATCTTATAAACTAGTAGTTAAAAAGTCCCGATATGAATAACGGTAATTAACTGCTGTAAAAGTGTTACTAAAAAGAACCTTAAGTAACCCCGAAATAAATCTTCTGAGTAATTCTAAACAGAATTGTTAAGCGAATAAAAAGAGAAAGGGAAAAGAATCAGTATTGCAAATCAAGAAATGTAGATCATATATTTAGTGATCTATCGCTTTCTTCCTAGTTTTTTTCTTCCCTTTTTCTGTTCTCCAAGAAGATTGAGAAAGTTTTCAAGCCTGTGGAGGGAGGAGGGAGGAAAGAATGACGAGCTGCATGCGCCCAATTCACGTCGAAGGCGCATGCGCTTTCCATTGCACGCGTGCCTATCCCGTCATTCTCAGCGGGGACAGTAAAGTGGGACTTCTGGGAGTATTCTAGAGCGGCAGGAGTAGGCCGAGGCCGATGATGTCGGAAAAGAAACAGCCCGTAGATCTGGGGCTTTTGGAAGAAGACGACGAGTTCGAGGAGTTTCCTGCCGAAGGTAGGTTAGAAAATGGGGAGGCGGGAGGGAGAACCAACGCGGGTTTCTCGCAGCGGCTCGTCTGGGTCCGCGCCCCATTGGTCTGCGCCTCGGGATGCGGAGAGGCCTGAGAGACTCCCAATCCAAACTACTTGCCTTCCAGAGATGAAACGACAGTTCCTATCATCCCCAGCCGACACATCTGGACAGTGTGCATAGTTCCAGATCGCGGGACCTTTTATCCAAAGCAGGTCTCCATTCTACGTGTCCTGCCTCTTTCCCCGTGAGGAGCCCCCCCCTCCCCTTCCACGCGGTATCTTTCAGAGGCCAACGTCTTCGGGCGGTCCGGCTTTCTCTTTGTGGGAAAAAAAGCCAGGCCTTCTATGGGGAGAAAGAAGGCCGCGCATTCTTCCTGACATGGAGGCGGTCGGTCCTCGTAACTTTTAAATTCTTTAAATGTGAGAATTTTAGCCGTAGTCCTGGACGACATGGCTGGGGATTCTGAGAATGATAGTTCCCTGCACCTGTAAAATTGATTTTTCGAAATAATGTGTATGCTTGGTTTTCTTTAGGTTGCTAAAAAAAATAGATGTGTATTCATTTGCAGAAACTGGGTTTAAAAGCTATTTAGGGAAGAAGCCTAAAAGTACTATTTATTGGATAGAGGGTGCAGTTGTTTTTGAGCAAGCCTTGTGCTCCACACCAAATTTCTGATTGAAATAAATGATGAAATGTAAGGAGCAGTGGGTAAGAGTGGGTTATTCTTGTAACACTTGTATCAAAACTTTGAGTTGAATAGTAACAAACAGTTAATGAATATGGATTTAGGATTCACACATATTTGCTGTAAATTAATGTAGCATAATCGTGACTACAAGATTGTCTTTAATTGGCAATGGCTAAAGAATAACTGTCGTCTTGGCAAATTTCTTACCCTAATGCTATGAATTTATTAATTAATTACAGGGGTGTTTTTGGATTAAAATTAAAATTCACTTCCCATGTTTTAATTTAAAATTGCTCTATTTTATGCACCTCATATATTATGGATTTCATTGTGTTCATTGGATGCAAGATATTGTTTTATGTATAAACTGAGGTTTGTTATCTGTCTAAAGACTAATAGTAAGAAGGCCTTCAGTTTATTAGAAGTGGTAAGCTTCAGATGCAATAATTTTAATGCAAATTAAATCAATTAGCAATGTATATATGGAAGCTATGATTTAGTTTTCTTGCAGTGAAAAATTATGTTAATGTATAATCAAAACACATTCTGAAATGTTTTAATAAAGTTTCTCATATTTTAGGAATTAATTTGTTATTCAATTTTATATTCAGCAATCTGAAATTGATTTGCTCTGCTTTTATTGGTATTCTATTATGCTACAATAGTACTTCCTTAACATAAGGAACTTATTTTCAAAATCTTACTTTAATTTTTTAAAATACTACACAAGTGTAAATAATTTCATTTTAGAATAATAGATAGCTAAGCAACTATGTTTATAATTAATTTCTGACTACTGGTATATTAAATTCAGCACATAAAAATGCTGCTGAAGCTGTAGTTTCAAATCTCAATGGTGTTTTATGATTTTTCTATTTAATTTGGTCCTGGGGAAATTATATAACTGGATATCTCTCCCTCCCTCACGCACAAACATGCACACTGTGTATCAGTGCACACTGTGCATGAATATCTATAGAGATTCTTAATCATCAAGATCATGGTTATCCCAAAGATGCTTTTCCAAAAGGCAACTGGACTTCCTTGTTTTTTTCTTTGAAGAAGCTTCTTGGATGAGAAGCAAAATGTTTAAAAAAAAACCAAGGAAGGCCAGTTGCCTTTTGGAAAAGCATCTTTGGGATGTGCTGCATAAATAAGAGTCTTACTATCTTATTTTTGAAATGATGAATATTCATTTTAAACCAATTTAGTCCAATTTGTTGTGAAGCAGATTTAATAGTAATTAAAAATCTGAGATGACAATATTTCTAGACAAATCATATTCAAAATGCTGCAAGTTATATAAAACATACTGATTATGCCCCTGGTCTTATGTTTTGAGAAAGCCATCCTCACTGTGCATTATTGTACTAAAATGTTGTTTGAAAAATTCTACCATGTTGGTTTTTATCATCTATAAAATTAGTGTGTTATGTGGGGTATAATGTACAGTGATAAGTGTGTGTCCACAAGAATGTATGTCTTGAAGGCACCTTTTTTATAAATAGAAGATTTTCAATAAAATATATTTTTTCTGAAGATATGAGTTAATAAACTGCGTTTAAATTCACATTAAATAGGTGATACACTCTTGAGACAAATATTTCAGCTACAGTTGTATGCTATATATATTTTGTTTTCATTGTATTCATTATCATGTTATTAATTTCCAAGAATATTTTCAGTAGTCCAGTTAAGCTAAAGCTAGAATTGTAGAACTTAATCAAATAAACACCTGTTAGACTTGACCCAATGCTAACTTTAAAGAACCAAAACTATCTCAGTTTATTAAAATATAATCAAACTACCTCCAAGATTTTTTACTAAATTGAGATTTTTAAAGTGACAGAAGAAGATTATTAAATACTATACTGGACAGTAATATTAACTCTGTTAGTTTCTTTGATGTAAATTAAACTTTTATACTGGCTAGCCATTGATGCTGCTACTGCTTAGAATGCGTTTCTTGATCCAGGAAAAAAAATCTTATCACTTACAGGGATGTGCATTTGGGATTCATTATTAAATTATGATTATATATAATTATAACTTTTTTATTTAGACATGACATTATTAAAACAAAGTGTTAATGCTCAAATCAAATTGTAATGTAATGGATTTTATGAATTTATCAAAATGACAGTAACTGATAATCAATATTGGGTCTCTTTAGGATCTTTTACAGTGTTCCTGATTGCTTTACTTAAAGAGTAGAGGAAATTCTCTTTTGAATATATTTTCTGAAGCTGTCCGATCCTAGTTTAAAGGGTTAAGCATTTCATATAAATATGAAAAAAATTGTCTTTTTGAACCAAGCCCTTAATTTCAGTTAAGATTAAGTAGTGTTTTCTTTAAACCACATACATCAAATACAATTTGAAATTAATCTCTAGTTCTGGTTTTTGATAAATGTTCTTAAATACGAAATCTGGTTAACCAGCACTAAGAATCTTAGCCGTGGTAAAGTTAACAGAAGAGTAACACTGCAAAGAGAATGTTTGTATAGTCTTGAGAATTCCTTCTTAATCTAAAAAACAGAAATTATGTATGAGTACATCTGATTTTTAGCAAATAAAATGGCTATGTCTTAAACTGTTCTTAGGTTCTGTCTTTTCAAAACTACCTTTGGATAAAATTATAATTTCCTCTGTAAATCTGGTGAATTGACTGAAGAACTATATATTGTTTTGCTTCAAATAACACTATCGTTAGGAAAAAGACTTATCTTCTTTATGCTACACTAGAATAGTAAAGATAAGAAACATTTGAATAGACTATTTTTATTTTAGTAACCAGTAGTGAGTTACTACCAAAGCTGATGTGCGCTAGACTTATCAGTCTTTGTCATTGTGAATGTGCATCTCATATTTATATATTTATGTTGATAGTACGAAAGCCAGCTAGAAGAAAAGCATACTGTTTAAGAGTCCGAGTTCCACTTGTTTTGCAAAGACAATAAGGTCTGATATGCAACTTACTTGTATTAGGCATTAAATTCCCATCTATTATATTCCGACTGATATTGGAGCAATACCTACTGACCTCTCATTGTTCCTTGCCATCTGCCAAAACTCTAGACCCTTAGTTTCTCCTAATGGGTACCACTGCTAATTTTAAATTAGGCGTTCATAAGTGATCTTTATTCAGGCATTATCTGGTTTGTTATTCTTTTATGACTTTATTTTATTTTCTTGCCCCATCTTGTTAAATGGGTTGTTCAGTTCTCACTCAACTTGTTCATTTATTACAGTTTACAAATTGAGAATATCTGTGGCTGTAAATTACCGGTATTGGCCAGGTCTTTTAGACAATCACCCAATGGTGCATTTGTAGAATTTGACTATAGTCATTTTTTTTTTTACAAACCATAATTTTTGGCTCTGATCCAGATATACGTACTTAAATATCCCTGTTCATGGTGGAACTTGATAGTCTTAGATAACATTGCTAGAAAAAAAACTGATGCAGCAAAAGCCACTGTTTTAACCAATTTATTATTTCAATTTTAATTTAGTCATACACCAAAGTTAACATACCTAAAAATGTTATTCATGAAACTAAAGCCTGTTGGAAATTGAAAAAAGAATGAAATATTTTGATTTTTAAATTATTGAGATATATCCAAAGTTGTTTGAACTATAAATTATGTATTAAAACATTGTTCATTGCTTTGATTTAGACTGGGCTGGGTTAGATGAAGATGAAGATGCACATGTGTGGGAAGATAATTGGGATGATGATAATGTGGAAGATGATTTCTCTAACCAGTTAAGGTAAATTAAAAACATTCAGTTTATATCTGTAATAAAAACATATACAAGTTACCTCTAAAACAAGAATTATATCTCAAAGCATTAAAAATACATTTAGCTTCTGTTTTATTATAGTACATGATAATGAAACTATGTATGATTGATAAAACATTGATTTTGTTTTAAAGATGTAATTTTTAACCATTGGTGTTGTGTTATAAAATAAATATTCCTCCTTTTCTTTTCTAGCACTATAAGAAATTTCTGTTGTAGATAAAATACATTTCCTAAAGTATAATTTTAATATTGTGACTAATGAATGCTAACTTCATAAAATGTAGTTTGAAAATGCTTCTGTGTAAGACATTTTATTTGGCTCTGATGATATGGTAAGCTATGATTAATAAATAATTAATTTGCCAGCTTTAGTAAAGTAAGATAGATAGATAGATAGATAGATAGATAGATAGATAGATAGATAGATAGATAGATAGACAGACAGACAGACAGACAGACAGACAGACAGACAGACAGACAGACACACACACAATTTAAATTGTGCTTTAGTTTGGATGAATACAACTATGTGGAATTTTGGTTTCATATGAAATCAATTTGGCTATGACTATCAGTTCATAAGAAGTAGGATAGAGCCTATCTAGTTCTATTCAACACCTTGCTTCTTATTAATCAATCAGATAAGTTCCAGAGAGATGGAGATGTAGTTTTCTCCTGCTATTGTTCCCTTGCAGCTGGTTCTTGGAGGCATGTTGCCCCCAACCTGAATATATATTGAAGTAAAATTTGCATTCAACTTTCTGCTCGGAGAACAAGCAGATATTTTACACTTATAAAACTGAGTAACTGTCATAGAACTGAGAAATATTTAATTGATTATGTATAAATCTAACCTGATTTCAGATCATTTTTTATAATTAAAAAAATCAGGTAGCTATTTTTCATAATTTAATGCTGTAAATGTCTTACTTTTTCAGAGCGGAACTGGAAAAGCATTGCTACAAGATGGAAACTACATAGCTTCTAATGGTGTTTCAATTTGTGTAATATATGAAATAGAAGATGGATTGACAGCTGCCTGTTCCTACCCTATTTTTTTTCTGTTTTCTATAAATAAACGTTGAAACTATGTTATATATTTTAGTATTGTTATCGCTTGCTTTTGAATAACTGACAGGTTCAAAGATAATGCAGCTGGCTATTTTAAGCATGGTTTTCTTACAATGTTGATTTCTTAATGTTATCTATTAATAAATTAAATAAAGAAAAATTTAAAAATGTTCAAATTTCATGAACTGAAAAGAACATAAGGTATATAATACATTTTCAGAGCAAACTATTACATTAGAAGCAATCTACAGAAGGCAAGGTTGAAGTGGATGCTTCTTAATCCCATATCATGCTTTAGCTATAACTATACTGCTAAAAGTAATTGTATTTTCCATGTTTATTTTATCCTTGTAGTGCAGTATAATTGATTTGGAATTAATATTTTGATTTATAACCATTTTTTAAGCTACAAAACAAAGCCATTTCTTTTAGTGGAGATGAACTGCAAAAACAATGTTGATGCTGAATGAATATATGAAATTGCTAGATTTATGATTGAGATGAGACAAAAATTTCTTATTTTATCATAATGGTGTGGGACTGCATCAAGCAAAGAGGCATGAATAACCTAGTAATAATAACCAAAGATACTTCCTTTAACCAAAGGTACTTTCTTTAACCTAGTTCAGTTAAATATTTTAGAAGAAGAAATATTTTGACACTACTGTGAATAAATTGTTTTCTAGAACTAAATCTTTAAGTTGCTTTATAGTTTTACGCTGCTGGGAAAGAAAACAAATGATCACTTTAATAGGTTAGCCATGGATTTATTAGTCAAACTCATGACTCACTTTATAAATATATAGCAAAAGTTGCCATCATCCCAGTTTTGAGAACCTATAAATGTTTTAAAACTTTTTGATACTCTTCCCTACATGCAATCTCATATTACAAATTAAAAAGTAAAGTTATAAACATCAAAACAAAATAGATTTAAATACTAAGATGGCCCATTACAGTTTCATCAAGACAGTAATCATATAGAACAATGTAGGGAGTTGAAGTCTACACTTCTTAAAGTTGTCAAGGTGAAGAAACACTAAAAGATATGTAGGAAGAGTGGATTGGTATATCCTCCATGAATGGAAGGAAGGATACTTCTGGTATCAGAACCAAGGTAGGTAACTTTAAACAACCTTTCCAGCTTATAATCATACCCAGCAGTCTACGGACTCATTGTTCACTTGTCCCAGTTTAAAGAGCAGTATGTCAAAAATATATAAAATACACTTGATCTGTAGGTGAACTAGGAACATGCATGACTCAAGAAAGAGTCCTTGTTTGTGTCCTTGAATTAAAAGTATGAAATCTTAAAATACTTTCATTTAAAAGAATATTCCACTTCAGTGGAAACATGTTCAAGTATGTGCGTGTGTGTGTGTGTGTGTATAAACTTGTTTCAAAGAGTTCTACTTTAGACATGCATAACTTTTCTATGTGATATATGGTTTGTATTCATTTTTCTCCCTCAAATGTATTCAAAATTGGCTATTGCAAAATACAAAGAAGATTCAATATGATGAATATTAGAATCACTAAAGACTTAAATTTTAGGTCATATTTAATCTTTATCTGTATGTATTGTTACTACAGTTTTTTCTTTATAATTTTAAATAACTTAAAATTATTAGCTTTGGTAACGTTATATACTAAGCAATTTTAAAATATCACAAATTATAAACATGCATATGTGAAATACCAACTGTAACAGAATGAGGGCTGGTAATTTAAAAATATATGAAGAAAATAAATAATATGTTGGACAACCATCAATTGATTACAGAATACTATATAGAAGAGAAAATTTTAATTTTGTGGAATGGAGGGAAAGTGATATGCCTAATAAGCTCTGTTTGGGAACCATTCTTTCTGATCTTAATTTTGCAGTTAAGGGCAAATGCCACAGGACTCAAACTATGTACAATAGAAAATATTACAAACTGTTGTGAATTGCTTTACTTGATATAAGTACAAATCCATAATCTGCAAGCTGCAAATAAATCAGCTTATATTGATAAGCTCTGGAGTAAGTGATCAAATAAATAGAAGCATTGAAACTTACTACAATGAAAAGCAAATATTCAATTCCTGAAAAAAGATTAATTTCTTGTTAGTGATTTATGTAGGAGATAATGTAAACTAAGTTACTAGAATTACTTTTTAGAATTAAATGGGTGACATACAAATTTTAATAAAAAATAATGCCAAATATTAAGCTCATTCTTTACTATGGTCCTACTTGGAGTTTTATATATAGTTCTAGTAAATGTTAAAAGAATCTGAGAGCCTGAAACATGGGATACAGTTGAAATGCAGGCCTGGACAAACTTCCAGTTTATAAAGAAAAGCGCTGTAAGATATCTCCCCTCTAGATCACAGAAAATAGAAGTATTTAATGTACATGTTGCAGTAAAACTCATTCTACACTGTTTTGCACCACAGTTATAAGAATTAAGAGTGACTACCCCCCAGAGTTTCACAGTCTGAGTCCTCAGCTTCTACAAGACAGTAATTCAGTGTCACCTGCTTATCAAAAACCCAGTCTTAAATAATGCTTGCGGTACAACACCTTAGGTCTTTTGAGTGTTATATGCCTGATGCTTGCTTTCTGTAAAAAAATATCTTTCAACCTGATTAATTGGCTTGAGATTTACAGTATTGCCAGTTATGTGAAGATATCACGGTAAAAATCCTTTAGTCCAAATATCTTTCACAGGACTTGCAGTCAGAATTCTTTCAGTCTATCACACTTTCTTTGGTTAATCTGGGTCTCAGAGCTGTTATTTTCTGCCATTTGTCAATATATCTAGAAAAGAGAATTTAGTAAATATGATTGAAAACATTTATAATTCCTCCCCCCCTCTTCCCCATCTGTTTAATGTCTCATGATTTCCTTAAAAACAATACACAGCAGGTGAACAATATCTGTCTCCTATTATTGATCCTAGAATTACTATTCTCTGTTCCTGAAGGTTCTGACAACTTAAAGACTACAAAACAAACTATGCCTTCAGTCATATCTGTACAAACTAACATCAATTGCACACAGAAGTGTGCAATTACAGTTGTAATGCCAATTTTCATTCTTGATAGGTTTGCCAATATTTACATTTCTATATAACCAAAACAATCCTTTATGAAAACAAAAGAATAAAGTTGCAGAAATTGTAAGCTGCTTCTGCCCCTAAATCAGTCTTTCAAGTAGTGATTCTGTACCACTTAGGCTACTTTACAAAAAGCTTGACTTTCAAGTTGGTTTCTAAAATCAAAGCAAGACTCGTTTCCATTATGTGGAAACCCACAGTTCGCTGTTTAGAATGTGAGCCTGGTCCCAGATACTGTTCTCTTTTCCAAGATGATTGATCAGGATCTAGTTTGAGTCTTCCTTCAAAATGGAGTTTTGCTGAGCCATTGTCAATTTTTATCATGGCATTTAAATTTAATATCTCTAAAAAGAATCTGGGAGAGCTACTACCATGGACAGTCATTTAACTTGGGAATAAGCATATGACATGGTTATGATTAGATTAACCAGGATATTTATTGGCTGAGGCTGAAGAACATAATGGGACCATTCCTAGTCTACATACAGAAGCTAAATGGAGTGATACTTGTATATTATGTCTGCACCTGAGGACAATAAGTAGCTTATAGAATTTTGGATAGGATAACTTCTCTGGGGATAGCCCAGTCCTGTTTAATATCTATTCAGCCCTGAATGTCAGACTCCTGGTGGTGCAGTGGTTAGAATGCAGTATTGCAGGCAAACTGCCCACAGCCTGGAGTTTGATCAAGGTTGACTCAGCTTTCCATTGTTCCAAGACTAGTAAAATGAGGACCCAAATAGTTGGGACAATATGCTGACACTATAAACTGCCCAGAGAGTGTGTAAAGTGGTATATAAGTCTTAAGTGCTATTGCAACTTGTCTCACACTATCCCTTTAGCAATCAACTACCTTAAAAAGAGAGAGGCAGTATAATACAGCTTTTTAGGCTTCAGCTTTAGAATTTTGTTCAGCCCAAAGTGATTTCCTTACTCACTTTCCTTGTAGAGATTGCGTAAGGATAAAATTCAGGGGAGGAAAGTATATGTGTATAAGCAAAAATTGAAATGTAAACGAAATGTGAATGGAGTAATGAAATGTTTTGGGATTTATTGCCTATAGGCATTCATACATTATTATTTTTAATTACTTTTCTACCAGTTACACAAGATAGTAAAATTAAATTCACAACTAAATTCCATAAAAATACTAAATGGAATAAAACAGAAGAACACCATGCTGAAATAACTGATTTTACAGGCTGAAGAAAATTCAAAGGATTAGCAGATGTTGGCTCAAGAAAACATTTAAAATGAGGTATTCACTCTCTGAAGATAGGATGGAGTCATTGGCAAAGGGTTTATTTTGCATGCAAAACGTTTCAAGTTCATTTTGCAGCATATCCTACAATTCAAAATATGACCTCTCAAAACACTTAATAGGAACCAGCAGCATTCCTGGAATTTGTGGAATCATAAATACCAATTGTGGAACAGCTTTTTTAATATAACACAAATAGCTAGCAATATTTATATTAAAGCTTTGATGGTAAAATAGGTCAGAACTAATAATAAGAATATATTCTATCTAATTGCTACAACTAAAAGACATGACCCTGTGTGCATTTGGAAAGTACCTGACCCTCTTTGACATCCTCCAATACAGGCAGTTCTTGTTTAATAACTATTCTCTTAACAACTGACTGAACCTACATCAGTTCGGCCCAAAAAAGATACAACAAATTTTGAAGTTTTGATGGGTGCACATACATCCTTTGTTGTTACATTTTGCTAAAGGTATGGCTATTTACTTTAAAGATTTGTTTAATCCCATCTTTATTATTTGTATGAATAATTGTAAGTGGTGAACATACCTAATATATTCCTTCTGTCTCCTATTTTCTCCACAACCACCACCCTGTGAGATGAGTTGAGCTCAAAAAAAAGTGCCTGACTTAAAGTAACCAGGTTGCTGTTCATGCCTAAGGCAGGACTAGAACATACATTATCCTGGTTTCCACATATCTGATTTCAACTTTATTCCCTCTTTAGTTTATTAAAAGTACAGGGCTTGCTATTTTTCTTTCAGGACTTCAATAAATCACAGAATGATTCTTGGATAAGTCATATCTTGTTTTGTGTTTAAGCCTTTTAGGATGAAAACTTCTGTTATAAGCTTGGGAGATGTGAGAGTCATAGGTGAATGTTCTGTTCTGCCCTGTCCATCAAACTTCTAAAGAAGGAAACTAAAGTTGGAGTCTAAAGGCACATCCAGATCTCACAAGATGGGAAAATCTGTTGTTGTTTGCTTCATCTTATGAAAGGCTGTGTTAACACCAAGACACAATGGGTGGCTTCATATCATATGCTAACCTGCAATTTAATCTTTGTGAAGATTTATTGAATACATCAGAGACAAGTCTGGGTTGAGCTTTCAAAGGATCAATTTGATCAATTTCTGGATCATCAACATCTTCTGGATGGCTCAGAGGCCTGGGCATTTAGATCAAGATTTCTGTAATTCTAATGCATATAGACTTTTTGCTATGTTCACGGTCTTTCTGTTGCTCTTTGTAAGGGGTAAAAGGACTTCTAACATAGATTTCAGTTTTAAAATGATATAAGAAAACTCTTTGACAACAAAGAAAATGAAGACTTTGTGTATAGATCTTGAGCTTATGCATAGTTTCAGCAAATCTTGATGCAAGTTTGTGTGAAAGCAAACTTCACTGAAATCAAGAGGATGCATTTTCAAGCCAATATGCGAAAATAGTACTGCAGGTTTTGACAGAAGTGTTCTCAGGAAGTTAAAAATAGTCAAGATTGTTTGATTGAAGCCCTTCCTGCTTGATCACAGGGCTTACCAGTGGCTACTATTATTTTGAATTTTGACTCCATCCTGAAAAAGCCCATGGCTTTTGAAGATATTTTTTGTGACAAAGAATCAACTACTCAAAAGATCAAGATATAGTATTCTTGATAAATCAAGATAAATTATCTCCAAATATTCCTTATTCCTCACCAGTATGTCATTTCCATCACTTCCGACCTCCATTCTTAAGTAGGTCCTTTTAAACAACCCTTGGTTTTCTAAATGAGACTATGGAAACAGATTTTAAAAAAGAACACATCCACTAGAACAGAAATATTACTTTTGTTTTACAGCTAAGAGCCTTCAGAACAATTTCTGAATTATTTTTCTCCTTGCTCTGTTCATGATTTTTTTCAAAAATTTCACATGATGGGTAAGAAAAAAAATCTAATAGTAATCTAGACAGTTTACTATATTATTTGATTTTAGTTCCTTCACTATTACTGTTGCCCACTTGAAGAAAATCGTTCAATATTAATATTTTATTGAAAGATTATGCCTTTTAGAGTAAGTTTTCAAATAAAATTGAAAACAAATTGTCTAATTTGTTTTTTTATTGCTGAAGATAAAAGAACTGTAGTTACAGACAAAAGAAGTGGTGTATTGTATTGAAAGAGGCAGATATAAAAAGTGTTAACAGTGATGAAAGAATAGAGGTTATTGAAAGGAGTGCATTACTGGAATAAAACGCATCAAATGATCATATCATTTATATGAAAACTAAATGAAAAACTAAAAATGATATGCAACTATAAAAAAAATATTAACAATGCTAACTGGGACCTAAACAAGTCTTTAAATTTTTCAAACAACTTCTCCTTTTTCCATTTTCAATGAATTAACTAATTTATTATGAATTTCACATTAAGTTACTATTTTAAAGTCTTTGGTACAATGTGGGAGTTTGTTGCTTTGGAGAACAAAAGAAAACAATTTTGCATGCACAAATCTTTGGGTATTGGAGTAAATATTTTGTTGCTAAGGAGACCAATGGAATTTCTATTGCCTCTCCTCATTGGCAAAGGTATATAGTATCCGTAAAGATATGTTGTCATCTCAAAAGGACAACTCCTTGATGGTAATTAAAAAGCAAAAAAAAAAAAAAAATTCAATAATAACCATTCATTGCCTTTCAGAACTTCCAAAATTACTTGCTGAGGCAATTCCTACATTTTTATTCATTGATTTGCTTTGTCCTTTTGAGATGAAAATTAGCATTTCATTTAAAAATACTTATGTGTTTTGTATAATTGATTTCTACATCAAATCAGATAATTCAAAGAAATTTAGGATCTAAGCATATCAAAGTAATACTCAAAACCAATCTATGTGCTTTCAAAGCTCTAGAAGTAACAAACAGGTAACAGAAACAATGTGTTCATATCACATTAAATTGTGATTTGTTTTAACCACAAATAAAGCTCAGTGGTTAGGTTCATAAATAATACTAAAACATAAACTAATTTTCTCCAGGCTATCTGCCTTCTAAAAGTTGGTTATAAACAACTCAGAATGTCTCAACCTAAGTGGCACTTAAAATTCTGGGAAGACATGCTATGCTAGTTCATTAATTGGTGCCAAAGCTAGCAAAGTTACATTAATATAGAGTATAATCCATAATCATTTGTATCACTAAACCAATGTTTTTAGTTTGCAGTCCAAGTATGGTGTATTTATATATGTCTTGTATTAAACTCAGTTTTAAAATAAAAAATACTGTAAGAGGTGGAATTAAGATTCTTTAAGCTGCCTTTCAACAACTTACAGCTAGAAAGTAGAATGAGCAGAAAGTCATAAACATCAATGTGATGTTTAATAGAAATGTTATTTCTATTAAAATAATTATTTTATACTCATACCTAAATATATGAATGCACAAATATTTATGTTCCAAGTGTTCATAAAACGTTGAAATGTTTTTTTTAATGTGCTTTAAAAATACACAAAAAACTTTCTCTGCTCAATTATTGTACTTGGTGAAACCTGACATTAAAACAGATTTAAGGTTTATAATCATATATTAAATGAATCCTTACATGTATCCTACAAGGTCAACAAATTATTAATTTTCCCAGGGCACTTGCTTAGTGTATTTTCCAGTCATTTGCACAGACAATATAGCTAGCTAGTTTCCGCTTTACTTTGCATATTAAATTTTTCACCATCTATAACTCTCAAAAAAGAAAGTGTCTTAATATCTCCAAATAACCATCCATCTTTTCAGGTATGCAGTTGTTACAGCATAAAGATATTTGTTCCACCTGTCTCCATTGCTGTGATAGAGTGGGTCAGTGCCTGCTAGCTGTTTTTATGTAGCTTTCTTCTGTAATCAATACTGAATTCTTGTATTAGCGTTCAATTAAAAAGAAATTTTTAAAAAGCCTTAATGATACTAAATAGTGGATGTGGATTTGTATAATTTCATTTAGCAATGGGATTTCTTCCCCACACCTTTATTTTCTTAATATTTGCTTACCCTTTTGCTTATTAGCCATTTATAACTGTTTCCTATCCCTCCACCTCCCTTGGATGTTGTAATAATCATAAAAAGCACCCAATCTATCTTGTACTGATAACTTAGTTATAAATTATCCATTAAACCTCCCATTGGACTCTTCGTGGCTTTACAAAATACTGTCAGCAGGGAGAAATACAGGAGGAGATGGGTGGAAAGATTAGAGGGAAAAAAACCCAATCCCAAATGTAATTTTGCAACACTAGGAACCATTTATCTGGGTAGTAGGATTAAGCGGGATATTGGTTCTTCCCCTCTTCTCCCCACTAGACCAGGAGACAATTTTCTTCTGGCAATGTGAAGGAAGCAATAGCAAATGTGCAATTTTATTTAGATGGCAATAGAGACAGATTCAAGATTCTCACTATTGATTGCAAATAATACCCGCATTCTTCAAAAGAAGCTTTGGGTATAGCCATTAGAAAGTCAAAAACCCAGTACTTGTTGTTGAGAAACCACCCAGGGATACCTGGGCTACAGACTAGATTGGGAAGTAAAAAAAGAAAACAAAAATAACCCCCTTTTTAAAGCTGCCAAGGAAATTACATGGAGACTATGAAGTCAACCAGAAGTCAAGTTTGATTCATACGCTCCAAAAGTCAATAATAGGACTGATCAAATCCACAGAACTACAAATACATATAGTTGTAAAAAGACCTCTCAGCATTTATGCTTCACCCAATAAAGTCAAAAGGTCACTTTACAGGCATTGGTGCACTTTAAGAAATAATTATGCAAATTTGAACAAAAATATTTCATCTCAGAATAATAGGAAAGATGATAGTCTGCTGCCTAGAAAATGATACTGAAGACTTCTTGGTTTTTAATCAGGAATTAGGTTGGACACTGTTCAAAGAGGAAATATTAACAAAGAAGACAGTCTTCTGCAAAGCAGGGCATATGGCCACACTCCCATCTGACATCAGTAGAAAATTGAATTGCACTGTTGATGATTAAAATTTATTGCCTGTGATAAGTGAGACACAAAATCAAAATTAATTGAACTAATGAAAACAGGTGAGGAATCCATGTTAAAGTGTGTGTGAGGAATTTAAACTCAGCAAGAGCCCTTGTCAGAGAAAGTACTCCTGAACAGATGCAGAGTGTTAGAAAAAATTAGTAGCAGAAAGTTCCAATAAAGAGAAAAATGCTCAGAATTTAGTTGTCTTGGATATAAGCTTAGCCCAGCTATCACAGAATACTAACTCATTTCCTATGAAGTAAGAAAATCTGTTTGTTAAGAAATACATAAGATAGGAAAGTCATTTGTGCCCAACGTTCATCTTGGAGAAAAAGACAGGAGGCTCATGTTGATAACAACAGACCAGGTGAGAGTTGAACACAGGGCAGATGATATATGATTCTATCACACCGAAAGGATAAAGGATGAATACATCTGTTGATTTTACATTATGTTTATTGAGGAATACTGTATGTAGACCAATGTTCCTCAACCTGGTCTCCTATAAATATATTGAATTCCACTCTCAACATTTTAGCAGCTTTTTAATATTATTGGTAATGACTGTGGAAGCTGTAATCCAACATACCTGGAAGAGACTAGTATGGAATGGGCTAATAAAAACAATTCTAAATAAACTTTAAAAAGAACATTGTTAAAGAAGACCCTAGAGATTAAAAGATTGTAACTAGAAATGTCCAAAGCATTTTGAATTCCAAAAAGACTTCACAGGAAGAATTGCCTAGAATTTTTCAATCTCAGAGCAAAGCATTTCAAAGTCACATCTTTTCAAATTTGAAACGTTTTGTATACCTCTGAATGCAGCTTGTGGTGCATTCCAAATCTAGAAAAGCATTTTATGTCACTGACATTGCTCATATCATTATATATATGTTTGCTGATTTTTGAACAGAATGAAGGACCAAATGAGAAACTTTGAAATTATTTCAAAGAGCAAGAATAATGAAAAATGGCAGCTAAAGAAGGAAGGAGATAAATTTTAATTTATTACAAATTATACATTTATGATCAATATTTAGCCTACGTGCACTTACTAAGTACATTAAATAATGTAACATATTCATACTTCAGTATGAAAAACACCAAAATTAAAAAAAATCTGATTTCTTTTCTTCATTTGAAGAAAAAAAAAGTACAAATCCATAGTAAAAATATTAAATCCAAGTGACAAAAATGTCATTTTGCAAAAGATACCTTTTTAAGAGAAAAGTGATTAAAGTAATCAAAGTTGCAAATAGTGCGCACATTTTCTTGGTTTAGAAAAATATTTTGATCAATTCTGCTGAAAATATTTGTAAAGTACTCATTGAATTCACAGAGCATTCTCAGAGCATGGACATAACACAGCTCCTTCTCTGAGCCATTTGACAAATTGCTTTTGAAATAGAGGATAATTTCAGAAGTAGTTTGTGCTGCAACTTCTAACTCAGACTTTAAAACAAACATGTAAGTCCTAGCTTAAGATTAAGTTGCTCTTTGGAGACTAGTCTATATTTTAAATCTTTGTTTTCTTACTTTATTTACAGTAATCAACTTAAATCTGTTTTGTCCTAGGGACAATCTTTCAATTAGTTTGTTTATTTATCCTGCTATCCATTTTAGTTTGCCACTCTAATTGCTACACTCTGACAGCTGAATTCATACAATGCTAAGATGTTCAAGTTCACACAACTTACAGCAAAACTAAAGAAATCACACATTGGTATTCTAATGCTGAAAAGGAGACAATGTGCAGCCTTCTCCAACAGCTGTGTTTAACCAAAATAGTTAAGGGGTTAACAAGAAATTATTGATAAGCAAAAGTCCAGACTAGGTTTGCTGAATCTTCCAGAAAACTAACTCCAGTAATTTCACAAGAATGATAACAAACTAGATGTAGCCAAAGATATTATGAGAATATGAGATTTTTGCAGTGTGGATAGGGTAACTATAGAATGCAAAATCAGGTTTGTTGATGGTCCTGTGCAAGGAGTAAATAGCACAAGCAAGCCGAGGAGAGGTTAGTTCCTTCCTCTTCCTATATTTTACCCACTGGCATTTTGAATTTTTGCTTTGTTTTTCTTGTTGAAAAATGAAATAAACTATCATTTTCTCTTAAGACTTAAGGCTAAACCTGTTGTTCTCATGAGCAATTCCAACAAAAGAAGGCCTGCGGATTGACAAATGACTTTCAGATCTTTGCATCAGGTATAATTTGGCACTAAATACTAACATTTGAAAGCCAGATTCCTTATAGTGCTGGCCTGTACAACAACAGACCCTTGGCAGGTTTGAAATACTGCAGCGACCTTTAATTTAGAGAAATTATTACCAGCAAGAGAAAACAGGTTGGTCATGTGCATGCTTCAGACAGAAGGCTGGAAGAAAAAAAAAGAAAGAAAATATAACTCAAAGTGCATATTCTCCAGCTTTGGCTCTGGTCTGAAGCTGATTTGTACCTCTGCACCAGCTGTTCAAACAGGTAACTGCTCAGAGGAACATAAGTAAGTAGTTTAATTTCTTTCGACATCTCTCCAAAATACAAAATGCAGTCTCTTCATATAATGTCATTCCTTACATATTGACTTTAAAAAAAGACTTGCAAAGTCATTTATATATTTATTAAATTATAAAATGATTAGCAAAAAGTTCACCATTTGCTATTTACATGATATCCATTTTCCTTGTTCTCTTACATATTTCAATAGTTTAAATACTGCATTGCTTCCAAAATTTGCAATGGACATTTGCTACAAAACCAGTTTATTCATTAACTCACATCTTGTCTTCTATACATAGCAAAGCAGCAAGAGGAAAATGCACTTGGGAAACTATAGGAATGTTCAAAGAGTCATCTAAAATAGAAAATTGGCTAAATTTGGATTCCATCATGTTTTACAGTAATGCTTCCTTATCATGTCATTTCCTTGCTGACTGGGGATTGTAAACTTTTCAGCACACTTCTGGAAGTCAGCTAATAAAGATGGTTTAAGAACCTGCAATCTGATGCCCACTTTCTTTGGTCTTCATCTAACAAAGAGAAGGACTAAGGATGAAATGATGATAGTCTTCCAATATTTGATGGGCTGCCAGAGAGAAGAGAGGGTCAACCTATTCTCCAAAGCATCTGAAGATGGGACAAGAACTAATGGAGGGAAGCTGATCAAGGAGAGAAGCAGCCTAGAACTAAGGAGAAATTTCCAGACAGTGACAACAATTCATCACTTTAATTAATTAAACTCAATTAAAATTAAAAATTGTGCTGCTCCATTTTCTTCTTTTTAAGAAGAGGTTGGACATCCATGTGTCTGGAATGGGATAACCCGTGAGCAGAAGGTTAGACTAGAAGATCTCCGGAATGCCTTCTAATTCTGTATTCTGAATTGTCTGAGATCACATCTTTTATTATAATTGGCAGTGCTCAATTTTTTCCATATCAAAATTTGTGCCATAGCATCACTTAAGCTAAAACTTGGTGAGGGGGTCTTACAAAAATATTATTAATAGATATTAATTATATTATATTAATATAATTAATATTAATAATATTAATTCAATATTTCTAAATGGTATTAATTGAAGGGAGTATGGGCATTTCAAGGTATTTTAAAAAATAAATATTTTGGATCCCTGTAAAACAAAGGAATGGTTTTACTATGTTTTGTTTCATTTTAATGACGTTTTGCCTCGTAAATCAGCTATGACTTTCCTATTAAGTATCTATTGGCTTCAATTTTCTTTCATAATATTTTGCAACAATGACGGTTCTTCTAGGGCAGAGCTTTTCAACCAGTGGTATGGGTACCACCTGTGGTACATTGGTACCTGGCAGGTGGTACATGAACATCCTAGAAAAGTGGTAGCAGGGGAGGAGAATGAGTTGAACCGGTGGCAGCACCGCACAAGCCTGAGCGAGAGATGGCTGGAGCTGCAGGGCTGTCAGGGCTCAGCGGAAGTGCCAGGATCAGTGCCAGGCTCCAGCTGGAGCTCGGCGCTGATCCTGGTGCTTCTGCTGAGCCCAGAAGAAGCACCGATCAGCTGGAATGTTGCAGCATCTCCAGAGTTTTGTGATTTACATTCAGATGCTTGGCAACTGATTCATATTTATGATGGTCACAGTGTCCCTGGGTCATCTGAAGTGACCAAAACTTGCTGCAACCACCCAGCAGACATGGGGAATAAAAACCAACACCCCTTCACCCCATCCCCACTGCCAATCGTCAACAGAAATGGTCACAACAATGGAAACCTCAGACAGGAGGAAGAGCGCCACCGGGTGGGCAGGCAGGTGTCTTGCTTGGCTGTGGCTTGAGGGGGCACTTTTTTCAGTGCCATTGTAACTACAGTCACTAAGCAAACTGTTGTAAGTCGAGGACTATCTGTACTTTATAACTTTTTTGCCTTTTTTTTTAGTCATCAAGTTTTTGACACCTTGCTAGGCGACTGGGGGATATTGCCATATCCTAAAAGTGGTACAATGGGTGAAAAGGTTGAAAAGCCCTGTTCTAGGGTCATAGTGGATGAAAGGGAAAATAATAAGGAAAACTATAAATATTCTCAAGTAAATAAATAACAGTTGTCATTTCCCAAATCTGACAGTCTCTATTTGCCTGTGCTTAAATTGAATGACATGCCATTTATCCTAATAGATGGGAATTTGTGTTTGCTGCATGGGAGTGAGTAGACTAATTCTTATTCACCTCAGCTGTGATCTCAGCCAGAGGCTGGAGTTCTAACAGGGTTTGAATGGATCAAATCTCTCTGGAAAATCTTGGTCAATTATAGAAGCCTTAGGCTAAAAGGAAGGTGCTTGTCTTTCTACCTCTCTCTCTCTCTCTCTCTCTCTCTCTCTGTCTCTAAGGAAATTCACAAAATACTACATTCTCCTCCTAGTCCTCATCTTACCGAACAAGCAAATGAATCCTTCGTCTGTAGAATATCTGGGAATACCTCTTTCCCCTGTAATTTAATATGACTCAGTCTCGCATCCCGATAATACAAGTGGTGAGAAAGGCTCCTAATCCTATTGGCATAGCCCCTTGTCAGCACCTCTTTATTTGGCTGCTTTAAAGGCTCAACATGTTTTGATTTACAATAAGCGCTGAGATAACTGCAGGTGCCCTCCGAAAGCAAGGTTAACTCACCTGAGATGATTTTCTTTTCTTCTGAACAAAGCAATACAAGAGCAGGAAATGCAATTAATACAGGTGCTTCCCTGAAACGTAGGAAATGTCACTTACCCCTGATATGACATAAATCCTCATTAAATAAGCAGGCCCCAATGGTTGGCTTTATCTTTTTTTCTGTAGAGAGGAAAGGATTTAGGTTGAAAACATATAAGCAGGCATGGCAAGCTTCAGATTTAGGAAAGCAAGGTATAATTTTTGCAAAGCTCCCTAATCGCTTTCAGTATTGGGATTCAGAGGCAATTATTATTCAAGGGTGGACTTAGAAGAAGTTAGGTGATGGATTTTTATCGCACATGACTTTAAATAAAGATTGTACTTTGTCTAGATAAGCATATTTTTCAAACTGAATTGATTAGATGCATATAAATTTAGCAATAGCATACAGGAGGAGAGGTTTGATCCATCTAACTCTTTCTATCCAAATGTTAAGTTCTTCAGTTCTTTTCTTTTTTACATTTGAAATTGTGTTCAGAATTTATTAAAGAGCAGAACTCTGAGATCTGGACTGGAAGAATCAAACAACCACAAAATAGACACAAATATATTCAGAAAACTTTAACTTTCTCCTTTCCTGTCATGGTCTCTGGATTTTTGCAGCCCAAATCTGGTAACCTTCGAGAATGCTTTCATATCGATAACTCTGCTGCAGCATGCTTGAAGAGTGGTAGGCCTGCACATATATATATATATACATATGTTTATGGAATTCATGAAAGTACCCAAGATTATAAAGGGAGAAAAAAATCCTAGCTCCACTTTTTCTGGTAACATAATTACATTATGTTATCACTTTCATAGTTTTAAGAGTGGGATCTACAAAAGGCTACAGAAATAGTTGGCACCTTGTTAATAACATTTTGATGCCCAAAAAATACATGTTTATTTTCCTTGGATATAAGGTTTTCTATGTTTTAAGTTTGCTTATTCTTTCATATCACTTATATTGAATTGTTTTAGCTTGTGTTTCCAAATTACACATTTTATAAGGTGGTGCATACTTAAAAAGTGCTTTGCATCTTAGCATCTTGGCTTTTTGACCCCTTATGAAGTGTCATTGTGTTTATTTTATATACCTGTAAGTTTTAATCAAATTATCATAACTATATGCTTCTCTTAACATTTGACCATTTTATCAGTGCCATCCATGGTAGACGGGGATGTATATGTTCAAATAAATCAAGATGCCGTTTGCACCAGTGTGTTTTGAAACCTACCCCTTTGTACTTGCCTGTGACACATATGTACATGGAAAGAGGGTTGGCTATGTGGTTTGAGATATCTATTAAGGCATTCTTCTGACTTAGCTCAGAAGCTGAAGCATAGTCTTGTAGTGGTTTTCCTTCCTCCAATTGGTACTGATCCAGTCTTAGTTTTACTCAGAGAGATGCCTCTCAGATCTCTCCCAACTTTTGTGCAACATCTATCTGAAACTCTGGATGATGTCATCTGCTGTCAGGGTGTCAGGTAATATCAGTATGCTGATGATATCCAGTTGTATATCTCAGCTGATGATCAAAGATCTTCTACAAATTTGGATGTTGTGTGGTGGATTTGGATGTAAAAGAACAGACTTAATGGTAGAAAGACTTGGATAGCTATGGATTTTGAAGATATGGAGATTGTCCATTTTTGGTTGTAGATGAGGTCATATTGACCTGGATAGACTTGATACATATCATTTGTGAGTCCTCTTACACCAGACATGTCAAACCTGTGACATCACGTGATGTCGCATGATGTATCGGGACAGTTTTGCCATTGCTGGCAATGGGGTGGGAGCGGCTTCCACATGACACATCCAGCCCCCGGGCCAGCTGTTTGACACCTGTTTCTTAGACTCATGTCTCCTGCTTGAAAAACAAATAGCAGCTATGGTTGAGATAGCCTTGGCACATATCCATCATGTGAGCTCCTTTAGTTGCCAGTAGATTTCCAGATACAAATCCAAGTGCTGGTTATTCTCTTTAAATCCCTTCAAGATAATAGAAGACTTGCTTGTTTGTAGGATTGCCTGTCTCCAGTTATATCTACAGTTGCCCCTGCTCTATGAAATTACTCCCAAGTTCCAGATGGCCCTGATCCTGCTTATCTTTTGAAAGACTCTAAAAACCTTGTTTTCCCCAGACATTGGGTCAAATGATTTTGTGAATTAATCCTGAATAGTTGTCTCATCATTCAAATTGCCTATGGTGCAATATGCTTCACTGCATTGTGTTATATTTTATTTTTTGCTTTTGTTATTCATATACGCCATACGGACTTATATAGTGTATCAAATGGGTAGCTACATAAATTGAATAAAGAAACAACTTTTTTGGGCAATAGGGTTATAATGTCTGGTCTGAAAAACTCCATGTTACCACTAGATGGTAGCAAATTTTGCAGACCAAATCTGTAGCCCTATTTCTGTTTTGCTTTTTTTCTCCCCTTCTCCCCCAACATCTTGTGGGATGGGACCTGGAGTCAGTAAGAGGAGTCTCAAGCAGATTTATAGCTTGTAATAATTTTTGAACTTGGCAAATCCTGCCTTGCTATGAAATAGCTCCATCTATAAAAGTACCATATTAAAGTTGTACAAGATTAGCTTACATCTAACATTGCTTTTCACCGTAATGGCTTTTTTTTTTAAATTTGAGCTGCAATCACCCCTCATCACTCTTCCTTTCTTTTATCATGTACTCCTCTCATTAGATATTTTAACTAGTCCCCTAAGATGAAGTGATTCTCCTGTCTGTGAAATTTCCACCATAATAAATATTTCAGTCTTTAAAATTCTGCAGGCCTTTTGTGGCTTTTATTCCTAGAGTTTAACATAGCCACTCCTTTATTGTTTGGAGGGGAAGGGCCGGGGGTCTGGGAGATTTGATGGCTCCCAGAACTGTCTTTGTCCCTTGGCTCCAAACTTTTTTTATTCAGGAATAAATGGCAAGGTTGAAAACCTAATCTTTCAATGAGTGTCCTATCAGTGGCCTCATCCTTACACACTTCAGTATCATAGCTGTGAGATCTCTGGGATGGTTAAGAAAACAGAAATATAAATAACACTTGGTTTGGACTTGTATCTCTGCAAATGGATAGCTTCCACAAGGCTTTTTGTGGATTCAGTTACAAAGAATGGAATAGATAAAACTATACAGTGCATCTTTGTGTTGTAAAGTTCTGTACAGTCCCATAGACATGGGAATATCAATGGGTTTATGACCTTGCTTATATCGAGACCTGGATCTTTATTTCACAAACTAAAAAATATTCCTCTAGGTATAAAATTCTGTTGAACTGAGGTTGTGCTGTAAGAGAAGAAAGTACAAGGGCCATCACCTCATTTTGCTAGGAATAACCAGCTTCTGCTTAGAGATATCAGGGCATGGCCTAGCATAATGAAAAACAGATTGTGGAATTCTTAATTAAACTTTGGATTAGGCTTTAATTGCTTCCATCAGAACAGCGTACAAGGAGAAAAGCCAGGGTTCTCTCCTTTCAGGTGACAGCATAATTTTATGTTGCATATTTAGGTGATATGCAGAATAGTTTAGTGTGCATGCTAATCCTCCCCATTCTTCTTCATACCATCATAAAAAAAAAAAAAGAAATAGAGTTTTCCATTTAGGAACCCTTGCTATCTGGCACCATGTAATTAGCATACATGAATGAAAAATGAGTTCCTGCTGGTCTGGCCTGCTATATAATATTTTAAAAGATTTTTTTTCACCTTAAAATGTTCACCTTATTTATATTCATTTCATTAGAGAGGGCTGTATATACACACTCATACAGACACACACATTCATTCAGTATTTGTGCACTTACAGATATTTAAATATATGTGCATATGCACATACAAACACATACACAAACACATTTATTTGTTAGGTTTATATCACATCTGTCTTTCAGGAGCCTCATGTTTTCCTACAATAGCAACTCAAAGGAGAATGTTGGGTGGGGGGAGAATGATTTATGACTAATCATTCTCTCAAATGAAGATAAAGGCTTTATAATTTGCTATATTTTAATATCTTTTTCATTAGTCCTCCTCCAGAAAGTTTACAGCAAGCTCTAATAGAGGACATATTCTTCCACTGAATATTTACAGCATCCTTCATTGTGCTGTAACTATAGGTTAGCCTTAGAACTTACTTCTGTTTGCCTCCAATCAGATGATGACCTAAAAAAGTGTTGAATTAGAAAACACAGGTAATCCTCATTTAGTGACCACCATTGGGACTGGCAATTCAGTCATCAAGTGAAGCAGTCACTAAGAGAAACCATAATGATACTTACAATTACAAATCAGTTTACCTTTGCTTTACAGACCTGCAAAGATGTGAGACTTAGTTGCACTTTCTGCTCTCTCTATATATATTTCTTCCTTGATTTTTATTCTAATTACTATCGAAGATTTGGGGTTCCCCCCCTTAAAATAGAGCAGAAAAAAAATCTAAAAAGATCCAACTAACTCTAAGACGTAACCTGCTGTTCTCTAAGAGATTTGTTGACAGCTTTGAAAATAGACAAAATATAAAATAACCTTGAAACACCGTCTGCAAAATTCAGCTCAGCTCCCCATTTGGTGGACTTTCTGACTGTTTCTTTCTCTTGAGTTTAATATATTACAATGGAAGGAGAACAGGAAAGGATTTGTTCTACAGAGGAAGTACAGGAACAAATTCTTTGTATTTTAAAAGCGATGATCCAAACTCTACGTATGCAAGCTCTGGATATACAAACTCAAACTATGACTTCAATCAAAGAATTATCTATACAGAATTCTATAGAGAAAGTGAAACAATCAAATGTTATGACAGAAGACTTACTCAACAAATACAGACAATAGAAAACACAAAAAAGAAATTGATAATAGAGAACAAGGAAAGGGCGTTTTTTTATAAACCAGAAGGAATTTGAAGATAAACAAGAAAAACAGATGAAAGAGAAGATAAATACTTCGGGACAACTGCATCGAACTGGAAAAATAAAGAGACTACCGGCTAAATCAACTAGTCCTCTTAAGAAAATATCAACTGGACATTCTTACCAACATCAAACAACAGCCACAACAATACAAGGAGATTTTTTTGATGATTTAAAGGCAAAAATACAAAAAAATGACCTGGCAGAGGAAAAAAGGTAGAATTAGATTGAAAAAGATTGGGGTCCAAATAGATAGAATATGTATTCTGAACACAAGACATTGTAACAATTTGAGATAAAGAAAATTTTGGTCATATAAAATCTAGAAATATGTTGAAATAAGAATATTATATTGTCATTAGATGGGTAAGATAGATGGTAGAAGTTATATATAAGGTGTGTATTTTAAATATTAGAATGTATGAGCAATTGGGATAAAGGAATTGTGTTTAATTAAAAATTTGGAAAAATAAATATTAAATGTAATCTGAATGTCTACAAATAATTAAGATTTGAATTTAAGATATTGTGAGTTGAGACAAAGGTTAAGTAAAACTTAAAAGTATAAGTACTAATAATTAAATTTGAATATGGGTTTGTGGCATAAATGTTGGTGGTTTATTTTTATTTTTTTTCTCTTTCTAGAAAGGAAGAAAGGAAGGAAGTGAAAGGAAGAAAAGAAAAAAAAATATTAGCTCCAAATGTGAGATAGCAAACTTAGAAATTGGGGTCATTTAAAACCTGGAAATGATAAAGATTAAACGTTAAACTTAAATAGCAATGGCAAATTAAAGTTAAGAAAAACTTACTAGGTTATTGTCTAAAAGGTGGAATGTCAAATTAATTAAGATATGTATAGACTGAAGATTATTGATGAATATTAGAAAGATATTTTTTGTTTGATTAATAGAATAAGAACTGTATTGGTTTGAACATGACAGTAGCTATCATGGGAGAAAGAGAGGGAATTAGTTTGTTGTAATAATTTGAGATTTGTACTGATGATATTCAAATGTAACGGAATTACTGTGCTCAGCCGCCATGCTACTTTTCAAATATGTAAATGTAATATTGTAAAATTAATTTAAAAATTGAAACTGAAAAAGAGAATTAGTTGCAAAGTTAGTTTTTTCATCACGGCCATAACTACAAAGGGTAGTTGCTAAACAAGGATAGAAAAGGATAGGATAGGATAGGAAGAGAAGAGAGAGGAGAGAAGAGAAGAGAAGAGAAGAGAAGAGAAGAGAAGAGAAGAGAAGAGAAGAGAAGAGAAGAGAAGAGAAGAGAAGAGAAGAGAAGAGAAGAGAAGAGAAGAGAAGAGAAGAGAAGAGAAGAGAAGAGAAGAGAAGAGAAGAGAAGAGACCTTGGAGGTCTTTTGGTTTAACCTCCTACTCAGGCAGGAAACCCTATACCATTTCAGATGAATGGTTATCCAATCTCTTCTTTAAAATATCCAGTGATGGGGTATTCACAACTTCTGGAGGCAAGTTGTTCCACTGATTAATTGTTCTGTCAGGAAATTTCTTCTTAGTTCTAGGTTGCTTCTCTCCTTGATTAGTTTCTATCAATTGCTTCTTGTCCTGCCTTAAGAGAATAGCTTGACTCCCTCCCCTGAGATATTGAAACACTTCTCTTCATTAAACTAGACATACCCTATTCCAGCAACCGTTCCTTATATATTTTAGACACCAGTCCCCTAATCATCTTTGTTGCACTTCTATGTACTCTTTCTAGAGTCTCAGCATCTTTTTTACATTGTGGTGATCAAAACTGGATGCAGTATTCCAAGTGTGGCCTTTCCAAAGACTATCTGTAACTGAAATAAGTCTTCCCCCCCCCACAAAAAATAGATTGTTGGGGTTTTTTCTTGTTCAAATTAATGTTTCTATAAAAAAACAAGAAGAAGTGGGTTTCTTTCAGGCTCTATGCTTTTGCTCCACCTGAAATTGGCTCCATTTTATGAATGAAAATGGGTGATATTCATTTCTATTGAACTGTTCCAGGGATAAATAATCTGAGACTTGGGTAAAGAAGGAATGACTTCTAACACCACTAATAGCCTTTGTGCATGGCTAGCCAGAATAAACTTTAAAGGACAGAGATGGCACTTTCATCTGAAGCAAATGTGATCTGCATTTGGCTCTTAGTTTGTCAATAACCTTCTACACACCCAAGGACAGTAGACTAGGGCAGGGTAAGCAGGAGACCAATCATCACCCTGACCTCTAATAACCTGCCATGTTGCTGTTTGCTTGGTATCTTCTGCCTAAAGTTGTTGCCTAACCCAGGAGTACACTTGCTTTGCCACAGACCACAGATGTGAGACTGATAACCTACTTTTGTGCCTTATTCAATGCTCCTTAAAGGCTTTGAAGTCTGGCTAATGGTATATGATTATGGAATTTGTAGTGCCTCAGACTGATGCTACTAGCATCCAAAGGGACTCAAGAAATGTGAGGAGACATCAAAGCAAAGATCACTGCTTTGTATGTATGCTTCAAATCATTATTGTAACTATCATCCTGCCTTTTTTGGCCCACTGTACAGTCACCTTTGACTCATGCTTCTAAGTATGTTTTATAAGTCAAGATATATGTATAACATTCTATTTATATATTCTTAATGTGTTCAGTCTCCAATACCCAACATTTCACCATAGCATATTAGGAAATTCATTCTTCCACTTTTTTTCTCCTTTGATCAGCTCTGGTCAGCTCAATTTAAAAAAGTCACTGAAATCCTGGAAAGTGTGCAGAGAAGAGCAACAAAGATGATAAAGGGCCTGGAAGTTAAATCATATGATGAATGGTTGAGGGAGTTAGGTATGTTCAGGCTATTAAAGAGAAGGATTAGGAGAGGTACGATAACTATATTTCAGTACTTGAGGGGCTGTCACAGAGAAGAGGGGATTAACTTATTCTTCATAGCACCAAAGGGCAAGATAAGAAGTAAAGGGTGGAAGCTTGTTAAAAAGAGAGACAACCTAGAAGTAAGGAGAAATTTTCTGGCAGAGAGAACAATTAATCAATGGAATGGCTTGCCTCCCAGAGTTGTGAATGCTCCATCAGTGGAAGTTTTCAAAAATAGACTGTATAGATAGATAGTATGAGACTTCTGTCATGAGCAGAAAGTTGGACTAGGAGATATATAAGATCCTTCCAACCCTATGATTCTGTATTCTATAAATCTCTCTCACTTGAGCTGTATGTATTTTGATATATTTACAATTTACAACACTTATAGATAAAGTATGAATAGATAAATGTTTCTAAGTGATTGCATTGTGCATGTCCATTTGCCACCAGATCACATTTTGATTCCCTACTTATCCATACATTTGTTGTTGTTGTTAGTTTCAAAGTCCGACCCATTGCGACCCTATGGACAACGTTCCTCCAGGCCTTCCTGTCCTCTACCATCTTCTGGAGTTCATTTAAGCTCAGCCCTACTGCTTCAGTGACTCCATCCAGCCACTTCATTCTCTGTCATCCCCTTCTTCTATTGACCTCAATCTTTCCCAGCATTAGGCTCTTCTCCAGTGAGTCCTTCCTTCTCATTAGGTGGCCAAAATACTTGAGTTTCAACTTCAGGATCTGGCCTTCTAAAGAGCAGTTAGGGTTGATCTCCTCTAGGACTGACTGGTTTGATTGCCTTGCAGTCCAGGGGACTCGCAGGAGTCTTCTCCAGCACCATAGTTCAAAGACCTCAATTCTTTTGCGCTTAGCCTGTCTTATGGTCCAACTTTCACAGCCATACATTGCAACTGGGAAAACCATGGCCTTGACTCTATGTACTTTTGTTGACAGGGTGATGTCTCTGCTTTTTAGTATGCTGTCTAGATTTGCCATAGCTTTCCTCCCCAGGAACAAGCATCTTTTAATTTCTTGGCTGCAGTCCCCATCTGTGGTGATCTTGGAATCCAGGAAGATAAGCCGAACTATGTAATCTATGAAGCAACCTCTGCTGTTTAGCCTCATTTTTGTCTGATAATGCTTGCTGACAAGCACCTTGTCCCATTCTTGATATTTTTGTCCTTGTGTTCCTATGCCACAACTAAACCATGGGCCTTGCACTCCCTCCTCTAATTTCTAAAAGATTTATTTGGTTAGGAGGACATACTAATCTGAACATCCATATTTGTGGATGCAAACTTTTCTTATTTTGTAGCACCAATAGACCCAGCAATGTTTGGAGCTGCAAAAATTAAACGGACAACAAATTATTGTACAACCAGTTTCGTGTGAACATGTCTTCTGGAAATGGTTAGTGAGGCATCCTTACAACAAAGCAAGGTGGCTGCATGGATCTGTTCATGGTTTTGCTTCAATTTAGTTCTTCCACTCCTTTCCACGGACTCCCCTCAGTATGATTATTGATCTTAGTCAAAAGGCTGACAAGTGAGAAGCACTGGTCTACATGACCAGCTTGCCTCAATATAAATACAGAACATTGACTCAAGAACTCAGAACACATGATCTACTCATCCCTAGTTCACCCGAAACTCAATTCCTACCCAACTTTTTCTGCTAAGTGTTATGTCTGGCCTCTCATAACTCATTAATATCCACGTAAATATGTCTTTAAGAGGTTTATTTAATACATTTCAAAAGAATTCGTTTCAAAGCAAGCTGCTGGCATTATGTTGGCCTGAACGGCCAAATCAAATCTATTTACATTTAGATAAACATGCTCTTCTCCTCCTACATCCCAATTAACTTACTTTTCTTCTTTATCACATTGTCCAAGAGCTCATTATCCTTCGGTAGGTTTTCAAAACACCAGAATACTGAGTTCCAAAGCACTGCCAAAGTTTTCAGCCCACTCTTTGATCAACGTTGCTCGTGACAAAGGCGTAGTCATTCTTTCCCCTTCTAATATAGTGTCCGATACGTCACTTCCCCAATTACTTCCTTTTTCCAGTTAACTGACACCTTCGCTTATCAAACCTTCAGAACCTCGGATTAATCCATTTATCTTCTTGTTCTAAATCTGACTCATCATTTTGAGAATCTGATTCAGAATGCATACAAAGCTCTTCATTATCTCTCTCAGCTGCCGGGAGGGGAAACCACCCAGAGGGGCCTGGCTGCTGATCCTCGGCTGCCGGGAGGGGAAACCACCCAGAGGGGCCTGGCTGCTGATCCTCGGCTGCCGGGAGGGAAACACATTCAGAGGAACCTGGCTGCTGATCCTCATCCTCTGATACTTCCCAAGCTGGTCCAGGGACACTCACAACACTAAGTATCAAAAGTAGTGTTTTCTAATTTTTCCTAGCTCAAACGGTAGTGCTTGTCCAGTTTGCCTGCTGTGCTTCGTTTCCTTGTGGGCAAACACCTCCACTCCAATTGATTACTGTGCACTGTGGCAGAGACCTATCTTCCTTTATCACTGACCTGCACTTTTTCCTCATTGTACATCAATAGAAGGTAACAGTGGAACTTTACTTCACTGCCTTTTTTTATTTATTTGAGCTATGAAATGGACAAGAGTTCTTCTACTTTCCCCTTCTAGCTGAAACGACAAGTGGTAAAATGGTAGTCTTCTCTGTTTTGTTTTTATAAATCTAGAAAACGTAAAGTAGCTGGGAAAGCCTCCAGTCAGGAGCCATGATGAATGCAGTCCACAGGAAACCTCAGTTTATTATTTCAGGGCCAAAGAGAGAGAGAGAGGCAGAAGCTGAAATCTGGGATTTGTAAAGCTCACTTCTTTTCCAGATATTTAAAGCCAGAAATCCAGCAGCAGTGCAGAAGCCCTAAGCTAGCTTTTGTGTTTGAAGATGAACAACTGCTAAAGATCATCTCATTTGCTCTAGATTATAGATGGCATTATTAAAGTAGACAGTAGTTGTTAAAACTTCTTGGCTTTGATATATTTTTAAAGCTGACCAGTTTCAAACAGATCTTAAGCCTATCTTTTAAAGTGTTGGCTATTCCTCCTAGCTTTGCATATGACACAAAGCTAGGAAAAATAGCCAACACTTTAGAAGATAGGCTTAAGATCCAGAAAGATCTAGACAGACTTGAACAGTAGTCCAACAAAATGCAGGGAAGATTTTATATTTAGGCAAGAAAAAGCAAGCAGGTATAAAATAGGTGACACCTGACTCAATAGCAGTAACTAGGAGAGGGACCTAGGAGTTCTAATGGACAATCATTTAAGTATGAGCCAGCAGTATGCTGCACTTACCAAGAAAGGCCATGCAATCCTAGACTGCATCAATAGAGGAATAGTATGAAAATCACATATAGCATTAGTAGTGCTATATATTGCTTTAGTAAGATCACATTTGAAATATGGCATTCAATTTTTTGTATCCCACAATACAAAAAAGATATTGAGACTCTAGAAAGAGTGCAACAAATATTATTAGAGGGCCTGAGGCTAAAACATATGATAACAGTTGCAGGAACTGGTTATGTCTACTTTAACGAAGAGAAGACTAGGGATGACTTTCATGTCTTCAAATATTTGAGGGCTGACACAAAGAAGAAGGGGACAATCCATTCTCCAGAGCAACTCAAGTCAAATAGTAATGGATGGAAACTAACCAAAGAGAGAAGCAACCTAGAACTAAAAAGAAATTTCCAGCCAGTTAGAACAATTAATCTGTGGAACAGGTTGCCTTCAGAAGTTGTGGGTGCACCATAACTGGAGATTTTTAAGAAGAGATTGTACAACCATTTATCCAGAATGGTATAGGATCTCTTGCTTGGTCAGGGGACTTAATTAGAAGATTTCCAAGGTCCCTCCCAAAACTGTTATTCTGTTAATTGAATGAAAAGGAACAAAAGATGCTTGTTAATTGAAATGAGAATACACATATCTGAAGATTTTAGGGGGGAAATCCTCAATATCTGTAATTTTTTAATATTAAAAATAAAAATAATGTTCAACTAATTTTTTAATACATTATAGAATCGTGTTTCTTTTCTGCCATTAATATTATATTTTTCTGTGATAAAAATATTTCAAACATAATGGATCATTTGGAAAACTTGTTTAAAATTCTTTGTCAGTAATCAATTAAGTGAAACCTTGGAGTTTCTTATTTACATTATATTTAAATTGAAATATATAATGTTCTGTTTCAGGAAAAGAAGCATTTAGATGAAGCAACGAATTCCAACAGTCTCCTGTATTGCAACACCAACAGAACAGGTTTTAAAATGGTGCGGCCCCCTTTTATAGCCCCCCTGCACAATACCTTGCTGGCCAATCATTGCAAAGGCTGGAAACAGCCTTTCTTGTCCCGGGCACCCATATGGTCTGCCCGGGCCAATCCCTGCAGCCTGTGCCTGCCGGCCCAGGACATAACACCCCTCCCCCCTTGGCTAAAATAATAAGGAACACTTATTATTTTAAATACTCCAACATTTCATTACATTGCTTACGTTGCATCTATATATACACAACACTACAGTCTTGCTATCGCCATGCTCCCCACTCCCCTTGAGTTGCATTACTTAACCCAGACTACCAGGCCTGCCCATGATCTTCTCATGGCCGGTGTGTGTGCCTGGACTGCCAGCTCACCTACCAGGCTAGGCAGACCAGGACTTTGTTGCCCCAAAGACCCAGAGGACCCACCTAGCTGCTGACTGGCTGGATCTGCTAAATCCAAGCCAGGGTTCCTTGGGAGGGTGGAATTCCCCAAGTCCAGTAGTGGGGTGGAATTCCCCAAGTCCCCAATGGACTCCTCTTGGGAGCACTGTTCCTTGAGCCCTAGATCAGCAGCTGGAGTGGCCTGAGTGCCAGAGGCTAGAGCTGCCTCCATGGCGAACCCCCTTTCTGCGGACTCCCTGTTTGGAGCAATAGGTGAAGCCTGGGGATGTTGGAGAGACCGTGGTCCACAATCGTAATTGTGGTCCTCCCCCACAAGACCAGAGCTAGGAGTGGAAGAGTTGCTGGGAAGCCTCCAGTGCAGTTGGTCAATATGACATTGGATCACACGACCGTCGTCCAAGGCCACTTTGTATGACAGCGGCACAGAGACCTTGCATACCACTGCTGTGACCCAGAGATGTCCTGGTCCATAGTTCCTTGCCCAGACTGGATCTCCCACTTGTAGTCTCCTAGGTGTCCGTGGCTGTGACACCTGTGAAGCCACCCGATCTGGGTGCAATCTGTCCAGTTTCGTGATGAGGCGGCAACTCCAGCAGAGTTCAGCTGGGCTCTTTCCAGTAGCTGTGCAAGGTGTGGTGCAGTGGCAAAGAAGAAAGTCCGCTAACCTGTGATGCCAGGTCCCATGAGTGATCCTCTTTAAGGCATCCTTGGTTGTGCGCACCATTCGTTCAGCCTGGCCGTTGGAAGCTGGATGGAATGGTGCAGATGTGGCATGCTGGATCATGTTGGCCTGAAGAAACGCCTTGAACTCAAACGACGTGAATTGGGGCCCATTGTCGGAGACAAGGACATCTGGAAGTCCATGTGTGGCGAAGATCCCTCTCAGCACCTGGATGGTCCTAGCAGTGGTAGTGGAGGAGACAGGCATGACCTCTAGCCACTTGGAATGGCTGTCCATGAGAATTAAGAAGAATTGCCCCTGAAAGGGCCCAGCGTAGTCGATATGGACCCTCGACCATGGAGTATGAGTCTCCTCCCACCTATAAACTGGGTCTGGGGCATCTCTGGCCTTGACTGTTGACAAACAGTGCACCCGTGGACCTGGGCCTCGACATCTTTGTCAAGCCCAGGCCACCAAAGATGGCTGCGCGCTAACGCCTTCATCCAGACTATTCCCGAATGTCCCTCATGCAGAGACTGCAGGACTCTAGTCTTAATGAGGTTGAGATTATTACCCGGCTACCCCATAGGACACACCCCTTGAAGGTGGAAATCTCATGCTTCCTCTGCCAGAAGCTCTGGAATTCTGAGCCTGGACATGTGTCAGGCCATCCAGACAACGTCCAAGTCAGCACGAGTGTTAGCATGTGATCGGTGGCTGTTTCTGCAGCCACGTCCCTAGCATTGAGGGGAGATTCAGGCAAGTCTTGAATAGACAGGATGTGATTGGCAGGTGCTGGATCTGCCTCTATCTGCTGTAATGGCAACCTGCTGAGACCATCTGCATGACCCATTTCTTTGCCTGGCTTCTGAACCAGTGTATGGTCATATGCAGACAGGAAGATAGACCACCTCAGCATTCGTGGGGATATAATGTGTGGGATTTGTTTGTTCATTGTGAACAACCCAGCAGTGGTTTATGGTCTGTAAAAACCATGAAGTGGCGGCCATATACGAAGTCATGGAACTTCTTTATGCCAGCCACTATGGCTAAGGCTTCCCTATCTATCTGTGCATAATTGCGTTCAGCTGATAATAGGGTTCTAGAGTAGTATGCTATTGGGACTTGCGTTCCATCAGCCTTCAAGTGATTTAACACAGCCCCAATCCCATAAGGGGATGCATCACAGGCGGTGCACACTGGCAAGTTCTCATTTCGTAAACTACTAAAGACCCATCTCTGCCGGCAGGCCTGGGGCGGTTGAAATCTTGCCCCTAGCCAGTGTATGTCTGTGTGTATGTTTGCTGAATGAATGGTTCTTAATTTAGGGGTTCTTCTTTTTATATATTTATTTTTATAAATGTACTATTTAGTTTGTATTGGATTTCTATTTATGCTGTAAGCCGCCCTGAGTTCCCGGAATAGGGCGGCATAGAAATTTAATAAATAATAATAATAATAATAATAATAATTGAAGTGCGTGAGGACCACATTTGAAGAGAGCAAGGTCTTGACCTCTTTGAAGCTCTTTTCATGTGCTTGTGTCCACTGCCATGGGGACTGTTTGTCCAAGAGCCGGTGTAATGGCTCAGCTACTGCAGCCTTGTGAGGAAGGAATGAGTGGTAAAAATTTAGCAGTCCCAGAAGTTCGTCCTTGGATTTGGGACTTGGGGCCTGCTGAATTGCTTGCAGCTTGGATTCAGCAGGGTGGATGCCCTGAGCATCAATGCAGAATCCTAGAAACTCTATGGAGGTAACCCTGATCTTGCACTTGTCTTGCTTAAGCTTCAGCGGAAACATAGCAAAACGGCTCTCAGCCTTTCGGCTAAATTGTCATCTAAGTCCCCAGCGATGAGGACATTAAAAACTTATTTGTGTCGGCAGATCTGGGAATGATTGGTGCTGAATGTTGGATGAATGTTTTTTTTATTAAAAATTTGGGGTATTGTTTTATTTTATGATCATTTTAATTTAATTTATATTAGACTTTAATGCGATTGTTCTTATCTATGTTGTAAGCCGCTCTGGGTCCCCTGGAGAAGAGCGGCTTATAAGTCTAATAAATAATAAATAATAATAATAATTGTCAAAGTACGGGCAAACGCCAGAGATATTTTGGAGCATTCGCTCCATTACACTCTGGAAGATGCCAGGGGCCACGTTTACTCCAAATTGCAATCTTTTTACCTTGAATGCCCCCCTGTGAGTCCCTATAGTTTGGGCCTCGGCCGTTTCCTCATCAACTGGCAATTGTTGATAGGCCTGAGCCAGGTCAAGCTTAGCAAAGATCTGCCCCCCCTTGAGGGAGGCTAGAATGTGACTGACCACTGGTACTGAGTACGAATGCTGCTGCAGCGCTTTCTTAAGCGTGCACTTGTAGCCCGCACAGATTCAGACTTCACCATTGGCCTTCAGTGGCGTAACTATGGGTGTTTCCCATGGACTACTGTCCACAGGCTCTAAGATACCCTGATGAATCAGTTTATCCAGCTCTGCATCTATTTTACCCTTTAAGGCAAAGGGCACCCTGCGTGGCTTGATTCTAATGGGGGCTATGGCTGGGTCTAGCCTCAGAGAAATAGGAGGGCCTTTGTAGGAGCCAAGTTCTGGACTAAACACATCTGCAAACTCCCTGCAGACCCCAGCCAGGCCTGTTGTTTGCATGCTGTGTATTCCAGTCACCTGAATTCCCAGGGCCTCAAATCAGTCGAGTCCAATGAGACTCGTACGGTCTCCCCCACCCACAACTACATCCAGTAGCCCCTCAAAATTCCTACGCTGCACCTTGAGTGTGGCCTCCCCCCTCACATTGATTCTGGAATTTTGGAAATCTGTGAGGATGAGGTTTGACGGCCTGAGTTTCACCCATAGGCCGCTTCTGCTGCAGACCTTGTTAAAGATGTCTAGGGAGATGATTGATAGAGCAGACCCAGTGTCCAGCTCCATCGACAAGGGTACCCCTTGCAACTTCACGTCGATGTGAAGCTTCTTCCTAAGTGGCCTGTGGACCCCCATTCTAAAAACGCTCCTATGTGACATGCAGAAGCCCACCCTGTTCTGGCTGGGGACCCTGGTACCTTTCTGAGGCAATTCTTCTGGGTAATGTTCCTTCTAGTGACCCAAACAGATGGAGGCAATGTGGCCTTGCCTCCCACAGGCCCTGCAGATGGTAGAGCAAAAACGGCAGTCTGCATGGCGATGGCGGCCTCCACACCCAATGCAGCGAGGGGATGATGCTGGCTGGGCCTTCCCTCTGTGAGGCCTTCTGCCTGGAGTCTGATGCAGCCGGTCCACTTCCAATTCTGGATCCTGTTCGGATTCTTCGTGAGCAACCTCTTGATGGACGGTGGCTGGAACTTGAGGGGTCTTGGACAGTCGCAAGGCCTTCACAGCTCTGCCTGCTGCTTCTTCAGCTGAAACTTCCCTCAAGGCATCTTGGAACGTGAGGCCTTCCTTTGCAAAGAGCTTCTGCTGGAACTCCCGGCTTCACAGGCCACAGACCAGCTGATCCCTCAGTCTCTCCTCCAAGTCTTTGAATTCGCAGGGCCTAGCTGCTTGTCGCAAGGCCACAACAAACTCTGCTGCAGACTCACCAGGCCTCTGGTCCCTCTGCTCGAATGCATGTCACCAGGCAATCACTGAGAGCTTGGGTTCAAAATGCTTTCGAAGCATCCTCTTCAATTCTGTGTAGGTCATTGATTCCAGTGGTGCTGGGGCGACCAGATTCTCCGCAATCTCGAAGGTCTCTTCCCCACACACACATAGCAGAGTGGCAGCTTTGAGGTCATCTTCACGAATTTGATTCACCCAGAGGTAGTTCTCCACCCGGGCCATGTACGAGCTCCAGCGTTCTGGGTGAGCTTTGTCAAATTCTGAAAGCCGGCCTATCTTTGCCATCGTTTCAGCCCAGGAACTTCGTCCACGCTCTTGCTGCAAGGATTGAGAAGAGGCCCCCTTTTCTGAGCTCACCTACAGTATCTCAGTGCTGGCAGGCCAAGTCAATCTCCAGGAGCCACACTTCTCCAAGGTGCAAGCCCCCCTGTAGTGAGTCAGCTTGGCTTCTTAATCTGTTTGCCTCGCAGGTATCCCACCCTCGTCGCCAATGTTCTGTTTCAGGAAAAGAGGCATTGAGACGAAGCAACGAGTTCCAACAGTCTCCTTTATTGCAACACCAACAGAACAGGTTTTAAAATGGTGCGGCCCCCTTTTATAGCCCCCCTGAACAATACCTTGCTGGCCAATCATTGCAAAGGCTGGAAACATTCTTTCTTGTCCCGGGCCAATCGCTGCAGCCTGTGCCTGCCAGCCCAGAACATAACATATAAAGTCTTGCTCACTTGCTTTCTTCCTTTGGAAATATATCCTATAAAGTATATATAGAAATCCATATTATAAAATATTAAATTATAGAAAAGTAAAATAAATTCTTGAAAAATAAATTCTTGAAAAGTAAATAAATTCTTGAAAAGTAAATAAATTCTACCATTGTTAAGTGTGCAGTCAGTATCAAATAAGAATTGCATTGATTTGTTTAGTCATCAACTGAAACAACTTCAGTATGTGAAAACTCCAATGAATGAAAAGTCAGCCTGTGGGCAGAAAAGAGTGATAATATCAAAAAATAAAAGCCACAGTATTGTTTTTGTATTATTCCTTTTGAAAGTCTTTTCTAGCAACCTACTTCTATGATGATGGACTTTAGAGAACTTTTTGTGTAACACGATTGGTCACTTGAACATCACCGTTAAGATTATGAGAATTGAAAAAGAATCATCATGCTATGTTGGACATTATATATCTATGTTCTGTGTCTATGGTAGCCAACAACTTAATACCTACAGACAATCTAGAAGAGGATATGAGCACAGCAGCACTTTCTTGCTTTTTCTTCTTTGTTATTAACTAATCCAATTACATCTCTAGTAAGGCTGCACAGTGCTCTGGCTCTGAAGACAAAAAGGAAGCTCAGAGTGAACAAGGGTGCAAATGTGGTATCTACATTTCTTGAACACAATAAAACTTTTCAGAACCAGAGGATGTTACATGCTGATCCAAAGCATGTATCTTGTTTTCTTTTCCTAGTAGTTAACTTTCCTTAGAACTAGGAGAGGGTGAATGAATGAAAATCTCTCAAGAAAATCCACCTTTCAATTTCAGCTTGGTGAGGTAAACTTTTAACATTTTCCATAGCTAGGATCCTCACAGAGTAGAGGCAGCTCTCGTATGCTGACTGCAATGTATAATTAGACCATAAGGTCATCTATAATGCATCTGCGTAATGTCATGTCGCTAGATAAAGGCAATCTTTTTATATAAATGGCACTTATGCAAAACTGTGCCCCACAGGTTATTGACATTTTATAATGTCATCCTTAGGGTCCTTGTGATTTCCATGATGTATACTTTTCGTCCTCAAAGAATTGTCAGTTTTGCAACCTAATGAAAATCTTGATTCCTTAGTTCAATTTGATTCAAAGATGGCTGCAAAACACCAAACCAAATGGAATTATAAAACTGTCATTCTAAAAAAAAACTCCAAAGTAAAACACATTTAATTTTCTAGACTAAGTTCTTTGAACTTCAAAGAAATAATAAATTATAATTTAGGTAAATCAGTGAGGGTCACCTAGTATGAATCAGTGCAAACTAGTAATTCTGAAGAATCATCTTAACAAGCTCTGGCACATATTAATATATTTTTTATATTTCTGTGATGATCTGAAATTGTTTCTTTAAAAGGGCATGATAGAGACATAATGGCAGCAATACAGGGATGAGTTCCTTTTCTTATTTTTGAGAAGTGGAGTTTTCAAAGTGTGCTCATCTTCACTTGAAGCTGAACACTTTTTTTTTCCTACCATGTGCTTGTCTCCTACCAAACAACAGCACCAAATCATGGTGCAGTGATTTGTCACCAAGTTGCAGCAGGATGGCAGAAAGGGCACCAGATCCTCCAACAGAGGAATTTCAAGAGTTGCACGCAGCAATCAAGCTATAGGTTGCTTTCTTTAGTTATGCACAACTCTTTCCAATTTGATGCCCTCCAAATGCCTCCAGAGCACATCACCCATGCTTCTGATGGGCATCAGATTGTATTAAGTTCTCTGGAATACTAATCACTCTTCAAAAGTCACCACTTATTAATTAGTTAGTTCATCCTGTGTCTCCTTTTAAAAGTTTTAAATAATGATCACATAAATTGTTTTTATCTGACATTGGCAATCATAGGCCTTTAGTAGACTTTACAACAGTGTTTCTCAACCTTGACAATTTTAAGGCATGTGGACTTGAAGTCCACATGCCTTAAAACTGTCAAGGTTGAGAAACACTGCTTTACAACATCATACACACCAGGATGTCATTTGCACAAATCATCCAATATATCATTACATAAATCGCTCAACTTGCAAAGGGATATTATAACAAGCATAACATCTGCATGTTACCAGCACTCAGCTTCATTCTGCATTTACTAAATTCTAATCTAATCTAAATGTGTAAGCTTATTTCTGTTTGCATATAGCTGCCGGGCAGATACATTTTCTTAAAAGCAAAACTGCTTCAAGAGCAAAGAATTTAAAAGAAAAGCATGTGAAATTCAATTTTTGGTGAACTTTCTAAGTGGTGAATGTGTGTGTCATTGAGGTTTCTTATTATCAGCAGTCTGAGCAAATATTCTAGTTATTTGGTCATAGTTTCTCCATTATGGTGAATTATTCTGCATTATAATATTGATTTCTTAATTTGCATTTAACCATCAATATTAACACCTTTGGATTGCATGAAAATATATGTTCTTTTGCTCTTCTTTGGCACTGGTGATTGAGCTACTTGAAAGGAGGATAAAATAGAAATGTGATATTTTCTCTGCTACTGTTGCTTTTGCATGGTGGGAAATACTGACAGGGAGACAGCTTTCTTTGGAATTGCAACCATTTTGGTGTTGCCATGACAACCCATAGTAGTTGCTTCCTTACTGTTGTATGTGCTAACAATGCTCTGAGGATCAGTCCACTCAGAAGGAAAAAGAATCCATAGAATGACTATATTCATGAAAACTGTGTTGTATTCAGGTGGTTCTCAGGTGGAAGCAACCTGGCCAGTTTTGTCTGGACTAAGAAACTAAGCAGGATTTAGACCGATCAGCAGGGCTGTAGCTAGACTGAGAAGAAGAACAACTTGAAAGAAAGTAATGTCCATAATGTGATTAAGCAAAATACAGAAGTGAGTTTAGCTATCAGGAATCAAAGCAATTTGAACAACCTGACTTTATTCAAAAAGAACCAAGGATATCCCATCAACAGGCATAATAAAATCTCTTCCCCCTTTTCCAATGCATATATAATGGGGAAGTTTCAATTGTACATTCACAGATCTCTCACGAACATCTATGGACCTTGATCAAAGCATTGTGTTAGAAGAACCTGACAATACATTAAAATAATTTGACTTTTGCAGACAATGCAGTGTCCTATGATATTTTTTTAAAAAATATCCGTGAATATCCTTCATTCTTTAAGTTGTTATTTTCTATTATTTTATTCAACATCCATTTCATACATCAAAATTGGGTTTCTAAGTGAAGTTTGTCCCAAACACTGCTTAATTTTTTTTACTTGAGCCTTTTGGTACCTGAGGTAGTTTGAGATCAAATGCAATAACAAAAAATGACAAATTAAATTTTATTTTCAGAGTTGGTTGATCATAACATTTGATAAGAAATATGTAAGTTTCAAATAATGCTTTATAATTTGTGTCATTGTTAACATATGTATATATACTTTATAAAAAATTAGATATTAAAATGATAGAAATAAAAATTGGACATAACTCTTGCATTATCAGTGCTTAATAGTACTATTTGAGATGAAACCACATGCCCAGAACACCATGTCTGGAACTTTTTGAACTGCTTCTGGCTTGGAGGATTTATTTTGAGAAACTTCTGAACACTGTCAGAATGGCATGTCCTGGGTGAGGTTAGGATTGGCTTAGAAAGAAATGGAATGTTGCAGAGATCTCTAGAACGATTTTTTCTTAGTTAATGTATTTTCTACATCACTGATTAAATTTATTTTAGAACTGAGATAGTTTTTCAAATCTACATTATGTTAGAAATTATGGCATATTTTTCACATATTCACAAAGAAATACTACACCATTCTTAACAATGCTGCCATCATCATTCACAAAAAGAGGAAAATGGAATATAAATTGATCAAATAAACAAGTAAACAATATGTATTTACTGTTTCTGGTAATTCTAATGAAACTTTCCTGATTTTTTTAAAAAATATTTTATAATTATTCACTGCCCAGAGTCACTTGATGGAATAGGCAGCCATATATATTGAATACCGGTAAATACTGTAAATAACAAGCGAGCATTTAACTTCAGTCAGTGGAAATAACTTATTTGGATTGGGTTTGAGATAACTGAAAGAAACTCTTACCAGATCATCTTTTTTAAGGTCTAAAAAGAGATACAAAGCTGTAGAATTCTTTTGTAAGCTACCTCAGAATAATGCTATTCTAAAGTAATAAATATGTTTTACTTCATATAAAACAGTTGTGGCAATTCCTAAACAATGGAACCCACAGCTACCGTGACATATGGAACTGCTGAGCAGTGATTTGAGATTCACCCATGGACTAAGAAGTTGGATGACTAACTGCCAAGAAGACAGCCACTAAGTTTAGTGCCAACAATGAGTGGAATTGTATGGCTCAGTGGTTGATGACTAGACTGCCCAGGGCTGCAGAATTTGACACTGTGGTTTTAGCCAAGTTCTTTTTCCTCAGAAGAAAATGTCTCTCTTTCTCCCCCCCCCTCGCCCCAGCATTATTTTTTTATTCCAAGGATTGATCATTCTTTGATTTCCCCCCTTTTTTGGCTAGGACCCAAAGAACTTCAGATTTTTAACCCTCAGCTTCTTATTGAATCATAGAAATTCTTTCCTCTCAGTTTCAAAAGGGTAGTTGGTGGTGGAAAAGAGGTTGGAAGTCAAACTATTTGCAGAAGCCTTTTGGGTTTGGCTCTTAGCCTCTATTATTGCTACTTCTACAAGTCTCATGTAGGTTTCAATATTAATATGATATCATTATTAAGAAAGCAAAAAATTAGGAAAACCAAGCTATAAATAGTATTCACGTGACTGCATTCAGTGTGCAGATTTTGGAAAAGATTCATTAGCCATTGGAGGGTGGTGCAGAGTTGCAATTCATAGAGAAAGAGGTTTACATTTTACTGAGTCCCAGGATCAAATCTTTTGTCTGAAACTGGCATATATATTGAAAAGAAATCCCTGATAGGTACCACTTTTAAGTTAGCCCTAAGCAATTTTTTTTTATTTCTCTGTGACTATTTGCAGGTGTAGGGGCGTTTTTGTTGATACCAAGTTTGTTCAACTGTTCTTACAGTTTTGTTTTTACTGTTTGGTGTGGAGAGCCAGTTCAGTGTAGTCAGGTTAAGATGCTGATATAAAAACCAGAAGACTGTGAGTTCTAGTCCACTTTAGCCATAAAATCAAGCTGAGTAACTTTGGATCATTCTGTCTCAGCCTAACCCACCTTACAAGGCCGTGGTTTTGAGAAAAATAAAAGGAGGAAGGAGTATTATGTATGTTTACTGCCTTGAATTACTTATTAAGTAGTAAGTGTGAGATAAAATATAAATCATCTAATCCTAAACTTAATATGTAGCATTACAGATAATTTATATCCTATTCAAATACAGAAGACTTTGAACTTGTTGCTTGGCCCAATCTATTTTTTTTTGTTTTTTTAAATGTCCAGGGGGAAAAATTAGACCAAAATTTAAGAAATTACATAAATCTACCATCAACAAAAATAAGGCAGGAAAAGTGCCAGATTATGTGATGCCAGATCAGAGGGAAGCTCAAGATTATTTCTATTTAGTGAAGTATAACTATCATTAATTGTCCAGGCTAACTGTATTGTTTTCAGCTTGCACTTTTTGGTATTATTTATGTTAAACCACAAGGTTCTTGTGTTTTCAGAAGATAAACAAATCTTTGGATGACAAGACTATTTACTGTAGCATGAAACAGCTTCCCTCCACCCACATTTATAATTTAGTTGCAAGAAACAGTATTAGAGTTTAGTTAGTAAGAATCTTATTTATAAAAGGCTCCTGGTCCACTATGGCTCAGACAGATACTGCTTTAATGACCCCACTCATCAAATCAGCAGAACTGCAACAGGCTACGGTACAGAGCCAAGGCAAGGGTGGGGGCTGAGTGCCATTGTCAAAGTGAATACAGCTGCTTCTATAATAGGACTAATTGCATATTGCACCGCAGAGCTCAATTACAAGTGAAAACAGTTGTAAAACCGACAGACAGTGGAGCATAACTCACCAAGGAACTGGCTGCCAATTCTGCAGATTCACTTTGGCCAGGATTCAATAGTCCACACCTGCATTTTCTGAATGGTAAATATATAATGAGGCATAATTACTAAGAAAAATATGCAGCACTTCAAATGTGACAACACACTTCTTGTTTATTGGGGTAGTGAATAGTATGTAATAAGTTTGACCTGTACTACTTCACAGACCCCTGGGGTCAATGAGGATGAAGCAGTAAACTGAAGTTTAATCCACAAGGCAGCAATATAACTGAGTGATACTAGAAATTAGGACATTAGTCTGGTGAAAACTTCTAGCTACTACATCTTAGTAAAGTGAAAAGGAAAAGGGCATGCCAAATCACCATTTAAGAAAAAAAAACAGTTTTAGTTTAACTTAAATATTCAAGTTAGTTTGTTTGAACAGCATCAGCTTAAAACATCCTAAAACTTTGTTAATAAAAAATAAAAAAGATGTATATAAAGAATGGAATCACTTTCTCTTTCCCAACATCCATAAAAATTTAATTAAATATACCATCTACAAGGTTTTTCAAACTGTAGGTTATGATTACAAGCAACTTAAAGCAGGGAAGGAAGTCAAAAATATTTTTGCACAAGAACAGGTCAATATTTGCTCCTGCTTTATCTGCATGAACCTGCAGTAGATCTTGGGCTGGAGGGAGTAAAGTTCAATAGGAGCTTTGAGAGATAACTAAATATCTGTCATAACCATCCACCAAGCAGAACAATGGTATGCTTGATAGATGGTTTTCTACTGGCTGGTGACTTCCAGGATGGTGTACAGTAAGATAAAAGTACTTTTTTAATGTAGAAATTTTCATGTTAGTGAAGATCAGTATTTTTGTTAATTACTTTATATTTTTAGATTTTTAAAATGGAAAACTTTTCTGGGTGGTTAAAACAAAAGCTGAAATGGCTAATCTATTGATAGGGCTAATATAAACAAGTCAAAATAATACCATAAATGCTACATATCTTTCAGGAAGTGGTATATTTTTTTGTTCAATATTAACTGCAATGAAATCATGTTTTATTCATGAAGGAGAGAACAAATGGAAACTAACCAAAGAGAGAAGAAACCTAAAATTAAGGAGAAATTTCCTGACAGAACAATTAATCAGTGGAACAACCTGCCTCCAGAAGTTGTGAATGCTCTAATACTGGAAGTTTTAAAGAAGAGACTGGACAGCCATTTGTCTGAAATGATATAGGGTTTCCTGCTTGAGCAGGGGGTTGGACTAGATGACTCCAAGGACTCTTCCAACATTATTATTATTATTATTATTATTATTATTATTATTATTATTATTATTATTATTATTATTATTATTATTATTATTATTATTAGTAGTAGTAGTAGTAGTAGTAGTAGTAGTAGTAATAATAATTCATTTATCATTTTAGGGGGTCACTGTATCATAAGAACGTTTGGGCTACCAAATAGGTGTAAACAGCATTGAATTCAGTAGAATTCAAACTTAGAGCCCTTACAAGATTATGCCAATAATCCTTCAGCCAGCTAAGGTGTTAAGTAGTCACTGTGTTTAACTGAAGATTCTAGAAGTGTAACACTTGAAGTTTGTCTTAACAGTTTTTCTTTCAATTGACACATGTTAAACATTAATAACTTTCCTGTATGTGTTAACTGTTAGAATTGCCTTACTGTTATATATGCATGGCTTAAAATACCACTTGTCTCTGGAAAAAAAAGTTAAGTATTTAAGTATAAAATATTAAGAAAGTAAGTAGTTCTGCCAAGACTTGGAATATATTCAGAAAGTCATGTTATCAACTTTGGGTTGGCAGAGAAAAGGAAATATTTAAAATCCCATGCCAGCTAGTGCTAACAAACAACCCTTTTATTCCTGACTCACATCAGTTCCTCTTTGCTGAATAATTTTGTTCATTGAGCAATATTTCAGTTAAGCTGTTGAGTTTAACCACTGTAGCTCGAAAGACTTAGAGTTCCTCTTTTTGAAAGTTTTGCAGAAGCCAAATATTTAAGTATCTGATTTTTCTAGACAAAGATTACCTTCATTTAATCTCCCTTGCAATCCCTAAGCACAAGTGACACTACCACTTATTTAAGAACACTAATGAATTTCCTAAGGAAATAGAGTGAGCATTAAAGTAATTATGATTGTGGGTCTAATTATGCAGAAATTTCCTACGTAAGAAAAAAGTATGTGAAGAGGAAGAGGGTGGCAACTTCTGTCTGGTCTGTGATGTTCTTCCATGGTTCTTTTGGAGTTGCCTTTTCTGCTTCATTCTTGAAGATGTTCATCAAAAATAATACTGAAACATCTCTGCCATCTTATCTTGGAAATAAAAAAAAACTTTTTAAGTATTCAGAGGTCAGAGAACTAAATGTTAATGTAAGCCAGTTTCTATATTTTTTTCTTCACTATATCTTATGTTAGTATGTTTTCATTCATTTCATTATCCTGAAATCTTTGCCCCCTGGGCATGAAAGTTTAAAATACAGAAAATAATTCTTGGGATTATATTTTAAGTGATTCATTTTATTGCCTTAAATTAAACAAAACAATTGTTCTCCATCTTAAAGATCCTGATTCTGGTACATGACTGACCAGTTTTTAAGATATTTTATCAGGATTCTTTGGGTGTGAAGAATGGGGAAAAGGTGCTTAATTAAGAGTTCCTCATGTTTTAAAAAGGGTATTCATACTTTCAGCAATTCTTATTAGATTATCTACTTATATGAAGGTCACCTTTACCAATGGTCACCTCCACATTCTTTAAGATCATTTGAAAATTCTTCTTGGCAACAAAGGCTTCTACAGAATCTGCACATCTGTTAAAAAATATAAAAGAAGCATTGTGCCACTATGCCATAAACTACATCTCTTTGGCACTTGCACATCATGGTGCAGGTATAAAAGGGGTGGAGCTTCTTATGCAGATGAGCTGGCTTGTGTTCTCACAGATATTTTCAATCTCTCATTGCAGCAGACAGTGGTCCCATCATGTTTTAAGTGCCAAAAAAGCCCACAATTACAGCCTCAATGACTACTGTCCAGTTGCACTGACATTCACCATTATGAAATGCTTTAAGAAGCTGATAAAGGACATTATTGTATCTAGCCTTCTGCCAGCGTTTGACCTGCTTCAGTTTGCTTACTGACCAAATCAGTCTACAGAGGATGCTATTTCTTCTGTTCTCCAGCTGAACTTGAAGCACTTAGAGGAAAGAAATATTCATCTGCATTTGTTCTTTGTCAACTTCAGTTCGGCATTTAACACAATCATTCCTCAGCATCTAACACACAAACTGAGCCATCACTGATTCAGACAGGAAGGCAGTGCAGAGAGTGGTGAGGATGGCTGAAAAGATCATTGGCTGTTCCCTCTCTTCCATCCAGGACATAGCACATAAGCGTTGCTTGAGCAGGGTCCATAAGATTGTCTGGGAAACAACACTTCCTCTTCATGACCTATTTTCCTTGTTACCTTTTGGGAGGAGACTCCGTGGTATCCGGAGCAGAACATCCAGATTCAGTCACAGTTTTGTTCCATACAGTATTAACCTTGTGAACTCTAAAGCTTTCTCCTTCATTATATATTCAAGATGGACAGTGATTAATATTTATATATTACTTATATGTAAGGATGTAGGTATATACATGTGATCTGGGTTGTTTAGAGTCAAAGGGCCCGGGTTGTAGGCTGATGCTGTGCAACGCCAGGTCTGTGGTTAATTAGGCCCCCCTGATATAAGATTTAATTACAGAGGGGGCTGTAGACCTGGCGCGTATTATGGAGACCTGGTTGGGACCAGAGGGTGGTGTCCCTCTGGTGGAAATGTGCCCTCCAGGCTTCCTTGCATTTCACCAGCCGAGAACTCAGAGCAGGGGTGGGGGAGTGGCGGTTGTGATTAAGGAAGGTCTCAGGCCAAGGGAAGTCACTGTTCCTCAGATGGCAGGCTGTGAATCCCTCCTTGTGAGGTGGGACCTCTGGGGTCCGAGGGCTGTGTTGCTCACGTACCTGGCTCCCTGCCACGTGTCAACCGCCCTGCCCGAACTCTTGGGCGTCATCGCTGCGGTGGCGTTTGAGGTCCCCAGGCTAGTAGTCATGGGCGACTTCAATCTGCCGTCTGCGGGTGAGACATCTGGTGAGGTTCGGGAGTTCATGGCTTCCATGACAGCCATGGACCTGACCCAGGTAATTCAAGGTCCCACACACACGGGGGGAAACAGGCTTGACCTGGTTTTTGTCTCTGGTCAGTGTCTGAGTAATCTGGATACGAGAAATATAGTTATTACACCTTTGTCATGGTCAGATCACTCTCTCCTACGCTTGGACTTTCGGACCACTACACCCCACTGCAGGGAGGCGGAACCAATTGTTTGGTACCGCCCCAGGCGACTGATGGAACCCGAGAGGTTCCAGACGGAGCTTGGGCCAATACCGGAGGCTCTAACACATATAACACACAACTCGGTCGGGGCGCTGGTAGCTGCCTGGGATAGGGCTGCTGCTGATGCCTTGGATAGGGTTGTGCCTTTCCGGCCTCTGAACCGGTGTGGTTCTCGATCGGCTCCCTGGTTTAACGGGGAGCTGAGGGAGATGAAGCGCCGGAAAAGACGCCTAGAGAGCAGTTGGAGGGCGAGTCGCTCTGAGTCTGACCGAACACGAGTAAGAGACCAAATTAGGACTTACTTAGTGGCAATAAGGGCAGAGAAGTGTTCTTATGTCACTGCCCTTATTGCATCATCAGATAACCGCCCAGCCTCCCTGTTTAGGGTAACCCGCTCCCTCCTTCATCGGGAGGTGATGGGGGACCCCTTGGAGGGAAGAGCTGAGGATTTTGTGCAATACCTGCATGACAAAATCGCTCAGATTCGGGAAGGCTTTAACTTCAACGAAGGCGGTCCAGCAGAAGTGGCTGAGGCCAGTCTTGAGACTGCTATCTGGGCTGAGTTTGACTACGTGACACCTGATGACATGGACAGGTTGCTGGGAGGTCTTAGAGCAACCACATGTTTATTGGACCGGTGTCCCTCCTGGTTGGTACTGGCCTCCAGTGAGGTGACGCGAGGCTGGCTCCAGGCAATTATCAATGCCTCGTTGAGTGAGGGTGTCTTCCCCACCGCCTTGAAAGAGGCGGTGGTGCGACCCCTCCTCAAGAAGCCCGCCTTTGACCCGGCTGTTCTATCTAATTACCGTCCTGTCTCCAACCTTCGTTTTGTTGCGAAGGTTGTTGAGAGTGTGGTTGCTCGACAGTTCCCTCAGCACCTGGAGGAATCATCGTACCTGGACCCGTTCCAGTCGGGCTTCAGGCCAGGTTACAGCACGGAAACAGCTTTGGTCGCATTGGTGGATGATCTCTGGCGGGCCCGGGACAGGGGTTGCTCCTCTATCCTGGTGCTATTGGACCTCTCAGCGGCTTTTGATACCATCGACCATGGTATCATGCTGTGCCGGCTGGCGGGGCTGGGTATAGGGGGCACCGTGTTTCGGTGGTTCTCTTCCTTCCTCTCTGGCCGGACATAGTTTGTGTTGACAGGGGGTCAGAGGTCGACCCCAAGGCCCCTTGATTGTGGGGTACCTCAGGGGTCTGTCTTCTCACCCTTGTTGTTCAACATTTATGTGAAGCCGCTGGGTAATATCATCCGAGGTTTTGGGGTGGAATTCCATCAGTACGCTGATGATACTCAGCTGTAGATTTCCACCCCGAACCACCCAAATGAAGCTCTTGACGTGCTGACCTAGTGCCTGGAGGCCATGCGGATCTGGATGGGGAAGAACGGTCTCAAGCTCAACCCCTCCAAGACCGAGTGGCTGTGGTTACCGTCATCCCGGTACAACCAGCTGACTCCATCGCTGTCTATCGGGGGCGAGTCAGTGGTCCCCACGGGAAGGGCTCGCAACTTGGGAGTCCTCCTAGATTCACGGCTGTCCCTTGAGGACCATCTGATGGCTGTGGCTGGGAGGATGTTTTACCAGATTCGTCTGGTATGCCAGTTGCGCCCCTTCCTAGATAAGGACGCGCTATGCACGGTCACCCATGCCTTCGTCACTTCCAGACTGGACTATTGTAATGCTCTCTACATGGGGCTCCCCTTGAAGTGCACGCGGAGGCTTCAACTGGCACAGAATGCGGCTGCGCGGGTGGTAGTGGGGGCACCCTGGCGGGCACGAATGGCCCCCATCCTGCGCGAGCTGCACTGGTTGCCGGTGGCTTTCCGGGTGCGCTTCAAGGTACTGGTTACCACTTTTAAAGCGCTCCATGGCATAGGACCCAGTTATTTACAAGAGCGCCTTCTGCCAGTAAATACCTCCTATCGACCAGTTCGCTCCCACAGAGAGGGCCTCCTCAGGGTGCCATCGGCTAAGCAGTGTCGGCTGGTGGCGCCCAGGGGGAGAGCCTTTTCTGTGGGGGCACCGACGATGTGGAACGAGCTCCCCCCTGAACTCCGGACGTGTCATGATCTCCGCACCTTCAGAAGAGAGTTGAAGACTCATCTCTTCAATCAAGCCGGCCTGGCCTAGATCTCTTCGGTTTTTTTAATGTAAATTTTTAAACGAGGCTGTTCGGGTTTTAGAATTGGGTTTTTTAACAGGTTTTTAGTAACAGCCTTGTATTTATTTAATTTAATTTAATTTTAAATATTTATTGTTTTATATGTTTTTATTGGATTGTAAACCGCCCCGAGTCCTACGGGAGAGGGGCGGTATAGAAATTGAATAAATATAAATATAATATAAATATATGTGTTGTATACATGATTCTTAAATGTGTGTTGTGTATGTGTACACTTTGAGACAAGCCACTAAATTTCATTTTTAATGTGTGCCATTTTGCCCACAGTAAAAAATGACAATGAAGGTTATCTATCTATCTATCTATCTATCTATCTATCTATCTATCTATCTATCTATCTATCTATCTATCTATCTATCTATCTATCCACATGAAACTTTTGTCATTTGATACTACGAAGTTTGAAAAGCAGTCCCCTGAAATATGATCTATTGTTTGGTGGTCATATGAAGTTATGATGGTGCTGAAAAAATAAACTTATAACTGAGCTCTGAAGTTGTGGGCATCAAAGTGTCGTTGCTGACACATGAACACAATTCAGGTGCTTAGTAACTGGCATACATGTATGACAATCCTGGAGTCCTGCAATTACAGGATTGCCATTTCTGACCTTCACAACCAGGTTCTGAGAAACAAAATCAATGGAGAAATTGACAGAAAATTGCAGTTGCTTGATATCAGATATCAGATTTGCATAACAACCATAGCCAAAACTGGTGAACTGATGTAAGTTTGATGCAATCATGTGAGATTTCATTTTACAACCATGTTGCTTAGTGATGCAATTGCCAGTCCCATTTGTGGTTAGTAAGTAAGGACAGTAATTCTTGTAAGGTAGTCCACATATTTTTTTAAAAATAGAAGATACAGCACACACAAAAAAACTTTGTGCGACATTCCACAAACAAAAGTATAGAGTAAAGTTAATTTAAAATATTGTGCAGCAGCAAATATCTAGGATAGTGTTTCTTAAAGTGTGGGTCTAGAACTATGGGCATTCCCCAAGAGCCCTTGCAATATAATAGAGGGTTGAAGAGAGGAGTGAAAAATGTTTACCAAACCAAACGTTTACAAAGAATAATATGTAATGTTGTATATCAGATGCTAGGATGTTTGATGCACACAAAGATTTTGTATACAATGCTGATTGTTTTAATAAAGGAATTTTTTTTATATATATAAAAAAAGCAAAATTATTTACCACCTATGTTGGAAAACAATATAATATAAAATTTATCTTTTTATTTATTAAATTTATATGCCGTCCCTCTTGCTATCAGGCAACTTCTTGTTTTTACTTTGTTGTAAACTGTCTAGAGTCACCTGATGTTGGCTGGCAGCAATAGCATTGAATGCATCAATTTTAATTTTTAACATAGTAAATATCAATAAATATAAAAGCTCTTCTTGTATTCTTCTTAATTTTTTAAAAAATGGGAAGGGTCTTGAGAGAAAAAAGTTTAAGAAATAATGATGTAGGGAAAACATAAAATAATCCAAAAATATAGCACAATGGCAAAGATTAGGCCCAGAGACACTGCCTAAGAGACCGTGAAGGAGACAGCATAGTCAACTGCTGTATAATAGGCAAGGCAACAGGTCAGAAGAAACCCTAATTTCTCAGGTGTAAAGAAGATAGAAGAAGAATTATATTTTCAGATTTGTAAATTTTTATTAACATAACCTTACCTTAAAGTAGCTGGTCTACCTGGTCAAATACAAGGATTTGGGTGAGAGATAAAACCTTATCTTATATTTTACGTAGCTGAGATTTATTAAAGGTGCTTTTTCAAAAGGCATTTGGACTTTGTTTTTCCTTGAAGACATTTCGCTTCTCATTCAAGAAGCTTCTTCAGTTCTTCAGTTTACCTTTGGTTCAACCACGACCTGGATGTTTGAGAATCTCCATAGACATTGAGACTTACTACTTCAGACAGCAAGGGCAGCAGCTGGTGAGAGTCAAAATATCAGGATGGTGGCTGTATGTATGTGAACAAAGTTCTATTGCTTTTTATGTAGATCAACACACATTAAAAAAGGCAAAGGGTTTGATCACACCTTCTTGTTGACATACTGCCAGATGGCAGTAAAATTTAGTTTTTACCCTTATCTTTTAAAAAAATCTTTCTTGCAGTAGTTTACAATTTTTTTAAATTTAAAATAGAATTTAATAAAACAAATGCCACTGCAATATTTTTGTCCAAGACTGAAGATTGCCCTAATATAAGATGTATCAGTCCTCCAGTTTGTATCAGAGTATATTTCTTTTTATATGTACAGTACACTGGATTACTTAGGCTTCCTTAGCTTAACCCATCTCACAAAATTGTGCAGATTGAAGATTGGTGAAAATCTCATTGTCTCCCACTGAGTTCCTCAGAAGAAAGATGGGATATAAATCTGAAACCTGTGTCTCAGAATTTTTACATGATGCAGAATCCATATACTTGAGTAAAAAGAATCCTAGTTGTAAAAGGCTAAAATGTTCTTCAGTAATTGATCTATCAGTAGGAAGCACTGGCAAATTAAAATCACAAATGAATTTATCACTTTCTCCATTCAGAATCAGGAACAATGCCCTAAAAATTATCTCCCCACTACTATCATACTTTGAATTCAGCACAAAATTCTGTATTTAAGCCATTCTGCCATTTCCTTTAGACTGTAAAGCATGCTCAAAAATTAAGAAACCGAAAACAGATGTGTCTCATCATGCAAAGTAAGAAAGTGTTACTTACACTGCTGAAATTACTGACGCCTCAAAATTTCTTAAAAATAAAATAACACCTAGGAATGCTAAGCACACTGCCCACTGTCTGGAAATTCTTAGTCCACAAAATAAAACCGTGGTCCCTTCTCGGAAATACTGATGCAATAAAAACTACTGGTTCCAGTCAGGCAGAATTATATTGTTCAATATAACTCTCCATTTGGTGAGTTAGCAGAAATGGTACAAAGTGTGGCAGAAAACTGTGTGATGTTATAGAAAAGAAGTTAACAGAAAATAGATTGGGATTTTGCATTAATAGTTGGAGACTGGGAAAGTTGCCAATCTGCAGCATTCATTTTGTTTTATTAGCATCTTTCAACAGAAAACTAGTACAAATTTTAAAATGTAACACTGCAGAATTATTACCAGGATTAGCAACACAAAGACAATTCTTCAACAATCTGGGAAGTTTTATCTATAGCAAATTAAAAAATTAATTGTTCTTTGAATGGCTTGTTCCATTTTTGCCATACTTCCTTCATGCACAACTGGATAAACTGTGGCCCAGAATCACATATAATCCCAAAGATAATTTCTTGTAGTCAAAGGATAATTTTCCCACTATGATGAAGTGCGAGTGTAAAACAGGCATATCACAAACAGCTCCACCTATCTGTGTGATATAACCTTGGCCGTTTTGCCACCTTCCAATGCTAATTAAAGCTGGAAGGTATGTTAAGTATAGCTATTGGTAGTCAAATGGTTACACCTGGCTTCAAGAAGTCAAATTCAATTTGGAAGGCCATTGGCAGCCCTGCTGTGTTCTGCTTTAAACTGACAGATTATTGCAAGGCAGAAAAACATTTGGGAAATAGTTTATCCCAGAAGGCTTCTGTTGTAATGAAGTGCAATTGTACCTTTGCCTATTGGAAATAAAGCCTCACTGAACAAAGTACAAGCATCATATTGGGAAGCTCTAGTAGAAAACTACAATTTCATCCCTCTGCAGTCCAAGCAATTTCATCCTATATGTGTTAACAAAAAACAAACAAACCCTAGTTTAATTCTGAAATTACACTTTCCTATGTATCTAAAATTACATTGTGATCCTGGTGGAAATGTTTTTACCATTCATCAAAATACTCACCCAATGATCAATTGATTGACTGCTTATTTTGTTTAACTTTAAATAAGAGAACTCCATCATAATTTAGTTAACTGTTGTTAACTATAGAACCACAGGCATCCGGGTATCTGTGAAATTGAGGAGTGTCAGATAAATGCACAAGTTGCTGGTAGTGTCTAGTCAGACTTGACCTATTTCAAAAATTTAATCTAGGATGAACCTGGTCAATCTTGGCTAGGAAAGAAATGAAATGAAATGAAATCCCACTGTGAAATTTCAGGGCTTACACCAAAAGAAGGCAAAGACACAATTTTTATAGGTAACAGAAAATATTAAAGAACACACCAAAATAAATTAGATAGAAAAACTTCACAATGGTGAAAATAGATATTATATTTAGAAGAGAAATCTAAAGTTTCTTTTCTTTGAGTATTGTATTCAGCCCAAATAAACAAGCAACAAAATGGACACTAGGTAGAAGTTCTTAGAAGGAGTTGTAGCTTCTAAGAGACTTATTCCTATGACCTCAAAGAGTTCTGGTGTGATTGTTAACCGCATCCCACAAAAGAAGTAGAAATACTGTTTTAATTGCACAGTGGTAGATTGTGGAGTACAATTCATAGCTTGTTAGATTGGTTTGATTTTTTCAAATATCATGCATATCTAATATAATAATGTACTGAAAGTCTATATTAATGTACATTAGTGCAGACATTGTCATGAAACATTTCTATAGCTATTCCCATCCCAAATATTCTATATGTTATGCTAGGGCCCAATACGGAAAGACTGAGAATATGGCCTAACACATATCACAGGTGACATTCCATAGCCAGGAAAAACCAAAAACACTGTTTGTACTAGTCATAGTTTGGTTAATTGTTTAGTGGATAAAAATAAAACTAAAAAATATAATAATGTGTATGTGTTAGTATTCACATCCTCTTATAAGTAGAGATATTATTGTGTTCAGAATCAACCAATCACATCCAAACTGATGTTAAATGGTAGTCACTACATACCTGCCATCAATTAAAGTGATTCTGATCAAGTCCATATAAAGTTCAATTGTTGTAGGAAGATTTTTCTGACATTTACTCAGTTATCACTTATAGTAAAAGCCATGGTCTGCAAAGAGCTTACAAAGCATCAAAGGGATCTCATTGGAAGGTATCAGTCAGGAGAAGGGTACAAAATTATTTCCAAGGCATTGGATATACATGGAGTACAGTGAAAACAGTCATCAGCAAGTGGAAAAAATATGGTACAATGGTCACCTTACCAAGGACTGGATGCCCCTCCACAATTGATGAAAAAACAAAAAGAAAACTGGTCCCAGAAGCTGCCAAGCAGCTTACAGCGACATTAAAAGAGGTGCATGAATTTCTCGCATGTACTGGTTGTGTACTACATGTGACAGCAATCTCCCTATTCTTCATATGACTGGCTGTGGGGTAGGGTAACAAGACAGAAAAAACATCAAACTCATTACCTTTTGCAAAAATCTATATCAAGTCTGAAAAAACCCTGTGGAAAAATGTGTTATGGTCTGATGAGATCAAAGCTAAATTTCTTGGCCATAATTCCAAAAAGTATGCTTAGCATAAAAACAATACTGTCCGTCACCAAAAGTACAGTATACCTACAATGATGCCAGCATTATGCTTTAGACCTGCTTTTCTTAGCTGGGATTGTGGCTTTAGTCCAATGGAGGAAATTGTGAAGAGTTCCAAATATCAATCAATTTAGGCACAAAATCTTCAGACCTCTGCTAAAATGCTAAAGATGAAGAGGAATGTCACCTCTGAACACAATAGCCACCTAAAGCATACCTCTAAATCAACAAAATAATGGACTCACCAGAAAGAGTTCTAAGTTTTGGAATGGCCCAGCCAGAGTCTGGATCTGAATCCATTTGAACATCTGTGGACTGACCTGAAGAAATATGTGCCCAGGAAGTGCTCTTGCAATCTGACAGCCTTGGAGAGCTTTTGCAAGGAAGTATAGGCAAAATTTCCCAAGACAAGATGATTTCTATGCTGATAGGCTTCTAAGCCAAAATGACTGAATATATCATAAAAACAAAATGTGGTTCAACAAACTATTAGTTCAAGGGCATGCAACCACATTATTGTACATTTTTGTTGTTGTTTTTTTCCCTGTAAAAGATTTCAGTTCATTTTTCAGTTCAAATTGTACAGTCTATATGTTATATTAAAAGGTGGAAAAAATTCTGAAGTGATTTATCTTGGTCTGATTTTTTTTTACATCTCAAAAACCTGGCATTTTAACCATAATCCAAGGCTTGAAAATCACAAGCAGTTCACTCCACACACAGAAATTGGCAACAGGCTGCCCTTTGTAAACCAACTAATTAGAACTGGCAGACATTGTAGGTCACCAGTATCCAGAAAGCTACAGATAGACCACCTTGACATGACTAAACTAAAACCAATAAATTATGGCTCATATAATGTGAGTTGTGTCTCTTTCATGAGAAGAAATTGCTCAAAATGAGGAGGCAGTTTTGAAAAATTGTTAGGATCAGTTCTATCATGACACAGAATAAGATAGTCACTCCTAACTGAAAATGCTGTGAAACAGATCCCTTATTTTTTATTCTCAGTTTATTGCCCTAGCTATATTAACCATGAGTATTATGCTACTGCTATTAATTGAAGGATCATCAATAGTTAAAGTTAAGAGTTCACTTTCAATGCAATGCAAGGTAATAGAGGATGGTTGCCATCTGACCTTTTCATCAGGCAATCATACATATTGAACTGCAATCTGTTACTTACGGGACCGTTTGCTGCCCCATGAATCCCAGCGGCCGGTTAGGGCCCACAGAGTCGGCCTTCTCCAGGTCCCGTCAGCCAGACAGTGTCACCTGGTGGGGCCTAGGGGAAGAGCCTTCTCTGTTGCGGCCCCGGCCCTCTGGAACCAACTTCCCCCGGAGATCCGTGTCGCCCCCACCCTCTCCGCCTTTCGTAAATTACTTAAAACACACCTCTGCTGGCAGGCTTGGGGCAGTTAACATCTTGCCCCTAGCCAGTGTATGTCTGTGTGTATGTTGAATGATTGGTTTTTCTTTTAAATTAGGTGTTTTTATATATATGTATTTTTAACTGTTGATTTCTATTATGTTGTGAGCCGCCCTGAGTTCTCCGGAATAGGGCGGCATAGAAGTCAAATAAATAAATAAATAAATCCAGGCTGTCATTGGTTGTGAGAATAAAGTGTCCTGGAATGGTGACCCAAAAAACCAAAATATTAACAAAAGTCTCATTCAATGAAAATGTTCATTGAGATTGAAGTTCAAAGTAATTTATTATTCAGAGACGAAATGGTTCGTCCAATTTTTATACATGTCTCTGTCTCTATGAAACGACTCTTGAAGAAATATGTTTATCCAATTCAATTTTGCAGTATCAATATTATCTATAACAAGGCAAAGAAATTCCAGAAACTTGGGTTAAGTCCAGGAGTGAGAGAAAATAAAATTTAAAACGTATTATTGTTTGGCTGTATCTTTAACAAATATTTCTCTAAAGCAAAATGTAATTAACATATAACATAATATGGTTTGCCTCATTCAGTTGTTCAGCAGACCAGCCTTGTTAAGTAGATGCCATTGCTTTTTGTTTCTTTCTTTTGCATGTGCTTTAGTACACCCAAAAAATTAAATTGGAGCAGGTGCAAGGGTATTAATAGGATGAAAAATTTGCCTTCTTCGGAATTTGACAATGGCAAATGTGTTTCAATTGAAACAAGAGACATTGAATTTTCTTTTTACAGAATACAAAAACATCTGAGGCAGAATAAGCCCCACAACACAGTGTTGTATCTGTGTTAATAACTTCCTTTATATGGTAGCACAAAAACATGCCCAAGTGACATTTTCATATACTTGCTGAGAACCAGCAAAGAAGTGAAGATGTCATGCACACTCTGCAAACCACCCTTTAATTAGGTTTTAAAATTGTGGGTTGTTGTTTGTAAAAGTAACATTCTGGAATATAGATTATATTCAGCTTTCTCCTTTCTCCTTTCTAGATGTGTCTGGATTTCATTATCCCCAGCTAGCACAGCCATTCATACATATAGAAACAGGTTTGTAATATCATTTAACCCATCCCAATATTCTTATGGCAATTAATATTTTGCTCAAACAATATACTCTGCTTTTACAATAGTGTAAATTTCTTCCACTCAAATATTGTGAAGGCAATATTGTGTTGAACTGTGACTTGATGATCAGTTGTAGATATGACCATGTGGAATTTGAACTGAAGAAATTTAGGACATCATGTCCTTCATTCACTTCCTGAATAAAGTAGTTAAGAATTTCGTAGTAAAGCCTATTACATGTAAGGCCATATTTTTAGAAAAATGAATTATGTTTTAGTTCTGGAGGGCATGTTTTGGGCAGGATTTTATTATCAATTGTTCTGTCTATTTTGATATTAATATTCTGAGCTAATTTGAGATATAGTAATGTAAAAACCAATAAAAATATAATATTTCAAGACTAACATTGGCTAATATTGTATGGAAGTAAGGAATCCTGGAATCTATCCTTCTCAAGCTTTCTTCATTTGAGTCATATCTATGAATATACTTTTTTGCATGCCTTCTCTGATTTTTAGAACATCCAATAAAGGTGGAAGATTGAAAGCGGGAAGCAGAAAGTTAACTCTTATCATTGTATATGTTTATATTTAAAAGATATAATGAGTGCATAAATGATACAATGTTCAGAATAGGTCAGTCTACTCCACATCCAAGAGCAGTAGAATTATTTAGAATATTATTTATTATATAAAGTATGTTCATGCTCACTTGATCTAAGACGTGTCTAAAGATTGAATCATGGCAACTGGACCAAACTTTGTTAATCTGAGATGTTTCATTACTCATTCAAGCAACTTCATTAGTCAGAGCAAAATTGATTAGACAGAGAGTTAGTTGGTTAGTTACCGGTAGGTATTAAATTAATTAGGCATTGAGTCTTCATTGACATATTGATCTAAGAGGGTTTAAGAAAATTGTCTCTGGACTGAGACATTTTGACAAGAGCTTGCAAAATGTGCAGTCCAGACTGTAGGCTATTGCAGCATCTCAGTTCGTCTTTCTTTCTGGCTCTTTGGGAGCCAAGAATAAAAATTCTATAATCTACTTTTTGTGATTAAACAGTACACCACTGATTTTAAAAAAAGAAAAGTTGGAAGCTTGAGAAAATAAAATACTGTAGTAGTAAAATAACATTCCATTGTCAGACTTCAACCTACAAGTACCTACTTATAAGGCAAATGTTATAACTCTGTGCTATTACAGAACTATTGTAAAGCTCATGGTAAAAACATCGAAAGCTATTAAAGAGCATGATAAGCATTGAGTAAGGGATGTCCCTTTCTAGGTAAAGTAGCTTTTGAATGGCTGATGTGCACTATTTCAAATAGAGAAGAACATTTGAAGCAACATTAAATAGATAAGTGCATTTAGCAGGGGAGTAGAAGTTGCTTTGGTAGTAAGTGGGAAATTAATACAATGTGACATTGTGTATTTCTATCTCCCAGAAATTTTGACTGTGTTTAATGGAAAGATCCATTCTAGTTATTTCCGTGCCATACAAACAATAATATGATCAGGCTAACCAAAATTGTAGTGAATAATAACATGCCAGTTTAGAAAGAAAATACCGGACACCCACATATTCCATTAGCATTCAGCTATGAAGGATCTAATTGTTGGATTTTTCATAAAAATACAACTGTTTTTTATAGCACTTTACTATAAAAAGTGTTGAATAACTTTTATAGAAATTCTAAACAACTACAGGTAGTCCTCACCTTACAACAACTTGGTTGTTCCAAGTTACAAGAACATTGAAAAAAGTGACTTGGGACCATTTTTCACACTTACAATTATTGCAGAATTTCCTTGATCATGTGATCAAAATTCGATTGCCTTGGCAACTGACTCATATTTATGACAATTGAAGAGTGCCAGAGTCATGTGATCACTTTTTGTGACCTTTTGACAAGCAAAATCAATGGGGAAGCCAGATTCACTTAACAACCGTGTTATTAACTTAACAATTGCAGTGATTCACTTAAAAATTGTGGCAGGAAAGGTCATAAAGTAGGGCAAAATTCACTTAACAAATATCTCGCTTAGCAACAGAAATTTTGGGCTCAGTTGTGGTCGTAAGTTAAGAACAACCTGAACTGAAAAATATAATGGATATTTCCATTATACAGGGACAATACTAAGCCCCAAAAAGTTGTGAGATAGTGTCACCTATAACTGAAAAGTTCTGAGCAAATTGTTATCTTTTTCATCTACTATATGAATACAGAAATAGGAGAGTAGAGGAGGAATAGATGGATGCATATTTGTTTATTTGGCCTTTATGATACATTTCTTTGTATTTTCTAGGGATGGACTTACAGCTTTACCATATGATTTGTTGAAGCAGATATCTCTATCCTATCCTAAGTCTGTAACATGATAGGTTCTATTTCCAGATTTTGTATTTGGAAGTTAATCACAAAATCCTATTTTAAAAGATAAGTTTTTTAAAAAGTAGGCTGAATATCAGATAAATTTCTCTCTATGAGCCTTTTCGTGTTTCCATTTTCTTAGAGGGATCAATTGCTTGCTACAGCTGCCACTGGCTTTCAAATTCATAAAACATCTTTTGATTTAATTTTATGCAATGGAATTTCAATTCCAATGGTCAATGGGAACTTGTTCTAAAACAACTGACAACTTTTGTGTTTGAATTTAGCCCAGTTATGGCAAGAGATGGCTGTGACTTGCCAGCCTTCCATACCAAAAGACAACACTCTCATTACTCTCATTTGCCTCTCAGACCATATTTCTTTCTCATGCATGTTAGAAAAGATAGTTGCTGTATCATTTATGTGAATATTTGCATTAAAAAATTCCATGACAGTGATAAAATGGTTTCTTTGCCTATGAGGAAGAACCTGGTTCACTAGGGCAGATATGGTCAAAATAGTAAGATATTTAAAAACAAATGTAAGATATTTATATTATATCTAATTGATATCTAATTGACTTTCTCTGCTGATAGACGTCTGCTTGATTCTGTGGAGACTTCCATTAATAGAGTAATTGGGAATCTAAAATATTTCATATGCTGTTCAATGAGCTTTAATCAGCAGAAAATTCACTTAAACAACAAAAAAAATCTATTGAATATATTGTATAATATTGGATGTCTACATATTAGAAGTATCTGCTACTGAATTTAACGGAATTTATTCCCCAAGAAATATATATATATATATTCAAAGAGAAAATCTTGCTTTTCTTATTAAGGAAATAGAAACATTTAACTGTAGTATAATTTCAAGGCCAGTCTGTTTAAGAGTTTCTTATACAATCCTGACTGTATTTATTATTTTATTTTATTGTTATTTCAGTTCCTCCATATTTCTAAGAAGGTGTGATTTCTAACAAGATTGGAAAAAATCAAGGAGTGAGGAAAAGAAAAGCTATGGTTTTCCTTCTTTGATTTTAAGATACTTTTAATTCCCCTTTACTTTCTCTGAAATTACTGCCCACTTGCATAGATAAAATGTGCTACCTGTATCTCATAATGAAGTTAATTCCAGTTTGGGATTCAAAGCACACTAGCTTTAGTCTTAGTTTTACTATATAGTATTTCCTGCTTTTCTGCCCTTGTTGAACTACAAGGCTTGTTTTAAAAAATGAGATATATTTGTGTAAGCACCCCTTCCTCCCCCTAAGTTTATTTTCTCCTTTTTGCTTTCTTTGGACAATGAGCCATTGGACAGTGGGCCAATACCAAAATAAATCTGAAATTCGTATGCATTTAGTTTTTCTGTTCTGAATGAAGAGTATCAGTGCCTTTCACTGTATCAATATTTAACCCACCCCTTGTTGCTTGGGGCTATTGGCCTGCTGCCCTTCCTCTAAAAGAGGTCCTGGTTTCAAGACTACCTGGTGCCCCTGATCAGGCTCTGCTGAGAATCTCACAGTAGACTTGATTCGGCAGTGATTCAAAAATGCAGCTGGAAATATATACGAATGATTCATTTGCCAAGAATGTATCAGATTGTTATTGCAGAAAAGTCATGCGTGTGTATTTTCCTTTCAACAATTCATTTTTTACTCAATCGATGTGTATATATAAAAGAAAAGAAGGAAAACGACTATCCAGTCCCCAAAGAACATAAGCCTTTCTCTAAATGAAAACTTTTCATACTTTTCCATGGATCCATTCGAGTGGCATATGAGAAAAAAATACCTTGTGGTTCTGACTGGAGCCACAGGGATCAGAGACAGCACATGGCTGAGAGATCTTCTCTAAGGGCGCCTTTGTCCTCCATCTCCCGAGGGTGCATGTTCCATGTGAGGCAATGACAGTTTTTGTTATCAGACAGACATATCGGTTTCAGTGACAATCACTGCCTTTTCAAAAAAAAAAACATTATTTCTCATGACGGTCTCTTTCTTAGAAAATGCAGGTTATGAAGCAATGGAAGAGGGGGAGGAGAATGAAAGTATAGGCAGCATAGGAGAAAGCTAAAAAAAGAAATAATACTTAAATTCTCCAGACCAAGGAGTTAAACGATGACAATCTGTCAATCAATCTGAGAAAGAGTTTAAGTCAAGAAAGTATACACTTAAGAAGTGTGTTCGATAGAGAGATAAAAGCGAACCCCTTTAGACTGTGCTGACTTGAGGAATATCTCAGAACAATATTGTTTTTTAAAGGGCCAAATGCCATGAGAGAGGACAACTAATAAGTTCCTTCCTTCCTAAGTTAATGAAACATGTGACTTTAATGGAGCCAATGGCTTATGAGAATTTGATACAGCCGTTTCAAAGATATGGTCTTTACATAGACCACTGGGGTAAACTATGTCATTCCTCATTTCTACAGTTCCACTGATTTAATGCAGGCCTGAAAGTTGAAATTCACACCACTTCTTTGTATGCTGGAGTTGCACAGATAACAAGCTCCATCCATACTTCCTCTTCTCCTCCCCCCCCCCATGAGCTGACCTGCTTTTCCTCAGTTTTAAAATCATTTGCCAGGTCAAAATAAACTTTTCCAAACCTCAATGTGAAAAATGTACCTAGCAATTCAATCCTTATAAATTGGAATTTGGAAGAGAAAGTGCAGCATAGCCTAATTATATTATATCATAAGCAGCTTAATGTGTGGTTTTGCTTTGGTTTCTGGCTACCCTTGTTTTCATCTGCATATTTCAATAGCTGGAAGTGAGTTATTAGGTATGCAAATTAATTAGTCCTAAGGAGAAGGATGGCAAAGCAGGCTGTTGGATTATTTCTTTTTCAAAACAGAATGCCAGACTAGATTTCCATTTTTCTAAAATCCAGCCTAGGATGCTTGAGCTTCATGTTTCATTCTTTTAACCCTTCTCAGAGTATTCAGAAACAAGAAGTCACATTCTGGGGGTTAAAACAATGGTGGGATTTAGCCAGTTCACACCACTTCAGCAGAACCGGTAGCTAATTTTTTTGTTGCCCAGGCCCAGAATGGATTTCCAGAAGCAGCATTGACACAGAGAACCAGTTGTTCACATATTTGAATCGCACTACTTTTTCAAACATGAAAAAGAAGAGGAAAGGAACAAAATTGATTTAACTACCGCAAATCTTCATCTGTCAGATGGTCATTTTCTAAATCAAAACATAGGGGTTATGAAATCTGAATAATTGTGAATTCCATCTAAGTTTGAGATTTCAAGCACTATGACATTATCTGTTTTCATGAACATGTTCTGGGCGAAGTAGAGAGCTGATATTGTTCCAGATAAGCCATTTGAAAATTTCCTGTTCCCCAATTTCAATTGGGATATTTGAAAAGAATAGAGGGAATACAAGATGACAGGGAGATTCTTTGAAACATGACTAACTACTAGACTAAGGACGTATATTAGAAAAAGTATCTATCAAGTCCAAACTACGAAAAGCTAGGTTTAGGATTCTAGAGCCAACAGCAGTTTTCTGTATTGAGTCATGGATCTGCTGAAATCATATCAACAAGATAAGGGAAGGCTGATTTTACCTAATATCCAGAAGAGAAATTCATGTATTTCTTTTTCATTTAAAACACATTTAACCGGCATTAATCCATTTTCTAGGTCTGCACATTTCCATTTTTTTAACCACAGCCTGTGAATATCCCTACTGGGAATCCAACCATTTTGGTTTGTAAGCCATCAGTTAGGTAGGAATCAGACCCTTAAGACTTGTCCCATAACTACAGTTAAAGCAAACCCTGGCTTATGGTAAATGAGGCTAGTTATTCAGCCTTCAATCCTTTCTGAGGTACAATATACTGACTTTCAAGAATACTACCTCCTTTGTTGCACTCCTGCAATCTTTTTTTCCTCTATTTTTTAGTAACATATTTTGCAGGGTAGCCAGGATTCCAATCAATCAGGAAATTCAATCTGAAATTGATTATAAACTTGTCAAACCATAAACTATGGTTCTCTTAATTTTAATCTTTAATAAATCTTGGAATTATTCTCATAAATGCTCATGTAAAAGAAAGCATGGGTATATAACTTTAAGTCTCAATCTGATAAACTATGGTTTATTGAACCAATGTTATTTTATCTGTATCAAGCCAGGAACAAACTAAAAGTTATGTGATACAATCTAGTAGTTCATAAAAGTAGTTTTTATGTAGGATTTTTAAAAACATCTTCAAGTAGTCTTCAGATTTATGACTCAGCTTTGTGAACAGTCCCAATTAGGCTTTAAAATAAGCCTGGAGGATTTCAGATTGCTAAATCTTTGTAGTCTATATACAAATGAATTGCTCTCTTCTTTTTTTTCAGGGAAATGACCATTGGAAGAATGAATGAAGTAAGGGGGAGAGGGTAAGAGTAATTCAGAAGTACTCTCATGCTAAAAAGGGAAACAAGTTTTCCTTTTTTATGAAGAAATACTACATAGATTATGTAAAAATATCCAAAAAGGAAGGAACTAGACTAAATGGGAAAAGTTAAGTCACAGGCTGGTTCTGCCCTGTCTCCACTCTGCTAAGCATAGCATAAATACATTTGCAAAGCATTTCAAAGAACCACATTCAAGAATAACATTAAAAGTGGGATCAATTGCAACAAAAGTTTGCAGTGTGACTCCTCTCTCAATAGCAAAGGTATGACTAACAGCTAGCTATTTCCTCCAATCTAGGCTGCCCATTTTCTTCCCCTCTTCTTTCCTAACTATCAAGTTCCTTATATACCCATACATACTTAGTCCCCGTTAGCCATATTTAGAGGCTGAGGAGATTTTTCAAGTAGAGAAGGAACTCTACTTGACTGGCCTCTGGACAACATTCCCTTCAACACTTAACACTTGTGTTTTCTATTAAATAACTGGTGTAAATTAATTGTTTCAGGGGAAGTACTTCATTCTATAGTATAACTACTTTTAAGGATATTTCATTGCACTGCATTAAATACATGCAAATGTCTTTAATTGTTTTTATTGAGAGAATTTATTTCTCTTGTAACTACTATGTTACTCAAGCACAGATAATTGCACCAGTACTTTTGTATTTTTGATATAAAAACAAGTATTTTATTCTGGCTTATAAAGATTGGTCTTAATTAATTCTGAACATGTACACTCCTGTTGTCTTAAATTGTCTTTTTCATGTTTAAAAACTTTAAATCAGTGTTTTCAGATATGTAAATTTCAACTCCCAAAATGTCCCATTGAAGTCCACACATCTAAAAGTAGCCAAGTCTGAAAAAATTTATATAAATAATAATTTTAGGCTTAATTTTCAAATTTTGTTCAAGCAAAGGTCTGTTCCTGGATGACAATCGAATTCAAACATTGGGCTAAGGTATTGATGATCTAAATGATAATTTATCAAAGAAACTACAATTGTTCTGGATAAATTCATTGTGGTAAGATATCCAGTTCATTCAGTCATTGCATTCTGATCAGGCAGCTATTGTGAGAATGGAATATGAAGATACAAAATTAGAAAATCAGAATTAGAAAAGGTAGTCAACAAGGTTGCATCCTGTCACCTATACTATTCAATATGAACACAATAATAGTTATGAAAAATGCACATTTGGAGGAATCTACCATTGAGGTTAAAATCGGTGTCAGGACCATCAACAACCTCCGATATGCAAATGAAAGCATGAAAGATCTGGAGTGGCTAATCCTGAGAATCAAAGATGAAAGTGAAAAAAAATGGACTGCACATTTTTTTATCAAGAAAACAAAGTTAATGAAAATTGCAGAGAATATGCAGTTGAATTTCTGAGGATCCACATGGGGGATAAAGAGGGAAAGTGACATGACAACTTTATGAAATAATGACATAACTTCTATTTATATGACTGCATTATGAGTCCTGTGTCATTTTGAAGCTTTATGGCTTGTTACAGATGCTAATGCTGCTAAAACACTATAAGCTTGCAAGGCCCAGGAAAGAATGACTACTCAGGATTGCATTAGCAGTGAACATAATGATGAGGTCTACTCAAAGGAATAGTAATAAGATGAGGTCATCCTCTGAAGAATAGCCAGAACATAGCATCACTGAGTTTTATGACATGTAACCTACCAGGAAGATTGTTTACTTAGAAATTAAGCTCACAACAATAAAGAAGCATTTAGATAACAATAAAGAATTTAGAATAGGAAAAGAATAAGATAGATAAAGGGAAGACATGTTTTCTAAAACTCCATTTTTTCACTCATCCTGTATTCCCCCTCACAAAACTTGAAGAAATACACCTTCTGAATTCTTGTCTGAGGCACTTTTGCATCTGGTATTGTATTGTATTGTATTGTACTACCTGCTGACAATATGGTTAAGAAAATACCAACCTGAATGCTTGTCCATTTAAATAAGAACTAGAGTAAATCAGTTTACATGAACAAGCCAAGCATGTTTAAAATGTTCATGTTGGTGCCCTTTCATAATGTCATGAATGGGGGTATATTCATATAGTTGTAACCTCATTAATTTTTCATATATGTGAGAAAGTTCTCTGCCTGTCTTTATGTGCTCTAGGAATCCTCACAAGATCTAGACCCCCTGTAATGCTTGTAAATATATATAATTTAGCCTCATTTTTTCTGCTCATCAAAATGGCTTTCAGCCAGGCTAAGCTAGCCTAGAGTTCATTGACCCAGTAAAGATAGCTGGGTGTTTTTTTTTATGCATCCATCCTCCTCCTTGGTCATGCTTGAATGGGAATAGAAATTGAATATTTAGCATACATATGAAAAACATCCTTCACTCATCTTATATGTTTCCCATTCAGCTTATTGCTTGGTTGTAAAAGAAAATCATATGTATTCCTCAATCTGTTTTTTATTAAAATAACAGATTTCTATAAATCAATAATAATCTTCTAGAGATGAACCTTTTTGTAATTACCTCTTTCAACTAGTAATTGCTTGCAAATCTTTACACAGGAATAAAAAGGAAAACCATGTTTGCACAATTTAAATTTAGGAGATCAGCATACATTACTTAGAATTTTACAGCATTTTATATTGCTTACAGATAATTTATTTCACTGATAGAACAAACAGCTTAATCAAATATACTATACGTGGCAGGCATAGAATGCAGTGTATCAGCTGCAATCTGAACTGGATATATGTGCTGCATGCGAGCGTGCATGTTCTTTATTAAGGCTAATATTCAACCTAGGACTTGAGGAAATGTTTGATCTCAGTCAAATCAATCTTGGGGTATCTTTCTGATGGCTGTGTGACATTTCCAAAAGGAAATTGGTAGAAAATTCAAACAGGAGTGATCTCAGATTAAGAAACAACACAGACATCTTGAAGGCTCTTGGCCTGTAGAGTAAGATGACAGCAAGCAGAGATTCCCCCAGGCAGTTTTGCAGGATGCCTCGCCTTTCTGCCAGCCATCTGGGTTCATTTAAAAGCTCTGATTCTTTGTATGTGTGTTAGGCCACTGGTGTATGGGGGAGGGAATCCAACCTCTCACATTTCAGGATTGAGTGTGGGCTGGACTGTGGGCTAAAACCTTCTGCCTGGACCTTCTCAAAGGAGGCAACCTCATCTGCTGGTCCCTTCAGAGCAGCAATTTGACCAGCAACAGCTGCAGGGAGTATGCTTAGTGTATTCTTGATTCAATGTGAAAGATGTTAAAAAGGGAATTTCAGAAGCTCTATTGTTCAGAAGGGAACAGAACATCAGGGGAGAAAAAAGAAAGGACTGGAAAACATCCATGAAATTAGCTCCAAATCACTGCTGATCCTGAACATTTTCTGATGGGCTGTCCATCTTCTTTTGTGACTGAGATACATTTTACCATGACTAGCATGATTCAGATCACCCAGTAGCATATCCAAGAGTCTAATGTGCAAAATCTTTACCATTTTTGGAAAAAATTGCAGAAGCAGAGGACAACATCTGTTATGGTTTAATTTGCAGATTTGGGTGGCAGTGTAATTTTGAAAAAAAAAAAAGTACCATCAAAACTACAGAAACAAGTATAGTAGTAACTTTATTTCATCCCTGTATGTTGGTTTATAAATATTCTCCTTTCTTTTCATTTGGCAATTCTGCTTTCACACATTACACTAAGACATCATTTGGTTTCTTGGTGATATGTAAACCATGATTTATGACTTATAGGCAAATCAAATAAATTTGATCCAAATAAGCTGTGGCTTGGCACATATTGAACAAAATTTAGTTCAATATGAGAGCTCCAGTGTTTTGCTTATTTTTCTTAGGAGACAAAATAGACACAGCTTTGCTCACACATTTTCTTTGAGATTTGTGTTTTGTTTACATTAAAATACTTCCCAGATTGATAAGCACCACAATGCCCCCTCCTACAAAAACAATGACACTTTAACAACAAGCTACTACTCTCTGGACTACTGTAAATCCTATCTTCATCCAGTCAAACTATCTGTTCACCAAGACACCTACTTCTGTGTAAAACCATGGCACAGATGGTTAGTGGTAAACATAGGTGAATATTCCTTTAGTCTTATTTCATTAAGTCCCTAAAAGAAAACAAATGTAAATTCCTGAATTACCTAGACTGCACAAACAATAACCATGTATTAGATATGATCCTAATCTCTTGTAATATTGAATCTTCTGAAGATGCCCTCTTCCAATTTTCATTTTGTATGGAGGCAATTTTCTTCCAATATGAATAGGTTCTCACTGACCTAATGCACCCTGAAAGTGTTTAGTCCAAATATATTAGAATTCAACTGTGAGCCCTTTGTGCTAGTTTGAATGTTCTTCTTTGGATAGAATTTAATTAATTGATTGATTCAGGGATTTAGGGATTGAAATGGGGTGAAAATGAGTTTCATACAGCAAAAAAGAAAAAGAAAAATGTCTTCCCCCAAACACCAAAACCCACCTCACATAACATTAAAAAAAATGACCCAGTGTAAAATGTAAGATAAAATGCTCTTCAGGAGCAGCCTGAATGAGAATTTGTCACCTAAAATATTGTTGAGGCAATACTTCTCTGGTGAGTCATTGGCTCAGCTGACTTTTAATGGTAAATTTATTTCTGCTTGTAAAAGAAATGTTGCCTCGATTTTTCTTTTGTGGCCATTTTTTATATTATTTAGTTATGACAGAGCTTTTTTTGGATAGGCAGAGCAGTCTGAAATTTCACAGATTATCTCAAGGACCTTTTTCATAGCCTTTTCAAGCCACCCAAGTCTTTATACACTTACATCTGCTACTCAAGCAGAGCATTCACGCTTATAAGATTTAATGCCTTGCCTTCAAAGCTGATGAAAGGAAGATTTAATAACATGCTCTATGCAGAGTATTTTTATATTTGTTCTTCTACTGCTATTAGTCAATAGCATTGACTTCACTGTTCCGTGTTCTGTACTTCTGTGCATGCAGTATGCATTTTTCCACTTCTCTTCTGCTGCATGGGTTTGTCAGATATGTAAGCTGCCTTCTTAGTTGTCAACTTCTCAGCCAAAATATCCAGAAAAGGAGTGAAATTCTGTTCAACAGCCATTGCCATTGGAAAATATTGGGCCCAAATGCTATTTAGCAAAAATATTATCCAGAAGGCCTTAGAACTTCATCCTTATTCTGTTTTCTATATCAATTAGTGCCTTGAATTTCTGTGGGTCTCATCAGGAAGGCATTTGACATCAAAATTAATTAAGCTTTTCAATAATGGGATTCATACTATAGAATATTTTATGGCCTCTGAGTCACACCTGGCCCACAGCCTGCCCCTCTCCAGCCCATAGATAGGGGAGTTGAGATAGGTGTTAGCAGGGGCTGAGGTGACAAGAGGGCAACAAGGGATGGGGCAGCACCTCTCTATAATAGTCCCAATTTCTCACATGTACCATTGGGAATAATAATTGCCCACCCCTGCAGTAGAACAAGGGTAACTAGTAACCCCTTTTCTTATTAAAGTTTTGAAAGGGACTGGAAATTTATTTATCCAGGCTTTTTGGCAGTATTGATGTAACATTAGTATTATTATTTGTTTTATCTTTTTTTTTTTAAAAAAAATTCATGAATGCTTTAATACAACCTTTTGGGCACCAGGGACCGTTTCTGTGGCAATAAGCTTTTCTGCACACCGGTGGGGGTGTGCTTTCATGTGCTGCATGCATCCTGCGGAAGGGGCTTTGCTTGTTTATTTGGACCTGTTTCTGGCATGCTGAGTGTTGATGCCAGTCCATGGACCGGGAGTTGGGGACCCCTGCTTTAATGGTGTGTTGTAAGCCAGAGGTGTCAAACTCAATTTCATTGAGGGCCGCATCAGCATTGCGGCTGCCCTCAGGGGGCCAGGTGGGTATGGCTAGGGTGGGTGCAGCCTACTGGGTGGGTGTGGATGGAGTGGGTGTGGCCTACTGGGTGGGTGTGGCCAGCTCTATATCATTCGTGTCAAGGGTACCTTGGGGGCCTGGGCAGGAGTGGGATAGATCTGAGGGTCTCTGGCAGAAGGGGTGGGACCAGGGCAAGTGCCAAGACATGGTCCATGGAGGAGCCTCACTGTTCCTCTCAGGTCATGTGGGGGGGGGCTTATGGAGCTAAGACTGAATGCGTTTCAGCATAGAGGGCCACCACAAAATTGTACATTAGCTCCCGGCTGGCCTGGCCAGGGCCAAGGCAGAGGGGGCAGTTCCCTCACTGTTTCCAGGATGGCTTCGTGGGCCACATGAAACCACTTCGCAGGCTGCATCCGGCCCCCTGGCCTTGTGTTTGATATGTCTGTTGTAAACTGTCCAAACCTATAAAGGGACTGAGTGACATATAGTTTTTTAAAAAATAAAATAACACTTGATATAAATAAATACATAACGAGGCTTATATCAGTAGCTCATTGCAGTACTAAACTTCTACCCAATTTATTTATTTATTTACTTAGCATATGGCATAGCGCAAATGGATAACAGTAATCAAATTATATAGAAGGAGTATATAATACTATGGTGCACATGTGATAGAAATATGTATTCAATTTTGCAAGGAATTCAAGAAATTATTTATAAATAATGGGTTATATTTTAAAATACATTGATTCATAAGCACAGAGTAAGTGTTCTATATATTAATATCTAGACCATTTATCCAATTAAGTGCAGTATTTGTTAGTTGGAGAAAGTCTGCTTTTCCTATTGTATAAGCTCTCAAATATCAGGTAGTCACTAAGTGATAAGGGTCTGACGAGGCACAACCCCAGTCACATTCAGGGGAGGATACTCTGCCACATATAAACAAAGAATTTTGACTGATTCCATGCAAGATGCAGATCCAATTCAGAGTTTTCCAGGGTTTTCTGGCAGATGATATCAAAAACCACTAACTATTGCGTCGGGTCAGGTATATTTTTCCAGAATCCAGACATTTAATAGTACAGTTTATTTTTAGTTTACAGTTTACTTTCACCCAAACTCTTGTCCTTCAGTTTGCCATTCTCTACATGCTTTACTTAGGAGCAAACTCCTGTGGATTCAGTGCTGTAATTGCTATGTAGATATTGCATTGTTAGTCTCCATAATGGGTTGCCTTGAAAAACTAACTGATTCCAGTTATAGACAGAAGAATATCCCTTTCTCCATATGCAGGCACAACAGGGCTCCATCTTCCAAGTTAACTGAAATACCATAAAGGTTCTCTGAGGAATCTAACCTCATCAGATTGTTTCCTGCTCATAATCAGCAGTATTATTTATTCATTGGCTCCCAGCAGAGGAAGATCAAAGACAGACGAAGCAAGCAATAAATGCTTCAGTGGGGCCATGCATTAGCACCATGTTTATGGATGTTATTGCACGCCTGAGCCAAAAATAAAACCTCACAGAACTTAGCACAGAAAACTTCATTTGGGTTTATTTAGTTCAATTTTTAACAAAGAGATTTAGCCATATGTTGGTGGGTATAGTAGCATTTCTAAATCTCAGCAACTTTAAAGTGTGTAGATTTCAACAACCAGAATTCCCCAGCCAGCATGTTGGAAATTCTGGGAATCGAAGTCTACACATCTTAAAGTTACTGAGGTTGAGAAACATTGCAATAGAGGAAGCTAAGCAGAAGGCTCAACAATAACATTATACATTGTCATTTCCACACACTGGGTCTGTGAACTTCCATTTAAAATAGCCCATGGCATCTTGATTGTTGCCATCAGGCACTGCAGAAATTAAATCAAATAAAACAAATCAAAGCAAAATTAATACTTCACAACTCTTGACTAGTGATGCTCTTTTTTATGTATTCTGAACAATTTTCATCCAGAACTTTCATTCATCCATTTCAGGACATAATACAGAAGCAGCATTGAGTACCTTTGTGGGTAACTTTTAGCAGAGTTGGGATGAGGGTAATCTATCTGTTATGAGTATCCACCGTTTTTTGTGAGATGTTGTTGTTGTTAGTTGTGAAGTCATGTCCAACCCATAGCGACCGTATGGACAACATTCCTCCAGGCCTTCCTGTCCTCTACCATCTTCTGGAGATAGGGAGATAGGGAGTAAAAAAAAACCTGAATTATGGTAGTTCTTTCTTGCCCTTGCCTCTTCTAATTGACATACCGGTAGATAGGGTGCTTGGTGACAGGGTGCTCAGTTTGGATCCTTGTATCAATTACATATCTTGAACCCAGGGTGTCTAAGCGACGATGCCTTGTTCCAATGTGTGATTGCTATGCAAGTATGGAGGGAGAGGAACAAACTCAAGCTCAATCCTATCCAGAATAAGTTGATGTGGTTTCTCCCCCCTCCCCCCATTCCAACCACAGAAATCTTCCATTGTGGTCCTGAATTAGTTGGTAGTTCCCACTCAGGACTGGTATACAATGTGGAGATTTTTTTTCTTTTTGGGACTTGCTACTCCTACTCAAACAACAGTAGTCAGAATTTTTGCAGATTAATTTTGTGTCCCAGTTGCAGTCCCAGTTTTCTAGATTTTTTTTATGTCCCCTCCAGGCCATGTAGCAATATCAATATCAATATCAATTATCAATAACACTTAGACTTATATACCACACCATAGTGCTTTATAGCACTCTGGGTGGTTTACAATGTCAGCATTATTTGCATACTGCTTCCAACAATGGTGGACTTACAACCATTCATTTAGTGATCATTCAAAGTTGCAATGTACTGAAGAAAGCAACTTATAATTGGTCTTTGCAACTGGTCTATGACCATTCACCATGACTGCATGATTAAAATTCAGGCGCTTGACAACCAGCATGTATTTCCAATGACTGTCGTGCCCCAGGGTCAGTGGTCACCATTTCTGACCATCCCACTAGACTTCTGACAAGCAAAGTCAATGGGGGAAGCCATATTCACTTAATGATTACACAATTAACAACTGCAGTGATTTGCTTAATGATCCTGGCAAAAAAGATCATAAGGGGCACACCTCATTTAACAACCACAGAAATCCTGACCTTAATTGTGGTAGTAAATCAAGGACTACCTGTATTGATTTACGGGTTTTTTAAAAAAATATTTTTAATGTTGTATGTGTTGGCAGTTTTATACATTTTGAACGGTCTTGTAAATGCAATAAGTATGCCTTACTTTCAATAGGATGAGAGACAGACATAAGAGAAGATTCATACGGTAACACTTGTAAGGGTTCCCTCTACATCTGGAATATTAGATGTGACCTTTGGCTTCAGGCTCAGAACTGAAACCTCTTGTCCTGGAGATGCTGTCTCCAATTCTACAGAAAGGACACATGGGTATAATATTTGCTGGGTGAAAATAATATGAGAGCACAGCCAGAAATGATTTCCTAGGCTAAATATATTTAAATGGTTCATAATTATATTGAGACTCTCTGTATATACTAACTGCCTGAGAATATGCCTTTGTGCATACATTTGGAAACAAAGTTCATCAGAGGAAATTTCCAATGAAATTAGTGCATCAGTCCATGTGCTGTCAAGAAAGAAGACCAATTGTTATGCTCCTTTTGTTTTGATATTTAAAAATAGAGGATTTTCCTCTGTAAAACAGGAGATGCAACCATCCTATTTCCTTAAAGAAAGGATCTGAAGATTTATAATCTCATTCAAATATTAACTTCTGCATCCCTGAGCTGGGTCCTGAATGAATGTACCATGCCCCTTTTATGAACATGTTCATCAGTGAGTTCTGTTCAGACTAGGATCTGTGCTGAATATCCACAGCACCCTCCCATGGTAGTAATGACTGTGTCCCAATTCTCAGGAGGAGTTTTTCTCGGGAAGAACAGTGCCGCCAGCGTCAGTGAATGATTTATTGTTATGTATCAGCCCTGCAGGAGGAAAGTCATGAGGAGTCACCTCTTTTCAGGTGAAACTTTTTTTCAGAAAGGATGCATTTTTCAAAGAAAGGAAATTATTCTGGGATAGGTAGGAGTTTGTGAAGTAACCAAATGAAATAGTCAGACAACAAGAATTCTGACAATTAAGTTCTGCAGCTACTCCTTCTCTAGAAAAGAGGAGTTTTTCATTTATAAATGGGTAATTCTTTAGTAATATTTCCTGAATGACTTATCCAAGGACCAATCCTATAGACCTTGAGGAAATAGGGACAGTAAAGGGGAAATTAGTTTTAAAACTTGAAAATGATTTTTATTAACTGTCTATGTACAGACTCCTGTTGCCAGAGTTTGGGTTTGAATTCTAGTACATATGAAGAATCTCATATATCATGACTTGTAGTGACAGGGGAAATGTTGCAACACCAACACCAACAAAAATACAACATGGAAAACTACTAGATATGGAAGACTTCAGTTCTCAGAATTAATTAGCAGGCAAGAATTCTAGGAGTGCAAGTGCATATATCTGAAAATTGCCCCTATTGGGAAATACTAATCTAAAATATAAATCCTGAAACTGAGTTTTCTATGAAGGGTGACTGACTGCATTAAATAAAGGTTTTTCTTTGTCTCTAAAACCACTTGCAATCAGAATTATTTTTTCTTTCTGAAAACAATTGAAAAAAAGAGCTATCAGTTTCCTTTGAAATAAGAGTGAGATGTCTGGAGAATGGGTGTTAAACTCATTCAGTGAGAAGTTTATGTGCAGCACTAAAATACGTAATGTAATAATTTCTACATATTTGGGTATCAGTGTGCCAATGCAGCACATTGAAGGTAAAGAGTATGTATCTTCTTTTCTAAAAGTAATGTAAATTTGGAAGGAGGGGGCAAATCTCAGTATTCACAAAGTCTGAAACTGCATTTGAATCAGGACAAAAAGTAACTGTGTCTAAGTTTCTTGAAAAATTGAGACAAGAAAACAGACAAAAATTATTGTAAATTATATTCACTAGGTCATCCACCTACTATCACCTGCTAAGATATAAAAGAGTTGAGGATAGCAGGGCAAGGGAGAGAGAGAATGTAAACATTTCATTTTTGGAGTTGTACTAATAATGTATAGACTTAACTCAGTAAAAGTAGAGGAAATTCTTGGAATGTTGTCTACTTTAGATAATTTTTATGCATTACTTACTTTAGGATTTTAATGAAAGTTTGTAGTTTTGCTGAGCCTTCAAAATAGAGTGAACTTAAGCTGAATATTTGCATGAATTAAATGTATAAAAATTAGGGATAATAAGGGTTTTGTGACCCCTGTTGAGAGTCATAGGAATTTTCAGCCAACTAGTGAAGAGGCATTTTGAGAATCTTCACTGCATATCAAAACTAGATTTTATAATAACCTTGAATACCATCCAAGCCAATAAATCAGCTCATACAATAATTCACCTGGGAGAAATCTGTCATAATGAGTGAAAGGAGGAAATAAATTGAAATTTCAATAAATCATTACTAAAGGTTGGTAACAATGGCAAGGACTCATTATTCAAACTGAAAAGCAGCCTGGGATCCATCCAGAGGCCACCAAAGAAGAAGTACTTTTATTTTAATAGCTTAAGTAAGGTCCATTTTCATTGCAGATAATACAAAGTCTGTATGGTAAAAAAAAATCAGAGTATGACAAGAGGGAAATTGCAGTAGAACTCATAAAAGAATCAAATTTGGACTATATATTTTCATGGAAGGTGATAGAAAGAAGCTTCACATCTAGATAGAGGTAAAGGTTTCCCCTGTTCAGTTAGATGCTCATCTCTGTTTTTTGTCCAAAGGAGTCAGCATTGTTTGAAGACATTTTCCGTGGTCATGTGACCACCATGGCTATATGCCAAAAGTGCACAGAACATTGTTATCTCCCCATAGAAGTGATACCTATTAAACTACTCACATTTGCATGCTTTCAACCTGTTAGGTGGGGCAAGAACAGTCTGTCAGCTTTTCAGATGATAAGCTCAGAATCTTTAACTGTTGAGCTATCATGCCCCATCTATGTACACTTCTCATCTATGTACCATTAAAAGTCAGATGCATGGATTAATTTTCTCCAAACTCATGTTTTTCATGTGTGCATTAAAAACCAGATGCACAGGTATAGAGTAAGTGTTACCTGGCTCAATAGTAATAACTGCGAAAGAGATCTTGGAATCCTAGTGGACAATCACTTAAATATAGACTGCAGCTGCCAAAAAAGCCAACACAATTCTAGGTTATATTAACATTATATTATATTAGCATCCTGTCATACAGCATCACAGTCTGGTTTGGAAGCATCACTGCTTCAGACAAGAAGGCGGTGCAGAGAGTGGTGAGGATGGCCAAAAAGATCATTGGCAGTTCCTCCCTCCCATCCAGGACATAGCAAAGAAGTGTTGTTTGATCAGGGTCCATAAGATTATTGGGACACTACATACACTCTTCACAACCTGTTTTCCTTGTTACCTTTTGGGAGGAAGCTTCGTGGTATCTGTAGCAGAACATCCAGATTCAGCCATAGTTTCATTCCATACAGCATTAACCTTGTGAACTCTCAAGCTTCCTCCTTCCGTTATATATTCAAAATGGACAGTATTTAATATTTATTTGCTACGTATATGTATGAACATATACATATATTCATAGTATGTTTAGGTGTGTGTCATGTATGTGTTTCACTCTGAGAGTGGGCAACTAAATTTCATTTTTGATGTGTGCCGTTGTGCCCACAGTAAAAAAATGACAATAAAGGTTATCTTATCTTAAAAGGACAGAATCAAAATCTTGTGAAGTGTTAACACTACTTTCTAAAGCTTTACTAAGACCACACTTGGAATATTGCATCCAGTTTCGGTCACCACAATAAAAGATATTGATAGTCTGGAAAGAGTGCAGGGAAGACCAACAAAAATGATTAGGGAACTGGAGTCTAACACATATGAAGAACAGTTGCAGAAATTGGGTATGTCTAGTTTAATGAAAAGAAGGACTGGGGTGACATAATAGTAGTGTTCCAATATCTAAGGGGCTGCCACAAGAAAGAGGAGATCAACCTCCAAAGCACCTAGAAGCAGAATAAGAAGCAACGGATGAAAACTAATGAAGTGGGGAACCAACATAAAAGTAAGAATTCCATTAAAAGAAAACAAGAAAATGGGATAAGTTGCAAAGCAGTCTTGAAAGAGAAAAATCCAACATTTGTAAAAAAAAAAAAGTGTTTGAGATTATATTAGAGACAAACATTTTATAATTTAAAGATCAGGAGAAGGAAATCCTTCTTAATAGCAACTTCAGTGATGAGGTCATAGGAAAGGAGGATTAAGGTTAACTTCATCCAGCTTTATTTATTTTTCAGCCTATTTCTATATCACTTTCCTACTCTCCCCCCCAAAAAAATATTTTAAACATTTCTGTGCATTTTTTTGTTGGAAAAATAATAAGTACTTCATATGTATTTTTTTCTGAAAAGAATAATTAAATTTGGGACAGGGAGAAGGAGAGAATTAAACTAAATATTTTCTTAAATAAAATATTTATATTCAAAAAATATTCCATCTTGTTTCTAATATTGTGAGGTAAGTTGTATCTTCTGTTTAGAGTTGGTTAGGCCACCTAACTTTGATACTCTGGTACATCACTGATCTCACTGTTCAGTATGCACAATAAAGAGGCCTAAATGTATACTGTTATGTCCTGGGCCTGCTGAGTGACTCAGCAGGTGCAGGAAGCTGCAGAAAGGCCAGGGCAGACCACATGGATGCCCAGGACCAGACAGGCTGTCTCCAGCCTATTGCGCATGCGCAAGGTGGGAGAATCCGTTGCATTGATTGGTTGACACTGTCCCTGCAAAGGAGTATAAAAGGAATCCACGTCGTTTTGTATTGGTTCTATTGTGATCTGAATAAAGAGAAGACTGTTGTTACTCCTGCCTCGTCTCAATGCCTTTACATCGAAAACAGAGCATATACAGTTAGTCTTCGTCCTATAATTATAACTGAGCCTGGAATTATAACTGAGCCTGTAAATCATGCCATCGTCGTCACCATGACGAACTTTATAACCTTTCTTGCAGAAGTTGTTAAGCAAACACAGCATTTATAAAGCAAATGCTACCTAGAATTGTTAAGTAAACCTATTGTCTGCAATAAGCAATTTTTCTCATAAACTGGAAGTAAATGCCAGTTTCTGGGGGGGGGGGGAATATTGCTGTCATGTGACCACTGGATGCTGCTAATTGCTTTAAATGCAGGATAGCTGCCATGCATCCAAAATGCAATGAAGTAATTGCTGGGCAGATCATAAGTATCTTTTTCGGAGTCTACTGTTACTTTTAATGGTCACTAAGTGATTGGTCATAAGTCAAGGAATTAAAATGGATGGAGGAGCTCTTTGTTCTAGTGCAAGATCCCCTTCTTAGTGCCTCTGAGGACATGCCTGCTGGGTTCTCCAGAACTAAGGTAGAAACATGACTCTTTGACAAAATCCTACCGGTAGGTTATCATCATCACATTTAAGGGTCTTGCATATTTCTCTTCTGCAGAACAGGGTCAGTCAATGGCTATCGGTAAGAAGAACAGGGGAGGATAAGTGGAAGTACAGAAACGATAACATGGCATTTACATGTTTATTATGGCAATTCAGTAAGTGGTACATTACAAAACAGCCTTCCATGTTCTCTTACAACACTAGAGAGCATGCAGTTGGTTCTAGCTGCTAGGTATGTCACATTTGTAACCAACATTTGAAAAATAAAGAGTGTTTCTCCTTTAAATTTTCTGTACTAGGAAAAGCTTCACCTGATTTTTGATATAAAATATCACTAGGATTGAGTGGGTAGGTGTGTATAATCAGTTTTTTAAAAAGCATGTTTAAAAATAAAGCTTTCCTTTTTATAAAATGTATGTTATTGCTTTTGATTGTTTATACATGTACTACTGTTTCTGAAAGAATTTCAGGTCGAGAATACTTATATCTATTGATAAAGGATGAAGAACAAACTCTTCGTAAAGGATAATTGGAAATGAAGTTGTCCTTAAGCAAGCTTGAAAACCAGATTGGACTCAGAATTTTATTTAGAGATTTTTTCTTCCACATAAAGATGGTACTGTATGTATTTTCAGAACTACGAGTATCCAGTTCTGCTTTTTATTGTGCTGTACATTTTGATGGACAGCCATAATCCTTTAACTCTTGTAATTACTCATCTGGTGGTAGAACGAAATGATTGTCAGGGCTAGTACAGCTGCTGTTTACAAAGGTTCTTAAGCAGCTTGTTTTAAGATTGCATTAAATAGGAAACAAATGACTACAGTAGGCCATTTACATTTTATTTTGAGAAATGAATCAAAACTCTGCTCAGAATTCAACAGGGGTTGGAAATGTTGAGATTTCCAGGAGGAGATATAATGGACTCTCTCATTGGTATTTTGGGGGGGAGGAATAATGTTTATTCTCTCATCGTCCTCCTCTTAGAATACTGAAAGAGTAAAGAGCTAATCCTACAGAGTTTTTCTCCATTCTCTCTCTTTTTTTTGCCATTTGTTCCTCCCCAAACCATGACTGTCTAGACCAGTTATGGTGAACCTTTTAGAGACTGAGTGCCCAAACTGCAACCCAAACCCCACTTATTTATCCTCGGGTGCTGGGTGGGCATGGCCCAGTGGGTTGGCATGACCACTGGGTGGGCATGGTTGCAGTGGTCATGGCAGACTACGTGGGCGTGGCCAGGGTGGACATGGCCACCTCGATGTTGCTTGTGGGGAGAGACACCTGTAGAGGCCAGGCAGGGTTGGAAGAGATCCAGGGGGTCTCTGGTGGTGGGGATGGTGGACAGGAGGCTCATCCTGCAGGGTAAGGCGAGACCAGGCAGGGGGCAGGGCAGGGGTGCCATTGCCACAGGGCAAGGCAAGGCAAGGCAGGGACTGAGGCAGCTGCTGCCTGACACCATTGGCCCCCGCACACAGCAAGCACATAGCAGCCAATTGTGTCCATCAGCAGCCACAGCCTGCCACCTCTCAACCAATGCTCTCTGAGGCTCCGCAGCCCACTGTGAATACTAGGCCAGCCTTCCAGCAATAGGCAGAGTAGGGTAGGGGGGATCTGGTATACCGGTTTCTTACCTCCACCTGGCTTGTTCCACGGCCTTATGGCAGTAGCATTGGGCACAATGCGCAAGATGACAAATGGCCGGTTTTGGCGCAAAATGGCTGTTAGCTGCTGCCCACAGCCATTTGCCACCTTGCATTTCGCACCCAATTCAGTTGCCATGAGGCTGTGGAACAAGCCGGGCGGAGGTAAGGAACCAGTATACCAGTTTCTTATTGCCACCCGGCTTGTTCCATGGCCTCATGGCAGCGGTATTGAGCAGTTTTGGCATGGTGTGGCTGTTTGCCACCTTGCATATTGCGCCCAATGCCACTGTAATGCAGCTGAAAGGGGCTGTAGAACAAATGGGGCAGGTTCCCCCCTCACCTGCCCATTCAGCTACAGCTTTGGTGGTTCTGTAGGCAGAGCTACAAAGTTCTCTTCTCTGATAGAGAAAAGAACTTTGCATCTCAGTTTACAGAGCCACCAAAGCAGCAGATGGATCACCAGAGGCTCAGGGAGGGAGGGCAAAGTGGGCGGTCGGGTCATTGGTAAGAGCAATGCGGTTGAGCAGAAAGCGGTCTCAGAATAATTGGGGCAGGTAAGGAAAGAAATCCTCAATCCCCCCAGAAATTGCTTTTCTTTCCTTACCTGATTCCCAGCCCCATGCTGTTTCTCTTTCCCGATCTGCCGTCACTGCTTGTAAGGACAACGGAAGCTTTTTGGGGGGGGGGAAGGTCAATCAATCAATTCCAACTTCTCGTGAAAGATCACAAAGTTGGACTTGATTGATAGACCTTTTTCCCCATAAAAATTTTTCTTTTTTTCCTTGTATGCTTCAGCACCCTCTCTCCCCAAGCCTCCAGCGCTCAACCTGCTGCTTTGGTCAGCTTGCCAGCCCCCACCTCAATGCCCTACCCACCGCCATCTAGCACAGCCACCTCGGGGCTTCAGGGGCTGGCCTGACATGGGAAGGGCATGCGCCCTACCCTCCTACCACCATACAGAGTAAGTTTGCCATGCCTGCCTCTGCCCAGATGCCCTTGCCTCCTCCAAGTGGAGATTTTGTGAGAAGTTAGAAAGTCTAATGAAACTTTTTTTTTTACTGATAGTCCCACAAACATGCAGCGAAGGCTGAGAAGCGAATGGAGAAATGGAATGCAGCTGAAAGGCAGGTTAGTAAAAAAAATGCTTGGGGGAGGTGAGGGCATCAGGGAAGTGGCAGGCCTGGAACTTTACCCTGCACAGCTTTGGCAGGTGTCTGGCAGGGGGAGGGAAGCAACTGGCCTTCCACCATGCTAGTACTACTGCGTTGCTTCTTTACCCCATGCACAGACCCCGCCCCACATCTCGCATGGAGTGCCCTGCTCCTGCCACTCCCCCCAGCTCCACACAGACTTTCTTTCCAGCTCCAACACGTCACTTCCTCCGCTGCTGTGTGGGACTAAAAATAAAGTTCAATCAATCAATTTCAACTTTGCGAGATCTTTTTTTCCCTGCGAGAAGCTGAAATTGATTGATTGATTGAACTTTTTTTTTTTTGCACACGGCAACGGAGGCCTAATGCAAAAAGATTTTATAAAACCCAGCTTAAAAAGCCACTTGTCTGGGGAAATTTTGATGCAGGTTGCTCATGGATGGGACTTAAGGCCTTTGGACTGGGGCGACGGCGTGCGTGCCAACAGAGAGGGCTCTGCATGCCACCTGTGGCACGCCCGCCATAGGTTCGCCACCACAGGTCTAGACTCTGTCTAGAATAACAACTGTTAAACACTGTCTTCAAAATTTCTTTCTTTTTCTTTCTAGTTTATTTTTAGAAATTTGAGAATTTATTTCAGATTTAGCTTAATGTTTCTCAACTTTTTTGTCATTAAAGATGTACTGGTGTTATATCTTTCCTTCACTGCAGTCTTTCTCACTGTTCACACTTCTTAATCTATAAAAGTCCTAGGAGGAGAGTTTTGATAAACTGTCTCATATTCATCAACAACTTCTTGGGTACGTGAACTGTCCACAACCACAAAGGAATTTGGTCTATGGATCCCGTTTGTTAATCCCAGCACCTCAGTTTATAAACTGCTTTCTGAGGCTGATGATACTGTAAGAAGTGAGCCTCATAATAGAAAATAGCAAGAGATAAAAAAGCAAATATTAATTTCCCCAGAAGTAGTAAATGAAATCCCTATTTCATTGCTATAGGCTTTGGCTGTTTGCAATAAATTGCCGCTGCAATGAAGAAAACAATAGGAGAGTCATGGGGAAGTAATCCACATTTAAGTGGGATATTTGCTGCAAGGCATAGACCTCATTGAAACATAGAAAGGCAGAAAGGTATCAAACCACCTCAGAGATGGCTGTATAATGAAAGGCAGGCCATGTTAACTTTCTCAGGTATACTAGACAGGAATTATGAGCTACCGATACTTCTACTTTATTGTAAGACTACATTATCAGAACTTCCAAGTCTGAAAGTACAGATCTACTGCCGTCTCCTTTACAACCTCAGAAGTTAGGGATTGCCTCTTCTGAGCCCATTTTTCCACACACTGGCCCTCTAATGTAATCATTCCTAGGCAGCATCTCTTCCCCTTGATTCTCAAAGTACATGATATTTGCACAGCCAGACTTAATTCATTTTGAAATAAGAGCATGATCACCATACTTCACTCATAAGATTTTTACTAAGCTATCTTGCCATTTGAAATGAATTGGAAAGCAAATTTTCATTCATCATATGACATCATATGACTAGTCATGGAGAAAAAGTGCAGAATTTTCCACTTGGCACAAGTCAGAAAGTACCCATAATGTCAAAACCTCATGCCTCAAAAGGCAAAAGCACCACATACTATTTATCCTACCAGGTCTCCCAGTTTCAACGAATGACAGATTTAGCCATACTAAATGGCTTGCCTGAAATTTATTTATTCAGATATTTTCATATTGGGTCTGTAATCCTGCCAAACATAGACTTCTGTAGGATGGTTGGAGCTCAATTCTCTAAGCCTAGAAGCTTTTGTATGAGATTTAACAGTTTTTGATCTAAGGAAGTAGTGAAATTATGGAGCATTTGAGATTCTAAACAGAACAAAAATTACAATAGAAGAAGCAATTAAAAAAAAGCAGACAGACAACAAAAAGGAACAATGTGCAATTGCTCTGAAATACATGCAGAGCTGGAGACAATTTTCATCCTAAAACTTTCTCTAGCTTATAGTCAGGCAGGTTACAACATGCTCTAGATATTGGACTTCAGTTTCCATTGTCTCCAGCACATTATGATAAAAGGCAAAGGAGTATGGGCACTGTAATATAAAAATATAAAAAAAATACAAGGCATTATCCCTTATTTTCTATAAGCAGAAACAAGATACACTCATTTATAGAAATGGATTCTATCCTCTTTGTTATATTTCTCTATTCTAAAGCTACCCTCTAAGTGGTTTTCTATATAATATTTGGAAATCAGAAAGGATGGTCTAGGATTTTTTTATTTTGCAATTCTGCATTCCTTCCCCTTAATCTATCCTAAATCTGAATCCAGATCTCACTTCTTTGCATAATAAGAGAAATGTTTTTAATTAAATAAGGTTGTAGTTGGTAACCCAACTGGAGTTGTGTAAAAATCTCTTATCTAAAATTTTACCCTTCACCTACGAACTATTAATGGAGCAGCTATTAATGCAATTACTGTCACAGTTACCATTAAAATATAAAAATATTAGAATATACAGATGATGAAGGTGACGATCATGCTCATCCCAAATAAATTCACTACATTTGTTTATTTATAAATCTACTCCATTGAAGCTTATGGCGCTCAGCTGGTAAATAGAAGTTGTTCAACTTCCCAGTCTTAGTACCAACGAGTTTCTGTGACCAAGTGAAGATTAGAAACTGAGTTTTCCTTTTCTGTTAACTACATTATTGTCATACAGGTCTGTGTATGAGCATAAATTATCAGCTAAAATTATAATAATCAAAGTCATTGCCAAGTCATATTGGCAGAGGTCATTATTAAAGGCAGTGTCATTACTGAGAAAATCCTTTGTCACTGCATTCTCAGGTACTGAATGTGGCATTTTGTTCTAGTTGAAGGTTTGGGCCATTATAAAGGCAACTCTATCATATGGTTTGGGTTGATGTGACATAATGAACTACAGATTAGCCATTTTACTCTATTGTATCATATCATCATAACTAATGTGTTTGATTCAGCGTGTTGCATAAATCCAGGAAAGGGTAACTTCCAGAAACTATTGTTACCTGTTTAAAACTGGGCTTTGGTTTTACTAATGGTAAGCATAACTGACTAAAATGTGTACAAATTGGAAACTGCTATTGTTCCTAAGGAATTCCACAGATAACCTGGATATGATTGGCAATCTAGTCTATGCCTTCACTATCTTATTAAACAGTATTTTAGTTGATTAACACCATGATAGCTGATATAAGATGGCAATTGTGGGCTCATCTGGTTATGGATCCATATGGGAAACTCAGAATTTAAGAATATAAATTTATGAATGAAAATTCTCTCTCTCTCTCTCTCTCTCTCTCTGTGTGTGTGTGTGTGTGTGTGTGTGTGTGTGTGTAAGAATCCAAGTGTGAAAGTGAGTTGATAAATATATACAGGGAAGGAAGATGGAGGTACTTTTGTTAACATTAATGTTATGTCTGGATGGTCAACTACCACCTCTGAAGGACTAGGTTTTTGTTCTGGAGGTCCTTTTGGATTCAAGGTTCCTGTATGAACATCAAGTAAAAGCCAACATTAGAGAGATTTTTACACAGATTTTTACACAGTTTATACCAACTGCAATCTTATCTAATGCACAGGAACATGACTTAGGGTAACTCTCACCCTTATTGTCACTTAGGCAGATACTTAATGTGTTCTACCTAGGACCGCCTTTTAAGACTATTCAAAAACTACAGTTTGTCCAAAATGTAGAGGCCTATATACATATAATACTGGCATATGAGGCCACTTGTTCTACCAATTGGTTTCTGGGTACAATTTAAGGTGCTGTTTTGTTTATGGTTTGACACTTGGGTATCTGCAGGGTCACCTTCTCCAATCAATTGCTTAGTTTACCTAAGGCAGGGGTCAGCAACCAGCGGCTCCGGAGCCACATGCAGCTCTTTCATTCCTCTGCTGCGGCTCCCAGTCCTCCACCGCTGTGTGCGGTCCCACAAACAAAAGAAATGGGACTAAAAATGTTCAATCAATCAGTTCCAACTTCTTGCAGAAAAAAAGATCTTGTGAACTTGGAATTGATTGATTGAACATTTTTTTTAGTCCCACAAACTTCTTTTGTTTTTGGGACTGCACATTGTGGTGGAGGAAGTGACAGAGGACCACAGTGGAGCTGGAAAGAAGATGCCGCATGAGTATGAATGGGGGCAGGGAGTTGCCAAGCATCTTGTACGTAGCCGGGGAAATAGGCTGGGTGGGGGAACTGCCAATGCCGCTGCCATGAGGCTTGGCAGATCCCTCCCAAGCAGTCATGATTCCCCCACCCCAGCCAGTCAGCCACCATCGCCTGATCTATTTCTTGCCTGGCCAGCAGGCTGGCACAAAGCCTCACCGCTCTCCTCTTCCTCCGCATCCTCCCACTCAATCGGCTGAAGATATCGATGTGTACTGGGCCTAAGACAGAACCTTGTGGTACCCCACTGCTTACTTCCCTCTATGTAGATGTAATAAGGTTTGTTAGGCAGTTCAGAAAGTAAAAGGAGCTGAAGGTAGATGCTGATGTTTTTCAATCTCTTGTGACAGCCTTCTACCTTGCAGAGATCAGAATGATCTCCTGGTTCAGCAGGATGCTAAAAACCAAATTATCCCAGAAAGTATTCTAAAAGGCTAGGGAGTTTAAACATCTTTTATTTTTATTTTTACCTTGTTTATTTTTATCTTTTGATCATCATGGTTTATTTTGCTTTCAAATCTTCACTGTATTTTAGGTGGTATTATAAATCTGTTAATGTTTCTATCATATCAGCCACTAAGACTCATTTGGATTGGGACAGAAATGGAATAAATAAATAAATTCTTCACACTCAAATAAAATTATATCAATTGACATAGTAGAATGCAAGGGCAAGGGCAGTGTTCATGAGGTTCATGTCATCTTTACGTTAATCTTATAAGGACAATTAAAGTATTGCTATAAGGGAAGCATAATGAAAGTTTTAATCTGCAAATCATTTTCTCCATATCTTTTGTCTTCTAATATTTTAGTGTTGGTAGATGCCACATTAAAGAAACACTGGTAAGAATATAGGGAGTTTCAGTTTTCAGTTTCATCAGATGCTGGATCCACATCTGTTTCCAAATAGCCTTGTGGTTCAACCTCTTTTTATTTTAAACTGATATGCTAACTGTGAGGTCATTATCTAAGTACCAGCTCTTAGTGAAGCCCAAATGGCATCATTCATTTATATTGGAAATGAACATAAGGTCTGAAAATTTACAAAACAAATAAAGAAAATGAAGTAAAATATCAAAGAGAAGACTATATTTTCCCAACTAATATTGGATATGTTAAGCAATTGCAACGTTGATAGTTGGGAACAGTAAGCTAATAGAGAGGGGGAAGCGGGCATGGCTAGCTGGTAACCTAAGCATTCCACACTGCCCTATTTGGTTTTAAGTGCTACCTTTATAGCTATTATTTTCCTTTCTTCCTTTCAGAATGAGATTTATGTATCTTTATTACATCATTCTTATCTATCTAGTATTAATCATATGCATCAGACTCATCAGCTCCTGTCCTCCCTAGGCCTGGATCCAAGGCTTCTCTAGGCTTGGCTTCTCTGGCCTATGGAAGTTACTAGATTAAGGATGGTTGCACCAGAATGATGCATACAACTTTTTCTGAAGGGTTGGAATAAATCATCCAATAGAAATCTAAGTTGTGAACAACTGTTCAGGTTTCATCTTTCATGCATACAGTCATCCTTTCTGTGCATGTATGCATCTGGGGCTGTTTTTCTTTTAATCTTTGCTTTCCTCCTCTTAAATCAGGATAGCACAATTAAGAAGCCTTATCCAATTTCTGAATTCAGCCACCCTTCCAAGTCTATTTCCTCTGCAGTATGGGCATACATTTTTGCATTTATTCAGTACTCAATGCTTTTTTTAAAGTTATATTACCCAATTATCCTATCAGCCACTATTCATTGTGTTAGGCATGACTAACTGATCTAAGTCAAACTATTTGACTCTTTATAGATTTGTATTTTACCCTCAACTCTTTTTTTGTTTTGGATTTTACTAATTTATTTCCAACTATGATATTTGCTCTCATTTGTACATCAATCAAATCAAGCTGTTATTTTGTTTTTTCTTCTTTCAGCTACACTCCACATCTGTCAGCTATATAAAATGTGGGGATTTATTGAAACTGTGTGAATCCTTTAACTGCATTGGTAGAAGCGCCATACATGAGGAACAATTATTCTGCCCAAATTCCATGTTTCCCCTGATGCATATAAATTTAATCATATGCAACCACTGGAGAAGTGACCGTGCATTTGGCTTGGATTTCTGCCTTTCCTGCTTATCTGCCAGTGGTGAGCTCTTGCTTCAGCCTTCTTTATAGGATCAAGCTAACTCTCCTTAGCAGAGTGTATTTAACAAGACAAGTTTATACTGCACTAGCTTTATGCTGACACTTATTGAAGTTTCCCTATGTAGAGAGTTATAAAATCCAAAACCAATCAGATGTTTAAAGTGAAAACATAGAAAATATTTCTCCAAGAGTTTCCTAGAACAGGAATTACAATGATTTTTATAGAAAGAGGTAAGGTCTTGTCAAAAAGAAAAGAAAAGGTAAAGAAAGTCCCACCCAATGCCCAGAAATAACTTAACAAACCATAAAGCATCTTTTAAAACACCACAAATAGCTATGTAATCATGCACATGGGGAAAATGTTGATGAAAAATTCAGTTATAAAATAACAGAGGCATAAAATGGAGGTCATTCAAAAATTAAAAATTAAAATATATAGAAAACAGGGAAGACAACATTTAATGTTGCAAATTAAATCAATAGAGTAACTCTTGAGCAAAATTGTTAGCACATGTTTATTGCAGGGAGAATGATTGGGCCGTGATTAGTTGGCTCTTCTGTTTAGATTTACATATTCCTTTTCCTCCTGTCTTTTTTTTTCCTGAGAATTTATTTTCAATGTTACAGAAAGTGAGGATTGAATGAAAGTCAGCTACCTTGGAGAAACTGACTTTTGCTTTGCCCAGTCAAGGACAATGCTCCATCTATGATGTTCTGGATCAAATCAGCAAATCAGAAATTATTTAGGAGCTTTGATGATGTCCAGTTTTCAGTAGTTATGCCTGTATAAGCAGTTATATATGACACATTCTTTTCAGTAACAAAATCTGAATTCTATCTTACATTATTACACTATTCATATGCTACATCCACAACTCTATGTGGATGTATAACCCATATCAATAATAGATTAAAAGTATGATCACAGTAGAGCAAAATATATAACAATAAAATGAATCAATAAAATAAATTAGCTCCGTTTTATGCCTCTGTTATTTTATAACTGAATTTTTCAACCATAACATACCAAGACAATATCATATAAAAATAACTAGGTGTAAGTTATTAAAGGGGGAAAGCCACCTCTCAGTAGAAAGCCTTTCTGGAAAAGTCAGATCTTCATGGCTTTTCTAAATGCCAACAGATTTGATGATGATCTGATCCCAGTGCTAAAGTTGGCTTTGAACTCTTATGGTGGCACTCTTAGAGAGGAGGCTGAAAGAGGATAATCCTGTAGTTACCAGGTCTTAAAACATGTAGTCCTTGAATGGTGACAACCAGCTCCTTTATTTGCACAAGAAATTCAAAAATAAACAGATTAGTGCCTTACTTGATACACTGCATTTTCTTTAGCAAAAAAAATAATGTTTTATTACAAGTGATCATATTTCTTCATAATCAAATAAAGGATTCTGTTTTTCCTTTCTTATGCTAATGTGGATGCAAAAATGAGACAATGTTATATGGAGGCCCATGATCTGTCCTGCCATTGCACAATGCAGAATATACATTAAGAGTCTTTTAAGAATGTAGATTTTCACTGAATGTTAAGTTATTCATAACGGTAATGTTGTTTTGTGATGAAATCAATTATCCAGTATGTCTGCTGGATAGTTCAAACAGAATCTTTCTGCCTACCTAGCTACCTAAGACAAGGCAACCTCTGTTTCATTGGTTATTCATCTGTTGAAATGCTTTTAATAGCTAAATGTTGGACTCCAGTTCTAGGATATACATAGTTATTTTGTCTCAGATTAGCTGAAGAAGCTACTTCCTCATAGACAATGGAATAAAGAACAAATACATGTTAAAAAGCAATGTACTTTGTTCTAATATCCATATGTCAAAGTGAGGCACTATTGTCCACTATTGGTTATTCAGTCAGCTTCATGGAGTTGCACAGTTGTGCCTAGATTTGTTTATACAACTAAAAATTATCCATCTTTTTATCTTCACAAATTCCAGGTTGATTCATGAGCTGGATTATTTTTGGCTCCTATATTTTATGTGCTGAATTCCTGTTGCCTTTCCACAACCCTCAAGTTAATAAAGTCAACTAGTTGAGGTTGGTTTCATTTCTGGGATTCACTAATGAATTTATATTAGGTTAGATCTTGAAAGGTCTTGAAAATGAACAATCATGATAAACAGGCTAATAGAAAAGGGTTTGCTTAATTAGGGAAAAAAGAGCAATTAGCTTGTCAGTGTTTAAGCTCACAGAAGCTACACAAGAGAAACCTATCAAAGTAGTTATTGACCTTTTAAACCCTCCAACTCTTCTGTCATTGATGTTTAATGGGAGAGTCACTTAGTCTGTCAAGTTAATAACTAAGGTAATGAAGTAGTCTAGGACTTTGTTTAACTACTTTGTTATCTCTAGACTAATTTTAGAAATTTAAAAATAGATGATCTAAAAATAATTTTTTTAAATTGGCAAGTTTATTTTTCATTGACAATGGAGGAGCTGTTTCTAACTCCCAAATATATTTGAGGGTCTTTTCTCATAGAAGAAAGCTAAAAATATGCTAATTAAACAACTTTGTAGAATGCTTTTATAAAATAGTAAGATGTCAGAAATCAGTGCTAATAAAATGTCTTTTTATTTTATTTTTCTTGCCCATGCTGGAAGAATTAGTTAAAACAGAAATCTCAGAATGTAATCTTGAAAGACTGCTGTGAGTCAGAATATTCTTTCACTTGAAACTCTCTAGAATGGATTACATGGATTATAGTTCACAGCATCCCCATTTAGCACAGCCAACCACTGACAAGAATGTACTTACGTGCAACATCACAATGCAAGTACAAAAGTACAAAGTTTGTACCACAATGTCACAATATACATTACTTCATAAGTCCTCACCCCATGCCCCACTCCCATGGTAGATCATGCTGACCTAAATGGACTGTGGCCACATAACACACCAAGAACAGTATCATGCCAATTTTTTAAGGATCATCTCTGAATTGACTGACCTCATAGTCCTGGGAATTGAGTCAATTTATTTCTAATTCTCATCACATATTCTGCAAAATCGCAACTGGCTGATAATTTCATTTGAATTGCTGCAGTTCTGCAGATCTTGGAAGCAGCCCATTTTCTTATTGGCAGCAACTCTTTTCTCACCTTACCTCCTGGCTCTGGGCCTTAAGCCAGCCATTACTTCCCCTCTCCCTCTTCCTCCATAGAATTGTAGCATCTGTTTCTGGACTTTGTCTCTTATTCAATAAAAGTTTTATCATTCTCCCCCCAATCTAAATACTGTAAAAACAGGCAACGACTATTGGGGGAAATGCCTGATTGCGAAATTACCAGGGTGCTTCCATTTCATCTATGTAAGTCAGAAGTTGTTGTTGATTTTAGACTACATAGAAATAATGCTTTGACATCCAACAAGCCAGTTGATTATTTAAAAAAACAAACCTGTCACCGTTTATTTATTTATTTATTTATTTATTTATTTATTTATTTATTTATTTATTTATTTATTATTAGTAAACTACCCACAAATCTACACAAATACATGTGATGAAAGATATGAAGAGAAAATTAGCAGTTTCTTTGTTTTCTTTATAGTTTATAGTGAGCTGCTCAGAATTGCTTGTAGGTGGTCACATAAATCTTTTAAATAAATAAATATACTTCTTTTTTTTCCAGTGCATCAGGGTAAGAGTTCTTTTCTTACCCCACATCCAGTGGTAGCCTAAGGGTAAGGGACCTGTATGGGATAATGCTTTGCGAGGTTTTTTTTTCCTTGGGTATCTGCAGAAAAATAGAGTGAGTACCATCTGGCTCATGGTATTGTCTGCATTTCAAAGTCATAAGAAGACAATTGCCAATTGCTGAAGCCCTGGGATGGAGTGAAAGCTGGTAAAATGGCAGTACCCTTAGCTAAAATGTGATTGTTTAATTGAAGTATAACTGCATTGTTTAAAAAAATGATTGCTCAGTTAATTATGTGCTTATAAATTATTGAATTGCACCAGTGTGTTCAATTTGAAGCTGAGGTACTAAATTATAGGTAGTATGTCATTCTCTGGGCTGAGACAGAAAAGACCTACACAGGGATTGATTGGAGATAAAAATAGGTTGCTTAAAGTTAGGCATCAGATCACCACATTATCAGCATCAAAAAGATTAGTCAAAAGCCAATAGAAGAGAATAGTGATGCTGTGAAAAGATGCTGTGCTCACCCAAAGGAGTACTATGTCTTGCTAGGAGGTTTGATGCACGTACATTTTATTGTTATATAATTCCTATCTTGTGAATTCTGTTGGACTGAAAAATTGAGATTTTTCAGAAAAAAAATAACTAAGCAATAAAGCATACTATAAAAGACTTGTGCCAAAAATAGGGCAACTGAAAGCATTAGTTTTCTCACAGATCTTTAGTTGTGGATCTCTCATCACATTTCCAACTTAACGTAATAAATTGTTAAGGATATTGAAGAAGGGGCTCAGAAGGCAAAACTGAAGATTCTGTGCAGCTCACAACATTCAAAGGGTGCTTTGGTGCCATTCACTGGTTATGTTCATAGGTTACATTACATTAAGCCAAAACCAAACAAACATGTTTTAAGTTATGCTTAGATATATGACTGGCTTTATATATCACTGAAGCCAAGTCAACGCTAAACAAACCATGTTACATCTTAGGAAGATGTGTGAATCCAGTCATTGTATCCAGCCTAGCAACCCTGTAGTATTAATGGCATAATAAAATAGTATGCCGATGTGATTTCCTGAACAGAAAGCATGATAAAATGTTAACTGCTAAACAAGAAAAAGAATTTTCTAGCTGAACTTATTTTTAAAAGTAAAAAAGACAGGATAAACATCAAATAAATTCCTAAGTGTGATTGTATCTAGGCATGCAAAAATCTCTTGTATTCAAATTCTATATAAATGAAGAGAACTCAAAAAATATTGTAATATATTGTGTGTATCTTCTCTGAAAGTTTTTATGTAATGCTGTTAAAGAAACATGATCTTTTTAGGATGTTTTAGTTTTTTAAAGCAACAGCCTATTTACAGCTTTTGGTCTACGGCCAATGAGGTATTTTATACAAGACCATCAACCCACAGTCTCTGATGGAGTCAGTGTCCTTTGATGAACACTGAAGGCCCTTCTCATTACTACTTCCAGTTTTTCAAGAAGCTAAATGTGGTGATCTATGTGGGAGGCCTTGGCTTGAGGCTGTCACATAGGAGGCCAGATGGAACACACACAGGCATTTGTGTAAAATTTAAGGTGTGTAGTGTCTGATTTTCAGTATTGGCCACAGCTTTCTTTTAAAATGTCAGATGCTGGGTCATCCATAAAGTACCCCTGTCAATTTCCTTAATGTGTTGTTTTGTAGCATTTGAGGCAGAAGAAAGGCTGCTAGGAAGACTAGAGTGCAAGCCAAAAGGGTTAGTTTTCTTCTGAAAGCTAAGAATAAGAACAAGCAAATTTCTCCTATACCCAATTACTTGCTTGGCATATGGCATTTTGCACTTATAGTGTACCAAAACTGGATTGATAAAAGGATTTGTAAGGATCTTCTTCCCAAAAAAATATTTTTAACAAACTCATCTTTTTAAACTTTGTGTGCTTCCCATGCATTTCCCCTCCTTTCTAGGCTCCAAAATCACTTTAATTAACTTTCCTCTTTCTCCGAATGAATCTTCCTGGTTCATTAGATGAGACTATATGACTAGATACACACTATGCATCAAGTGTGTGTGTGTGTGTGTGTGTGTGTGTGTGTGTGTCCTTTTTCCAGATATCACCACCTTAACATCATAAGCAGGTTTTCTAGTCCCAATAAGTTTTGAATGATGTTAGCAAGAGTTCTTGGTAGGGTGATTCTTCCAGAAAGTTTGAAAGCAGAAGGGTGAACCTAAGATTAATCCACAACTGAGATGAGAGCAGGTAGTATTCTTTATAAATAAGGACAGCCAATTCACTTAAGAGTAACTCCAAAATCAAAATCAGAAGCTTTCAGTGGCTATTTCTGTATTAATTCTCTACAAACTACCACAATGTAAAAAAGATGTTGACCGCAATGTAAAAAAGATGTTTCAATTCTAGAAAGAGTGCAGAGAATAGCAACAAAGATGATCAGGGGACTGGAGGCTAAAATATATAAAGAACAGTTGCTGGAATTGGGTATGTCTAGTTTAATGAAGAGAAGGACGAGGGGTGACATGATAGCAGTGTTCCAATATCTCAGGGGCTGCCACAAAGAAGAGGGAGTCAAGCTATTCTCCAAAACATCTGAAGGCAGGACAAGAGGCAATGGATCAAAACTAATCTGTTACTCTGTTATACATAAACATGGCTGAACCATTTACACAAATTTAGATAATAGGTAATATCACCTGACAACTCTAAAATAACTACTTTAATATTGAGAAACTTGAACCTTCATAACTAGATCTGTACATGATGATATAATCAGACCAAAGTTACAAAGACGTCTGATTACAGATATTACCTATACTGAAAGACAGTTTACAAAGACGTATAAAATTGGAACATGGAATTTGAGAAATATAAAGCAGAAAAAAATTGAAACTGTCAGACTGAAAATGAAGCATTCTAAATAGGATGTTTAGGAATAATTGTTCCTGAGTACACAAGAATGGACCACTTTCAATTGACATCAAAACATATATTTGAAATGTTACTGTAATTCAATAAACAATAAAACTGTACATATTAGAATTTACACATATGGGTACCTAATATCTATGCAAAAGTGGAAGACAGTAAGAAATCTTATGTAAATTGAAAGAGGTACTAATAGTAACACTCAAAAATAATATATACTACTAATAGATAATTGGAATGCAAAACTTGATGAACAGGAAAATTTCTGGAAAATTAGAATTAAATATATACAATAAAAAGCAGAAAATAGAATAATACAATTTTGCAAAAGAGAATGCTTTGTTCATTGCTAACACTTGCTTCAAGCAACACAAAGACAAAATCTGTATCTGAATATTAAAATCAGACTGACTATGTAATAGAAAATTTAAGATAGAGAAATGGTTACTAGGATATTTCTAAATACAGATTGTGAAACCAGCAATGACTTAAGAATGTCAGCTATATACTCTGAGCTTAGAAAATTCAGAATATCAGGCCTGGAGGGCATAATAGTAGAATATAATATTAATGTAAGAAACACATTCAGGACATTCTAACTTATGTAAAAGAGAACCTAAGAAACATGAGATAAGAAACATTGTGAAAGTTGAAGCAGGAACAAAGTTCTGTACTATCATTAAAAGATGAAGGATGAAAGCCTTGACATTAAAAGATGGAGGATGAATACCTTGAGGAATGTATAATAACTGAATATAGACTTTCAACATCAAATAAGAAGAGACTGTATATCAAGGCTGGTGTTCCTGAGGGTTTTCAATCTTCATGCTGTAGGGAGGAAATCTGGGTTGGCTCAGGATTTCATGGTAACAACAGGTTTGTCACTAGGATCAAAACAAGATGGCAAGCACCAGTACAAAGCATAGTACCATTTAGTTTTGTCTTTGTGTCTATATGTTTTAGCATAAACTGGCAGAGGAAAACATCCACCTTGGTCTGCTTAAAGAAGAGGCCTCTTCATGGCTCTAAAAATTGTAATTTACTTTGCCTATTGTGTTACAAGATTGAACAGTGTTGCATGGTGAAAGGAAATATAACTTTCTGCATAAACCATCTGCTTTTAATCATTTTAATAATGTATCTTTTTCTCTTTTAGAAGAGAACTGTAAGGTATGTTAGACCAGATTATTTTTTCGCCAAGGATTTTTTGAGCTTGTTGAGATGACCTCACAGAATCTTTCAAATCTATACTATAATTCTTGACTCTTAAGCTTAGCAATGCTATCATACTGGATCTTATGAGTTAAATGTTGGATTAATACTCTTAATGTGCTTGTTTAATTTGGGTTACCAGATTAGGTATACCAACTGCTATAATTTATAAAATTTATTTTTTGTGTGAATTAAATCAATAGTTAGGGTTTATAGCTTATAATATTTATATTAAAAAATCTGTTAGCAGTATTCAGCTGATGTGTTAGGAGCAAGGGAGATTAGAATAGCCCCCCAAAAAACTAATCATGGAGAAACCTGTTTGTCTTTCTTGCCTCTTTACTTTCAGCTGGGACCCCTAGGCTCTCTCTTCATTTGTTCTCATTAAAGACTCTAGGAGTTAGGTTTGGTTGATGGATAGTGATTTGCTCCAAGTTAAATCCATGGATGAATACGGATGAACCTAGATCTCCCTGATCTGGTTTAAAACTTGAACCATTTCTGTTATGTCCTGGGCCTGCTGAATTGCTCAGCAGGCTCAGGAAGGCTGCAGAGAGTCCCGGGCAGACCACGTGGTTGCCCGGGACCGGACAGGCTGTCGCCAGCCTTGTGTGCAAACACAAGGTGCGAAACCAGCCTTGCATTGATTGGTTGATGCTGTCCTTGCAAGGAGACTATAAAAGGCCTGCATGCCATTTTGTTACTGTTCTGTTCTGTTGCTGACTTGCAATAAAGAAGACTTGCTTTTGTGTTACTTGCTTTGTCTAAATCCTTTGACTCGCGAACAGAACAATTTCCACAAAGCTTAAATATGATACCAATGTTTAAATAGCAGAAAATTAATATTTGTAAAGTTTAAGAGTAACTCCCATACATTACAAATACTAATTTCTTGCTATTTAACCATGATATAAGAGTAGTCTTATTGGGATGGTTTTAAAAAAGTGTACCTTACTTTTATCTATAGACTATACTTAAACTATCTTTGGAGGGGTTCATGCCTGGCATATCTATTTGACACTTCATTTAAATCAAGCTTATTATTTAACAAGAAAAAGTATTCTGCTCTTTCTTTAGAGATATCAAAAAGATATCTGTCTCCAATCATTTTGCTAAAAAAAAGTTATTCTATTTTAATGGAATATTAATACCTTGAATCTTGTTTTCCTTGTTTCTGGTTTAAAGCCTTAATATACTTGTAGAGTTTTATTTAAAAAAAAAACCAACAACTCTACAAGTATATTAAGGCTTTAAACCAGAAACATGGATTAAGTTTGACTGAGTCCCATGGAACTAATTTCTGAAAAGATATCCATAAATGATTATTATTTATTGTTTATTATAGAGAATAAAATACAAAACAGTAAAACAAAAAAACAAAATGAAACAAAAGCATACATTCAACCCCAACCATAAAAAAGAAAAAAGTGTACAAAAAAAGAAAAGAAAAAGCAATAAATTCTCCTTTTACAAATATATACATATGTGTATATGTACATGTACATATACATACATATATTTGTGAAAGGGGAGGAGAATTTACTGCTTTTTCTTTTCTTTTTTGTGTGTATATATATAAAATCTTCTTTTATAAAAATATTTAAAAAGCAGTCAAAAGGTTGGGCTATCATAAGAACATAAGAAGAGCCATGCTGAATCAGGCCAAAGCCCATCGAGTCCAGCATTCTGTGTCACACAGTGGCCCACCAATTGTACATGGGGATCTTGAGCAGAAAGAGAAGGCAAAACCCTCCCTTTCCCTTGACCCCCAACAAATGGTACTCAAGGGAATCCTGCCTGCCTCAACAAACATAGAGGTGGCACATGGACATCTGTTTTAATAACCACCGATACACTTGGCATCCATGAATCTATCTAGCCCTGCCTTGAAGCTGTCAAGGCTGACAGCTGTCACGACCCCTTCTGGAAGTGAATTCCATAAATCAATGACCCTCTGGGTGAAGAAATATTTCCCTTTATTTGTCCTCACTTTCTTAGCTATGAGCTTTAGGGAGTGCCCCCTTGTCCTGGTATTGTGTGATAGAGAAAAGAATTTTTCTCTATCCACCTTTTCTATCCCATGCATGATTTTATACACTTCAATCAAGTCACCCCTTAAACACCGTCTTTCAAGGCTGAAGAGACCAAGGCGTTGCAATCTGGTTTCATAAGGGAAGCGCTCCATTTCCTTGATCATTCTTGTTGCCCTTTTTTGCACCTTTTCCAGTTCCATTATATCCTTCTTGAGGTGCGGTGACAAGAACTGTACACAGTACTCCAAGTGTGGTCTCACCATCGATCTGTACAGAGGCAATACAACACTTGCTGACTTATTTTCGATTCCTTTCCTAATCATGCCAAGCATGGAATTTGCTTTTTTTACTGCTGCTGCGCATTGGGTTGACATCTTCATCGAGCTGTCCACCAAAACCCCAAGATCCCTTTCTTGGGTTGTCTCAGAAAGTTTGGTCCCCATCAGTTGGTAAGTATAATTGGGGTTCTTTGCCCCGATGTGCATAACTTTGCACTTGTTTAGGTTAAAATGCATTTGCCACTTTGTTGCCCACTCACACAATTTCGAGAGATCCTTCTGGAGCTCCCAACAATCAGTTTCACTTTTCACAACCCGGAACAATTTAGTGTCATCAGCAAACTTGGCTACCTCACTATTAACTTCTACATCCAGATCATTGATGAATAAATTAAAAAATAAAGGTCCCAAAACTGAACCTTGGGGTACACCACTTCTCACTTCTTTCCATCCAGAGAATTGTCCATTTATTGCCACCCTTTGCTTCCTACAATTTAGCCAGTTACCAATCCAGGACAAGACCTGTCCTCTAATTCCGTGGCTGGAGAGCTTTTTTAGGAGCCTTTGGTGAGGAACTTTGTCAAAAGCCTTTTGAAAGTCAAGATATACAATATCAACTGGGGCCTCTTTATCCATGTATTTATTTACACCCTCAAAGAATTCTAACAAGTTAGTAAGACATGATTTGCCTTTGCAGAAACCATGTTGATTTTATTTCAGTTTGCCTGGAACTGAGGTTAGACTGACTGGTCTATAGTTTCCTGGATCACCTCTGGATCCTTTCTTGAAGATTGGGGTTATATTTGCTTCCCTCCAATCCTCCGGTACAGTACCTGATCTTAGGGAAAGATTATATATTTTAGCTAGAAGTTCAGCAATTTCACACTTGAGTTCCTTGAGAATTCTAGGGTGGATGCCATCTGGACCGGCGATTTGTTGACGTTTAGTTTAGAAAGGCATGCAAGAACATCTTCCTTGTTTATCTCTATCAGGTTTAATTCTTCTATTTCCCTCCCTGGGAAAACTAATTCAGTGGCAGGCAAATGTTCTCTATCCTCGGTGAAAACGGAGGCAAAGAAGTCATTTAGCCTCTCAGCAATCTCCTTGTCTTCTCTGATTATCCCCTTCTGACCATTGTCATCAAGTGGCCCAACTGATTTTCTGGTTGGGTTCCTGCTTCTGATGTACTTAAAAAAAGTTTTGTTATTATTTTTTAATATTCTTGGCTATATGCTCCTCAAAGTCTCTCTTGGCTTTCATGACTATCGCCTTGCATTTGGTCTGCCAGAGTTTGTGATCCCTCCTGTTCTCCTCGGTAGGAAGAGCCTTCCATTTCTTAAATGAGTTTTTCTTCTTTCCAATAACCTCCTTTACCTCATTCGTAAGCCATACTGGTATCCTCTTTGACTTGCCAGTCCTCTTTCTTCTTTTAGGAATGCATTTTATTTGAGCCTGCTGTAACGTATTTTTAAACAGTTTCCAAGCATTTTGGAGGGATTTGACTTTTTTTTACTGTTCCTTTTAGTTTCTTCTTTACTATTTTCCTCATTTTGTCAAAATTCCCTCTGTGAAAGTTTAAGGTCTCTGTGTTAGTTTTCACTGACAATTTGCTATCCATGGTTAAGTTGAAGGTTATTGTGTTGTGATCACTAGTTCCTATGGGCTCGGTTACAAGGACATCATGAACCAAATCCTGTGCGTTAGTTAGAACCAAGTCCAGGATCCCCTTTCCCCTGGTAGGTTCCATGACCATCTGCTCAAGGGAATAATTGGCTAACATGTTGAGGAACCTTGTCTCTCTTTCATGTGTAGAACAAGAATTTACCCAATCTATTTGGGGATAGTTGAAGTCCCCCATTATGACTACCCTATTTCTTTTTGAGGCCTCCTTAAATTCATTTTCCAAATAGCAATCTGCCTCTGGAGTTTGGTTGGGAGGGCGATAGCAGATCCCTAACGTCAGATTAGTTTCCTGTCCTGGGATTTTTATCCACAATGTTTCTGTGGGTGAGTTTGAATTTTCTTGAATTTCGAGCTCATGAGATTCTAACTCCTCATTTATGTACAAGGCCACGCCACCACCATTTCTCCCTCTCCTGTCCATCCTATACAATTTGTAACCTGGAATCCTTGTGTCCCATTGGTTTTCATCTGTCCACCAGGTTTCTGTTATGTCGATAATATCAATATTATTTTCCTTCACCAAGCATTCCAATTCCCCTATTTTTGCTCGAATGTTTCTAGCATTCATGTACAGACATTTATATGTAATTTTCTGGTGCACTTTCAACTTTGACTGTGGATTTTGACTGTAGAATTTGGTTGTAGAATTTGTAGATGGTCTACCATGTCCTTCTGCTTGACTATTACAATTTAGTTTTCCTGTTGACTCACCAATGTGTGCATAACTTCCACCCTCCATATTAGGCAGTACACCTTCTCAAACGGAAGCTGCCCAGCTCCTGTCGACTTGCCCCTATGAATCAGTTTAAAAGCTGCTCTGAAACCTTTTTAATATTAGTCGCCAACAGTCTGGTTCCATTATGGTTCAAATGTAACCCGTCCCTTCTGTACAGGTGTGGCTTGTCCCAAAATGTGTCCCAGTTCCTAATGAATCTAAACCCTTCCTCCCGGCACCACTGCCTCATCCACGCATTGAAGCTCCTGAGCTCTGCCTGTCTAGCTGGCTCTGCACGTGGAACAGATAGCATTTCTGAGAATGCAACCTTGGGGGTCCTGGACTTTAATCTTCTACCTAGCAACCTAAATTTAGCTTCCAGGACCTTCCGCTTAGCTTTCCCAATGTCATTGGTACCGACATGTACCACAACAGTTGGCTCCACCCCAGCACTGTCTATCGGCCTGTCTAGATGCCTTGTGATGTCCGCAACCTTTGCACCCGGCAGGCAGTTTACCATGCGGTCAACGCTTCCATCACAAACCCGTCTCTCTATATTTCTAACAATTGAATCACCCACTACAAGAATCCCCCCTCCCACCACCCGCAGAGAAGTATCCTCAGTGCAAGAGAATATGGGCACATCCTCCAGGGAAGGGGTCTCAACTAAGGGAGCCTGTCCCTCTTCCACAGATTGATGTCCTCCCTGCCCAAGATCTCCATTCTCCAAAGCAGCTGGAGAGCTGCTCAGCATGGAGTGGGACGCTCCTGCTGCATCCCTGAAGATCTTCTTCTGCCTCGCTATCTCTCTCTGCTTCTCCAGGTCTGCTACCTTGGCTTCAAGGGAAAGAACCTGTTCCCTGAGAGCCAGGAGCTCATTGCACCGATCACACACCCAAGATTTTGTCCAGCAGACAGATAGTCATACATGTGACACTCAATACAAAACACTGGGAAGCTCCCCTCCGTCTGCTGGCTATCTATCTCCATTTCTTGTTATTATATGTTTGCTGTTATTATTATACTAATTATTATTTTAAAAAACACAGCTTTTTTGGGTTGTTCAAATTTTTGTTTTGGTCTCAGTTTACTTTTTGGATTTTTTCTTACTTGTTTTAGGATTTTATCGCGCGCCGTCAGGGGCGCGATGGCTGCTAAAAAAAAGGTGAATTTGTAATTAAACAGGAAACCCCACAAACTTACCAGGGCTCAGCAGGTAATTCTTCCCAAGGTTCCTGCCAAGTTCCCTTTTCCCTTTTTATTTCCTGTTTTAAGTCCTTATTTGAAAAAGCTCTGCCCAAGCAAAAGCAGCTGCCTCTCTGCCCCACAAGGAAGAGTGGGGTCATAGGTCATCTGTCCCAGAGCTTTGCCTGTTTTAGCTGCTTCTGTTATTTCAAAAGTTGTTATTGGACTATTCAAAATTTGCTTGTAATAGTTTAGGAAGATTTTTAGTTGTTATATACTCCTCCATAGTATCTAAAGAGATTTCTTGTTCTTTATATAAATTGGTATAATAATTCCAAAATAGGCTTTTAATTTTTTTGTTATCCATATAAGTCTTATTCTCCTCTTAAAGCTTGGTTATCATCTTCTTTTCTGTCTGTTTTCTTACTTTGTATGCCACATTCTCCCTGATTTGTTTGCATGTTCAAAAAACATGTTGTTTTGTATATTTGTGTATCTTTTCAATATCTGAAAACAGTCAATAAAGAATTTTGTTGTTGCAATAATTTTAGCTGATTAAGTATGTTAGGATCTTCTGGTGAATTCTGGAGTTCCCTCTCCTTCAGTTTAATTTCTTGTAGCACATTTTGGATTTTTTTGTCCATCTTCCTCTTAATTGCTGTATTGTATTGTATTAAATGTCCTCATATCACAGCCTTACAAGCATCCCAAACTGTTGTCAAATTGGTTTCCTTATCTAAATTATTATTAAAATAGTCTTGAAGTACCTATTTACATTCTTCAACAATTTGTAGTCTCTGCAAAACAGACTCATTTAATCTTCATTTAAATTAGGACTCCAACGGTTACTACTATTGAGCAAAGTACCCCCTATACTATACCTGTGCATTTGGTTTTTCTTGCCCAAATGTAGAACCTTACTTTTTTCACCATTGAATTTCATTTTGTTAGATAGCGCCCAATGTTCAAGTCTGTCAAGATCCTTCTGTATCTTAAATCTATCTTCTGGAGTGTTGGCTATTCCTGCCAGCCTAGAGTTCTTCGTGCAGCCATGTTGGTTTCTTTTGAGAGCTATTATTTTCTTCTTTGTGCTTTTCAAAATTTCCCAAGCTTCATGAGTTGTTTTCCCCTTGACGATTCTCATCCATAGAATCCTTCCCAAGCTCTGTCTAATTTTATTTAAATTAGCTCTCTTAAAGTCCAAGACTCTAGTTTGACTCTGTTCTATTGCTTGTGCTTGAATAATGTTGAATTCCAATCCTGTGACTTCAACATCTTCTATCATTTCATCTCTGTTAGTGAGAATTAGGTCCAATATGGCTGATCCCCTAGTTCCCATCTCTACTTTTTGGGAGACAAAGTTGTCTGCTAGGTTTATCAGGAATCTGTTTGATCTTCCACTTGGTACAGAGTTTGTCTCCCAGTTGATGTCAGGGTAATTAAAGTCCCCCATTACTTTAATTATTTGACTAGCAAAAAGTTCATCTATTTCCTCTGTTTGGTTGGGTGGCCTATAGTATACACCTATGGCAATGTCATTCCCCCCCCCTTTATATTGACTCAAATGCATCCAAGACAGTTTTCATCATTGTTGTGCTCTATTTCTGTAGAGATGTAGTTATTTCTTAAATAGAGAGCAACTCCACCTCCTCTTTTATTTGGTCTTTTTCTTTTAAATAATTTAAATCCCTCTAGCTGTGTGTTCCATTTGTGGCTTTCATCCCAAGTTTCTGTAATGGCAACAATATCATATCTGCCCTCATTCACCCTGTTTATTGCTCATAATCTGTATGTTGGTATATAGACATTTGAGTCCTTTATGACTGACCCTGTGTTTACTTTCTACAGAACCTGTGTGATGCCTGAGTTCCCCTATTTTCTTACCACCTGTTTGATTAGTGCACTTGATGTGGCACTCACTATTAAAAGCTTGACTTCTTTCGAAACCTCTGTATCCTTTCCTAAATTTACATCCCTTATAATTGAATCACCAACCAGAAAGTGGCTTCTCTTTTTGGATGCCTTGCTCTTTTTGCATGACTGAAGTGTGATACCTGATTTACACTTTCCTTTGTCCAAAACAAGTTCTTCATTTTGAACCATGATCCCCTGCTTATTTGAATTATCATCATCACAACTACCTTGACCTGTCTCCTTAGTGTCCCTATTAAGGTCAGCAAGGGTACTTTATCTGTTATGCAGGGACACAGCGAAAGCTTTGTGTTTATGGTTCACAGCTCTTATCCTGCCAGATCCCATGGTTGTCCATACTGCCCTTCTCCTGCAGGATCTTTATGGTAGAGGGGGCTGACAGCACAACAGGTCAATAGAGCAGAAGGGCTGAACTGGACACCTAATTTTTGCCTGGAGAGCACAGATTACAGACCCTAGATAAGTAATCTGTCCTTGTAGACTAGTGATAGGACAGTTTCCAAGTTTGAAAAGAGTACTGCGAAAGACAGCTACAAAACAAGTGTTGCACTGAACTAAGCCAGACATTCTGAAATAAAATAAAATCACAATCTCAGATGCACTTGCCCTGAATGTCCTGCTACTGTTTTAGATTTTTAGTTATATGATTTCTCAAAGTAGCACGGGCCGCTACTTTTCTATGACGTGCTAGTTGAGGGAGATAAGTAAGGATACCATCCACAGCATAAAAGTTAAAAACAGTAAAAGATTTATCAGAATAATATTTGGAATTTTGCTTATTAGTAACATCTTGTTAGCAAATCAAAGCCAAAAGCCTGACTGGAAAGATTACCATCACCACTGTAAAACGTAGTCCAATGTTTTTGGGACACTTGGGTTGCAAGTTTTCTGTACCTTTTCTTGAGAGTGAGATTCTTTTTTTAATTAGTGGCATTGTTTTCCTGATGAATCTGCATTGGAGTTTTTGTATAGCAGCTATCTATACTTGAACCAACTTCCGTCATTACCAGGCACTATATGACTGGTATGAGATAGAGAGAATTATCATCAAAAACATATATTTTGGGTTCAAAATAATAATGATGCAATTAATGCTCTTTACATGCAAGGTTGTAAACTTGATAATAAACAATTCTGGTGGAAACTGCCAAAATGAGTAAGAAAATTCCCCTTAAAGTTTCTCTTAGATTACGATAGACATCTAAGCCATGCTTTATACATTCCTGTATACATTCCTGATAATCCATTGTTTAATCTAGGTTTATTGTTTTATTTATTTTATTTATATGCCACCCATCTCACAGTCAAATGACTCTGGGTATATGTGCAAGAAAAGATAATATGTACAAGAAGATGAGACATTGACTGGACTAAATTCAGACAACATGCAAGTCCTAAAATAGGGTTTTGAAATTGGATTACAGTTTAGTACATTCTTGAACCAGATATAAAGAATGAGAAAGTTGAGAAGACTATCACTTGTTTTAGCATCCTGTCACAAGCAAGATTCTGCTTGTGTTTTTCTCTAGCCTTTGTAATTCCTTGCAAAGACTGAAAATTTTACTTTAATATGTGCTGTAAATAAGCCCCCAATGCAAAAATTGGCTTATAACATGTAGAACTAACAAAATTCAGTCAAGATGAATATCAGAAGTGAAAGAATTAAGTATGGCAGTAAAAAAACAAAAATTAATTGAATTTATATTAATCACGGTTTGTTGTACCTATCATATTATTAGCTAGGTTTATATATTGTTACAAATCACTGCTGGGTTAAAACAACCTATATCCAGTGGTGGGATTCAGGCAGTTTACACCAGTTCTGTAGAACCGGTAGCTAGTTTTTTGTTGCCCAGGCCCAGAATGGATTTCCGGAAGTGGCATCCACAAAGAGAACCGATTGTTCACATATTTGAATCCCACCACTGCCTATATATAAACCAATGAAAGATCACTGTGGCTTAATGTGATCTGTGAATCTGTTAATGACTGATAAAAAAACCTGGATACTAAACAGATTATGAACTAGTTGATTTTCATCAATATTTTGTAATGAAACCAGTAACCTTCTGAGTTTTCAACATGTTAAATGAGATTGCTTATTCAGTAATAAATAAAAGTTAACAGCTCTCTGCTTATTCAAATTCAAAATACATGCCCACATCATCTTAAATCTTTAAAACAGTTGTACCAATGTCCTTGGGTTTTTAAAAAGTGTATGCTGTCAGTAATATTGAACTTCACACTTCAGCTGTGTTCCCATACAAATATTTGTTTAGAAACACCACCTGGAGCAATGAAAATTTGAAAGGCCACTCAGTGACTTGATGAATCATTCTGCAAATAGTACCTCAGTATTATTTTAAACGTTAGCAGTATAAGCCAGCTACTTGAAATTTGTAAGAATGACAAGAAGTTATGTTTGTATTTAAGGAAAAGACAAATAAGAGCTCATGAAAAGTATACATTATATGGCAGGAGAGGAATGAGATTTTCAATATTCTATATTTGTAGGCTAGTGGAGTAGGCAACTGGCAACATATGTGACATAATATATGGTGCAAATGAAGTGATTTATGTGCTTGTTTAAGACATGATTATCCACATATATAATTGCATCATTTGTGTGATGTCATGATTCATGGGCTGTAATTTACTGAGTTGTTATAGATACTTGTTATAGTTATAGATACTAGTCTCCATGCCATCTCATATTCTTGCACAATTTATCTTTTCTTGCACATGGGTGGCATACAAATAAAATAAGTACTGTATAGTGTCTTATCTGTACTCATCTTTTTATATCTTCAAATACAAGTTTATTTATCTTAGTCTTACACACACACACACACATTTACATTTTCTCTATCCCTTTAATGTGCAAGTCTCTCCCTCTCTTTTTTTTACAACTCCAAATGCTATACTGAGTAAGTATGAGAGTCAAAATAGCCTCCTTATTTTCCATTAAATCTAGTGGAAACATGAAGAATTGGTTGATAAACCATAAACAATAATTTATAACCCAAATAGTCATATATGGTCCTAAATCTAAAAAAATCAAAATGCACTTTGGTTTAGTATGATTTGTGCACATAATTGCTAATTGTGTCATTAAAAAAAGAAATATATTTGTATTGTATGTGTGGTGCAGAATATAATTTAATTTTATGGAAATGAAAAACTCTTGTTTAAATTGCATGAAAATTTAAGATGCTTTATGTGTAAGTGACTTTTACTGAAGTAGATTTTTTATTGCTCGAGGGGAAATAGTGTAATCCATTTTTATTTCAATAAAACCTACAAATTAAGGTCAAAGTATAATGCAGTTACTAGAAGTGGAGATCATTAGTTTCTAATCTTTACCAGTTTATCATTATCTTGATTATTAGTTTAGTGACCAATAAGACAACTCTGCCACATAATTTTTCATTTTAATAGAAAAAGGTATTTTAGAGTATGACACATTAACTTTATCTTCCGCTTGGAATCTACTTGCAACTTTAACTAAAGATCAAAGAACTTCTCTTCTCTATGTTACCACTATGAATGACAGCCTGCCTGTGAGTAATTCTGAAGATCAACCCCTAGAATAAAAATAATAATACCTCTTCCTTAGTTAGATCGGTAAAATCAAAGCACTTTAATATCATTCTTTAAGAAGAGGTCATTTTTAAGCTTACTGAAATGATAGGGGTCCGTTTAATTTTTTTAAAAAAATAATGATTTCTTGATTAGCCAATTCCCTGTTACAGCCTTTATTGAGCTATTGAAAATAATTTTAATAATTTGGCTGAGACCAAAGAGCTACTTAACTACCCTGATGGACTGTTATGCTCTCTGTAGAGGTTTCTTTCCGTCTTTCCCCAACCATACTGAACATTTTGTGGAAGATGTTAGGTCAGAATGTGGCTTTCCAAGATTTTTTACAAGCAAAAGGTTCAAGCATTTCCATTTGAAAGGATCAAGCAGAAATCTCCTGGAAGCACTGGGAAGTGGTTACCAATCAGTGTGGAACAAGGGTAGGAAAATTGGTGCTTTTCAGATGTTTTGGACTTCAATTCACATAATGGTCCATCCTTCCTAGAGCAGACTGGATTTGAAATCCAATAAATCTATAATACACCAAAGTGCCCATTTCTGGAGTAGATGCAAGACAGGTGAACTGACTGAATTAGGCAGATTCCTAGGCTCCCACCAATTACCTCTATATACAGCTTCCCCAATAGGAAGCCCCAAAGGATCCAGGTGGACTAAATCTTGGAAAAAGTTACCGGAATCCCTCAATTTATCCAAATTAGGCACTGTTTCATGGAAAGCCCCAAATTTTCCTCTTTAGGCTGCTGTATTTTGCTCTCAGTTCACATTTTGATTAGGATTTGGTGCCTGGATATTATTTATATTATATTATATTATATTATATTATATTATATTATATTATATTATATTATATTATATTATATTATATTATATTATATTATATTATATTATATTATATTATATTATATTATATTATATTATATTATATTATATTATATTATATTATATTATATTATATTATATTATATTATATTATATTATATTATATTATATTATATTATATTATATTATATTATATTATATTATATTATATTATATTATATTATATTATATTATATTATATTATATTATATTATATTATATTATATTATATTATATTATATTATTATTAATGATATATTATATAACATACAAATTATTAATATTTTTGTCCATCTATTGAATTCTTCCCAATTACTTTGGATAGGCAGATATTGTTTGATGGTGTTAAAGGTATTATTGCAGGGTATAAAATGTTCCAAGAAAGGCTACTTTTTGCGATTGACTGTTGTGAATACACAGAGTTCAAGTGGTGTTCCAGAAGTTTTGGGATTGTATCCGAGATGCCTATTATTAGTAGTACTACCTTTGCTTTCTTTTACTACCTCTATTTGGTCTTTGTATTTTGTGATTTTTCTCCAGTACTTTTTCTTCTATTTTGCTGTCTCCAGGTACTTCCATATCTACTATCCAGACCTTTTTTGTCTTTACCATCAACAATTGTTAAGTCTGGGATGTTATGTGGTAGTGCTTGTTTATTTGAATTCTAAAGTCCTAGAGCACTTTAATATTCTCATTTTCTATTTCTCAATTTTATGGTCTCACAAGTTCTTCTTTACAGGCAAATAGTATTTCTTGCAGATATTTCAATGTACCATTGTTACTACCTGGCCATGCTGCTGTTTGTAGTCAAACTATGCAATCTTCCTGCAGCAGATAATTTGGCAGTCCACTGTTTCTTCAACTTTTTTACAGAGGCGTTATTTGTTGATGGTTGCTGTCTTCTCCATTCTAGTTTTGTATACATTCATTCTTAAGTTTTAGTCTTGTGCAACCAGAATTAGCCCCACTATCTTCAACTTTCCTATTCTAAACCATTGCCATTGTTATCTGCTACTCTTATTATTTACATATAAAATTCACATTTCATATAATGTGAAATCATAACTTCCAGGTTTTTTAGCCGATATTGGCCTTCAGATATATCAAGTTATTATCAAGAATCTGCAATGCTATAATGTATGGAGATAATATATATGCAGATCCAAACAGAACGGCCTTTTGTAATTGACATATGGAAATTTTGTCAATTTGTAGATTTCTAAGTGCTGTTTTTATTGTATGGTACCCAGTGTGCCTATAACCACAGGGACCACCACAGCTAGTTTATGCCATAATCTTTCAATTTTGATTTTCAGATCTTGATACTTTGTGTTGTTCTCTAACACTTTGTCCAACTCTATACTAGTATCTCCTATTATTGCCACATAAGTTATCCACACTTCCTCTTCTGTACCATAGTTTAATATTATGAGCCAAGAGTTTTTTGGTTTATATTTGGAAATCCTGTAATATTTTAGCCAGCTTATTTTTGACTTTTCAATTCTATGTTCCTGCCATCACTGGCACCTGATAACATTTTGGTGACTGGGTTATACTGTTGTTTGTAATTTATTTTGAAATCTTCTTGCATGAGTTAGAATATAATCTACTATTTCTTCTGCCTCTTTGCACAATTTGTATTTTGAATCATTTGTCAATTTTTTAATTGTAGCTTTTATTGCATTAGTTCAAATAGCTTCTTCTTTAGCAACTATAATAAATCCTTCATTTGTTTTAATGTTCTAGTTGTGAGCCATTGTCAGATTGTACCAGTATTTACTTTCTCTCAATCTTTTGCAGCAATTGACCATGCAATGCATTTTTTTGTCAGTATTTCGTTCTTGTTTTTAATTACATTGTTTCAATAGTCATGTTTTATTTCCTGCACATTCATTAAGTTTCAACTTTTAACTTGCTGTCTCTTCTGTAATCTGCCAATGCACACTATTCTTCTTTGACAATTTGTTTGAATTGAAATAAACCTCTGTCCCCGTTTCTGAAGGGCAGGTATAATATATCAATATCACCACAGGATGTAAAGCAAAAATACATGTAAAGCAAAACTACAAATCATTAATTTTCAGTCCAAATTGTCCAGTGAAGCTTGTGTCCAGTTAATAACCCCATATCACATGTATGATCCAGATATTGATGGTTTTGATAGCATTTCCACCATTCAATATTGTATTTAGCAATTTTCTCACTCTTTAGGTGTATTCTTTATTAATCACGTTTTTAACTTGTCCAGGCTTGATGTTATCTAACTTAAAATGCCCAGATACTTCATCCGGAAGGCTCTTGATGCTTTGGCCATTCAGCATTTCAATTCCATTACTGCTCATGATTTTACCCTGATTTATTGCTACTATAGCACATTTCTTAGGCCAAATTCCATTGCTATAATCTGTGTAAAAATTCTTACAATAGTTCTCCTCCAGAACTAGATTTTGATTTCTGATTTTCCAGAGTTTCAGACCATCCATATAAAGCACATTCTGAGTTTTCATTAGCATTTTTTTTCTATTTTATAACCAAGATTTATTTTCTTCAAAATTAAAAAGCGTAGAATCATAGCAATGACAAATAAAATGGGTGATGAGTCACCATTGAAGATACCTCTCCTAATGTTGACAAGCTTCATTGTTTTTATTTAAAAATAGAGGGGGAAAAGGGGGGCTGTCAAAGTATGGATGTTGTTTCCCCCGACATTGGGCTTGAGTCCCATCCAGTTTGGACTTTCTTATCACACTCTGCTTTCTTTAGTAATAACCATCCATCAAAATCCCCAAATAATTCTAGTCCTTGACAAAATAAGGTTGCTGAACTCTGGTTACAACCTTTGTTCCAAAATCAGCTTGTTAGTGAGTCCTTTAATCCAGATCTAGACTTCCACATTTGGGTTTTCAGGTTCCACAACTGACTGTGCTATATAATAAAACATTATTTCAGAAAATCCCCTAAAAGGATTTGCTATATAATCTGAAAATGATGAGGTCAAACAAACAGAAGCCCCAAATCCCAAAGGGATACATGCAACAAGACTTAACATGTTCTGGATTCAAGCATGGAAAGAGAACACTGCACTACAAAGTAAAATATGTACAGGTAATCCTCGAGTTACAAGTGTAATCGAGCCTGCCCATTCCACTCGTAATTCAAAAACTCGTAGAGTGAATCTTGTTCGAGGTACGAGATCACTCCCTTGTTCGTTAAAATGCATGTGGCTCATTAAGCAAACATAAGGTATCTCAGGGTAGGAAAGGCCATGGAGGGCCTAGTGCTGGAACAGGCCCCCAAAGCTTCCCTGACCCACTAAGATACCGCACACTTCCCCCTCCCTTTCTTCCACGCTAGATTCATATGGAAAAGATCCGCCTCCTCTCTGCCACAGTTCCTGCTGCCGCCTGGATTCGAGGCCGGGGAATGCTTCCGTGACACCCCCGTGGCCTGATCCAGGCTCCAGAGGCCTTTTCCAGGTCACTGCTGTCCGGATTTGAGGTTGCAAATGCTTCCATGCACCCCACATGGCTGGATCTGGGCTCTGGAGCTGTGGCCTGGATTTGAAGCCAGCAAACATTTCTGTGCACTCCGCGTGGCCCGATCTAGGCTTTTGAAACCTTTTCCAGGCTGCTGCCACCTGGATTTGAGGCCGGGAAAACTTCTGCACACCCCACGTGGCCCGATCTGGGCTCCAGAGGCCTTTTCCAAACCTGATTGGGCTGAGCGGAGGCTGCGTAAGCGTTTGCCAGGGTGAATGTTGCAGAGCGCTCATTCATAAGGGCGAATGATTGCCATGGTGCTGCAATATTCATAACTTCGGGACATGCTCGTAAACACTAGGGAGCGCTCATCACATAATTTTGAATGAGTGTTAAGTGAACACTCGTAACTCAGGGATTACCCGAGCGCTGAGTTAGGCAGAATAAATGTGCAAATGAATAGAAAATGATAGAAATGTATTAGGTCATCACAGCCAGAAAAAAAGAGTAATGAAGGCTTTAGGGAATATTGTGTATACTTTTGGCAACAAAACTTGGAACATTGAACTTCTATAAATTAGGCACATCAGAAATCAAATTCCTGCATAGTGTTACAATATGTTCTATTTGTTTCCTTATATTTTCTATCAGTCTACATTGTTAATATCTCTGAACTGTGGAAGATTGAATGTGTTGACTTTTTCTGGCAATAACTTCAAGGAAATCTTCATATTTTGTTCTTTGGAACTTTTAATTTTAAAAAAATCAGTATTCTAATCAACCTGAACATATTATCTTTCACCAGGCCAAGAAAACCATTGTTTTTGTATTTCCCTGACAAGCTGAATCCTGTATCTAAACATGCATTCCAGAATGGCAATTTTGTTAGTCTATTTTAGCAAAACAGTCTTCTAGCATCATAAATAAGATATTTTAAACTACAGCATTTCAACTGATATATGCATCTGATGAGACTGGCTATTTTTCTCAATCCAGTGATCCCAAGATGTATTGGAATTTTATCCATCTCTATCCATGCACTGACAGGCATTACTTTGGGGATGGCGGAACTAGCTACAATCCAAGAAAACTTATACCACATTCAGGTTGTAAATACTATTGTCTAAGCCTCTTCGTAGCTGGTCTTTACAAATATATTTCCATCACTTAACATTGAGGCACTTCACACAGGAAAGAAATCTATCTGTGAAGCTACTTATTATTCCATAATACAATAAATTCAAATAGGGCAGCGGTTCTCAACCTATGGGTCACGACCCCATTTGGGATCAAACGACCATTTCACGGGGGTCACCAAACACCGCCGTCCGCCATTTTTTTCCATTTTTTCCATTTTTTTCCATTTTTTCATTTTTTTCGGCCAGCGCATGCGCAGTTCGGCCCGTCGCGTGCACGCGACGGGCCGAACCACACATGTGTGGCGTGCACAATGACCCGATCCGCACATGCACAGCACAACGGGCCGAACTGCGCATGCGCAGTGCAACAGGGCTGCTCGCCTCCCACCGCTGCCTCAGAGACTCCGGCAGGCACACTGAGGAGCGGTCCAGAGCAGGCGGGCGCAAAGCTGCCTCCTTCTCGCTCCGCTCTGCCACGTCCCAGGCCCAGCCTCCAGCTCGCCCTCCGGCAGCCGGCCAAGCGGTCGGGGTAGCCGGACCTCGAGGCAGACCCGCACTTCACCGAGACTGGCCTGGCTGTGGCGAGAGGTGCCCGGCGGCCCGAGAGAAGTGAAAGGCGCCCGGCGGCTGCCTCCGCCCCCCAAGTCCGCGCTCCGGACTGGCATCCAGGTCGCAGCGCTCCGCCTGCCAGGCTCGTTCGCAGGGCCAGCCGTTCCGCAGGGCCAGCAGCAGCCACAGGTAGGTAGGCGGGCGGCAGGACTGGGGAGCCCGCCCAGGCCAGCTCACTCTCGGCACCAGTCCCGCTCGGGTCGGGCTGGCCAGCCAGGCGGGGGGCATCTGGCCAGGCTCCCTGGCTCCCTCCCTGGCTCGGCCTCCCCCCATGCCCGGCAGGGACTCACCAGGTAGTTCATCTTGCCGATCCGCTTGCTGGGCGCCTTACCGCCTGCTTCGGCCACCACTGCCGAGCGAAGGAGGGAGGGAGGGAGGGAGCAGGGCCGAGGCAAAGCCAGAGCCAGGCAGGCAGGCAGGCAGCCCCCACGCGCTCGGCCGCCCCCCTGCGGCGCCTGGGAGGAGGAAGGGGAGCCGGAGCCCCGCCGCCCCCATTGTCCGCCGCAGAGAAAAGGGGGCGGCACTGGCAAGGGCCGGCCAGGGAGGAGGGCGAGGAAAGGAGCACGGACTTGGGGGCCGGAGGCGGCTGCCGGGCGCCTTTAGCTTCTCTCGGGCCGCCGGGCGCCTCTTGCCACAGCCTCGAGGTCCGGCTACCCCGACCGCTTGGCTGGCTGCCAGAGGGCGAGGAGGAGGCCGGGCCTGGGACGTGGCGGAGCGGAGTGGGAAGGAGGCAGCTTTGCACCCGCCTGCTCCGGACCGCTCCTCAGTGTGCCTGCCGGAGTCTCTGAGGCAGCGGTGGGAGGCGAGGCAGGCCTGGTCTGGAGCCGGCCGGCCCGCCAGTTCTGCGCATACATAGTTCAGCACATCGCGTGCGTGCGCAGATCGGCCCGTTGCACGCGCATGCGCAGATCGGCCTGTCGCAGTCCGCCATTTTGTTTTTTTAAAAAAAAAAATTTCATCGCATGCGCCATGCATGCGCGGATCGGCCCGTCACATGCGCATGCAGAGATCGGCCCATCGCGGTCCGCCCGTCGCGGTCCGGGTCGGGGTCGCGGCACACATGGGCGGCGCAAGTGGGGTCTCAACCTGAAAAAGGTTGAGAACCACTGAAATAGGGGCTAAAAAGCTAAGGTCTTGCTCTCCAGTTAGCTTTAGTACATGAATTCACAGCTAGGAGAATGTCCTCTATGACATGGAATAGAATCGGGACTAATCAGAAGTACTCTATATATGTATGGCACTATCAACCATAATAGAAAAAGCCCATTCTAAGTATACTTAATTTATAGGAGGGGTTACAGAAATATAGTATACAGATTAGTTCTGTGCTTAATTTTCAGCTAACCCTGATTTAACTTTTGCTTACATTTATTTTATTAATTGAGATGCATTTTGAAGTTTGCTTAAGTATGGAACTGAGAATTTGTAGTGTGTTCTAAAATATTATTTTGTGAACTAAAGGACTAGCTTACAGAAAAACTATCATTTTATTTAATAATGATGCAGACACTATTTCTTCCTGTTTTATTTCTGGAAATTTTTTTCCATCTAGATTCTTTCATTAAATCTCTACTCAAATGCATCTTTTTGATGAAAAAAAAAAAGCAATCATTTGAATGTTACAAGCACTCTTGCCTGTTTTATTGGCCCAGAACAAAAGACAACATCTTGTTTATTTTAGTTTTAAATGCAGTTTATTGACAGTGAAGATAAAACATAAAAGCTCTTCATTTGGGCTTCTTTTCTTTTTTTTTCTCCCAAGCCTTTCACTTTGAAGTGCAGCATAAGCAGCTTTTGAACTTTCAAATATTCTTACCAGGTGAAGCATGAATATCAGCAGTAGTATGGCATAATGGCCAGTGACTTCATGCTGAAATCAAGGGGTACGGGGTGAACAAGGGTGAGAAACCTACAAGACTGGAACAAATTTATTTAAAAAAAAAACTTTTGCCCAGTGAATTTCTGAAGAGTTTGTGATCATATCAGTAGGCTAAAAGGCCAAGCAGGCTCCATTTACCTACAAAAATTAAAGTCGTTTCAAAGGATGCACTCAGTTACAATGCCAGGACATTTTAAGACCTTTCATGTTCATTAAAATGTATTTGAAGGCTGATAAATCATCTTTAGATGTCCAATAGTCATATTTTAAGCTTCATTTTTAAAAGCTTTCAGAAAAAGTAAATGGTGTACAAATTGTATAGTAATGGCCAAATTTCTTTTCCTACTGCTTCTCTTTGATGAAATAAACTGTATCACTAACAGAAGATATCAGAAATAAAGAATATATAAAGAAGAAATCACAACTTAGCAGGCAAATACATGAATTCAGAGTACAACCCAAACAGGCTACCATTCTTTAATATTTAACCTATTATTATTGAGTGCTACTAAAATAGTAAAAATTATAGCATTACTAAATTAATGTCTAAAGTTAACATGTTTGTTAATCTGGGATTGTAGAAATAAATATTTTTACAGTGGTTGAAGAATTAAGAATATCTAGTGTGTGAATGATTATTATTGTATTGAAATGTGTTAATGAAGAGAAGGATGAGGGGTGACATGATAGCAATCTTCCAATATCTAAGGGGCTGCCACAAAGTAGAGGGAGTCAACCTATTTTCCAAAGCGCCTGAAGGCAGGACAAGAAGCAACGGATGGAAAGTAGCCAGCAACCTAGAGAAGCAACCTAGAACTAAGGAGAAATTTTCTGACAGTTAGAACAATTAATCAGTAGAACAACCTGCCTTCAGAAGCTGTGAATGCTCCAACACTGGAAGTTTTTAAGAAGAGACTGGACAGCCATTTGTCTGCAATAGTATAAGGCAGGGGTGTCAAACTGTCGTTCTGCGGGCCAGACACATCATCCGGAACCTACACCCACCTCATTGCCAGCAATGGCAAAACCGTCCCGATACATTGCGTGACGTCATGTGATGTTGCGAGTTTGACATGTCTGGTTTAGGGTTTCCTGCCTAAGCAGGAGGTTGCTCTAGAAGACCTCCAAGGTCCCTTCCAACTCTGTTATTGTGTATTGTGTGTGTGGTTTTACCTTTGGGGTAAAAAAAAGGCAGAATATTCCAGGAAAGTGCTGCCACTATAGAAAACTGTTTATGTAAAATAGTTCCTGTGACTTTTTTAAACTGATCAACTTCACAATGTTAATTCCCTGTTTCTAGAACTTGAGAGATATTTTCTTTGTAGTCAGCTCCTTGTTTTGGCACTTGTATGAGAGAGAAAGTGAGACACAGATTTAAGATTTTGGGGAAGCATACATTAGTGCAGATTCTTGAATCATTAGAAATAAACAACTTAGCTCTTTCCAAACACTTTATCAATCATTTAAATAAATTAAAGTTGAAGTTCCAAATATTATTATTATTATTATTTATTTAATTTCTATGCCGCCCTATTCCGGAGAACTCAGGGCGGCTCAATATATCTGTCAGAAATAAATTCCATTACTTTCACTAAGATAAAGTTCAAAGTAAGGATCCAAACAGGTTGCTTAAAAATTGGTGAATGCATTCCTTTATTCAACATGTCTTATTTTTTTTAAGTAGTAATTTTGGAGCAAAAACTAAAGGAAGGCATACAAACAGGGCACTCAGGCAAATTCTTCCTGTTTCTCATACTGAGTTCCTACGTGGCTGGACAAGGTACCCCCCCCAAAAGAACCCATTAAATTTATTTGAATATTTCTTCTGTCCACAAAATCAAGGTGTCTGTTAAGTTCATTGTCTGTGAAAAGACAGAATGGGAAACAATGGCCTTTGGAATATCAGAAACAGAATACAATGTTAAATGCAACCAAGCCTTGTACACCTTGGGCATTTCCCAGATGGATAGGTTTAACCTTCAGAAAACATCATGGCTATTTCTAATAATCATGAAAGGTGAAGAATATTTTTGTGGAGGGCACTGAAGTTTAACTTTAGAGTAACAGCACTGTATGTGAAGAATTCATCCAGACAGCTCATTTAATATGCTTTCATTTGTAAATTGGTAACAAAGTGTATTGAGATAAATTATGCTGGCCCCATAACCAAGCGCTGCTTTGTTTCAGCAACAAAACTGTGCAGTATTGCTATCCTTGCAATTTTTAGCTTAGACTAAGACAATGATGGGTGGAGTCTCTGACTTCCACTCCTACTGAGTCACCTTCCAGTGGGAAAAGACAACTATCAATTTATTTCCTGAATGTGTGATGGTGGAGGGACAGATTTGGGGAATTCCCAATACCTCTTCCTGGTTCATTCTGAACTGCACTTACACTCCACCAGTTTTTCCATTGGAGTCTTTCAGAGTAATTTTACTTTAAAGTTCAACCATAAATTTTAAGATTCATTTATTTATTTCAGTGATAATATTAATCTTTTGATATGGACAAAGGAGAGCTCAATATTCCTTTTAGAGACAATCCCCATAAATAATTCCTTCTGTTTTCTCTTTTATTTTTGAGCTAGATAATAATGATGGCATTTGAATAAAAAGTATTGACTCTACCTCTGTAACTTTAATAGCATTATACTTTAACATATGAAACAGATAAATATCCTTGAAATGAGCTTTGTTACCTGTTTGCTTCTCCATACAATCACCAACATTTGCTATATACTTCTGACAACAGTGATCAAGCTTCATAAGACATTATGACTTAACTCCAGTTTGTATCTTCTGTTAGATCTTGACAGTCCTTTCCATATCTTCACATGAGCCAAACAAATATGAACAAAGTATTATATTAATTCTTAGAAATGATGGAAGTTATATGATGCAATCTCTGGATGATAGATGCACAAGGCAGTAACTTCAGAATAGTCTTTTGGTGGCTTGTGAAATGTAATGCCTGGTAATGCATTGCAGCAAAACATCAATGTGCTTCTGTAGTCTGCTTAGTCATTGTTTCAAAGTTTTGAATGAACAGAATAACAGGATTGGAAGGGATCTTGGAAGTATTTAGTCCAACCCCCTGCTCAGGCAGGATACCTGGCCTATACCATTCCAGACAAGTGGCTGTCCAGCGTCTTCTTAAAAGCCTGGAACACCTACAACCTCTGAAGGCAAGCCATTACAGCAGTTAATTGTTCTCACTGTAAAGAAATATCTCCTTAGTTCTAGGTTGCTTCTCTCCTAGATTAGTTTCCATCCATTGTTTCTTGTCTTGCCTTCTGGTACTTTGGAAAATAAGTTGACCTCCTCTTTTTTGTGGCAGTCCTTAAATATTGGAACACTGCTATTGTGTCACCCCTAGTCTTTCTTTTCACTAGACTAGACATACCTGATTCCTGCAACCGTTCCTCATATGTTTTCCCTTCAACCCTCTAATCAACTTTCTAGCTCTTTGCTGCATTCTTTTCAGAATCTCAATGCAAAGAATGAAGTTTCAATGAAATCCATGGGACTTAATAATCATTAAAAAACAAAACAGCAGCCATGAGTTTTTCTGTCAAACCATGGATTTTGAATGGAGGGAGGGGGGAGGCAAGTGAAGCTTTGTGATAATATCCCATGGAGTAATTTGGGATACCAGCAGAAGGCCAGATTAATCATAAGCCAAATATGCTTTTAATTGGTGGGTTGGAATCCAAGCACTAGAGAAAGGCACTCCCAATATTCTCTTCCTATCTTCCTTAGCCCAGTACATTGCAGCTTCCATTCATGACCAGAACTTCTATGCAGGGTTGCCGGGGGGGGGGTAATTTTCATAGTATCTTAAGTCATTAAGCAAATATCTCCTTTACTGTGGGTTTCCCAAGGCAGGGTGCAAATGTTGCTTTACTCGCTTTGCTTCATGCTACACTGCAGCTGATACAAGCAATCCTTGGCTGATGAGAAATAGAGTTGCCATTTAAAACAAAGTTTCAACCATGAAAATGTCAATCTTCTGGAAGACATGGATCTTTTGCAGAGATTTTTTTTAAGTAATTTTAGTCTATTTCATGTTATGATATTCCATTAGAAACATCACTAGGCTGATCTCCTTGTAGATCACTGTATCTCCATAGGGGAGGGCAGGGGAGATTTAGAATTGGTGTAAAGCTGTTAATCAGGGAATGTGAGTTGTCGGTCCTTCAGCCAGGTGTGCAAAAAAGTGTAGTGACCTCTACCTTGAGAAGGGCAGACTGACTGGAGATAAGTAGATTGCATCTTTAATGGCCAAGTGGGAAGATTAGAAGATCATTTCCAAATGAGGACAATTAAAGATGGATTTAGGCTACCTATCTCAATGATGAGCAGACAAATAAGATGGAAGTAACATCATGAGGACTTGCCTTTGAAGGTGTTTTGTTTATTTGGATCAAAAGTATCACAATTAAAGCATACTGTGGCATAAAATTTAAAATTTAAAATAATAGATTAAAATATGTACAAATTTAACAGATCATGCTCAGAAACTAGCAACAATTGTGTTCTAGTGCAGTCATGAGGTCCTCAAGTATACACTGAATAAAAGGCAGATATACGTATGGTTGTCTGCATATCACCACAATCACAAAGAATGGATGCTACTGGATTGCTCCATTTATTTAGGGTGTCTATTGATCTTGTTGGACCCTGCATGGTCTATTCAATGATTTCCATACTTCCCAGCTTTCACAAGATCCAGATGCCAGCTCCTACATTGGTTCCATCCAGTGTTAGTTCTTTGTAGCTTTCCATAAGTCCACTCTGCTTTTAAATTCTTCAAGTCTTCCATCAACCTAAGAAAGCGTTTCCTGGATTTTAGTCTCTGCTAGGCTGATTGTAAGCCACAGAGATGGTGTGGTCCAGATATAGATGATTTATGCCTCTCTCTTTATGCTGCTTCTTCTCTGCGAACAGCAGATGGGACAATGCCGGCTAAGTGGTAGATCTTATTGAGAGGGGTGGGTTTCAGGCATCCAATAATAATTCTGCTAGCTTCATTCAGAGCAACCTCTACTTATACAGTGTGCACTGACTTATACCAAACTAGCCAGATGTATTCACCTGCTGAGTAGCAAAGAACTAAAGCTGTTGTCTTAAGGACCGTTGGTTTGGTACTTCAGGTAGAGTTCATTAAAAGATCATTATGCTGTAGCAAGCAGTACATAATATACACCCTATGTATATAATGTTTATTTTGATTTCATTTTCAGGTGTCCTGCTGGTGAAACTAAACTTCCTTGTTTTTTTTCTGAGTTCTTTTTTCATATTTTTGCCCAGTGAACAATTTTGGAGAGCTTAAAAGCTTACACAGACTTTGGTGTCATTTTGGGTAGTCCCACTAACAATATCAGGATGTTTCTTTCTCCCACAAACCAATATATCTGTATCTCAAATATATATTAAATGATGGTGATGTGGGAAATTGGATCCATCAGCAAAAGAAGATCCTTTGATGTTGATGAAGCTCCCAAAGCTGAGCAAACTCTCTATAATGTGATGCCTTCCAGATAAGTTGGATTAAAACTTCATCATCTTTAGTGAGCAATAGGCCATACTGGTTAGGAATAACTGGAATTGAAATTCAAGACATTTGGAAGGAATCTTGTTGGGAAAGATTGAGGAACCACTAACAGCATGTTGGAAATAGTCAGTTTGAAAAGTCTTCCAAGTCCTTTGGAAGAGAGGAAAAATTATTTTATTTTCGTGGGGCTATTTATGAAGATATTTTGACCCAGGTTTCAGTTTTGTGGCTATTTATATACAGATAATCCTCAATGGTTTAATGACCATTCAAAGTTACAATGGCATTGAAAAAAGATACTATGCCACAAAACACCTCCATGGATCTAAATAGAAAAGTATTTTATAGAAGAAAAATAACAGGCTAAGATAAATGGTTAATGTACCAGTAATTACTGGGAAATTATTGAGGAGAATATAAAATTAAATCAAGAGACAAATGATAGAAGGTTATAGTTGTCAATGTTTTCACATTTACAGTTATCAAAAGGTTTTAAAATGGATAAAAATAGAACAAGGTCAATCAGAATTAGAAGTGCAGTTGTATAATATAATTGTGTAGATAAAAATGAAATTGCTAAAAAGTATACACTTTTGTTGAAATTTGAAGTGGAAGAACAGATTAAATAATGTATAATAAAAAAGGCTAGGAATTTTGGTCATAATATACAGATGGATCACTGGAAAAACATGTGGTTAAAAGAGTTGAAATTTACATTATGTTATGTCTTAAAGAGAATTTTTATAAAATGATGGATTGTTGGTACATGATAGCAGAGAAATTATCTAGAATATATAAAGACATTCCAATGTGGAATGGAAATGTGAACAACATGTAGAGACATTCTATCATACTGCGTGGAAATGTAAAAAAGTTTAAAAAATTGGATTTAAAGATATACATTGATACAGACTGATATACAATTGAAGCCAGAACTTTTCCTTTTAGGATTGATAGATACATAGTTAGAAAAGAGTCATGGAAGATTATTTCAACTTGAATTTATATGGCAGTTTTTAAGAAATGCTTTGAAGTGCTTTAGTTACATGTTTGGAGTAAGTTTTAGAATTTTTTTGTAAAGAAGCCTATTTCTTTATTTAAATAATTCTGAAGATATTTTGCCAGTGTGTCATATATAGCAATTATCTGATTGCTAATGATTAACAGATTCTCAACATCAATAGTAGACCAAACAACTAGGTTTAAAGTAAGTGTTTTTTTGCTAATTATTTATAGTAATTCCACTTGGGCGAGAAAAGAAATGCTATAATTTTCCTTAGAAGATAATCCAAATGCTCTATTTTTGAAACCCTTTGATATCCATCTTAGAATATATTCAATAGATCAATTTAAATATTTCCTTGATTTGCATCTAAAAAGAGTAGTCTAATCTTAATTTATATGTTGCTCCAACTTTATATATTCACATTTATCACAATTATATCCAGAATTCTGTTTGCATACAAAAGTCCTTCTTTCAAAGTATAAATTATTTTATCAAGTGTTCTGAAAGTTAATTGAAAATTGTGATTACCATACCAAGGTTATGTAAACCTATACTCTAATCTAAGTAATATAATCTATTCTAACCTCTAATTTTAGGTAACTCCATGCCATAATCTTACTAAGTGATTTTACAATATTTTCTATTGCCCATATATCATACTGACTATAGTTTAGTATTAACCATTGATAAGATAGTCCCAGCATGAATGTATAACAAAGAGATACAGTTATAATTTGCCATCTCTCCTTTTTAATCAGTGTTTCAGCAGTATTTACAGTGATTCATTGACCAAGGGTTATGTTCTTCTTTATTTTTAGATCAAAAAAGTTAGGATTGAAACCATCCTGGGATGCTTGGTAGAAGAAAGCATATTTTTCCTTCAGATCTTTGTTTTTGAATTGAATATATCCCCACAAGCTATTCCCCAAGAGATTGAAAATGGAGGACTGAAGATGGCTCTGCAGAAGTGCATTACCTTTATGACCACTTCTGGTTATGGTTGGTACTACTTAATTAAGAACAAGTTACAGTTACTGATGATAGTTAATTGCCTTTCAGTTATTAAATGCTATGGGGATTTCATGCTAAGATAAATTAAACCACAATACAGACGCTTAAATTCTGTGGTGCTGCATTTTTAGATTTATCTATTGAACAAGGGAAGATGAGAGAGAACTTTCAAATTTATTGTCTAAGAACACTGCATAGTTCCTTGATAATCTATTTCACTGTAGTACCAATTTAAGACATGCCAAAAACATGTATAAGATTCAATTTATTTTAAAGTAAATACTAACTTTAAATAAAAATGTTCCCAAAGGATAAATGAAAAACTTCATCTAAAGTTAATAGTATCATATTATACATTACTGAATGCCACTGACATGTGCCCATCAGGTTATCAGGTATGGCATCAGCCGCGACCCCAGGGAAGGGGGGGAGGAGTGGCTATTTTGGCCCGGGAGAACTTCAGTCTACGTAGACTCACTGTTTCCGAAATTCCGGGTTGCGAGTCCATCCTTATGACGCTGGACCTAGGGGTCCAGGTGGGCTTACTGCTTACGTACCTGCCTCCCAGCTGCGTGGCATCAGCCCTGCCTATGCTACTCGAGGAGGTTGCTGGGCTGGCGGTGGAGTTGCCCAGGCTTATAGTCTTGGGGGAATTTAATCTGCCGTTGCTTGGCGAATCCTCGGGATTGGCACAGGAGTTCATGGCCGCCATGACAACCATGGACCTGAACCAAGTAGTGCAGGGTCCGACGCATGAGCGTGGACACGCCCCGGATATGATTTTCCTTTCAGGGCAGTTGGGTAATGATCTGGTCTTAAGGGCCTTAGATATCTTGCCTTTGTCATGGACCGATCATTTTCTGCATCGACTGAATTTTATGGCCCCAATCCTTCCCCGCAGGGAGGCGGAACCGATTAGGTGGTTCCACCCCAGACGCCTGATGGATCCAATTGGCTTTCAGACAGCGCTTGGGGAATTACCGAGCTCCCTCATTCACAGTCCGGTGGAGTCCCTGGTAGCGGCATGGAATACGGCCACGAAGGGGGCTATTGACCGGATTGCGCTTTTGCGACCTCTCTGTGGTGCTGGCCCCAGGAGGTCTCCCTGGTTTACTGGTTTACTGAGGAGCTCAGAGGGATGAAGCGCCATAAGAGACGTCTAGAGAAGCGATGGAGACAAAGTAAGTCCGGATCTGACCGAACCAGATTGAGCTTATTTATTAAAGCCTATCTGAAGGCGATTAAGGCGGCAAGATCTTCGTATCTTTCTGCTTTGATCACGTCTGCGGAATCTCGTCCGGCCGCCCTGTTCAGGGTGACCCGATCCCTCATTAACCCAAGGGGTCCGGGCCCACCCTTGCAGGGTAGTGCCGAGGACTTTAATAACTGTTTCGCAGACAAAGTGGCTCAGATCCGGGCCGACCTAGATTCCAATTGTGGAGCAGAGTTGACTGATAATGATTCAGTTGAGGGGACAGGGGCATGTTCTTGTCCTGTCATCTGGGGTGAGTTTGAGGCTGTTACGCCTGAGGAAGTGGACAGGGCCATTGGATCTGTAAGTTCTGCCACCTGTTTATTGGACCCGTGTCCCTCCTGGCTGGTTTTGGCCAGTAGGGTGGTGACACGTACTTGGATCCAGGAGATTGTCAATGCTTCTTTGAGGGAGGGGTCCTTCCCGGCTCCATTAAAGGAGGCACTTGTGCGCCCCCTCCTCAAGAAGCCTTCCCTGGATCCAGTAATTTTGACCAACTATCATCCGGTCTCCAACCTTCCCTTTGTGGGGAAGGTTGTTGAGAAGGTGGTGGCGCATCAGCTCCAGCGGTCTCTGGAGGAAGCCGATTATCTGGGCCCTCTGCAGTCGGGGTTCAGGCCCGGCTACAGCACCGAAACTGCTTTGGTAGGTTTAAAAACCTACCTCTGCCGGCAGGCCTGGGGATGATTGTTGATTGTAGTGTGACTGAGGAGTATGTGTGGGGTTTATTTTTAATGTTTTTTTCGGATTTATATTGAATTGTTTATTTGTATGTTGTGAGCCGCTCCGAGTCTGCGGAGAGGAGCGGCATACAAATCCGAAAAATAAATAAAATAAATAAATAAAATAAATATATAATCTAATTAAAAATAACCATCAGATTACTACAATTTGACAAAATTTGAATTGAATTTGAGAGTCACCTAATAAATTTCTTTTGGGCTGTGGGCCAAGCTAAATGCAGATCATAAAATACATAACACAAAATGAAAAAAGTATTTAATAAGAAATAGCAAATATAAACCATAATTCAAAATCAAAGGCTGCTGTTAATATTTTAAAGCTGTGCCTCTGTGACCAATGTATAGTATCTAAAGATGTTTATTCAGTTGTTTCAGTTGACCCAAAGGACATTACTTCACCAGAACTATCAGCATATGTTTGAGTTCTCACATATTCATGCTTTTATCTAACCAACTTCCCTACTGACAGCCTTTTTTTAAAAAAAAATCTTGCTTTTAACTTTTTTAAAAATCAAGGTCTGCTTCAGTGGTTTTTGCTTTTGTATCATGTATATATACTTTTATATAAAATTAAAATTAGCTTCAGTGGGACTTATTTCTCATTAAATTTCAGTAGGAACTGTGATTCAGAAGAAAAAAATAATTAAAAAAATTCCACCATTTTTAACAAATTTCTCCAATGTAAAAATAGCAATTGGCTTTCTAGCTTGATAAAAATTAGTCTGTGAAATGATAAAGATTTGGGCCTTTAAATATACCATCTTTATGATTTTGGAAGAAAACTGATCTGGAAATCACTATTTAGAGGCAATCTACAGAAGATAGGATTTCTCAATTTTAAATAGTTATGCTGTGCAGAAAAGAATATTTCCATAAATACAGCTTTGCATGTAGATAACATTGAGTGATATATCCTGTTTTAAAGTTTCAGGAGCCCTGTTTTCTGTTGAATGTGCCAATCCTAAATCACTGAAAAGTAGCTTCATACAGCATTTTTTAAAAAAAAATAAAGCATCTTGCCATCTTTTTCTTGAGATGTCATGCCTGCTTCTGATACATGAAACCACAATCAACTTATTTCATAATTTTCCTTCCTGTCTCCCTGGAAAGCCAAACTAAAACCGGGAAGAACACCACCCCTCCCCCCATATAGTCCACAATTCATAATATAAACCATCTGTATTAGATTGTAGACATAGTGACTGTGAGTGTAACCATCATTACTATCAGTTGTATGCTAACCATTGGACTCTTTATCTTAGAAAAATGACCATTTTTATTAAAACAAATCTGCTACAAAACTCATGAATCTCCTGACTTCAGTGTTAATTTTAATAAACATAATATACAATCATTATCCAGACCATATATAATGGAACATTGCTATTTGAATACTCTTTGTTTTGTGCATAGTTTTCAGGAATAATAAGGAATTTGTTTTACTTGTTTTGAGTATTAGTGGGAATATTGAAGGATTACAATGTAATTATTTCTTATAATTCATTTAATTTCTATATTTAGCTTGCTTTGCTTGGATATTAGATACTTAATACTAATGGAAAACAAACAAATATATTGTTTATGTGATATCCACCCCAGATATATTATACTTAGTGGCTAGTTTGATGTCCCATCCCGAATACATAAGTAAATAATTATTTGAGTTACTGTTGATGACTTCCCTAATTATATGTCTGCAAAACTGGAGTGAGGTAAAGTACAGAAATTTAACAAGGATGTCCTTGTTACTGGGTTTATAATCAAATTAAGTCCTGCTTGATTTAAGTATAGTCTCTTGAGTAAACTAGTGATTCTCAATCTTTTCTTCACCACAGACCCCCTTTAAATACTTTTGTGGCCACGGACCATTGCCACGGACCCTACCCTAACCTTAACCCAAGATTTAACTCAAAATTTAAATCATAACATTTCTTCAAGCTTTTGTGAGTCCCCTGTTATGATCCTGCAGCTCTCAAGGGTCCACAGACCACAAGTTGAGAGCCACTGGAGTAAACCATTGGCTTGTTAAACTATAAACCAAATCAATATTTTAGCTTAATATACTACATAAACTCAACCTGTATTTCCATATTAGGAACTACTAACTATATTTTTGGTATACATTCAGATATTGGAGAGAAATACAATGTATATACAAAAAGACAGGATTTAGATTTTGATATTGCACCCATCATCCAGCATATTTTCACATACAGTACATAAACACCAATGATACAATATATACAAAATAAAAAATAAATGATTAATTACCAAAGTAGTCAAAGAGCACCTGCTACACCAGAAGCCCATTGGAATTATATGGCCTTTCCAGTTTTGCAAAAAGACAGTAGCACAAGGGCTCCCCCTTTGACAAAAGAGAGGATGAGAACATAAACAATGCAATTGTAATAATTATCTCTTTTGCTAACAAATATGGATTTCCATGCTCTTAAAAGATAGAAATGTAGGGAGATGGCTGTTTGTTTAATCTTTGCATTTTTCGAATGCTTATTTGTGGTTCAAGCCAATCTGGTATAATAGTTAAGGCACCAAGTTAGAAACTAGATGATAGTGATTTCTAGTCCTACCTTAGGCATAAAGGCAGCTGGGCAACTTTGGGCAAATCACTCTCTCAGTTCTAGGAGAAGGGCAATGGGAAACCATTTCTGAAATCTTACCAAGAAAACTGCAGGAACTAGTCAGGCAGTTACCAGAAAATAAGACTGAAAGGCACAATTTATTTATGTAGTTATGGTTTCCACTTGCAGAAAATTTGAGAAGAATCTTGGTACATTGCATCTTATAAGTGGTGTGTGACAAAAAACAGCTTTTTAAATCTGAAAAAGTAACTATATTTAATGCAATGTAGTCTATTTCATGCAGGAGTCCATGGATTTATATGCCCATCACAAGCAGAATGGTAATTTTTGAAATAATATAAGATTATTATTATTTATTTGACTTCTATGCTGCCCTATTCCAGAGAACTCAGGGCGGCTCACAACATAATAGAAATTAACATTTAAAAATACATGTATATAAAACCCCTTAATTTAAAAAAACCAATCATTCAACATACACACAGACATACACTGGCTTGGGGCAAGATGTTAACTGCCCCAGGCCTGCCGGCAGAGGTGTGTTTTAAGTAATTTACAAAAGGCGGAGAGGGTGGGGGCGACACGGATCTCTGGGGGAAGTTGGTTCCAGAGGGCCGGGGCCGCAACAGAGAAGGCTCTTCCCCTAGGCCCCGCCAGGCGACACTGTCTGGCTGACGGGACCTGGAGAAGGCTGACTCTGTGGGCCCTAACCAGCCGCTGGGATTCATGGGGCAGCAGATGGTCCCATAAGTAAAGATGCTTATATTACTTAGTATTTATTATAAAATACTTATTAAAGGCTTAAAACATTTTAGAAAACTATTTTTTCTTGAAATACTAAAATACTGTTGATTGATTGAACATGAATTGAGTTACTTCATCTGCCATGAGCGCCAATTTTGAAGTTGCAACAAAAGAAATGGATAGATTTTCTTTTTCTTTGGTGGAATAGCTGTCCCATTTATTTCTGAGAATAATGGATAACAGATATGCAGTCTGTCTGGCACACAATGTTTCATCTCATCAGCTATTAATTCCATTCTTTTTGATGGTATTTCAATTTATTTTGTTGCTATAGTATATTGCATTTTTGCAAATCTTTTGCTACCTAAAAATGATTTTTATCACAGGTGACAAGAATGACTTAATGGCTGAATATGGTAAATTACAAATACTTGATTGAATAATATTGCCATCTGAGTGCTAAAATTTTATCAGGGCAGAGCTCATTCTCTGTGTAAAGAATTAATGATAGCCATAGGCTAACTATATTTCTAATCCATAATATTACAATCTAATAAATATTCAGATATGTAAATAGATAGATAGATGGATGGATGGAGTTAGGAAAGGAGTTAGGTAGGTATTTTTAACATGTATTTCCATAGTTCTCTCATCAGAAGTTGGTTACACCAACTCTCTGCAGCCACATCTGATTATTAAAAATAGGAAATCTTTCTAAATTAAATAAATCTGCCCCGCATGAATGACTATTTAATACTTTGTTTAGCAGAAAAGGGTAAGATTTTTTTGAATAATCTTTTCATGCCAATATAATCCTATATTACAAAGAATTTTGTAGCTCATGGGAGAGAAATCTTTCTTTTTATTGAGAATAGATGTACATAGCATATTTTAGGAAAGCTCTCAACTGATATAAATTAAAATTATGCTCCTGAAAGACATAGAAGCATGCCAACTTATGCTAGCAACAACTGAATTATTTATGAGGAAGCTTGCAAAATGTAATATTGTTAAGTTTACCTACTGTATTCTGGTTTTTATATTTCTTCTTTTGCCTGGAACACAGGGATGATTGAAAGGGATTTTTTTCCTTCGACTTGAGAAACATAATTCTGACAAAAATTACTTTCAAAGTGGTTTGACAGACTAACTATAAACTTGTTTTAGCAGAATAGTTCCTCCTTGGGTGCCAGACAGGAGAACTCCAAAAGTAAGCATGTTTCAAAGTATGAATCGTAAAGAAATAGATTCTGCATTACTATACTCTAAAACAGTGATGGCAAACCTTTTAAAGACTGAGTGCCCAAACTGCAACCCAAAACCCACTTATGTATTGTCAGGTGCCAGGTGGGCGTGGCCCATTGGGTGAGCATGGCTTTGATGGGAACGGCAGACTGGGCAGGACTAAAAAGTTCAACTTCTTACGGGGAAAAAAATGATCTCGCAAAATTGGAATTGATTGATTGAATCTTTTTTTTTGCACACGGCAGCGGAAGCCTAAAGCGAAAAGGTTTTATAAAACCCAGCTGAAGGCTGGGGCAATGGTGCACGTGCCCACAGAGAGGGCTCTGCGTCCCACCTGTGGCACGCGTGCCATAGGTTCACCACTACGGCTCTAAAAGGAAAGCTTAAGTTAAGCCAGCACACAACTTGGAAGCTGTTGAAAATCTGAGAATGAAAAAATTGTTTGATCTCTTCCCAGGAATAAAAGCAATGATCTAATTAGGATTTGGATTGGGTAAGCAATAAATATATCACCTATTTTTATTTATCTCTACCTTTTCCGAGATAAAAGCATGAAAGAATTTAGCAACTCTTTAAAATAAACCTTTTCATTAAAAATAAGAAACAAATTTAAATCTGTCATTAGGGCTGGAAAATTGACCTTCCTACTTTTGCACAATTTCTGAAATCTGTGTTTTATTTATCAACTCTGTGACATTCTGTTCAATGTTTATTTTGGATTGATGTTAATTATTTACAGCAGCAACTGCAGCGGTGCCTGTTCTTTGGAATGAGACTTCCCCCAAGATTTGAACACCTCTCCCTATTCACTGGTGTTTTGAAGGGTCTTGAAGACTTGGTTCTCTGCCCAGGCCTTTGGCAAGGAAGCCCTCTTTAAACTATGTGGATTGTTTTCTCTTTTCCTACATGGTTTGTCATTTTGCCATCTTTTATCTTTTTTCTTTGTCTCTTGTTGTTTTTCTTGTTTTTAATGTTTTAAACAATGCTTGGAACTGCCAGGAGAGAGGCAGCAGCCAAATTTAATACATCATCATTATTGTGAACCCAATTTTGCTGCAAGTTTAATAGACTGGGTTCACCGAATACTCTAATTAACCCTACCCTAGAACTGAACCAGTTCTTAAACTCAAACCTTGTATTAATGCCTACTTTATTGATTTTAATACTATTTCCTGTTTCCAGATGTGGTTCAAAATTGGAAATCAGGATATTTCTTTAAAAGGCAGAGTTATAGCTAGAAAGTTAAGGTGACCAACCATCCTCCTTTAGGGAGGACAGTCCTCCTTTTGTGAGTTCTGTCCTCCCTTGAAAATTGTCCTCCTACATGTCCTCCTTTTTGATATTTGAAGACTAATCTACAGGGCTTTTTTCCTCATAGAGCACTCAGAGCAGTGTTCTGGCACCTTTTTTTGATGTTTTTTTTTCAACTTTTGAATGAGCTGTGCTACTTCCCCTATTGGCTTTCGAAAGCCAATAGGAATTGCTGTTGAGTGCGCCAAAACACCCGGCCGGCAAACTTTGCACATGTAAGTTGTCTGCAGCAAAGGTGAATTGGCAGGAACTTTGCACCCCTCCCTGCTACCCAACTATACCATCTCTTACCTGGAGAAGACTGGAGCAGCAACGCCACACTAACTTTCTCTTGATCTTCAGCCCTGCAAGGGCAATAATGGCTGCGGGTGCAAGAGGCAGGGGCGGTGGGGCTGATGCAGGTGGGGGTATGAGGGGCAGCAGTGGCCAGCTGCCCCTGTGCTGTGGGAGCCGTGGGGCCTGCTTTACACAGGGTTGTGCAGGGTGGGCAGTGGTGTTCGCGGGGCGGCTGCAGGCGGGGTGTGTTGATGGCAGGCTGCCCCCCAGGGCCGGAGCCGGTGTAGCTGGTGCTTTGGGAGCTGCAGGGCCCACTCTACACGGTGAGGCAGCAGTGCTGGCAGGGCAGCTGTGGGCGGGGGCGCGGCATGTAAGCATAATTACAATATAAAATGTTATTGTTACAAATGTTTTTATTATGCATTTATCATATTATAGTGTATTCTGTATTATTGTTGCAATGAATAAAATGTTTCTTCTATTTACGATATTTTTTTCTTCAATTTATTTGTGTCCTCCTTTTCATTGTAAAAAAGTTGATCACCTTAATTATGTATTCCTCTTTTCTCTTTTCACTTATTCTTTTTGTCTTTCAATTTATCAGAGAGTTCTTTATGCAGCCATGCTGGTTTCTTTTTTTTTTTTTTAAATATATAAAATTCTTTTATTAAAACAATCAACATTGAACATAAAAACATATTGTGCAGCAATCATCATGGCACCTGATATACAATACTAAGTATTAGTCATTGAAAACGTCTGAATTAGTGAGCCTTTTTCCACCCCTCGCGTCTAGCCTCAACTATACTCCTGTTACACTTTGTTTGATTGGTGTTTCTCTTATCTGGTTCCATATTAATGTGATCAACATTAAACCAAGGATCCTATTGCTAAACAATCATCCTAGAACTTAGCGTACAACATTAGGTATTAATTTTTGTAAACATCTGTTTTAGTAAATGTTCTTCCCTCCTCCCTTCCCTCTTCAAGTATACTCCGAGTACCTTTTGTTTGGTTGGTGTTTCTCTTATATATGGTCTATCTGCTGTATCTAGTCTGTTGCATATTGTTCGTTTGCGCTTCTGAATTGACTTCATCCCCTTACTAGTGCAATCTTTTATGGTCCCTAACCAGAGATCCTGAGGTAAAAATTTCATATCCTGAGGTAGAGATTCAGTCCGCTTTAACAGTATTAAAGCAAACAACATTAGTCCTAAGATTATGTTAAGAGGCATTAGTTATAGAACATATACATTCAACATTGGGTGTTAGTTTATGTAAACATTTAATTTGTTAACCCTTCTTCCCTCCCCCCAAGTGAAAAGTCTTTATCTAATACTTATAATTTGAAACATTTCAAGTGTTTTGAAGTGAGATCTACATGCAAGCTTACAATCAGAATTCCATACATGTCTACTTGGAAATTAATCTAATTCCCAGGTAAATGTTTAGAATTTCAGTTTCAGCATGAGCATAAGCATATGCATTTATTTATCTCAATGCTTAGAAGAAACTCTTCTTCACAATTAAATCAGACTTTATGAAAAGAGAGGGAGACACACACACACACACACACACACACACACACAGAGAGAGAGAGAGAGAGAGAGAGAGAGAGAGAAAGATGAGCACGTATTAGAAATTCTTTATTCTTTTTCTATTTAAAAGAAACTTCTGCAAAGTAAAAATAAGTTCATTGTGTGTTCCAACTAGAAGCTTTCTAGATATGTTTATCTATTAAATTTTTATACTGCCCATCTTTCTTATAAGGTGACTCTAGGGTGGTTTACAAGTTATAAAATAAGTAGAAAAATAATTAAAATATTAAAACATTAACACTACATAAATTAAGATTACAAAAATTATACTAAAACCAAAATCAAAAGAAGGATATTATGGGGATGAGGTATTCTTACCCCATCGGCCATGGCCAGCAGTATGCCACTTCCTGGGAACCCTCGACCAACTGGCAAACCCTTCCGAAAGGGTGGAATTAGTTCTAACATCTGGTGGTAGACTGTTCCACAGGGATGGGGCCACAGAGGAAAAGATTCTTTTCCTTGAATCCATTTCCTCAAATTCCTTAGCAAACAGGATCTGTAGCGGTCCTCTTCCACTGGCATGAGTGGGACAGGCTAGTTCCATGGGGGAGAGACAACTCCTCAGATACCCTAGACTTTTTTTCATGTAAGGCTTTAAAGATAACCACTAATACCTTGAATTGGATTCAGAAGCAAACTGGTGACCAATGCAGCTAGTGCAGTAACAGTGTAATATGTGCAGCTCAAGAAGCTCCCAAAACTGTGCATATTGCTGCATTCTGCAGCATCAATAGCTTCCAAATACTTTTCAAGAATAGCCCCATGTAGAGTGCATTGCAATAATACAGCCAAGAGATGAGTAGGGCAGGGGTGTCAAACTCAATTTCATTGAGGGCTGCATCAGCACTGCGGTTGCCCTTGGGGAGCAGCGTGAGTGTGGCCAGGGTGGGTGCGGCTACTGGGTGGGCATGGATGGAGTGGGTGTGGCTTACTGGGTGGGCATGGTCAGCTCTACATTGTTCACGTCAAGCGTGCCTATGGGGGCCTGGGCAGGAGTGGGACAGATCTGAAGGTCTCTGGCAGAAGGGGGTGGGACTGGGGCAAGCGCCAAAGCATGGTCCATTTCTTCATTCCTCACAAAGGATGACACCTCCCCAGCATGCACCCAGGGGGCAGGGCCAACGCAGCAGGGGCTGGTTCCTCACTGTTTCTGGACGGTCTTGTGGAGCTAAGACTGAATACATTTCAGCATAGATGGCCACCCCAAAATTGTGCATTGGCTCCCAGCCGGCCTGGGCAGGGCCAAGGCAGAGGGGGCCATTCCCTCACTGTTTCCAGGATGGCTTCGCGGGCCACATGAAACCACTTTGCGAGCCACATCCGGCCCCCAGGCCTTGTGTTTGACATGTCTGGACTAGGTAATGAATTACCATGCGATCCAGGTAACGGTGCAATTGTTGCACTACATGAAGTTGCACGAAAGCCCTCCTAGCCAGGGCTTCCACCTGCTTTTTAAGGAGTCATGAACAGGAGGACCCAAAAATTGCACAGTGGCTCTTTCTGAAGTAATGCAACATCATCTAGAGTTAAGAATGAGGTCCCTTGCATCCAAACCCACTTTGTTTTGCCTTGGATATTGCTCTAAAAGTTTTGAATTTCTGATCAATTTATCTGTAAAATATAGAATTTATATTTTCAGAACATCTGAAGGGAATCAGACCAGAGAAGGCTGCATTAGATTAACTTCATCTATAACAAATAAAACATCAGGACTTAATGTCATATTTTTAATAAAATTTAGGATGCAATCATGCATCTAAACTATGCAAAATGTCTCATTAAGTTCTCTGAGTGCAAAAGCCTGTCAAAACTCCATTGGAAATAACAGATTTTTGCTATGGCATTATCCTAAGCCACATTTCCTTAACTCTAGTTTATTGAGTAAACCACAATTGTCTGGATTACATATTGTACTAAGCCATAAATAATAGCTGATAAACAATTATGATCAACCAAAAATAGGTGGGTTTGCATATTACTTTAACCCTAAAGTAAATAAACCAATTTATGATTTCATGTCATGTGTAAACCTAATTTGTTTTAAGGAACAATATCGCCTATATTTCAATACACTAAGCCAACTATGGTTTACTGAATAAACCATTATCTGGTTTACACATATTCAGCCCTAACATTATATGATTGGATTCAAAGGACCTGATAAACCACAAAGAAACCACTTCAAGCAAAGTTTTTAAGACTGGCCTGGTTAAATTTGATAGAAATATTGGTTTGTTCATTTAAAGAAAATAAAAATCAGAAACCCAAAGCAGCATATACAAGACGCATTGTGTCATTTTTGTTCTGCAACAACAGTGAGATTGGTTGGTCTGAGAGCAAATGGCCAAAATTATCTAGTGAACCTCTGTGGCTGAAGGTAAAGTCGAACCTGGGTGTTGTGGTCATAAGTCCAGCATTGTAAATGCTCACTATATTGCTTTGTTGTAATAATTGTTGTAATAATAATGTTTATGGAATCCTTGCACTTTAATGGCTATAACTATATAATTGCGCTCACACAACTTGCTGTATCACAAACATTTTTGCCTATTATGTTGGATGAACTTATACTATTTGCTTCTGGTTTGGAATGCTATCAGTAAATCCTCCCTATGTTTGTCACATAAGACTTATTCTGCAAATATGTACAACTATGAGTTAAAATATATTGGCTAATGTGCCTCACTGCACTGCACTGAAGCATGCCTTTTTTGTATTCTGTATTCTGACAATCTCTGTATTTTCAAATACTCTTCTCCCTGAAATTTGGCAAGCCTGTCCTCCTAGCCTTACAAAATGCACTAAAGACCTGGATTTTCCCCTTAAGTCGTAGGATGATTGTACATCAGAATCTAGACTTACTGCCATTTTTTTAAAGGTTTATAATCTAATAGTTTTATATGTTTTAATGTTATTTTAAATCTCCCTACTTTTAAATAGTTCAAGGCAGCATATATACCTAATACTTTTCTCATTAATTCATTCAATTTCTATAGCCGCCCATCTCAACAAAAGTCTCTGGGCACTCACAATTCAAAATATATTACAATTAATATCTTAAAAACATCCTAAAACAACAGAAACAGTAAAAAGCATTAATCCAGTAAAAAAATTAAAACATCTAATTCAAAGTATATACAAAGCAAGATATCTGGGCTACTAACAATATATAACCAGAAGGCAGGATCTTTGGCACATGTACACTTCAGGCTAAGGAGCATAGCCAAGTTTCTAAAACTTTGCAGAAGTCTAATAGGGATGAGGCAATTCTGATTTCCAAAACAAGGATGTTCCCCTGGGCAAGGACAGCTGCTGAATAAACTGGCCTTCTAGTCTGCAGCATGCCCATCCTATTTGATCTAGGGTGGACGGGTGGAAACTCTGAAAAAAAGTGATCCTTCAAGTACCATGGTCCCAAACCAAGATGGCTTTATAAGTAACCATCAGCATCTTGAATTACATCTGGAAACACACTGGTAACCAGTGCAGCTTACGCAGTATTAGTGTTATGTGTGCCATATATCTGGTACCTTTTCCTCCAAATCGGGGATTCACTTAAGTCTGTGAGCCATCATAAACTTGTTTTTCTTAACCTGGCCATACTACTTCTTAACACTTTTGAGATAGGAGACGTGTCTATCCTTGAGAAAGGCATATGAATGCCAAGCAAATGTAATCAACTGCGACATTTTAGAAGGGAGATATAAACTTTTGAGAAAAAAAATGTTCTCCCTTATTCAGCTTCATCTCAAGTTGGCAAGGCAACCGTTTTTGTAGATTTCCTTTGAATCTTTTTCCTTTTTATTTAATCGATCCGTCCCAGGGCAGAAAAGACAGCACTTCCACTCCATGGACGCGGCTGCAATAGCAGATCAAACTGCTTCGCTCGGCGCGAAGCCCACTCGGGGCCACTCCAGGAATGGATTTGCTTAACCACTTTCGCGTCAGCCGTGCCAGGCCAGAGGACACCGGCGGATCACGCGCTTTCCAGCTGCTCTTGGAGGTTGGTTTCAGCCAATGGGCGTGCAGAAGCGGTCCTTCCTCTCGGCTGGTTGGCGCGTCAGTCCCGGCGCCGCTTACTACTTGCCTTCGTTCGCGAGTGCCGGCGAAAGGGGCCGTCTGCACAAGGTAAAGCATGGCTGCCAAGGTAAGTCCCAGAGTCTGGAGCGCGGAGAGCAGCGCGAATACTTGCTGGCACTGCTCCCTTGCGCGAATGGCTTCTAATCTGCAGGCAGGCCTTGGCTAACGGGACAGCCGAAATGGACAGCACGGTGTGACCTAGGGCCTGTCCTTGGGTCGTTTGGCCCGCTTTGGGTAGTGGAGCTCAGCCGCGCTGCTTCCGGATCTGAATAGGGAAAGGGAGGAAGAGGATTTGCTTCAGTCTTCTGGCCTTTCCCTGCTGGCTGAGGCAGTAGATGGGAACAAGCTGAGTGCCTGCTGAGAAGAACGGAGACTGAGATTTGCATAATGATCTTGCTCAAGTACTCTGCTAAATCTTGCTAATTATCCATTTAGTCCAATTATTTTATGTAGTCCAGTTTCCACAAAGCTTTGCCAGAGTTTTAACAAATTTCCCCCAGATCTGATAGTGCCTTTTCAGAATATTTCCTTTTAACATTAGAGATCTTGATTGTTTTATTAGGATCCATGCCCATTAGTAGATCAATCGGTAGATCTATTTGTTTTTCTCTTACATCCCCAATTTTTAGTGAACATTCTAAAGAGTTTGCAGGGCAAAAGGAAAAGTATTTTGAGTACATTCAGATTATCCTCTGAGTTCTTGGTTCCTTTCTAGAAAATAGCTGTGGGCTAAGGCCTGTGGTTCACAGTAAGACATCTGCTGGAATATTAAGATCCATTCTGGTTCTTACAAAATGAATTTGGGCTTAGTCACATTTATTAATGGATTTATTCCACAGTACATCTGCCCAGGAATTCAATCTTTAAAAATGGATTGGGAGGCTGTGCATGTTGTTGGAGTCCACTTTCCATTAGCTGAAGCCAACATAGCCACTGGTAAGAAATAATGACATTTATAATCCAACACTATCTCGTGGCCACAGGATTCTGTTTCCTCTGTAATAAATAATAAAATGGCTTTGAAATGCCATTTCTATCTGCAATTTCTTCAACTTGCAAACTTCTTGGTTTGAAAAACAATTTCCTATTTCTTAGCGATATAAATTCAGTTCTTGTGAATTTATGGAGACTATCTTGCATAGCATAAGAATTTTCTTTCTTTTTTGGAATAGTACCTTTTTGAAATAACTGCTTGTTCCTAGTATAACACTTGTACAGTTCAAAGAGCTGAGAATGACACAAAGGTCATATTTATGTAAGACTTTAGTTTCAATAGTGATAAAAGTCACTTGATTTACTTTGACCAGTTTCCCAATTCAAATACAGAGTGAAGGCTGATTGTTAGCCAAGAGGAGAAATTATATTAAAAGTGGAAATTATTTATTAATAAGCACATTTAAAATCTCAGGCATTAAAATGCTTTATTCTCTTATATGCTCCTTTTTCTTTCTCCCATTAAATACCATTTGACTGATGCAATGAATGCAGGATTGGTTCATGCATCACATTAAAGAAAACATGATAGCTGATTTAAACCAATGCATTGAACCACAAAATATATTGTGGTTCATATTAGCATACTATTAGCATAGTATTTTGTGTGTACCATGCTTTGTGATTAGTTTGTGGTTCATTTTATGATACGAATCCAGAATGTTTGACTGATTGAGTAAACCACTCAATTGATAATAGAATAAGCATGTTGTGTGAATGAAGCCATTGTTGATTTTGGTTAGTACTTTGGTCAATGTACTAAATGACACTGGTTGTACTGGTTTGCACAACACTGGTATTTAAATTAGTGACTTGTGATTTATTAATTGAATCATATTTGATCAGTATATTTTATGTTATTGCTTTGCTGTTGAATATTGATATTTAAGTTAAAGTAAAAGAAAAAAGAAAAAGGGCAAAACATTAACAGTAAAACCTTCATTATGATAATAAAACCAGCAGTCACATCCAAATGAAAACAAATTACAAACATAACATACACAGGCACACAGGTTGTCCTCATTTAGTAACTGTTCAAAGTTACAGTGGTGCTGAAAATCAACTTAGTGATGAGTTCTCCCATTTATGATCTTCATAATATCTCTGATCTTATTTTCACTTGGTTATTTGAGCCATACCAAAATATCCTCAAAAAGAAAGCTCAGTTCAGCTCAAGGAAATAATAAAAAGCAAAAGAAAATTGAAATAAAACTGTAAGCAATCACAGTCATGTGATTTTCATTTAGCTGTTTTACTTAAATTGCTGGTCCCAATTGTGGTTGCTAAACAAGGATTGTGTGTTTACATACACATACACACAAACAGAATATGTGTGTGCTTCTGAGTTTATTTGTATCTGTCTTCTATCCATATATTTTTTATGTGTGGGGTGTGTGTGTGTATATATGTCTGAAAAAGTTTAGTGTCATTTTTGACTCTACTAATTGGTCCTCATAAGGACATATACATAATGTAAGGTGGTATTTTTGCAGTTCTCTGGCAGAACAGAAGCATCCAGCTGGTCAAAGGGAAGTCTCAGCAAAATTTCAAAACTATGTTGCTGAAAAAGTAAGAACCTGACATTATGAATATCATGGAAATATCTTTTCTAGTAAGGAAGTTCTCATTGCAACTAGCCAGCCAAACAGAAAATTCTGAATGAATGTATTCATACATGCAAGTTATCAAGTGAAGCTATATGAATGGTCTGTCATGCACACAGTACCACAGAGATAATTTTCATGTTACCTTAGATATAGCAGGATCAGTTTTGCTTGCAAGAAAATTGGATGGACATGAGAAAAGAAACAATGAATAATCAGTTTCCTAGCAAGTGTCCAAAGTATATAATAAGCTGTAGGTACGATATTATCACACTGATAATGATTTAGCTACATAAACTCTCATATTAATTCCTATATGAAAGAAGCTTTGTGATGGTGACACCACTCCAACATTAATATTAACCAAAGCTATAATTTTAAATATATTTATTTTCATTGCACATATTGGACCTTCTTAAAAATATGTAAGATTTTGTTGTAAATTGCAAAGAGGTCACAAGAGATTGATGTCCTTTGTTCATTTATGCCCTACAAGTATAATATTCTTAGACACAATAACATTTGTTAGGGAGTGTAAAAAACCCCTGAATTTAATGAAATGCTTTTTGGTTGCTCTGGTGATAATTTTTTTTCTTTATTGGACTTTTATTCTAGGCTGCTGAGATACTTAGGAATTTCTAGCAGTAATTAGAGATTGAATGTTTTGAAGACACTATATTGTCTTGCATGGTATTCAGAATTGATTTAAAGTATAATTTATTGAAACAAATCATATTTTATTATCTAAAACTTTTGTCTAATTATAGATAAGGACATTTATTTATTTGTTCAGGCTTGTATGCCGCTCCTCTCCGGAGACTCGGAGCGGCTAACAACATATGTATAAACAACAAATTACAATAAAAATCCCAAACAAAAAAATATCTAAAAATACAATAAAACACCCACTCATATTCAACAGTCAACCACAGTCATCCCCAGGCCTGCCGGCAAAGATGAGTTTTAAGATTTTTTCGGAAGGCCGGGAGAGTCGGAGAAACGCGCACTTCAGGAGGCAGTTGGTTCCAGAGGGCGGGCGCCACAACAGAGAAAGCCCTCCCCCTAGGGCCCGCCAGACGACATTGTTTCGCTGATGGGACCCGGAGGAGGCCGACCCTGTGTGCTCTCACCGGTCGTAGGGAAGTATGTGGCAGAAGGCGGTCCCGTAAATATTCTGGTCCCATGCCATGAAGGGCTTTATAGGTAATAACCAACACTTTGAATTGCGCTCGGAGACCAATAGGCAACCAATGCAGCATGCGGAGAGTTGGTGAAATGTGGGCACAGCGCGGAAGGCCCACAACTGCTTGCACAGCTGCATTTTGCACTAATTGTAGTCTCCGAACACTCTTCAAGGGTAGCCCCATTTAGAGAGCATTGCAGTAGTCGATCCTCGAGGTGACAAGGGCATGTGTGACTGTGAGGAGAGACTCCCGATCAAATAAGGACGCAACTGGTGCACCAGGCGAACCTGGGCAAATGCCCCCCTCGCCACAGCCGACGAATGATGATCCAATGTCAGCTGTGGGTCGAGGAGGACTCCCAAGTTGCGGACCTTCTCCGAGGGGTTTATAGATTCACCCCCCAGGGTAATGGAAGGACAGATTGAAGTGCTTTTATTTATGAAATTATGTGAGATCATTAGCCAGGTATTTTACAATACCTTTGAAAATAACTAAAGACCATGCTAGCTTTGAGTCTCCCACTTCTCTTTTGGTGGTACCTTGAATAGAGATGATTATAGTCAGTCATGTGCTTTCCCACCTTTTCTGAGGCAGAAGAATGAGAGACTTGTAGTATGTAATGTAATGTAATGTAATTATGGCATAATTTAAAAGCAAGTATTTCCTGAAAAACTCCCTCTTACCCAAAATAAATCTTAGTCCTCTCCATGGCTCCATCCAATTTCATCATGGTCTCCCTCGAAACTCCATCTGCTCCAGCCTATGGTATTCCTTATAACCAGGACACTATGAGTAGTAACCCCATCTTAAGCATGAATGGAAGCTGGGTGACTTTGAGTTTCTCCAGCATGATGAGTGTAGAATCCACCGGTGGGTAATCTCAGCCTTCCTGCTCAGTTGAGACTAAGTCAGAATCTTTAGCCACGCCTCCTTCTGGGCCGCACCTTCCCAGTTTTTGACTTAGTCTCAGCTTAGTAGGACGCACTTTATTCGGCTCCTCAGTTAGACTAGATTAAAGTTAATTAGTGAGTTAGTTAATTAGTTATTTAATCCAAATTTCCAGTTTGATGGCAGATTACTAAATTCATTCAATTGGATTTCCAAATTTTCAAAGCCCTTCTTGAGGCTAGCTGCAGCTTTGGCTTCAGAGAGCCTGCAGGCTCGATACGAGCTGGAATTGGGGCTTTTCGGATTGCGGAGCTGCAAGGCTCCGCTTCTCAGCTGATCAGCGCTCAGCGGAAATTCCATTTACCAGGCACTGCTCTTCGGAGCTCCGGAAGGCCAGAGGGCCTCTTCGGGACCGCATGGTCGTTGCAAGGCTTCGTTAGTGATCGGATCACAGCAGAGGCTGCGCGACGAAACTGCAAGTGTTCTAACTTTAATCGGATCAAGGGGAGAAGCCTCTACCTAGCAGGCAGAACTTCCCCGGGCTTCCCCAGGCCGAGCAAGGCCAAAACGCTTCCTTCTCGGACTTAAAATTTGGCACGATCGCCATTTTGGAAGCAATTCCAGGTGCAGCCGCCATTTTGGAAGTACTACAAGTGTGGCCGCCATTTTGAACAGGCCTCGTGCTCTTGCAGAGCACAGGGGGATTTTCTTAAGCCCTTGTCTTGGCCTACTGTGTTAGGTCTTAAATGGGGGGATATTCTACTGCGTGCCTTTGCACAGACTTCAGGCCTGTCCATCACTTCAAGGGACACCAGCCACAGGGCTGCAGCCGCCATTTTGAGATCTATTATTCAAATTTTCTATTTCTTGATTAAGAAATTCCTTGAATCTGGAGGGGGAATTATAGTCAGACTCCACCTGTCCCAACTAGTTTCATGGCGCTGTGCTGCAGGGCCTTGTTAGGCAGTTCTAGTGGACTGTCTGGCTGTTTGCCATTGTTGTTGCACGGAGCGCGGGATTTCCCTCTCTGACAACCAGATCTGTGTATTATTTTTCCCCCATACCTGGACATCTCCTTCCGGAATATCTAGGGTGCAATGGCAGACAGTGCAGCTCCTCAGCCATCGCAGCGCTCTGATGTCCCCCTGCACAACAAAAGTGCAGATTATCTGATTTGGATGCAGGGGAAAAGAAAAAGGCCAAGACAAAAAACACATCCACCAAGGAGCCCTCCAAAGCAGCTGAGCGAGAGGCCTCGAGGAGACATCAGGCGCTGGAGACATCAGGCGCAGGATGCCTCTAGGGCATGGTCTCCTCAGGGGGAAACTGGACAGGTTGGTCCCCTTTCTCCTCCTCCTTCGACCACTCCACAACGGGCCTGAGGCCACGTACACTCCAACCGTAGCTGGCCTTCGTTCCTCTGAACAGGACATGTGGTCAGAACAATTTCAGGCCTTTATGCACCACGCATTTACACAGTTCATGGCCTCCGCTATGGGTCAAAGGCCCTTACAGGTGCCCTCTCCTCCTCAAATGCCACTCCCTCAAGGAGGGCATGCCTTGTCCACTGGACCTGGTGACTCTGAGACATCCTCTCAGTTAGGTGACCTTGAGATGGCTGACATGGCCATGTCGGAGGATGAGGAGACGGGACCAGACCCGACACTATCATCTGGTCTCTTCGACCCTTCCCTGTTTAGGTCTTTACCCACGAAGGCCTGTACCACGGCCAGTCTTGCTCCTGAACAGGACCCCAAGCCGTCTACCTCTGCTGAACAAGAATCCAATCCTTTGTTCTCAGAGCAGGTAGTAGAGGAGAAACAAATTCCGTGCCCTAACTTCTTCCGCAATACGGTGGAGAAACAGTGGTCTTCTTTGGCCACTCTTCCGTCTCCCAGTAGCACGGAGAAAAAGCTCTTCAATGTATCTTCTTCCTTTTCCTCTCTATTGGAGGTGCCCACCGTGGGCACTCCTTTAACCTCCTTGTTTTCTACCTCCACTATTTCAGGTGATATGGCAGAGGCTCTGAAGGCAAAGGAGAAGAGATTTGAGTTCTCCCTCTGCAGGGCTCACCAGGCCTCAGCATGGGTGATCAAGGCGGCAACATCGTCATCATTTTTCTCCAGGTCATCTATCATGTGGATCCACGAGCTTCAGGCTAGCATACCACCTGACCAGGTACGAGCGCACCAGACATTAGGCAAGTTGTTAGCAGCGGCTCAATACATGGCGGACGCGTCACTTCACTCGGCCAGTTACTCCACGAGATCCATTGCGGCTACTGTCTTGTCCTGCAGACTGCTGTGATTAAAACAGTGGTGGGCCGATCTGAAATCCAAGTGGCGTTTATCCACTGCACAATATAGTGGAACACATCTGTTTGGCCCAGTTCTAGAATTTTACCTCATAGAGGGAAAGGACAAGCATAAGGTTCTTGCGCATCCCTCAAAGCGGTCAGATAGAAAGCCACAACAGGACTTCCGCAGACAGTCCTTTCACACGGGAGGTACCTGGGACTAGAGGCAGCCCTTTCGGGGTGGGCAGCCCTGGGATTGGCCAGAGGCTCTCGATCCTTTGCTCCCAGACAGGATCGACAACAGGACTGCCAGAACCCTGGAGCCAAGGGTCAATACCAATCGAAACGACCCTTCCGCAGTTCGGGGGGGGGGTCGCCTGTTCAAACCTAACAAGTGATGCCAGGGAGGATTCCCTTATAGGCCTGTCTCAGTTCAGCAACATTTGGAAGGTCACCACCACCGACACTTGGGTGTCACACACCATAAGATACGGTCTCACCCTGGTATTCCTTTCGAATCCTCCCGAGCGTTTCCTACAATGTCCCACTTCAAGAAACCCTGTCAAGGCCGGTCTGGTATCCACGGCCATCTCACACCTTCTAGAGATAGAGGCCATAGAACGGGTACCTATGGAACAGAGAGGAAAGGGGTTTTACTCCATTCTGTTCATGGTACCAAAGGCCTCGGGGGATGGAGGGCAATATTAGACTTAAAAGGTCTCAACTACTTGACCTACAAAAGGTTCAATATGCAATCCTTCAAGTCCATCTTAGCCAGCATAAGAAAAGGGGATCTTCTTTCCTCTATAGACCTGACGGAAGCTTACCTTCACGTTCCGATCCGTCCAGAACACCGTAGGTTCCTACGATTTTGCTACGAGCACCGGCACTTCCAATACAGGGCTCTCCCGTTTGGCCTTTCTTCAGCCCCATGGATATTTACAAAGATTCTAGCGGTATTGGTTGCCCACCTGAGATTGATTCCAGTACGTGTACAATGCTATCTGGATGATATATTAATCCAATCAAGTTCCTCCCAGTCGGCTCAGTCGGACCTGGGAATTACAATTAGGACACTTCAGGATCACGGGTTTTCCATAAACTTCAAAAAGAATCATACAATCCCGTCTACTCACCTACTTCACTTAGGGGTGATAATAGACTCAAGCCTATGCAGGGTCTTCCTCTCTCCGAACTGCCGGAACAGTATCAGGGCTCTCATCCACCAGATTTGGAAAGAGAAGGTAGTTTCCCTGGTCCAACTGTCTCAACTGTTGGGAAAGATGGTCTCTTGCCTGGGGATCGTTCCGTGGGCCAGGCTTCATTCCAAGAACCTTCAGTGGTTTCTCCTCCTGTTTCAGAAATGGCACATGAGTTCGTCCACAAGGAAGGTGAGGGTCTGACACCAGATACTATCATCCCTTCTGTGGTGGACCTCATCGGCCATGGCCAAGGGGTCCCTCTTCAAGGAGCCAGCCAGGCTCACCTTGACCACAGATGCCAACCTGTTTGGTTGGGGCGCACACATGCAGACTCATCTAGTGCAAGGTCAATGGTCACGTCAGGACTTGACACACAACATAAATTGGCTCGAACTCAGAGCCATACATCAGGCTCTACAGTAGTTCTCCTCTTAGTCAAAGGCAAGCATATTTTAATACTGACAGACAACGTGGCAGCCAAGGCACACGTCAACAGGCAGGGAGGGACCCGATCCTGGTCCCTCATGTTAGAGGCTCAGAGTTTAAGGACCTGGGAGGAGTCCAATCTAGAATCCATCAGGGAGGAACACATATCGGGGGAAGCAAATCGCCAAGCAGATTCCCTAAGCAGTGTCACGGTCGACCACTCGGAGTGGCGCCTGGAACCATCGCTGTTCAGGGAGATCGCGGGTAGATTCGGGCAGCCACTAGTGGATCTATTTGCCTTCCCGAAAAATTCCCAGCTGCCCAGATACTTCACCAGGTTCCCATGTCCGGGGGCGGAGGGAACGGATGTTCTTCGCGAGAAGTGGCCCAACGGACTGCTGTACGCATTCCCTCCTGTCCCGTTGATACCGGCAACCATCCGCAAGCTCATTCAGGAACAGGCAGACATCATATTCATTGCTCCACACTGGCTGAGGCGACCGTGGTTTGCTGACCTTGTGGATCTGTCAATCTCTCCACCATGGAGGATTCCTTCAGATCGCATCTCCCTCAGCCAGAGGACACTACAGCACCCGGACCCGCAGTGGCTCCAATTGGCTGCCTTGCACTTGAGCGGGAGAATTTAGCCAGGCAATCCTATTCGTCTGGGGTGATCTCGATGATCTAAGCCTCTATGCGCCCCTCGACCAATAGAATTTATGATGCCATGTGGAGAAACTTCAGCATGTGGTGTAGTAGTTATTATCTCAGTCCACTTTGGTAACCATCCATAATATTTTAGATTATCTATTGGAGGGCTTGGATAAAGGGCTCTCTCCAAGCACTCTCCGCCGGCAGGTTGCAGCCTTATCAATGGTACTGGCCTGCAACAATTTAATTTCATGAGCACAACATCCAGTAGTCGCTGCCTTTCTCAAAGGGGCAACTAACGCCAGGCCACCGGCTGTTCATCGTTATCCCTCTTGGGATCTGTCAAAAGTACTGCAGGCACTAATGACTTCACCTTTCGAATCTCTTCGGTCTTGTTTCCTTCATTTTCTTTCTCTGAAGGTTGCCTTCTTAGTAGCGATTACATCAGCCATACGTATTTCGGAGTTAGCCGCGCTCTCTGTTAGAAGTGACCTGTCTACCTTTCTCGAAGGTAGAGTTGTCCTCAAATTGGACCCATCATTCATTCCGAAGTTAATTCCTGGTTCCACAGGTCTCAGGACTTGGTCCTTCCGGATTTTTGCCCTAATCCATCTCATAGTCTGGAGAGGCAGTGGCACAAGCTAGATGTGCTCAGTGCTCTGCGCTATTACGTTAAGCGGACGTCTGCTTTTCGTAGGTCGGAGGCACTCTTCGTTTCCTTCCAACCAACTTCCATGGGTCAGAAGGTCTCTTCTTCGACCATTGGTAGGTGGATTAGAGCATGTATTGCCTGAGCCTATCTCTCGCAGTCTCTCCCGGTTTCGGCCCATATCACTGCCCACTCCACTCGCAGTGCCGCTGCAACTGTGGCCTGGTCTACCCAGGCATCAGTCGAGGAAATCTGCAGGCCGTCGACTTGATCCTCACCTTCGTCATTTATACGGCATTATAAGATAGATAAATTTGCGGCAGCAGACGCCTCGTTCGGTAGGAGGGTCCTACAGCAAGTAGTTTCTTCTGGCGGGATACAAGTCCAGACTTTTCCCCACCCGTAGGGACATGAGCGGTTTTGGTATGTCCCACCGGTGGATTCTACACTCATCATGCTGGAGAAGGGGCGTTGTCTTACCTGAACCCCTTTTCTCAACATGATAATGTAGAATCCACGCCTACCCTTCAATATCGTCCAGGCATGTGTCCTTATAGGAGGAGCCAATGCGTCAGACTTCGTCATATTTGCTTCACCTTGTCAAAAACTGGGAAGGTGCGGCCCAGAAGGAGGCGTGGCTAAAGATTCTGACTTAGTCTCAACTGAGCAGGAAGGCTGAGATTATCCACCGGTGGATTCTACATCATCATGCTGAGAAAAGGCGTTCAGGTAAGACAACACCCCCTCTCAGCCCTTCTGTTTCAGCTCAATTCACATCATAGTTTGGTTATTATGGCAAAAGTATTAGGTGAAAAGGTATTACTATAGTTATATCACTGTTTTGAGTTATTTTTTATAAAAATATAACTTAAAATACATCAACTTTGCAGCTTCACATAGTATACTTCTAAATTAAATATACAGTTGACTTGCATAGAATACTTAGCTGATATTTGGTTGGTTGGTTTATGATTTAGTGTGTTGTGCAAACAAAGGTTTATATAGGTAAAGGGATAAACTGAAATTCTTACTGGAATCCATGAAACTTTATGGACAATGGTTTCCAAAATGCAAGCTTAATATAATTACTTTCATTTAATTTAATTATTTTCCCCTACCAGCTGAACCTATAATATATGTCTCTGAATGAACATTCTTTGGATGCTGAAGCTTTCTTCAATACAAATCAGATTGTGCTTTGAAATTGCTTTGGAATACCAAATATTTTTATGGAAGTTTGCAATATTTTATAAAAGTGATGAGATTTCTATAGAGAGCTGCACAATTTCTTAGTATCTTAAATATTAGATAAGAATGTTTTCCTTGCAGAAATGTCAGCAATGAAATAATATTTATAAATTTGAAAATTTACATAGAAATTACAGACCAGGTTGTAATATAATGATAATTTGGTCCCACATAACTAATATTTTTTAGACTAGAGCTCAAGTAAATTGGAAGGTTCCTACCTGGTTTTTGTAAACATCTTCCTCTAATATATTCTAATAATATTTGGCTTTTTTCCCTTGCTTCAGCCAAACAATGGATTGGTGAGTCAGTGACATGTTTTCTAAGGCTTCTGTCTGTGTCAGAATCCTGCATGCCTACTTTCTAAAATTTAATTTGGTCATTCATTTTTTATACTCCTTTTCATTTCAGTGTATTTTTCTTCATATGCATCTCAAATTGCTAAGCATCTTCATTGCATTGTCTAAGCTTTTTTGAAAGTGAATAGGTATTTTAACACTATCACTATTTATAAACATGCCTTTCAAAACTGGACATACCAAAAATTTTAGATACCTAGGGAGTCAAATGCTGTTTGAGGTGTTTCAAATTCCAGACAACAGTTTTTTTATTTGAAGGAGCTGCTTTGGGAACAAAGTGGGGCTGTTTACGTTCACTGTACTTGCAGAATGATCTAAGATCTTCAAAGTTGGCCCTTTTATGACTTGTGGACTTCAACTCCAAGAATTCCTCATGCTGGCTGAGGAATTCTGGGAATTCACAAGTCATAAAAGGGCCAGGTTTGAAGACCCCTGGTCTAAACAATGCCAGAATACTTCTGGGAAGGTCAGAACAGCTCATTTAAACTCAAAATTGTTTTGTTCCAGAAACAATGTTCTTTGAATGTAAAATATTTTGTTATTACTAATGCGGTAATATTTCCAATGCTGTATTTATACTGCACAGTTAGCCAGAGTTGTGTGGGTTCACACACTTCATGTTATAATGTGATTGGGCTTGGTTTGGTTTGGTTTAGTTTGGTATGGTATGGTATGGTTTGGTTTGATTTGGCCAAGCAGAGTGATAAAATTTAGCGACTGTATTTGTAAATCAAAATTAATGGCTTATCATGTTCTGTAAACTTAAAAATTGCAGTCTATTGTATATAAACCATTAATAAACAATTAGTATGCAAATTAGATAATTCCTAGATTAGTAAAACCAGTATGATACTTCCAATATTATTCTTTTGTGGATGGGAAACAACCTTTGGTCTATAAAATTGCAAGTAGTCCTTGACTTACAATAATTTGTTTAGTGACTGTTTGCAGTTACAACATCACTGAAAAAAAGTGACATGACCATTTTACACATTTTACAACCATTGCAGCTTCCCCGTGTCATCAAAATTCAGATGCTTTGAAACAAATTCATATTTATGACGGCAGGATCATGTGATCATCTTTTTTGACCTTCTGATAAGCAGTATCACTAAAGAAGCCAGATTCACTTAAAACCATGTTACTACTTAACAATTGCAGTGAATTGTGGAAAGAAAGGTTGTAAAATGGGACAAAATTCACTTAACTGTTTTGCTTAGCAACAGAACTTTTGGACTCAGTTGTGGTACTAAGTTGAGGACCAGTTGTATATTTCTTGACTGGCTTTAGAATTACTTTATTTTAAATTAATGCATGTAGCAGTTGTTTGTAATTTAATTAACTGCCAAATTTATTTATTTTATTATTACATTATTATGATTTATATGTATGGAAGTCCTATGTGAGACAATTCTGAAATCTGAAGGGCTAATGAATCTGTCAGGGAAAGATTCTTAATTTCCATGGAGGTGGTATGTGCTGGGTTGCAGTTGGTTCTGCCCAAAGAATATAAAAAATAATATATCAGAATTATCTCTTGGTAAGTGAAATTTCATCTAAACACTTTTTAATACACACACTATTCTGTCATCTTTGTCTTGTATGCTGTGCTAAATATTCTTTATATGTTGTCTTATACAAACAATTTTCTCTTATTCTGCTATAATTGGTACTAATTGAGAAAAAGCAATATTTTTTGGGGGAAAGGTGCCAAAATCATAAATGGGAGTATTACTTGGTCTTCTAAATTGTAGTATAGGATTGCTTGCTATTGTTGGATTGTGAAGCATTAATAAGTGTTTGTCCTCACAGTTTCAGAAATATGTTTTTTTCCCATATTGTCTTGTTGAATTAACAAAGTTGGTAATTCAACAGAAATAGTAAAGATAAAAAATGTGCTTTAATTTTTTTTTCTTATACAAATTCAACCTAGGAAAGCTGCCAATAACATTCTTTATTTGTATCATTCCTGAATGTAAAACATGTAAAATGTTTTCTACCTTAGTACTGCTAAAAAAAGGTTGGACCTCAGCTACCTGGGAGTGATGGAGCTTTTAGTCAACATTTGAAATTAAGGTTGACCTGCATAATTGAATTATTTCCTTCCTTCGTGTCCCATGAAAGTTTAAACCAGTGTAATAGTTTCTAAACAATAAACATAATAATAGAATACAGGCAATGGAAGGGGCTTTGTCAACAGCTGTAGAAAATAAGGAACATACTTTAGATTCTAGTAAGAAATCTGTTTTTAGAATATATGTTTTACTCTAGCATTTGAATGGGACTTTCTCTTTTTAGGAATCATATTAAGGACTGGAACTTGTTGTCTTTATTATTATTTATTATTACAGCCATAGGCCAACACATACATTAAACATTCAAATAAAACAAAACTAAACAGAACCGGACACAAGAAGACATAGCAATATATTACAAATTAATGATGTAATCAATGGGTGACCAAGGTCTGCCTAGTTTTACAGACAGTATTACAAAACCTAGCTACCTTCAGAAAAACTGAACCATACTGACCTGACAATAAAAATACATTGAGTATAGTCTAAAAGATTATTAAAAAGATCTAAAATATTTATTTATGTTTCTGGTGAATCCCCAATGCTGCTGCGCAGAATCTAGCCACCTGCGCCATGATCACTGCCTGCTCGTCCTTAAGCAGCCACTGAAGATAAATACTTTCCGAACAACCAGGATACCTATCAATTATGGGGAGGATATCATTTTTTTGAATAGCTCTGTAAAAGGAACATCGAAGGAATAATGTGTCCAATGGTCTCCATCTCTCCTGAGCCACAAGAGCAGAGTCTTTCACTCAATGGTGTCTTTTTATACTTGCTGTACAGGACGGCCGATGGAAATGCATGGCACTGTGCAAGTGAAAATGCTTTCTGACGGTTTACTGACATCAGCTGACTAAGATAACTGGCAGATGTAACAACATATTTAATAGAGTCTGGAGACAGAAACATCAGTGCTATACCTAAATCCGCTTGCCTCTTGATGTCCTCTATCCTTAGTTGCAAGTTTTGTTTTGCTTGGTCGTAATCCAATTTGAGAATTGAGGCTGACGAGAAGCCTGGTTTGGCAAGATTGGATTCGATTGCTTTGATCCATGAAGAGGAGAATTTATCTTGAAGAATTAATGGAGGAAGGCCTTGCGGAAAGCAATTATGCCATAGCCAGATATTTAAAGAAGCTATACAGATTCTTGCTTCAACTTTTATTAATCCTATCTCCAGTACAGTAGTGCATTTGGGACACAGTGCGGCATCTGGAGAATTGTTCTAATAAATTTGGATTGGACTCTTTCTAATGGTGTAAAATACGAAGCTGAGGGTCTGAGCAAGGTTCTATAGAGAAGCTTGCTAGCGACTTGGCCAGAAAGAGCTTAATTGCGGCTGGAACATAGTTGTGCGGAAAAAATTAAGAATGGCGTTCGCTGATTGTTGGCCAGAGGCAGCCACATATTGTCCATGGGCTTTTCGTGAGCCAGTGGCATGGATGCCACCCCTACATACTTAAAAATGGTTATATGCTCTATTTTATAGCTATTTAAATACCATGAGTACAGTTTTGGCCTTTTTTCAAAAGCCATAACCTTTGACTTACAATGGCTCACCATCATTCTTTCTCACAGCCTAATTAACCAAGTTTTCTGTATCTTCTGGAACATCATCAAACTAGAACCTTTACAGATGCCATTCTAGAAGGAAGTTGCCATGAAAAAGGTGTGCTTTTGGGATACCACTAATGATTTAATCTGTTGAATACAAACAGACTTGTTTTCTTTGAACCCAGCTTGTTTTTTGCTTACTGGGTATTATAGCAAGATTTTTACTATAAAATAAATGTGGATTTTTTTTCTTGCAGTAATGAATGCAGCTATTACAATTGGGTAATAACAAAATTATTCAAAATTTTTAGTTAAATCTGGTGAAGGAAGGATAAGGGATAGAGAATCTTAAGAGTACCGATATTCAAATCCTACTCTCTTTTTTGAAGCAAGCTTCATTTAATAGACTTCTACTTAGTTCTGAATATATATATATGGAGTATCTTGATTCCATCAACGAGAACTGTATAACTTACAATACTTATACATTTTGTATGGCCCTTTGACCCTCTGGTAACTATGATTGTGGAGAATCAACAGCATCATTTCTTTCTTTGGGTAGAAACAAATTTAAAAAGTCTGTAGTATAATCCATAGCATAAATATATCACATTAAAAAATTTCCCTCCCCATATTCCTTTTCATGCTGGCCTCACTTATTTTTTTGACAATATTCTACCCACTCCATATGTTCCTTGCTACCACAGGTTTGCAGGCCAAAATATTCTCAGGTTGATTGACATTAATCAACAGCAGTCACCTGACACAACATCCTCTAGAGTTGTTATGTGATATTTTTCATCTTTTTTACCCACATGACCTTTAAGTTTTCCAGCTTAAAAAGCTAAGAATTATAGACTTAAATAAAGCTGAGGTAATTGAATGTTGATAATTTATAGCACATCTTACTTGCAATCTTAGGTTGACAGCAAGCAAGGAAGCAAAACAGACTGAATCATTTTTGGTCATATAGTGATTTATCACCCTAGTGAAATACAATGATACAATGCCAAGTAAGAATACTGAACTATAGTTAGTGTTCTTACTTGGCAGTAAATACCATTGTAGAGGTCAGTGGTAGATGGAGTGGATTTTTTTTTCCTAGACGACTCTCTGAGTCAAAATTCACCTGATGGGAAAGTCTCTGTTCGACACTAGAAAAATCTGCTTTAAGTTAATTTACATACAATTTTGAACTGATTAGTTGAATTCACAGATTATGCTAAGATCTAATGCAGCAGCTCCCAACCTTTTCTATACCCTGCACCCCTAGAATACTTCTGATATATTCTTGCAACCCTTGCAAAAGTTCAAAATAACAACAATGAATTATGCATATACACCATAATTTTGAAAACCCAAGTTTTCACACCCCCTGGAATATCATTTTGCAACCCAGGGGGTGCGAGCATCCCTGATTGGGAAACCCTGATCTAATATAACTTGTTTGGTTGTTGCTTAGTATATTATATAAACTTAACAATTGTGGTTTATAAGCCATTGTTTATGGCATACCTGTTTGACCTCAGCCAATGTTGGCTTATTCAATAAACAGTGGATAAAGAAACCTTATGATATGTCAATCAAGCTATATTTTGAGATAGTATAAAGCAGCTTATGTTCTTTGAGTGCTTGAAATAAGTAGGATAGTTTCCACTGAATATGCCAGGTATTGGATTGTATATGTTTTATATGCAATATACAATAGTTAAAGTACTCACTCTTTCCAGCCAGTTTGATATAAAGATAACTTTGCAGAATTAGTTTTGTTATAAAATAGAAAAAATGGAAACTATAGCATTGTTAAAATAATAAAAAGTTATTTATTAACTTTTTGTATTTTAAAATAATTTCACAGTTTTAGAAACCTACAACAGAATCACGTATCAGAAATGTTGTGTTGGCCTTCCTAAGTGGCAATGAAGTGCAATTGCTCATAAGAATTAGATCATAGACATTTTCTTTTTTCTTTTTAAAATAACAGATAAATAGCATTTATAGCATTATATGGCTATTATATAAAAATGATGCCTTTGGAGAAGATGTACCAGAGAGAAAGAAGTATATAAAAGTGCATGAGCACTGTTGCTTTAAATCTTAATCTGATTTATCATCTTTGAAAAATATCTGCTTAGAAACATTTGACAACATTGCTAATTTCTACTGGAACAAAGATAAAGAAGTTATTCCTATAACTTCATTCTTCAAATGGTGCATAGCTTCTCAGAATATGAAGTTCAGTACTTTTTGTTCAAAATGAATTGTCCTTTGTAAGGTGTTTTATTTGTGAGACAAAAAAAATATTTCTTGAAGAAATTCGCAACCATAGAATCCATCATGTGATACAGCAACCTTCCATTGATACAATATACTAAACCATAACAAGTGAAGCCATAGCTCACATGGGTGAGGTTGAAATTTTGAGGAATAAATTGGAGATTACACTCCGTCCCCTCCCCAAGTATCAGTATGACAGGAAAGTATTCTCACAAAGAAGCCACAAAAAGATACATATCCCATGTGTTCTGAGTCCTGAATATTGTTCAGCCTTAATTTGATGCTGTGGTACCTAGCCTTATTCCCCTAAATATTATAGACCAGAGGCCCCCAACCTTTTGGACACCAGGGACCGGTTATGTGGAAAGAGTTTTTTCCGTGGACTGGAGTGGGTGAGATTTTGTGTGCTGCCTGCATCTTGCGGCTGGTGCTTTGCTTGTTTGTATGTACTGGTTGCTGGCCAGGGGTTGGGGACCCTGTTATAAACTGCAGCTTCCACAGTCTCTTGTCCCTGCTGACTGGAGTAGATATGAGCGAATGGATCTTTGTCTCTGGTTTAGCATGTTGTTTAATATGAGTACAGTCATTCGTTCTAAAGGCAGAGAGTTTTGATGTAGCTTATAACTATGGTTTGAATTAGATTAGTTTATCTGCATTGTGGTTTCTTGAATTGTACAAATCCAGACTAGTGGTTAAGTAGCAAATCATGGAAATCATAGAAAATCTATCAAAAGGCAAAAATGTTGTTCCAGTTGCAACATTTCCTCAAGACCAGGCATGTCAAACGGGCCGGATACATCAGGTCAAAACCGCGCCCACCCCATTGCTGGCAATGAGAAAAAAGTTGCGATACGTTGCCGACGTCACATGACATCACGAGTTTGACATGCCTGCTCTAGACAAATCTACTTTTCAGTGCATGTGATTTGTATTTTTTTTTTAAGCTGAAGAGATGATGGAAGCAAAGCCTCACACTTGGTTTTTCTTTATTTATTTTTAGGATACAATTTGTACTGGCCAAGTGTTGTAAAATAACTGGGATACAAGTGACGGATAGGAAAAACTATTACAATAGGTGCCATTGATAGATTTCTTATCCCTTGTTAATACTAAGTTAATGGAATATTTCTTCTTTATGTTTATACTTATCTTGCAAGATAAGCTAGTGCATGTGAGATTCTTTACTAAGGTTGGTTATCTCTTATTTTAGTACTTCATTGTTATTTGCAGTGCATGTTGCCTTTCAGCATTAAGATTTCAGTAGCAATATTCAAGCGTGGCAGAATATTTGAAAGCAATTAGAAGTTATCCCCATAAGTAGAAATTGCCTTCATAGCCCCATCACATCACATAGTCTAAATCTGATTAGAGTTTTACAGTGGAGCTGCATTGAATTTTGAATGATTTTCAAATTTCCATTAAAGTAGTCTTTTTTGTCGTTGACATTAAGTCAGCCTGTCTATCACTTCACTTTTTAAGTAATGCAGCCTGCCAGTGAATGTCAATTAGAGAGGTGATTTTTAGTGATTGTGAATTAGTCGTTGATATCAATTATATTTTTCTGTTGATTTTTTTTAAAAGAAAGAAATAAAACCTGAAAATAACTGGATGTTCTAGTAGCCATTGCTGGGAGTAGATTTACTATATGTATTTGTAATTATTAAATTTTATTCACCCTAATCTTTTTCTCATAGAACAAGCCAATCTTAAGATTTCATTGAGCATTTTCAGGGATATTGCTATTAATAATTTATATTCTTATTTTACAATTTATACTTTTATTCAATATCTGGTATTAGATAACACATTGTACAAGTTCGATACTTGGAACATCTTCTAGTTCATCATTACTTTGGGAATATCCTTGAGCCTTGATGATGGGCCAGAATTTTTTAAAATTCAAACTTTTGAAGGTTTAAACTTACCAACTGAAAGTTTACAAATTATTCTGTTGTATAATTAGGATATTCTAGAGTTGAGAGAGTGGGAAAATGAAATAGAGTTTTTTAAGAGTAGCTTAGTTCTAGAGAAAGGGTACATATTTACCTATAAGAAATCATACCAGTAATCATGCATCCATAAATTCATTTGCCTGTAAGGCAAGGCTTGGAAATACCGGACCACAGAAAACAACTTAGTTTGATTTTACAGAGGTTACATGGAAAAATTAATAAGTAAACTTTTATATTAAAAAGCCAGCTTGCAAAGTTTTCGACTTTATATACATGTAGACAACATATTCATGTTTTAAAAACAAGAACAAGCGTTCAGAAATTAATCAGATTAGGAAAGTAGATGTGAATAAGTATTAAAGTGCCTTCTCTCAAAAGTCATTTAAATTTTAAAACATCTCAAAGAGGGAAAGATTTCTAAAATATTTGTAAAAATAGCATATGGAAATTCATAAAAAAGTACTGAATTTAACATTGTAAACAAATAAACAGCTCTTTGTGTTTAAAGATGATATCTTAATTAAGTTAAGAGAAAAGTTTGGATTTCAAAATTTTCATTTCAATTTTAATTTCTACCAATATTCATAGAAATTAAGTTATCATGTGGTTATTATCAGTTTTCTTCCAAACATCTAATACATTTCTACTACTAATTCTTTTAAATAAATAATAAAAACTTGTTCATCTTAAATCTTTCAATTTACACTTTATTTCCATAAAAATTACAGACTCATCTCAAATACAGTTTAATTAATCATGTTTTCTTTTATCTCACTATCATAATTGTGAAAGACAATGATATGCTTTAATTTTATTAAATCCAACTGGATGCTTAGTTTATTTATAAATTTATAAAATCAACACTTTAATCAACATTTTGTTAATTCTGAAAAAAGGAATCCTAAACTTGTACATAAATCTCCTTTTGTAAAGGATTGAAAAAAAAAATCACCCAGTGAATATCATGAAACTTGATGTTCTGGAGGTTTTCAATATTGAAAAAAACAATAAAAATTTAATTCCAAAGTGACTTAGAAATTACAATTGGTCAAATCCTATGTCTTTAGAGGCTACATTATGCCTCTGGCACTGATTTACACTGGAATGAAAAATCTCAGTTTGCAAAAAGGAGATGGAAATAAGAGTTCTATTATCTTTTTCTTTTTCTGTACTTTTTCATTTTCTATTTTCTTTAATTTAACTTTTGTGAAATCGTATAAGTATTATTTGTATAATATAATCCCTGATGCTATGGCAAATCTAGACAGCATACTAAAAAGCAGAGACATCACCCTGCCAACAAAAGTACGTATAGTCAAAGCCATGGTTTTCCCAGTTTGCAATATATGGCTGTGAAAGTTGGACCATAAGAAAGGCTGAGCGCAAAAGAATTGAAGCCTTTGAACTATGGTCCTGGAGAAGACTCCTGCAAGTTTCCTGGACTGCAAGGCGATCAAACCAGTTAGTCCTAGAGGAGATCAACCCTGACTGCTCTTTAGAAGGCCAGATCCTGAAGTTGAAACTCAGGTACTAATGAGAAGAAAAGACTCACTGGAGAAGAGCCTAATGCTGGGAAGGATTGAGGGCAATAGAAGAAGGGGACGACAGAGAATGAGGTGGCTGGATGGAGTCACTGAAGCAGTAGGAGTGAGCTTAAATGGATTCCAGAAGATGGTAGAGGACAGGAAGGCCTGGAGGAACGTTGTCCATGGGGTCGTGATGGGTCGGACACGACTTTGCAATTAATAACAGCAGGGCCAACACGGCAGGGGCCAGTCCCTTGCTGTTTCCAGACGGCCTTGTGGAGCTAAGACTGAATGCGTTTCAGCATAGGTGGCCACCACAAAATTGTACATTGGCTTCTGGGTGGCTGGGGCCAAGGCAGTGGGGGCCATTCCCTCACTGTTTCCAGGATGGCTTCACGGGCCACATGAAACCACGTCGCAGGCCACATTCTGCCCCCAGGCCTTGTGTTTGACATGTCCCTTCATTCCATTTCAATGCTACAATATCTTTATTCAAAGTGTACTTCAATGTTATAGTACTTTGAACTTAATCTATGATGATGGAAACCAAATATATATTTTACAAAGTTTGAATAATCCTGATATAATATCATAAAATTCCTTAAAGAATGGAAGTATTTTGACTTGAAGTTAGATTGCTATTAGTTGCAAAAATAAGATTTAGTATCTTCTCTTTTAATCATTTTTCACATGTTTTTATAATTTCTGGTAATTATTGTTTCAGAAACACAAGCAATTTTCATTTTTGTTTTAACTAGTCTTTGTCCATGTCTTTGTTGTGGTTCTGTTTCTTATTGGAATGCTGCTCCAGCCTGGTACAGCTGTCAAAGATCACCTGCAATCTTTGTTATAAAAAAATGGGGCATTCCTGTTCTAGAAATTATGTAGAGCAAAGGAAGTTTTCTTATATCAAACTGTTTATATTTCTTGACTATCTTTCTTTCAATAGCATGAAATTCCAGAATTCCCAGCCTTTTTATTTCAGTTACATCTTCAGTTTCCAGAATACGTAGTCAGCAACCAAGGGGACAAATTATGAGAATTTTATTTCCCAAATATCTGAAATATGTCAGATTGGGAAAAATTAATCCAAATGTAGGTTAATACTTCTACAGATGATCTTGAAGGCCAAATAAACATTATGAGTTGCAAATCAAGCAATAACCAACGCCTTTGCTAATTATATTTTGCGGAATAATAAAAGTGCACTTGTTTTTTTAAAAAAAACTAAAACATATTTACAGTTGGTGAAATTGCCAATGACAATCTGCTCTTTAACATGCACCTGATGTGAAGAGAGCCAGGAACTCTGTCTTAATGATTGAATGAAAGCTTCCTTAACTCTTGTGCATTGAAAAGCCCCCCTTTCAAGACTTTCATAGAATACATAATTCTCTTTTAAGTTGTTTAACATTTTTAGATCTTTTTTATATTTAGGGAATAAAACTGTCACCAGCAACTGAAAATATAGGGAGCAATAAGGAGTTTTTTTTTCTTTCTAACCAAAGTTTTCTAACCAGAGTAGCAGCATGAGTAATGGATTTTTCATCATGTGTTTCATCAGTTTGAAGCTGAATGTTTTATTTTCTTAAAAAAAATAATAGATATGGAAAGAGTATGGATTTCTAGGTTATTATGCTACAATTATTCTGGAAGATGTGAGGGAGAAGAACAATATGACTTAACATCAATAAGTCAATTGGAAGGTTTCCAATTTTTATTTAAATCTCCCAAGCAGTTTATAAAGGGATTTCCTTAACATGCATTTTTTTGTTTGCTTTTGTTTTTAATTTGTGAACCAGACAATCATATGACATATAAAACTGTTCATAATCAAGTGAATTCTGTCTTGTTCTATTTTGTGGAAATAAATCATCAGTACATATATTATGTTAATAAATATCTATTATGTTAATAAATATCTACTCTTCCTTTCTCCTATTGCCTTATACACTGTTAGATTGTAAGTGGCTTGAGAAAAGGGAACTGCCTTGTTTGCTTATAAAATTCAGGCACCAAATACATGCATACTCCATGAAGGATAAAATATACAAGTAAACATGTACTTATACAGCTAATGAAAAGAAACTCAGAGGTCATCTAATTTGCACGCTTTTATAGCTGGTAACACATTTTGTCCTGCCAAGTGTATGACCATTCTTTTTTCCCTCTCCAAGCTAGACAATCAGTAAACCCTTGCGTCTGATTTAGATCCTAATGGGGTGATATTTGGTTAAGGTTAGTTATTGCTCTCTTTCAGAGTCAGTTGAATGTGTTAATATTTCCTGGAAACTCCTGGCAAATGCTATTCTTCTGGATTTCTGTACTAAATTTAAGTGCCTTTGCTGAGTGTAGATGCATGACCAGACTAATGATTTGTTGCCTGGGAACTTACAATGCACGTCAGGTATTGTGATTTAGATAAAAAGAAATATATTGGTTATCAGTATGTATGTAGTGAAATGTCTTACAGCTTTTCTCATTAAGTCTATTTTATATGGACTGCATGGCATTTTTAGGCAAAAGACATTTGTTTTCAGGCACATAGATGTGTACAGTCTCTGTTCCTGTTTAACCTTCCTTCCTTATATTTTCTCTTCTGATCCCTTCCTGTAAGTAACTAAGCTGATTAATGCTAGAATAATAGTTTTTGTACTCCATGAGATTATTATTTTGTTTACTGCTTATTTAATAATTTAATTTCTATGATGCCCATTTTCTGATACAGCAATTCTGGGTGGTTTACAATATATCATGCCATATATATGTTAGTGCAATGATTATACAATATACAATGAGTAATAAACACGTCAACAATAAATTGAAAATCATTTGAACCTATTCTTGATCAGATATATACATTGCCTTAAATGGTCTTTCTTCATCCTGGATACATCTTCAAATTCATGGATTCTATATTGGAATCTATCTTGCTATGGAATTCCAGAAACTGGCAAATATGCATCCAAAGGGTAGCCAGCTTGAAGAAAGTTGTAATATATCTTATTTAGATTTTGGAGTATTCATGCAGGAATCTAGCCATTGTGATTTGAAAACTATGGTTTATAAATTAACATATACAGACTCTGCTAAGTAAGTCTTATTATATAAATGATGGTAAAACCAAGTCATGCCTGATGTTGTGTATCCCAGACATACTGTCTTAAAACTTTGATTGTGTGACAGATGAAAATATTAATTTTTTCACTTTAATGTCAAGTGTCACACCAGGCATGGCTGTGAATCAATACTCCAGAATGTAACCTAATATTCAGGAACTTGCAGATATGACTTGGCAAGATTAATGTCTGTAGTACAGGCAAGAACATAGCCATATATGAAAAAAGAGAGACTTTCATACTGCAGTGCATAAAATCAAACCCTTTATAGAGGTTCAGGGTTTAAATAGACCTGTGGCTGTTTCTTCTAAATTATAGTCAACAAATACAACAAATTCTCTTGACAGCTTGACAACTTGATCTATAAAGGGAAATATTTATAGCTCAAGATTGAAATGAAGGGTCCTTGGTGCTCACTGAGCTTGGTTGTTTTCTTGCAGACGTTTTATTACCTAAACTAGGTAACATCATCCATGCTAGTAATGAAATGTCTGCAATAAAACAACCAAGCTGAGACCATCCCTCCTATGTTTTCTATGTTGATGGAATAATTCTCAAGCATAGGAATTGATGTTTCTTACCATACCAATCTTATTGCTCATGTCAACTTATTTTCTGTTTTATCTTTTCTTTGACTCTGGTGGACTCATTTGCTTTTTTCCTATCTCCTTCTAATGAAGATGGCTAGAGGGCTTTCATTTCCTCACTAGCAGGAACTAATGACATTTTCTCCTTTTCTACTTCTCTTTCTGACACTGGAGAGAAGGACGGGAGGGGGCATTTCCCTCTTCTTCATCAGGAACTTTCCCATTCCAGAATCCTCTGTCTCATCTATGAGTGGGGAAGTTTCTTTTATTAACTATATAGATGTTTTCTTCTCCAAATAAATCTCCCTTCTCTTCTGAATCAGAACTTTGACAGGAACAAAATTGTACAGCTTGGATTGTGAGGATTGTGTTAGAAGCTTCATGTAACTTGTGATCTGGAAAGAGTTGCCTGAGAAATGATGTAGTTAGATGTTTGTATCTCTACGTAACAACCTCTATTACAGAATCTTCACTGGGAGCTGTCCAAGGTTCTGCCTTGCTTGACCTTATCTATGTACAGGTATCTTCTGTGGCCTAATTCCACAGGTTGTTCACAACTGATCTAATTACAGCTTTTGTATTTCCCTGCAAAAACAGATACTGCAGCAGTATTACACATGAATATGTTCTCTGATTGAAATGGAAAGAAATATTACAGTTATATTATAGAACTATATTATAGTTTAACACAGCATAGTAATATAATTTTCACTTTCCTGGAAATATATTTAATTTACAGTCCATTCACTTGCTCACTCACTCACACACACACATTATTGCAACCAGGCTATTAAGTTATTTTTCAGATAGGTACTATCCAATGATTAGTTCTCTTCTTTTGCAACTTCCTGCAGGTATTAACACCGGAATGTGTACATAGTGGGGATATTACATTTGTGCTAAACTGTGAATGTTTAACAGAATATTGGATTTGGAACTATAATGGGTAATCCTTTTATAGGTAATGAAGTGGGAATAGGGGATAGGTAACAGATCTTTTCTAGTGATAGTGGTGAGGGTTATTTTGTACAGTTGTTGCAGAATTTGTTGAATATAGATCTCTCCTGCTACAGAGAGCACAATGCCTTTTGAATGGGCTCTTGAGCAAATAACTGTCTTAGCACAAGATTATGACACTTAGGACAGCATGTACACTTAGATAATACACATTTTCAGGCTACCTACCCCACAATTGCTTGGGTCATTTTAGTGAATTTTGGAAGGGAAAAACTGCCAAATATCATTGATCCCCAAATAGCTAGCATTCAGTTAGTAGATGAAAACTATGTGCTTTGTTATTAAGGCCAATATGTTTCTTATGTGTGGTACATAGTTCTTATTAGAGGCAAAGGCTAAAGTGAATGAATAATGTAAAATTTAAAGGGTTATCTACAAGAGCCATTGCTTATGTTTCTTCTTAAGTTTTTACCAGATCCAGACTGTGAATCGAATTGAAAATTAACAACAACAATAATAACAATAATATATTAAACTTGTATGCCAATGACTCTAGGCAGTTCTCAATTACAACAAATCAGTAGAAACTTAAAATACAAAGATAAAAGGTAGTAAATATAATGAAGTGAGGGATATGTCCATTTTAAAGCAGGAACATGATTTTTCATTGCCATATTTGAGTTTGTTTGTTTGTTTTGCTTTCCACTCCAATCTATAAGCCTGATGTTTTGTGATGAGTTTTGTCCAAGTGCTAAACAAGTCTGACACTGTAACTTTTTGCTACCTAACTTTCAACAACATCATAAAGCAAATATAGTTTTAGCATAAATATTTAATATTTTATGGCTCTATATTTTGTATATACCCAGGATTTAGTAATCAAGTTATAAAAATGAAATACAACAGTATGATTAAGTTTGTTAAAATCTTCTTATTTTTCTATGCGCTTAAGATTTAATACATAGTTTTGTGGAATATTTCCAACAAAATCATGGAATAATTGTTAAGCGCACATTTATTTTTCACATAAACTACTGCTTAATTTATTTGAGAACATTTATATTTCATTGTGCATTCTTTTGTTTGAATTTCTTTTGTTTTTATGACATTTTGACATCCCTTGCATAGACCATGCATATTAATACAATTGTATTTACTTGTAGGTGGCTCTAACCAAGAGAGCTGATCCAGCTGAGCTGAAAACAATATTTTTGAAGGTATGTTAAAAGTAAATATTGTTATCCTTTAAAGCTTGATTTTTTTATTTCTTTGCTCTTACTTTATTATTCAACTTTTGGAGTGTTCTAACCATTAATCATTCATTGTATTATTACCATGCTATACTTAAATACCATTATAAAAAAGGAACACATCTCCAAGAAATCAAATACTTTCTTGAATGATTATTGTATAAATATAGAGAAATGTTAGCATTTTGAAATTAAAATGTCTCTTCCACTCTATTCTACTCACCTACTTCTGCAAATAGAATTGATTATTCAATGTTCCTTACCCAGAAGAGGGAGAATTTCTTCAAAGATCAGTAGATTAGAATTATATTTGTAGCTATTTTAGTTATGTTTCCCCATATTTCCTAAATTTTTGGATTAAGTGTGGCAATGGTTAAAGCTAAAAGCTAATGCTAAAGCTTATCCTATTTTTCAGAAAAAAATATAAAAAATAGGGTTAATATGGTATTTGATACTAGTGCCAGTGTTACTTTACATAAATGCTAATTATTACTCAATGCTAAGGATGCAAAAATGTGTACTGCTGCAAGTAGTACTTTGCTTTACATTGCTATCCTATAGCATGGGCAAATAAAATTATTTTTAAAAACAATTGACAAAATTGTGAAAGAATGTTTCTCTTTAGATTAGGAAAGAAAAGCGACATGATGGGGAAAAGTCTCTCTCCACTTTGCCTGTTTTATCATGCAAAACATATATTTTATGATCAATTAAATTTTCAAACCCTGCCATGTTTATTTCCTATGGTTTTCTCAGTTTTCTTGAAAATAGTTTTTATAACACAAAATAAATAATTATTTTGTCTTTCTTGTTGCTGTTGCATTTTCTTTGGTAAAGAAATAAATGCAGCACCAAAAAATGAATAAATTAATCCTGCAAAGATTAATGTTAATAATTTGATAATTTAAACATTAATTTCCAACATTAATTGGAAGTGCTTCTGAGCTTATTAGTAAGAATGATCAATTGAAAGTTGATTTGTGTATATATGTCTGTGAATATGAGAAAGAATACTTCATGTTGGGAAATGACCACAGAGATCTGTGGTTTAATATCTTATTTCAAGATTACCATAATAACATTTATGTGATACATCCCTTTAAAAATGTTGAGAAGCTGAAAATAATTCTACAGTCCCAAATTTCAGAAAACTTTATGGATTTCCTGTTTTATTTAGAGCCAATTTAAGGGGCTGGTTCTGCCTGTAAAAGGCCTGAAAAAATATATCTGACCAACTGGCTCCTTAATTTTGTTATTAAGTGCAAAATATATTGACTATTAAGTGCAACTTATATTGATAAATTATATTTCATTTCTGATATAGACACTTTTTAATTAAAGGACTGTCTGGTTAATATATTATACATTTTAAATATTTTTAAAGTTTTGTGTAATTATTCTTTGTTTTTAATGATTTTATTACCTTGAAATAGAATGGAACAATTAAAAATATAGTAAAGAAATAAGAGAACCAGTATGGTGTAGTGATCAGACACAGACTAGCAACCTGGAGACCATGGGTTCTAGTCCTGCCTTAACATGAAGCAAGCTGGGCCTGCCTTTTAGCTCTTCCACTTCCAAAAGCCCTTGCCAAGAAAACTGCAGGGGTATTCAGGTTTCTGATCCATGTATTTAGCAATGGGGTGGTTTTGATATACATTAAACATATATTATCTCAAGTAATATCATTGATCAATGTGTTGTTCTGTGTTGTCAACACTAACAGGGAGCTTTCAGGTTACAAGCAGATTACTTGCATATAAAATACAGGCCAGTAAAGTCTGAATATTGTGAAAAACAGCATATAGTTCTTTCTACTTGGCACTAGCTTCCCAGGCTTAGGAAGGCCCTGGTCCCTAATTCACCAGTCCTATGGCCGAATTCAGATGTTTCTGATTGGTTCATTTAACTATAACTTGTCCTTGAATATATGAACAGTCCTAACCGTGATTAGTGGAATCAAAATGATTTTAAACTATAGTTTTATGAAACTAGCTTTTCTCATTTACTATTACTATAGAAAGCTAAATTTCAACCTACTAAACTGCAATTGGCTTTAAAAAGAAGTGGAAATTGTCAGGTTTTCATTGCCAGTGTTTAATCATGAAATTTTTTTAAGGAAACCACTATTTATAAATAAGTAAGAAAAATAATTGAGAGAGAAAGTCAGAGAGAGAGAGAGAGAGAGAGAGAGAGAGAGAGAGAGAGAGAGAGAGAGAGAGAGAGAGAGAGAGAGAGAGAGAGAGAGAGAGAGAGAGAGAGAGAGAAGCCAAAATAACAAATATTACAATTGCATGTCTTGCATCATTTCATGTGTTAGTTAAACACATAGCAATCAATTTGATAGTTGCATATTTTTTAATCTGGAATTCTTTATCTAATATATTTTTTTTAAAAAAATTAAAAGGTATTCCATAGCACTGCAAAGGGTTAAATATGTTCCAACTTGTTAATGCCAAAGTATTTAAAATATGTGATTATCCAGTGTGAATTTTGAAGGAACTTACTAAAAAAGCCATTAGGCATTATTGTGCAATATCATATTCTCTGTAGGTATAATTACCAAAGTGGAAGAAAAATACCTGACTACAGAACCACTTTTTTGAATGTCTTTATTCCCAAACTAACAGAACTGATGTTTTTTCCCCCTTCCCTCTTTTGTCATGATAATTTTCCAGAGTAACTCTACTTCTTGTAACTCTCCTACCATAACCTAAGAGATTAGACTTCAGTCAAAATGAACAAGCTGACATTTTCAAGGTCATTTTCTATATGTAGTGTGGGGGTACGTGATTGGATTTCAAATACACAAGAATAAATCACAGTGGGTAGAAGCAGAGGGACATCGAAACCTTGTGCTGCTTTCTGTTATTGAATGTCTTAGCAGGGGGCCTAGCTGAAAAAAAAATGAAATGTAGAAGTGCAGAATGGCTGACTTATTTGATTTGTTTCTTGATAACTGTCTTGTTAAAAAGTTTTCAAGCCTTAGGTTTAGAAATATTCTACAAACGACTACGTAAATTGGAATCGATTGGTCTGTGTGCTGGTTATAAAGTACTGCATGTTCACTTTCAGTAGACAAGGTATCACCCAATAAACAAGCATGTGGTTTTACATTTCTGCCATGTTCTAAGTTATTTTTAATTGTGTGTGCGGTTTTAACAATATATATTTTCTTATAACTTCATTAGATATATAAATGGCTAATAGTAAATTATAGGAAACTGTAATAACTTCTTTCTAAAATATTGCTTAAAACTCAGTAAAAAAAAAGAGAATTTGTCTTAAATTATAAAAGTGCACTGTTGTTAAATGTTTGGGTTTGTATTTTTCTGTTTTGTTTTTACCTTTCTCCAACAATTGCCTGGAAGAAATTGCCTATATATGACTTAAATCTAGAAAATTATGTCCTTTCTGCCCTCTCTTCCCTCTCTGAGGGAAGCCGGTTGCATGTATGAGCAGATGTAAAGATAATTAGGCACAATTCTGGCTTGATGTACTAACTAGGCAATGGCATTTACAATATAAAACAATATCTGATCTTTTGAATTTTGTTTGCAATTATAATAGATACCTAGCTTGTTACTTGATATGGATAGTGAACTGTGTAGAATTGTGGTAGTATCAGGCCATCTCAGAAACACATATATTATATGAATTAGCAATGTGCCTTTTCTGTTCAGAATTTTTTGCTTGCTGTGAAACAGATCTTTTCAAGTTGACGTGTAGTGATATGTTTATGTAATTTATTTACAACTGCATTTAAATGTCTTTTCACCCACACCCAAGAGGTTCATAATATTGCAATATGCATGTGTAAACTTAGCATTTTAATGGACTTCCTTGCGTTATCAGCATTTTATTGACTAGATTGTTTGCTGAATGCAGCTTTGAAAAGTACATAGCAATGATAAGAAATGGACCACTTGTTCCAATAATATCTAAAAGGCATTGCTATGATCCCGAAAACTATTTAAAAAGTATTCAGGCCCAGTTGATTTTTTTTTTATAAAAATGTTCCTTCTTTTTAATTGATTATATCCTGTGTTTCCTTTTTGTTTCTCAGAAATTTGATTTATTATGTGGTGGGAACTGAGATATGGTAGAGAAACTGGAATCCTGGGATTGAGATAGCAATCTATCTCTATTTACTATGGTTCCTAACCAATCTGCTTTAAAGATTTTTCCAATGGTTACAGCTCATTCAGAGCCAGAATCCTAGAACTGAAGTCTAACTCAAACTTTAAAAAAGAAGTGAAAAATAAATACAATATAATTTCAAACAAGGAAAAAATTGATAATCTAAGTCTGCAAAGTCAAAAATAAGCTTTCAGTTAACAATGTTAGGCAGTTTATTAACTAGTCAATCATTTGATAAATTATAGTACACATTCAACACGTCGAGAAGGAACTATTGCCATATCATGTAGTACTGAAATGTTTATTTGGTAGTGCAGTATATTTTAGGAACCCTTAATCTTTGATCCATTGGCTCTTTGTCTTATTTCAATGAAGTCCTTAATACAAAGCATAAAGAGTGCATATCTGTACCTACAATCATGCTATCTTGAAAACGTAGAGGTACACATGGTGTTTTTTTTTTTTACTATTTTGTCTTTGCATTTTTCCTTTTTTGAAATCGCACTCTCTAGATGGCCGTAGGAGAATGAAATATCAAATATATTGTCTTTCTTCCACCCTTCCTGTATAATATATATGATTTCTTGGGTTTAGGCCAGAATAACATATTGAGGGCATTTTTATTACTGTTGCTCACTTTGCTTTCTTCCTTTCAGGAATAATTTCAGTCTTCAAAATTCAGCTTTCATTTCCCTTTCTTTTCTATTTATACTCCCAAGAGGTGGACATTTGGAGTAAAAAGAAGAGAGAATCTGAAAAATGTTGTCACAGTCATCAGCACTAATGTTTTACATATGGCTGTTAAGTACACATGCATATGAATTGGCACAAACATGTTTTCTTAAGTGTGTATGAGAGAGAGTTAAAATATTTCGTATTTCACAAATTGTTCTTCTGTATGTGTTGGTGTTATGAAGTAAAAGATTTGTCAGCATGAAAGATTCAGAAAATATATTCAGTTCAGGTAGCCTTATAAACTAAGATTTGGATCGGCCTTTATCTAACTTTTCTTTTAATTTTTATCCGGCATGACCAGCATTGAATGGCTGAGATTTCTAGCAGATGATATTTATCTATTTGGAGGAAAGCAAGTGAAGCTGGTTTGAATGATCAGAAACAATTCATTAATCAATTATTTTTTTTCCAGCTTCTTTTCTGAAAAAAAAAAAAACTTTCTTAGTTCTAGTCTCTCAGCAGAATATGATTAATATTTACCTTCCAGATACGATTGATGTAGTATTATATTAGGAATTAATAGTTTAATTGACCTGGATTTTTGGTTTTGATTGATTTTTTATTGGGATTTTTGTAATTAACTTCATGTTGAATCTGTTATGAATTCACATTAAATGTAGTAGTAGCAGAGAGTACTACTGTATGAAGTTATAGCATAATATCACATTTTGTAGTAATAAGAAAATGATAATTTTTGTTGATCCGATTTTATTTCAAATCAAAGATTTTTCAAATTGCAGGTTTTTATTCCAATTTGAAAAGTACATGTTTACCACACATTGTCAATTGGTTGTCATTGCTAATTATAAGTAGCAATAAGTAAGAAAAAAAGGTGTTTTTATATGTGTTTGTGTATATCTGGCCGATCTGTCTGGTTTCTTTTTTGGTTTCATATATGGTGATCTGCCTGTAATTATTACATCTCATATAATCAGGTAAGTTACTTTCTTACTTAATAATTTAAGAATCAAATTTTCTCCCTCTTCTATTTTAACAGTATGCAAGTGTTGAAAAAAATGGTGAATTTTACATGTCTCCCAATGATTTTGTCACACGATTCCTGAAGATAATAGGAGATGGGGTGCCCAATCCCAATACAGTCCAACTGCTGGGAGGTGTAGTAGATCAGACTAAAGATGGGTATGTATGTCATCATTTATCTAAGTTACTTGTCTGATACTAATATTTGAATGTTCAGAGAATAAACAAAAGATATTTTGCTTTTCATTTACAGGTACAATAAGTGAAAATAAAATAAAATAATGTGCTATCATAAGGCACAAAAATGCATATTTTGCTTTTAGGAAGGATTGATTTCTCGCTGAATAATGTGCACAAAAAAGAGAGCAGACCTTAAAATGGTTTGCAGGTTTAAACAATCCTCAGGTTGCATTTAATTTCTAGTGCCTGCATAAATATAGCCAAATTGTTTTTGTGGCAACTATATAGAAAAAATTTGCCAATGATTCCCTATGTAAGGTTCCCTATGTACATTTATATATAAGGGTGTAGGTATATAAATATGTATGTATATAGTATGTTTATATGTGTGTTATGTATGTGTACACTTTTGAGAAGCAGGCAACAGAATTTCATTTTTAATGTGTGCCAATGTGCCCACAGTAAAAAATGACAATAAAGGTTATCTTAAAAATCTTAATCTATGTGATGTTAGCTTTTCTGTCTAACCTACTGCCTTGGTGTTCTGCTGGTCTTCCATTCAAATCAAATTTCACCCTGCTTAGCTTTTTTTTGATATCTGTCAAGGATAGAGGCTACCAGCTGCTATAGCTTTGTACATAATGTGGCAAATATATTAGAGAATAAAGAAATGTGCTATGTTGTATAGCATTTACAATGCAGTAATTTTGGTCTGAGACCTTAATAAATACCTGACTGACAAAATAGTTTAACTGAAAGTGCCACAATCAGAAATAAAACTTTCTCAATGATTGTGCTTAATAAATTGACAAATACGCCTCCTAAGAGGAAAAATGAAAATAGCAGTTCAGCCTTTTATATTCTTAATTAATAAATCACAGGAAAAATATGACAAAAGCACAGAAAAATGCTATCACAATGTCATGCATGCGGAATCATCTAATTTTCTAATATTTCATGGGTAATTCAGCTTTGTATAGGGCAAGAATGTATTTGCTTGACTGTTTCTATGCTAACTGAAGCTTTGGTAAGTTTGCTTCCATGGTGGGAGTTAGGAGACTTTGGAAAGTTGTTTTTACCTCCTATTGATAAGCTGTAAAGAAATGTTTTCTTACAATTGCATTCTTAGAAATCCAACTGTTTTCTTCTAAGAATTTTTTTACTATAATTAAATTCTGCCCAATAAAATATACAATTTCTGCCAATCATTGCTGAGATTCCAGCAAGTAACTAAAAATGCTATATGGCTTTTATCTTTAGGAAGTGTAAACAATTCAAAATAATGTTTTGAAATGCCAGTTTTCCCATTATTATTGATTTATCTCATTTACCATTTTTCAGAAGTTGTTTATATAGTGCTGAAATATTAAATAATAAGCATAGCTTAGCCTGTGTCCCATTATGCTATTAAGAGTACACAGTGATTGTAGCTTGAACCATTCTAGCTTTTGATTTTTTTAATGTAATGATGAGAATAATTAGAAGCATTGCTAGGCATGCAAAATAATGGGCATGGGTATGCATGTATAGGGAAATAACAGAATAATTTTCAGACACGAATGCCTTGTTTTTGTTGTTATACATATGTTAACAGCAGTTGAGCAATTAAGGCAGTATTGAATACTTAGTTATAAAGAAGAAAACCCTCTGTAGTTAGTGGGACTTCCTGATGGGTTGACATGTAGAAGATTGTATTGTAAATGTATTTTCAATTTTAAATATGATTGAGGATGAGACAGATATAAGAGTGACAGGCTTTGAATAATTTGCCACAAATGTACTTACCTGCTTGAATTTCACCCTGGTGTTTTCAATTTTACACATAACAAACTGGCACTGAGAGATTCCATTATATCTCATAGTATGGTATGATATGCTATCCTGCTATTTCAAATTTCTGGGTACTTGTGCATCTGATAGCTTTTTTCAGGTACTGAAGTTGGGAGTAATGATTTATAAATTCACCTTGCTTGTTTTAATATAGCCACTGCATATCTTCTCTACACATTTATATTAGTCTTCCCTAACTAATTTCTTTCCAAATGCACTGAGACTATAACTCCTACAATAGTCATACTGTCCATTGTTGTTGCATTGTTGTATTGTTATAAACTAGTCATACCATACTACAATGAGTTGACATTTAGAGTGTCAACTCTATCAGAATGGGGAAGACTGATATAAAACAGATGGAAGATGTTTAATTGTCTGGACTTTTCCTGAAGAAGTCTGAATGAGAACTTTAATAAACACAAATTTTCAGTAGATTTGAAAATGTAGTGCCTATAAATGATTCTTGCATTCTGTATGTTCTGTGAGTCATCATATTATATAAATTCTCAAGGATATCTAAGAATAGATTATTAGTAGTATTATTAGTACTTAAATAGTTCTTAAATGACAATTTAGACAATTGAAAGAATGATGAATAAAAAAATGGTTTTTTCACCAAGTTAGGTGTCCTCCAGCTCTATATTCCTATGCTCTTCTGCCTCTATTCCTAGGGGGAATGCAGGTGTTTCTAAATCCAAACACAGTAGTCCTGAACGGAGTAAGGTTTTGCCTATGATTTAATGCTCTCAAAACACTGCTGTCATAGGAATAGGCAGTTGGACACTTTTTTCATACTTTCTCCCTTCCACTGTTACTCAGCTGTCCACAATCTGTTTATACTTTATGTAATAGTTTGTAGTAGCATATTCTCTCTTTACTTTTCACATGAAAAGCTGTAATGTTTACCCTTGTTTCTGGTTGTCCTATCTATCCTGGGATCCAGATGTCTCATGATGGAAATCCATATTTGAAATTTCTGTTCTAAAACTGGGGATAGAGAAATATTATTTTCTAGTTCTGTAAAGCCTATTTTTCTGCAATAAAACATTATGTCATTTCTACTTCATATATGTAACTAAAAGATGCTTTAAAACAAAACAGAATTTCCTCAATAGTGATAATGGAAAAGATAGGGATAGTTATATATTGAAAATTGATTTGGGCAACAAACCTTTGGAATAGATAACAGTAATTATTTTATCTATATTAGTCAGTTTGTCTGTCAACAAAAAAAAATAGTATCCTAACCCAGCTGAGTGCCGAATGGTTGTTGTAGTTAGCTTTTATTTCTATTTAATTTTTCTTTGCAATCTTAGTATCTTTTGACCAAGAGATTTTTTTCCCTTTTGCTAAAAGGAATATTATTAATAAAGCATCTGACTTACAGGGAACTTTATACTTGGTTTATAATTTGCCAATTTCTTCTTTAGTTTTGCATCATTAAAATACTGGCCATTAGGATTTTCTCAGTCAGGCTTTTAAGTCAGGTAAGCTGTAGCTTATGTCGCCAAAATTATTCTTAAATTGTATATTGAAGTTCATGTTAATATGTACTGTTTAATGAAACCTAATGATATTCAATGAAGATTGTGCTAAGCTACAGAAAAAGCTTGTTACCTAGGCAACTGGCCTTATGGAGTATAGAGCTCAGAACATATGGCTGTGTAGCATGCATTATTTCAGCATCTTTAACCATTAGGAACCACATGTGTAATTGACTGTGAAAAATTACTACTCAGTTACTGTATTGTGTGGTCATAATAGAAGTAAATGAGTACGTCATTGTTGCTGGAGTAGATCTGTTGGGAATCATTTGCAGGCCAGTCTATTTAAGGAGCAAAAATACAATAAGAAGAAAATAGCTGGTTTAATTAACATGTAAAAATTGGGTTAATTTGAATTCAGCTGGCACACAGATATTCATGTAGTGGTCTGGATTGAATTTTGCTAATATAGACTTTCTGTGTTTTCAGTAAAAATTGCTAATTATTTTATTTTAAAGATAGTACCACTTAAATTAATAAATTTTGATCTGTAATAAAATGGCTGTACCACAGCAATTTATTTGAAACGAATGTATAGCAAGCAGTGAAAAGATTGTGTAGTATTCTTTGAAAACATGCTTTGCTGGGATGTGATATTTGTGAGTTAAACTCTATTTCAACAGAACTCTTCTGTGAGTTGATGAAGTAACTTCTAGTTTACAAGATGCTATATTATATAAATCACAGTAACTGAGCATTAGCATGATAAGGAAGGTGTTATAAGATTAAGAAAAGAGTTCTAAAATGATAGCTCAGGATCCCTGCGGACATTGTAAGCAATCAGTGGAGGTCCAGTATTTTTTTTTTTTAAACAACCTGTGCAAGCAGTTTAGCAGCACTATAAAAATTGACTCATTTCCTCATTTGGCCTGTGTAAGGTACAATCGTTATGTGACAAATGTTAAGAATCCCCGGAACATATAGATTAAAATGATTGAAAGTGGCATGGTCTTGTCTGCTTACCCGTGAAATCACGATTTTTATTTTGAGAGGAAATCACAGAAATGATCCTTTATCATTTTAGGGATTATGGTACTTCAGAGTTTGAGAACTACCGGATTAAGACATCTGGATTAGGGCTGGAAAGATTAGGATTCAAGTCTACTCATGGACAGAAAAACTCATTGGGTAACTGTCAGTGAAACCTCACAGGGATCTTTTGGGGATTAAATGAAGGGATATAAGGACTCCTGAAAAAAGTCAGGCTATATGTTTAATGAGATAGTCTATTCTGGTCTTCTGGAAACTCTTGAATAATGGGTTACTTTGAGGGCCTATGTTAAATGATAAGATGCCCACTTTGAATGTTTCTTTGATGTTTATGATGTTACAATGATTATATCTTAGTTCCTAGTGACATTTTATTTAAATGTTTATGTTGCTTTTAATTACTGTGAACATTTGCAGGATATACAAGTATGATAAATAAAATGTTTAATATTTTTATTTGAAAGTACTAATGGAAACATGGTAAAATGCACGTTGTCATAGGAAAATATACTCTTATTAATCAATTCTAACCAGTTTTCATTAATTTTATGTTTCCCAATGTTGGATGAAAGAGGACATGATGGTTCAGCAGTTAAAGACACTGAGCTTGTTAGATGGAAAATTGACAACCTGGGTTCAAAACCCAAGGGCTGCGCAATGGGGTGAGGGTGAGATGGCTCAAAAGTTAAAGATGTTGAGCTTGTCAGCTGGAAAGCTGACAATCCAGGTTCGAGACCCAAGGGCTAAGCAATGGAGCTCCTGAGTTCCTGGCCACCTAGCAGTTTTAAAGCATGAAAATGTGAGTAGATTAATAGATACCACTATGGTAGAAGATAACGGTGTTCCATGCGTCTTTGGTGTAATACCCATGCTGACCACATGACCATGGAAAATATATTTGAACAACTTTGGCTCCTTCGGCCAAAAAATGAGATGAGCACCACATCCTAGAGTTGGACATGACGGGATAGGGAAACCTTTACCTTTACCTAATGTTGGATAATTACAGGTAGTCTTCAACTTACCACCACAATTGAGCCCAAAATTATTGTTTCTAAGTGAGGAAGTTGTTAAGTAAGTTTTGCACCATTTTACAACCTTCCTTGACACAGTTGTTAAGAGAATCACTGCAGTTGTTAACTTAGTAATGTAGTTGTAAAGTGAATCTGGCTTCCCCATTGACTTTGCTTGTCAGAATGGCACAAAAGCTGATCACATGACCTCAGGACATGCAACTATCATAAATATCAGCCAGTTGCCAAGTATCCAAATTTTGTTTGCATGAAATGGGGATGCTACTACTGTTAAAATTGTGAAAAACTTTTTTCAGTGCCATTGTAACTTTCTAAATGAAAGATTGTAAGTTAAGGTCTACCTGTTCTTCCATATAGACCTATTTTGGAAGGTGCAACATTGTAATGGAAATGTGGAAAGGTTGCTCAAAACAAGTGAACATAATAATTTACTGTTGATGATAAATTATATTATCAACTAATATATTTTATATTATGAAATAATGAATATCTGCATTTATTGAGCATTTTAAGTAAATCCTAAATTGAACCTTTCATACTTTACTAGTAAATAGTAATATAAAGTAGCAATAGCAATAGCACAATACCACTTCCCAGTGTTTTACAGTCCTCTCTAAGAGGCTTACAGACTCAGCATATTTCTCCCCCAATCTGGGTCCTCATTTTACTGACTTCAGAAAGATGGAAGGCTGAGTCAACCTTGAGCCACTCAGAATTGAACTCTTGGAGTGAGCAGTGAGTTAGCCTGCAATACTTCATACTAACCACTGTTAGCCTGCAATACTTCATACTAACCACCATGATAGCCCAACTTTTCACACATTTCATAAAAAGTGCTTTTTATGAAACATATTTTGTGTGTGTGTGTGTGTGTGTGTGTGTGTGTGTATTTTGTGTCTTTGATTCAGTCTTCACTCCTGGAGACTATCTGGACATATCCCTGCAGTTTTCTTGGCAAGATTTTGGAAGTGATTTTCCATTGCCTATTCCAAGGATTGAGAAAGACCTGCCCAAGGTCACTCACCTATTACAGAACTAGAACTCAAAGACTCCTGGTTTCTAGGTGGATGCCTTAACCACTACACCAAACTGGCTCTTGTGATTATTCTGCAACTTTTCTAACAATCTAACATAATTTCAATATTTACTGCCCTGTACATCTAAAATAAACAACTGTTTTGATAAGCAGTTTATAAAAATCTGAATGGCAAATATTTGGGTGAAATTTTGGAGAAAAAATATGGCTTTATGATGAATTTTTATTATTATAATTATGTTCTTTATTTCATAAGGTTAGATTAGGAAAATATTCAACACCCCAAACTTGCAATGTTTAATTCTGTGTCAAAAAATTGCCATTTCAGTCATAATTAGGTTCTGCCAATAGTTTTGAAAGAAAATTTAATGTAAACATAGAGGTGGTCCTTGCTTGACAACTGCCCTGTTTTAACATCCAATCAAAATTACAATAACATTGAAAAATGTAACTTTACGATAGGTCCTTGAACTTACAACTTTCACAATGTTCTTGTGGTCACGTGTTGGATGTTTCACTGCTGGCAGATATTTGCAACTGTCACAGCATGCCACGGTCCATCACCAATTGCGTATTTTACATCAGGCTTCCAAAAAGCAGAATCATTGGAGAAGCCAGCCAGTAAAATCCCAAGATGTGATCATGTAATATTTCACTTAACTACTTGCTGGCAGCTGCAAAAGAGATATTGCTATACAGTTGGGTGTCCATGCATTCTATTTTCCAGAGAAAGGACTCTTTACGTGATGGGAATTGGGAGAATTATAGATTTAAAAATGCTCATAAGCAAATAAAACCTGATCAGCACACAGATCAAAGTTTTACATTATATTTATTTGTCCAAATATGTATCAGTACTTATAAATATTTGTATGAATCTGTATCCCTTTTCGACTTAAAAGAAAAAGATTGATTTCGGCTGTGGAAAAAAAGTGCAAAGAAAGGAAAATGTTAAATACCCACAACTTTCTACTGTTATTTCTAAAGACACTATACAACTTCTGAAACTGAAAATATTAATTGTGGGAGCAGCAGTTTCTATATGTTTGATAGCCAGGATGGGAAAGACAGGTCTAATGGATGTTCTATTACAATATTCTACAACAAGGTACTACATTTTTAATAACATTTTCTTCTGTAGGTTGATATCCTTTCAAGAATTTGTAGCCTTTGAATCTGTCCTCTGTGCTCCAGATGCATTGTTTATGGTGGCATTTCAGCTTTTTGACAAAACTGGCAAAGGAGAAGTTACTTTTGGTAAGATTTGTTTTTACTTGTTTCCTTCTTTTTCTGTTTTTCTTCATGTGGATTTTTAATAAGTATGCATTGTAGAGAAGCTGGGATTTTTTTAGCTTTTATTCCTTTTTAATTTGTATTTATTTAAGTATATGAAGCTGTTAATAAGGTTTAAGTTTCACTAGAAGAGAATATTTGTAGTTCAGGGTTGAACTGTGAGCTTGGTTGTTTAGAGTGCTTTTACCTCATTGGGTAATGGAATGTCTATAATCCTCATCCAAACACAGAGAGCATCAGGAGCTCCAGAGTTAAAATGTATTTAAAATGCATTGTTTATTTGAATCATATATGGCCTTGCGTATGCTAGCTCAGGATAGGATACCTTTTATGCTTTCTCCTATATTTCTTACATGAAAAATTCAGTGAGGTTTGTTAAAGTGAAAGAAAGTGACTGGTCAAAGCTATCTAGTGTGCATCAGTAGCTTAAAGTGGACTAGAACGTTAGGATCTCTTATTCCTAATCCATTGTTTTATTATTACATTGGCTATATTACATTGGCTCTCTATGAAGTTTGGGATAATGAGCCTAAAAATCTTCATGTTTAACAGAAGACTACTATATAGAGAATAAATATACATATATTATTAAATATAAAGCAAGATCCCAACTGTCCTATCCCACTGGAATCAAATTAATTTTCAAAACTCAGTTTCCAAAACTTTCCAGTTTCAGTGTAAGACTTTTTACTAAAATTCTGGTGGAAAGTTAAAACATTGTACATCATCCTATTTCTTGATATAAAAATTACATGGATGCTGGTCTTCCAAACTTAAGCATTATGGGACCCATTACTTTAAATGGAAGGAGATTTTTTAAAATTTTATGACTGTTTTTCAAACTTATGACCATTGCAGCATTCTATGGTCACGTGATCAAAATTTAGGAGCTTGGCAACTGGTTCATATTTGTGACAGTTGCAATATCCTGGGATCATGTGATCACCTTTTGCAACCTTCTGACAAGCAAAGTCAATTGGGAAGCTAGATTCACTTAACGTGTTACTAACTTAACAACTGAAGTGATTTTCTTAACAGCTGTGGCAAGAAAGGTTATAAAATGGTGCAAAATTCACTTAACAACTGTCTTAGCAACAGAAATTTGGGGTTCAATTGTGGTTGTAAGTTGAGAGTTACCTATATATTGATCAGTCTTTCTATTTTACTTGTCATGAGTTTAAGATTGCAAAACAGCAATGGTACAATCTTTCCACTGTAAGAATAATATATCTCTATGCCCCATGCTTAATATAAATCAAAAATTGTCCACAGCTTCCAAAATCTAATTTCAAAATCATATTCACATCTCTAATTGTTATTACTTCCCTAAAATTGTATTAATAAACTTAGTTAAACTAAAATTGGACCATGATAAAACAAGCCCATATAATATGTGTATTTTGTACTTCTAGCATAAAGAAATAAACAACCTATTTACAGCATTCTTTTGTAAATCCCAATACCTGATGTAGAACTAACTTTGTTTTAGGAGCATGAGAAATATAATAATATTCTTTAAGATCATCTTCCACTGATTTGTCAGTGTAGTGTATTCCAAAATTCATGCAAATAACTGATATTCACCTTAATATTCTTATACTACTTTTAAAAATAGAGATTTGGAATAATCTAAAATAATTTTGGTGTTGGTAATTAAAGAGTTTTTAATGCTGCTAATATATCTGGATCAAATTGTAACATCAAAAAGTATCTAACAGTAACATAATCCTCTCTGAGGTGAAATTAGCCCCAACCCTTAAGGCCTTTCAAAAGCCTTCAATTGTATTTTTTTTCATCAGGCTTGAGGTCCCCTGGTAGTAGACAGACGTTGGCTGCATCATATATAATATTTTGATTTTAACCCTCTCATGATCTTTTTCTTATTTATCTTTATGTGTTTTAAGAGGTTTTATAATTGTAGGCTTTATTATATGAGTCACCTTATGCACGATGGCCATCCACATAAATTTAACAAAATAAAATAAAAATATTGCATTTGTATTAGAGAACCAAAATTCTTTCAGTAATTCAAAATTGTCCCAAATAGCTGATCTTCTCGAGCTTAAACTTTTCTGAAATAATCCAGGCTTTTATATTTGTGCATTGTTTTAAATGTTTTCTTATAATCTTTTAAAAAAACAATATTATTTAATTTAAATAATTATTATAATGATTATATTGCCTTTGTTATTTTGCTGCTACATGTTCTGGATAGTTCGATAAGGATAGTATGTAAATAGTTTAAGAATGTATATTAGAAAATACAGCATGTTCATATTTTCTTTCCAAACGATAGAAAAAAAATAATGAAATCAAACTTTTTCTAGCTTGTAATGTATATATTGGTTTCAGATGGGATAGAAACCTAAAACTGGGCAAGTGGCAATTTAATCTTACAGATGTCTAAATTAGCTTCTAAGAATAACCTGCCCAATACACATGTCATGGTTTGTAGCTATTGTCTTGTAATGTAGAATTCTTTCTATCTAAATTTGTAAGCCCCAGAAGACAACACCCCTCTTCCCTCCCTCCCTCCCTCCTCCTCTCTGTCTCTTACATTCTATGCTCCAAATAAAACAAAAATCGTGGCAAAAGTTCTACTAAATTATCCAGGATTAAGGGCTGCTATTAACACTGATTGGCTTGGAAAAGTTGCTGCCCATGGCCTATATATAGTTTGTCTAGGGTGGCTAATTGGTATTCTTGAAAATCCATATTATGGAAATTGGTTGGCTTTTTCCCCCCATTGTACCTTGTCTTGGAACTTGTGCATGAGCAGTTTGTGATCTGTTTTTCTGGCTACATTTTTGCTATTACAACTGAACTAGTTCATTTCTTGTACTAACAAACAAATAATAAACAATAAATAAAAAATAAAGTTTGTATGTATGCATATGTCTTCTAGTCAATGTTAACCCCTAGAGCTGCCTGGATTAGTCTCTGTTTAATCTTGACAAGAGCCACTGCATTCTTCTAGAGATAGAAAGTTGATAACTGAATATGGAAATAATTTGAAATCAAGGTACAGTAAAAATGGGCCTGTATAATATAAAGATGATGAAAATGGTGACAAACAGTTACAGCAACTAACCTTATAATAAATATATTGAAATGGTGGATAACGTCTACTTTTTATTATTTAGTATCAACAGTAAAGAAACAGCAGTCAAGAAATATACTGCTTATCAGCACTTGATAAAGTAGAAATAAGAACCTTGGAAAAAATATTCAGATGTAATGATACCTGTATAATTAGAAAGATCAGAATCACAGAGACAGTAGTTTTCCCTATGACACTGTTGCTTCTGTAGAAGTTGGAACTTTGAAGAAGCAAGATAGAAAAATATTTATGCTTTTGAACTTTAGTGTAGGAGAAGATACCTGAGAATGGCATAGTTAGCTAAGAAAACTATCAAATGCATCCTAGAATAAATCAATCTAGAGTTCTTACTCAAAGCTTAAATGTGATCTGGTGCAGAATAAAGAGTTGGAAGAGACCAACTCTAGTCTGGCTCCCTGCTCAAGTAGGAAACCCTATACCGTTTCAGACAAATGGTTGTCCAATCTCTTCTTAAAAATCTCCAGTGTTGAGCCCCTATAGCTTCTGGAGGCAAGTCGTTCCACTGATTAATTGTTCTGTCAGGGCATTTCTCCTTAGCTCTAGGTTGCTTCTCTCCTTGATTTGTTTAAATCCATTGCTTTTTGTCTTCCTTCAGGTGCTTTGGAGAATAGAGTGACCCTCTTTTCTTTGTGGCAGCCCATTAGATATTTGAACACTGCTATCATGTCATTCCGAGTCCTTCTTTTCATTAAACTAGACCAGTGGTGGTGAACCTATGGCACGTATGCCAGAGGTGGTAGTTCTCAGAGCCCTCTCTGTGGGCACGCGTGCCATGTCCCAGAGATGGCGAGGGACTGGCCCCCACTGCCCTGGCCCCACCCACCCAGTCTGCCATGACCACTTCAGCCACGCTCACATGGCACCCAGTGATAAATAAGTGGGTTTTGGATTGCAGTTTGGGCACTGGGTCTCTAAAAGGTTCAACATCACTGAATTAGACATACCCAATTCCTGCAACTGTTCCTCATATGTTTTAGTCTTCAGTTCCCTAATTATCTTTGTTGCCCTTCTCTGCACTTTTTCTAGAATCTCAACATCTTTTTAATATTGTAACAGCCAAAACTGGATGTAATATTCCCAATGTGGTCTTATTAAAGCATTATAAAGTGGTATTAACATTTCATGTGATCTTGATTCTATCATAGGTTATCAGATTATCAAATCTGGAGTACATGATATGAAGACTAGCTCTTTTAAAGAGTTACTAGAATAGGCGGAAGGAAAGAGAAGAGGATTACAAATAGCAAGGTGGTTAGACTCAATTAGACTCAGTGACTTAATGCTAACTTGATGGCACATAATCAGTCAAACTCTGGTGATATAACTACCATGCTCCATGTTGTTCCTTAGGGGCCAAACTTTTTTCTTAAAGGTGCAAAGGTGCCTTGCTTTAGTGTAGGCAGTAGAGTGAAAAATGGACCAATAAATAAGAATAAAGCAACAGCTTATGTTCCTTTCATATTTTTAATGAGTTTTATAGTTTCTTTGTATCACTGGAAATAAGCCACAAAGACTGTGAACTCTTAAGAATAATATTATGAAACTTGATGCAGGCATCTTAAAAAAAAAAAAAACCAAAAAAAACCCACCATTGTATTGTTTCATATTGGATTATACTGCTCTGATAATTAACTGAACCAGAAACTGAAAGTAAAAATAAATTGAATTGCAAATTGATCAAGGTTGGAGTATTTTCATGAAACCAAAATGGCATCAATAAATGTTATATCATAAAAATAAGAATGAACATTTAATGCTCAGATACATAAAGTCTCTTAGCTTTAAAAAAAAGGGGGACCTGAACTGAAACAGCCTTCTAACAAAAACATCTTCCAGATCTAACTAGCTAAAGTAGAATATGGGTGTCATATTAAAATTTTCAAGAGATCTCAATCCAGTTTTGCACTACAGATGACCAAATCAAAGCATTTAGTACCTGATTAAATAGAAAAGATACTATTTCGAATAATATCAACAAGTCTTTGTTTTACCGCACAATTGTTCTAGTGCAGGGGTTTCCAACCAGGGGTACTTGCACCCACTGGGGGTGCAAGATGATATTCCAGAGGGTGCGAAAACTTGGGTTTTCAAAATTATAGTGTATATGCATAATTCGTTGCCATTATCTCAAACATTTGTAAGAGGTGCAAGAATATATCAGAAGCATTCCAAGGGTGCAGTGTATAGAAAAGGTTGGCAACCACTGTCCTAGTGGGACCAACTTACTCCTAAAAACGTGCAGCTCTCAAAAAGAGGTGATTCCAGATATTGTAATATTGATTTAAAAAAACAGCCATTCATATTCCAAACATTTATTAAAATGTAGAGGTCTTTGTATGTACATGTTGGTTTCCACATTCTGGTTTTTAACATATGGAAGCCAAATAATAGGTAGCTGTTTAACTGAGAAGAACTTATTTTTTGTAGTTCCATGTCTCTTAACACTATCCTAGTAATTCTATTTTAATTTTAGTGCAATTTTAGAACAATTTCCTGCTAACCTTTTGTGATACAGCAAAGGTATAGTTTATGAACAAATCATAAACAGCCAGAGGCCATTGCTTTTCTACACAGCCTCCCCGCTCTCTTCACCCTCACCAACTCCCCAACTCTTAATGCAGTTTTTAAAATAAGGGAAGTTACTTCTTGTTTCTATAAATCGGATGAAATGGGAGATGGTAGTGCATATTGATGTGCAGCTAATAGAGACTGCATGGCCTTTGTATCCCATTTTAAACTGATATGTTGCTATTTGCCTGGAGTTAAAGATCTCAGTGGGAAGGCAGAAGAAAGTTTAGTTGGCTTTTAAATTTGAGACAGAGAATAAACCATTGCTTTTTTTTTTTTTTACTCGAGTGTTGACAGGCACATAAAAACTGATAATGTAAGTCCAGAGGTTTAAGAGATTTAACAATTTTCTCTTTGGGAGACGTATTACTGAATTCTAATTAGTTTTCCCAGGGAGGGAAATAGAAGAATTAAACCTGATAGAGATAAACAAGGAAGATGTTCTTGCATGCCTTTCTAAACTAAACGTCAACAAATCGCCAGGTCCAGATGGCATCCACCCTAGAATTCTCAAGGAACTCAAGTGTGAAATTGCTGAACTTCTAGCTAAAATATATAATTTCCCTAAGATCAGGCACTGTACCGAAGGATTGGAGGGAAGCAAATATAACCCCGATCTTCAAGAAAGGATCCAGAGGTGATCCAGGAAACTATAGACCAGTCAGTTTAACCTTAGTTCCAGGCAAACTGATGGAAACCATTATTAAAGATAAAATTACAGGGCACATAGAAAAACAGGCATTGCTGAAAATAAATCAACATGGTTTCTGCAAAGGCAAATCATGTCTTACTAACTTGTTAGAATTCTTTGAGGGTGTAAATAAATACATAGATAAAGGGGCCCCAGTTGATATTGTATATCTTGACTTTCAAAAGGCTTTTGACAAAGTCCCTCACCAAAGGCTCCTAAAAAAGCTCTCCAGCCATGGAATTAGAGGACAGATCTTGTCCTGGATTGGTAACTGGCTAAATTGTAGGAAGCAAAGGGTGGCAATAAATGGACAATTCTCTGGATGGAAAGAAGTGAGAACTGGTGTACCCCAAGGTTCAGTTTTGGGACCTTTACTTTTTAATTTATTCATCAATGATCTGGATGTAGAAGTTAATAGTGAGGTAGCCAAGTTTGCTGATGACACTAAATTGTTCCGGGTTGTGAAAAGTGAAACTGATTGTCGGGAGCTCCAGAAGGATCTCTCGAAATTGTGTGAGTGGGCATTTTAACCTAAACAAGTGCAAAGTTATGCACATCGGGGCAAAGAACCCCAATTATACTTACCAACTGATGGGGACCAAACTTTCTGAGACAACCCAAGAAAGGGATCTTGGGGTTTTGGTGGACAGCTCGATGAAGATGTCAACCCCATGCGCAGCAGCAGTAAAAAAAGCGATGGAGACGAAGTAAGTCCGGATCTGATCGAACCAGATTGAGCTCATTTATTAGAGCCTATCTGAAGGCGATTAAGGCGGCAAAATCTTTGCATCTTTCTGCTTTGATCGTGTCTGCGGAATCTCGTCCGGCCGCCCTGTTTAGGGTGACCCGGTCCCTCCTTAACCCGAGGGGTCCGGGGCCTCCCTTGCAGGGTAGTGCCGAGGACTTTAACAACTGTTTCGCAGACAAAGTAGCTCAGATCCGGGCTGATCTAGACTCCAATTGTGTAGCAGAGTCGACTGATAACGATTCAGTCGAGGGGACAGGGGCATGTTCTTGTCCGGTCATCTGGGGTGAGTTTGAGGCTGTTACGCCTGAGGAAGTGGACAGGGCCATTAGAGCTGTAAGTTCCGCCACCTGTTTGTTGGACCCGTGTCCCTCCTGGCTGGTTTCTCCCAGTAGGGTGATGACACGTACTTGGATCCAGGAGATTGTCAACGCTTCTTTGAGGGAGGGGTCCTTTCTGGCTCCTTTAAAGGAAGCACTTGTGCGCCCCCTCCTCAAGAAGCCTTCCCTGGATCCAGCAATTTTGACCAACTATCGTCCGGTCTCCAACCTCCCCTTTGTGGGAAAGGTTGTTGAGAAGGTGGTGGCACTCCAGCTCCAGCGGTCTCTGGAGGAAGCCGATTATCTGGGGCCTCTGCAGTCTGGGTTCAGGCCCGGCTGCAGCACCGAAACTGCTTTGGTCGCTCTGATGGATGATCTCTGGCGGGCCCGGGATAGAGGCCAGTCCTCTGTCCTGATGCTTCTTGACCTCTCAGCGGCGTTCAATACCATCGACCATGGTATTCTTCTGCGCCAGCTGGATGGATTGGGAGTGGGGGGCACCGTGTTACGGTGGTTCTCCTCCTATCTCACTGGTCGGTTGCAGTCGGTGTTTGTGGGGGGTCAGAGGTCCACCTCTAGGTTACTCCCATGTGGGGTGCCTCAGGGGTTGGTTCTCTCCCCCTTACTTTTAAACATTTACATGAAGCCACTGGGTGAGATCATCCACCGGCACGGAGTGAGATACCATCAGTACGCTGATGATACTCAGCTGTACATTTCCACTCCTGGCCAAATCAGTGAAGCAGTTGAGGTGATGTGCCGGTGTCTGGAGTCTGTGAGGGTCTGGATGGGCGTTAACAGATTAAGGCTCAACCCTGACAAGACAGAGTGGCTGTGGGTGATGCCTCCCAAGGACGCTTCAATCTGTCCTTCCATTATCCTGGGGGGTGAATCTATAAACCCCTCGGAGAAGGTCCGCAACTTGGGAGTCCTCCTCGACCCACAGCTGACATTGGATCATCCTTTGTCGGCTGTGGCGAGGGGGGCATTTGCCCAGGTTCACCTGGTGCACCAGTTGCATCCTTATTTGGATCGGGAGTCTCTCCTCACAGTCACACATGCCCTTGTCACCTCGAGGATCGACTACTGCAACGCTCTCTACATGGGGCTACCCTTGAAGAGTGTTCGGAGACTACAATTAGTGCAAAATGCAGCTGCGCGAGCAGTTGTGGGCCTTCCGCGCTGTGCCCACATTTCACCAACTCTTTGCATGCTGCATTGGTTGCCTATTGGTCTCCGAGCGCAATTCAAAGTGTTGGTTATTACCTATAAAGCCCTTCATGGCATGGGACCAGGATATTTATGGGACCGCCTTCTGACACATACTTCCCTATGACCGGTGAGAGCACACAGGGTCGGCCTCCTCCGGGTCCCGTCAGCGAAACAATGTCGTCTGGCGGGCCCTAGGGGGAGGGCTTTCTCTGTTGTGGCGCCCGCCCTCTGGAACCAACTGCCTCCTGAAGTTCGCGTTTCTCCGACTCTCCCAGCCTTCCGGAAAAATCTTAAAACTCATCTTTGCCGGCAGGCCTGGGGATGACTGTGGTTGACTGTTGAATATGAGTGGGTGTTTTATTGTATTTTTAGATATTTTTTGTTTGGGATTTTTATTGTAATTTGTTGTTTATACATATGTTATTAGCCGCTCCGAGTCTCTGGAGAGGAGCGGCATACAAGCCCAAACAAACAAATAAATAAATAAATGTTGACATTATTTGAATATTCATACATATGCGCAGAGAGATCTAATAATAAGCCAGCTAGAAATGTCTTCAAAAATCACTAAATAGACTTCAGCGATCTTTTATTGTATTAAAAAATAAGAACTGCTTCACAAAAGGAAGAATATTTTATATATGATGCTTTGTTAAAACATTACCTCTATATTCTGTTTTAATTTAGCTCCATATTCTATTTCAACGTGACATTTCTTTCTCTCTTGGAATTTGCAATGATTTTTATAAATATGCATTTTGCCATACATTTAGACAAATAAATAAAACCTGTAGCTCAATTCATTGCATGAATTGAGGAATATGTAGGAAATAGAGTTCTGATGAAGAATCTCTCCTATAATTGCTTTATAGTATCTATTAAGGATTAACTTGATGCTGTTAGGGCATGAAATGGAAGCAAGCAAGTATATTTCTTTATTTTGGTTAATTAATGGTAGCATAAAAGCTACCATTAATTAACATATTTATAATAATCATCATTTCATTGTTCCATCCCATTCATTTGTGTCTAAGCTTCAAAGATCTACTGCCAGATTAATTTAGTTTCAAGGAGAGGGGCAGGACAAGAGATCTGGATAGGAGTCAGAAGAAGAAAGTTAGGATGGCCACTTCCTAGAATCTCCCAAAGTATATCCATTCATGTCAAAAAAGTAAAGATTTAGTCTAGCAAAGTTCTGTCTATTGGATGTAAGCAAATAAAGAGCTGAAATTTGCCTGAATTGATCTATGTCGTTCTTGGAATGGATCTGACAAAACCATTGTATTTTTATGCTTAGATTCCAAATCTGAACTAACGGGAGAGTTGAAACCTTTATTTTAACTTGTACTCATAGATACTCATATAATGAAATGGAGATGATAGTTACATTTTTAATTGATCATTAACATATTTCTTCTTGTCGTTATTTAGAAATAAATGTACTAACACACAAACTTAACCCTAAAAAATCAAGGAAGACATCATATTGTCCAAGTTAATTGTGCTTGGGAGGCATATCTTAGTAATAACTGATTTCAGCGAACTCAGTGTTTGTTTGTTTTCATCTCCAATTTTGTTGAAAGTCCTTAGAATTCATAAAACACAAGTTATCTGAAGTAAATTTACTACTTGTGAGCAGTCAGAGTTAAACTGTGGAATAAAAATTCATACTGGCACTAAATTGTATTCTCTGTTGTTGTAAGCTATCTTGTCAAAGATCAGTGGAACAGCACAGAAACTCTTCCAGTTCAATGGGTCAAAATTCCACTTTTTATGAAAGGCTAAATGTGAATTTTCACAAATGAGTATAATGGCTCCAATTTTGAAAAATAGATAACTGAGAGTACTTTCCGTTAGTGAGCACATTCAGAATTCAGCTTGCTCAGATGGCTAAATATTGCTTTCTTCATCCTATTTTTAAAGAAAAGGAGAGATGCAAGAATAGTTATAGAGAAGAGAAGATAGAGCCACTTGGAAAGTAAATCAAACTGTCTTGTTAACTGACCTGAAATATAACTGTCTTTTATAAGACAATAGTATAGAAGAAAAGGCCTGTTTATTAAGCAGCAATTTTGGAATGAATTTGACCTATCTCAGCTGAGGGTGGCAAAGAAGAAATAAAGTTACAGTAGTAGCATCAGAGGGTCCTTAACTCAGAATTTGTTCAATTGCAAATAAACCTGTTATCTTGAAGAAATTGAAGATAAACACTCTTAGAATCATGTTGGTTAAATGTCAGACTCCTTAATATATGTCCAACAGCTGCAGATTTACCCTTGTAAAATATAAATATTCATTTATTCTTGCAATAGACAGATACTAATCATAGATGTTAATAATAAAAAACTACTGTTTCAGTTTGGAAAATCTAGGAAGGATAATTTTCTTATATCCACTTTTATCCTTTATTTAATCATTAGAAAAAAAAGTAAGCATATTGTTGTTTTAAATTTTTGCTCATCAAATATAACCTTATTTCATGGTCAACAATGATTGTGGAACCAAATATGTTGTTCCATACATTCATGTTGATCGCAGTACCACTTTAATAGGATACTCCTGAATTGTCTACTATTTTTTAGAAGAAAATATAAATGTGATTTAACTAAACCAAGAAAACATAGAGTGTGATTGGAGGTACTCATAAATCTTAAAAGGTCAGTAGTCACACTTATCCAACCTTGAAAAACTAAGCAGAATTAAACCCGGTTAGTAGTTGGATGACAGAGCAATAGAAAATCCCAGGGTTGTTGAGTAGACCAGAAATCTGAAAAAACATCCCAGAAGAAGATGGTGGCAAACTATATTTGTAGTATGGCCGAAGTAATGATGGGCTATGTAGCAACTACCAGTAGGAGACAAGGAGACAAAAATAACCTGATTTCATATACGATATACTGAAAGATTTTGTGATAACAGTGACTGACCAGGAAACATCTTGAGATTATGATAGAGAGCTTAGTGACTTCAGGATAGACATTTTTCATTGCTGAAGGAGGTATAGGATCCTCCTATGATCCTCCTCTAGACAAAGGAAAGATTTTTCTGTGATTTTTGGCTCTTAGTAAATAAGGCAAGGCTGGGTGACATGTTTTGGAAAAGTGATGATGGAAAATGAGTGGGGACACATAGATCTCTATTTTTTCCTAATTAGAGGACAATTTGGAAATTCATGTGTTTATCATTTCAGAGCAGTTGATTTTTGGCCATTGTATATTAGGATTGTGTGCTTCAGTAAAGGGATACAGGTCAGCTGCCATGTTGGCTGGAAATTTCTTATGGTTGTTATTATCCCTTGATACAAATCTATGCAATCATATTTCAAATATCTTTCAGCAGTTTTGCCATTGAATCTAAAATTTATATTGAAGAACTGTAAAGAAATAGGAAAAAGTGCAATCTATAATGTAGGATGCATTTTGGAAAAAATGTGAAATCACGTCTCTTGTAGGCAGGGGAGAGTTAAACTACATTTCATTGCACAAACTATTGTGAGGAAATTGATTTAGAAACATTCATGAAAATAAAGATATAAATGGCTACAAATCATGATTGAAAATATGTAATACTAAGACCAATTGTAACATACAGCTATAACATTCAACTGGGCTGATGAAGATATAATAATGAGTTTGAATTGTGCTGTCAAAAACTGGTGAGACAATTTTCGACAAGAAGAACAAACACTTTAATATTAAGTGAAAAATACAGGCTCCATTAATAATGGCTCTAAAGTTTAAATATTTTGGACATGTAATGCAAAGGCAACATGATTAATGAAGACAGTATTTGGAAAAATAAAAGGCTAGGTATTATGAGGACACAAGCATGACCATACAGAAACTCTTGGTGAAATGAGGACCGTTTGGTCATGACTGAACAACAATAAAGTTGTGATGCCTGTATAGTATCTTGAGTTTGATGCAGTATATTTCTAAATACTAATTGTTTAATACAGCATTAATATACTAATAGCAATAGAGATTTTTGTTAAGATGCTCATACAGTGGCTAATGATCTTGGGGGTACGTGCAATTGGGGGATGGTAAGAATTTTTTTATACTGATCAGGCAATGCAGTAGATGTGACAAAATATGTTCTTGCTTTTGTTAGGCAAATCTTTGCTGCATTTAAGCAGATGGCTAAATCATATATAGTTATAGCTATCAAAATCATCTGACAATTTTAGCACTGCTGCAAAGGTGGGTAGCTTTATGCCAGCTGGTGACTTCTGTCATGATTGTATGATCAGTTTTTGGATCCTCTGCAAAAGCATATTTGTTAGTGAAGTTAAGTATGTTTATCTTTTAGGTTTTAGTTTTTCAAAATGGAAAAACTTTTATTGCATGTAAGAGAAAAGTTGAATTTGACCAATGTACTGGTACTGCTAAAAAAAGAAGCTAACTGAAGAAAATATGATGGAAGTTACATATCACTTGGTAATTATATATTTAATTTTTTGTGGAGTCAGCGCTTTTTCCTCCTATTCACTCAGGAGACAGGGGCAAGAAAGACTCTAACTTTGATTACTGATGAAGAATGATAGTTCTCTTGTCAAGTTCGGACTTTTTAGAATCAATACAATTGTGTATTTTCACATTTTTCTTTATTTTTTAGCTTACCTTTTCCTGTTTTTCTTTCTTCTTTGAAAATATATCATTTCTTGCCCATACCTAACTCCAATTAAATAATTAGTTTTATTAATGATGGTGGTTCACAAATTAATTTGCCATTTAAAGGTCACGAGATTGTGGAGTTTGACAACCTGTTAATAAAAAAAAAATCTCTATTTTTGGGTTTCTCAAAGCTTCTAATTAGATACCAGATAGAGAATTTTATACTAGATAGAATTTTGTTCTTTCCAATGAACCTTCTTAGGAGACAATTCTTATAGTGGTTAAGTTGTTGGATTGAATAAGGAATATTTGTATTTGGTTCCCAGTTGATCATAGAATTCAGCCAATTGCTAATCAATACAGAGAAGATTGATTGGGGAAAACAGGAATACCCAAAGCTGGATTATAAGTTTAATAATAATTTTAAAATGTGGAAAGAGAACCAAAGAGGTATCAGAATCTTGTGTTGAAAAAAATGATACAGAAAGAAAAAACAAAGAATATTCCAAAGACACAACTAAAAGGCAATAATGCATAAGATGGGGAAATATAAGGAAACATTAATGTTATTTAATTTGTTTAAAAAATTTACAGAGTGACTGTTATTACAGACAGAGTTCAAAGATTAAAACCATCCTAACAATATAAACTCAGGATGTCCCAGTTAAATAATAGCCCTCAAAAAAAAGCCTAGAAGGTGTTATAAGAAACTTCCAAGGTTTAGGCCATCCAGATCTCAGGAAGGTGTTTTCTATAGGTCAGATATAAGTAAGATTGTACTACTTAAGGGTCCAACAAGATAATTCACACAAATAGCTTTATCCCATGTCATGTAGAATCTTATATGTGATAACCAGCTGGATTCAGAAGCCTTCTGGGATCCAGGGTAGATTGCTGAATATTGATGTTATTTGAGCATAACAGAAGATGCCAAAAATTGCTTGTGTTGCTGCAATCTAGACTAGCTGCAGCTTCCAAATACTGTTTTAAAGTCAGCCCCTTTTAAAATGTGTTACAGTAACCCACATAGAACATAACTAAGGCATAAATCACCAATCCTGATCCAGGATTAAGTGCCACAGAGCATAAGATGAATCTGCAAGCCTTCTCCGCCATAGCTGTTACCTACTTTTGGGACAGAAGCTGTTAGTTAGCGAGGACCTCCAAAGATCATCTCAGCTCTGACTGAGGAGGTGTACTGAGTTAAAAATGGAAAATCTCCAAAATCAATGACCTATTACCTTAAAAGCCAGAGGTACCTGTTCTTGCAGGGTTGAACCAAAACCTGTTCTCTTTCATCCAGACTCACATATACCATGTAGATATCTGGGGTTGCCACAGATAAGAAGGAGTCAAGCTATTCTCCAAAGCACCTGAAGGCAAGATAAGAAGCAATGGATGGAAACTAACCAAAGAGAGAAGCAACCTAGAACTAAGGAGAAACTTCCTAACAGAACAATTAATCAGTGGAACAACCTGCCTCCAGAAACTGTGAATGCTCCAACACTGGAAATCTTTAAGAAGAGACTGGACAGCCATTTGTCTGAAATGGTATAGGGTTTCCTGCCTGAGCAGAGGGTTGGACTAGATGACCTCCAAGGTCCCCAACAACTTTTTAAAATTATTATTATTATTTTATTAGTAATGATTGATAGTGTTTGATAGATAATATTGAAGAATGCTAGAAGTCAAGGAGGGCCAAGGAAGACATCTTCAGCCTGTCGAAGATCCTCAACATGGTTCTCAATACTATGGCTGGATGCAGCGAGATGTAGAAAAGTGCATGTGTTGCCAGAGAGAAATAGGAAGAGATAACGAATATGCTCATGGTAGCATATTGGTAAAAGAAAATTTCTCTGGCCTCCTTTTTTATTGGTCTACATGCTTGGACAAATCTATCATGGGCAACAGAATTTTACTAAAACTCTTGAAAACTCTAAAACAATGAACAATGGTTTTCTGTGATGTTTTCCATTGTCTTCCAGTGCTGTGGTATACATGCCAAAATCTCTTCTTTTATATCCATTTTCTTTAAGGCTTGAATATTAGAGCTGTGTTCAATTTTAAGTTTCTTTCATCTCTATCAGATCTTGAACTATTGTTAAAAAGACTTGTCAAAAGCATTGAAAAGGCATCCTTAGTATTGGTACAAATAATGCTACTTCTACCTATCCTACTATGCAATTCAACTTTTTATGAAATCTCCCATTGGTCTTTTGCTGGTTGTATAGCAGAAGAGAGCCTTGCCTTTCATAGTACTATACATTGTTAACCATATTGGCAGGATAAGACATGTATCAGGTTGTAAGTTTTTTTTCTTTTTAAGATTTTAATGTAAAATAAAGTATTTCTGACATAATTGCTTGGCTGCAGAGAAGCATTTTACAGCCCTTTTTATGATACTGTAGTCAGGATTGTCACTGCAGCATTCTGTGGATACAATCTGAATATTTATTCTAAAAAAATGAATTCTTAAGTAAAGTATTGCCCCCCTTTCCTACTAGTGGGGCAATTGCCATTGGGATGTATCCCCTCTCCCAGGAAAAACAACTGTCTTTCATCCATTCACCAGATAAGAAATAGTGGAAATCTAGAACTTCTTCCTCCTCTTCCATTCCTTCTACTATGAAAAGGTGTGCTTGTTTTGTTCTGTGAATTTCTTTAAATATGTGACAAGATGGCAAAAAAAGAGAGAACATTTTACCAAATGTTTTGTATACATGAGGGCAGTCTGATCAGTAGATGGATAAATGAATGTTTATACATTTTTTAACAAATAATTTAGAAAACAGGTTTTGAACCTTTAATAATGATAATTTTGGCTGATGGGGTCCAGGAGAAGAACTTTTGTTGTTCTTCATATATTATAAATAAATAAGAGAAGTAAATAGACAACACAATAATTTGCAGATAACTCTCATAGATATTTTGTCAGTAATATACAAATTATAGGGACAGGATACTATTCGCTTTACCCTCCATATAATTATAATCATAAAAATAATGCCTAAATAAGATTTAAATCAACGGTTCTCAACCTTTTCCGGGGCTCGACCCTGGCCTGCATCGCGCATGCGCGGCACGACGGGCGCATCGCACATGCGCGGCGCGACGGCCCGCATCGCAAAGGGGAAAAAAATGGCCGACCAAAAAATATATATATATAAAACCAAGGGAAATTAAAGTTAAGAGCCAGGAACCTCCAGATATTTTGTTAAATTCCAACTGCATCAGGTTTACCCAGTCGATGATCAAATGTGATAACTATAATTTGACATCGTTTGAAGAGGTCATGATTAAAAGGTAAAAAGTCTTCATTGTATAATTTAAACCAGCGGTTCTCAACCTGTGGGTCGCGACCCCATTTGGGGTCGAACGACCATTTCACGGGGGTCGCCAAACTGCAGACCGCCATTTTTTTTGGTCGGCCATTTTTTCCCCTTTGCAATGCGGGCTGTCGCGCCGCGCATGCGCGATGCGGGCCCGCCATTTTTTTTAGTCGGCCATTTTTTTGTGGGCCCGCATCGCGCATGCGCGGCACGATGGCCCGCATCACAAAGGGGAAAAAAATGACAGACCGAAAAAAAATAAAAATGGCCGACAAAAAAAAAAAAGCCAGATTGCGGTGTTTGGCGACCCCCGTGAAATGGTCGTTCGACCCCAAATTTAAATTATACAATGAAGACTTTTTACCTTTTAATCATGACCTCTTCAAACGATGTCAAATTATAGTTATCACATTTGATCATCGACTGTATTGGGTAAACCTGATGCAGTTGGAATTTAACAAAATATCTGGAGGTTCCTGGCTCTTAACTTTAATTTCCCATGGTTTTATATTTTTAAAAGTCTAGCTAAGATTATTGTAGTAATTTCTTTCTTTCTCAACAACAGTAAGTAGATTTACACACACACATACACACACACACACATACAATTTCAAAAGGACAGGAGTGGATAAGGTAGGTAAAAGTCTATAATTCCAATTTGCACAATATATGCTGTATGAATGAAAAATAGTTTCAGTATTAAAATAAATCTGACATTTATTTTAGTAAATAAATGTGAACAAGTATGCTAAATTATAATACTTGTTCATACTTATTTACTTTATTTATACCATATAATTAGCTGATATATCTGTGTGTGAAATAAAGATTGCTGGAGAAAATGGTTCTGTATAAATGAATACACCTTGTGGAAATAATGGAAAAATTAAAAATCCAATGAGTTTCTATAGGAATTTGTGAATCATAACGTGATGAGAGGGAAATGTAAGGTACAAACAAAAAAGAGTAAAGGTGATTTTCTGTTTCATATCTGAGTAAAAGACATAAATATAAAATATAAAACCTTGAAATCAAATTACAACATTGCTTCTTAAAAACACAGGTTGCAATTTTCAGGTATACAAACTAAAGGAGGAAAGGAAGCAGTGAATTGTTTGTGATCTCATGGTATTTAGAAAGTGCAAACCTTTGGAATAGAATGCAGTGAGCTGTTGATACAGTTTTACAAAGCAATTACTGAGTCTTTCATTTGTACTTCTATAATTGTCTGGTTTGGAACAATAACCAAACAGAACAGGTACAACAATTATAACCTGCTTGCCTGCTTTCCATAGAAAACCTGCATATTGGGCAGATCAGAAGGAGACATGCCTGAGAAAATATCTACAGACCCTCACATCCTGGACATGGTTTCAATTCCTCCCCCTCAGGACACCATTGTATGGCATTACATGCCAAAACAACTAGGCACAGGGACAGCTTCTTCCCTTTGTGCCATCACTCTACTGATGGCACACCTAATTCTTATAGTACTATCTAATGTCTATATACATTTACCTATATTGCATGATTGTAGCATTATTTTTATCCTTCTTTATTACCTCCGTCTTATTGGTATTACTACTATTATGATTATTATCACTCTGTTACTTTGCATGTATACTGAGAGCTTCTATACTGGAGGCAAATTTCTTGTGTGTCTAATCACACTTGGCCAAACCTGTTCTGTTCTGTTCTGTACTGTTCTGTTCTGCTCTGCTCTGCTCTGCTCTTTATGGAAAACAAAGGCGAGTAGGTTGTTTCATATAATGGGCTATTTTGAAGCTGTATAAGTAACTGGACTGTCATTTGTGTAGTTCAGCTGTGTGTGTGTGTGTGTGTGTGTGTAAAATAAGTTGTGTATAACTTGAGTGAATTAAGGAAATGCTAGATGATATGCAGTCAATATACGTCAGTTACTTTGTACATTATTTTGAAACTAACCTTCGCCAAGCAAGGCAGGAAAGAAGAGAGAGACTTACCGTAGTTTCTGAATGGCAAGTATCTTAAGGAAGTGGGTTGCTGAAGACTGCCAAGATACATGTGTGAAACTACTAAAAAGTAGCTCATGGCAGATATCACCAACCTGGTTTCCTCTAGATTTTGAAGCTGCAGTTCCCAAGATTTGCAGCTTGAATTCTCAGGCAGCATAGACTTGATAATGGTGTGATGTTTATGGAGTAGAAATCGTAAAAGGCTGGGGAAAGCTGATATATACATAGTCATGCTTATGTTGCAGCATAATGCTATGGCACCTCTTGAAGGAGAGTACAAAATGGAGAATATGTGATTCAGAATTTTGTAGCATATAGTCTGTACGTTAGGTTGCAGATAAATTAGTTAAGATTTATTTAAGTTTTTCAATATCTCAGGGGTTGCCACAAAGAAGAGGGAGTCAAGCTATTCTCCAAAGCACCTGAAGGCAGGACAAGAAGCAACGGATGGAAATTAACCAAAGAGAGAAGCAACCTAGAACTAAGCAGAAATTTCCTGACAATTAGAACAATTAACCAGTGGAACAACCTGCCTCCAGAAGCTGTGAATGCTCCAACACTGGAAGTTTTTAAGAAGAGACTAGACAGCCATTTGTGTGAAATGGTATAGGGTTTCCTGCCTGAGCAGGGGGTTGGACTAGATCAGGGCTTTTCAACCTTTTCACCCATTGTACCACTTTTAGGATAGGGCAATATCCGAGTATCACCAGTTGCCTAGCAAGATGTCAAAAACTTGATGACCAAAAAAAAAAAAAAAGGAAAAAAGTAATAAAGTACAGATAGTCCTTGACTTACAACAGTTCGCTTAGTGACTGTTTGAAGTTATAATGGCACTGAAAAAAGTGCCCCTCAAGCCACAGCCAAGAAAGACACCTGCCTGCCCACCTGGTGGCGCTATTCCTCCTGTCTGAGATTTTCATTGTTGTGAGCATTTCTGTTGAGGATTGGCAGTGGGGGTGGGGTGGAGAGTTGTTTGGTTTTTATTTCCCCCCGTCTGCTGAGTGGTTGCAGCAGATTTTGGTCACTTCACATAACCCTGGGACACTGTGACCGTCATAAATACGAATCAGTTGCCAAGCATCTGAATCTAAATCACAAGACCCTGGAAGTGCTGCAACATTCTAGCTGATCGGCACTTCTTCTGGGCTCAGCAGAAGCACTAGGATCAGCGCTGAGCTCCAGCTGGAGCCTGGCGCTGATCCTGGCGCTTCCGCTGAGCCCTGACAGCCCTGCAGCTCCAGCCGTCTCTTGCTCAGGCTTGTGCGGTGCTGCCACTGGTTCAGCTCATTCCCCTCTCCCGCTACTATTTTTCTAGGATGGTTGCGTACCACTGCCATGTGCCAATGTACCACAGGTGGTACCGGTACCACTGGTTGGAAAGCCCTGGACTAGATGACCTCCAAGGTCCCTTCCAACTACTACTACTATTATTACTTATTATTATTACTACTACTACTACTACTACTACTATTACTATTATTTATTTTATTTATTTATTTTGTTCGGATTTGTATGCCACTCCTCTCCGAAGACTCTTATTACTATTCATTAGATGTGAACCTCAGTCAACTGAACATTCAAATTGACTGGTGCTGATGGTTGACACCGGTTGCTGCCAGCATCCTAGGTATCAGCCAGGTACCTCCTTAAAATGTAAGATGTTCCGAATAGCGCAGTTTTTTGTAGCATTGCTGGAATTCTTGCAGGAAGCTGCAGTTTTTTGAAATATTTTGCAAAGTTCTTGGACATAGTTCCCAGTGCCCCGATAACAATCGGTATCACGATAACAATGGGTATCACTGTTACACGTTTCATCCATAATCGTGCAGTTTCGATAATGATGATGATGATACAAATCCTGTCAAAGATTACATCAGATTTGCCTCAGATCTATTTGCACTAATTCAGTTATTTCCATTTTTATTTTCTTTCCCAGAGGATGTTAAACAAGTATTTGGCCAAACCACAATTCACCGGCGTATTCCTTTTAATTGGAACTCCGAATTTGTGCAGCTACATTTTGGAAAAGATCGGAAAAGGCATCTAACATACGCAGAGTTCACCCAATTCTTATTGGTGAGTGTTGACAATAATTTTAAATCTTAATAAAGAACAAGAAGAGTTCTTAAAATGCTATATATTTTTCCATATAGATTTCTTTTTATCTACAGGTATTTTTAGATTGCTAAATATTTGTGTGCACTTTCATTGGATGCAATTAAATTGCTGCATAAGTGGTAATTTTACTTTTGGCATCTGGAAGCAGCACATTTTTGGAAGAGGATCAAGTCAGCATTTTTAATTTTATAAGTGTGGTTCTCAGGAGTTGACAAAAGGGTTTACTTTTCATTTATACAGATAAGCTATATTGGATGATTGTAACTAGAGCAGGGTATTTTTAGTTGTCTGGATAGACATTATCAAAAAGTTCTGTAAGCAGCAACATTAGATTCCAAGATTCCTTCATATACAAGAAACTCCTCCAAAAATATACAAACAGAATATGTATACAGCAGGATGTAGATCTGATGAGATATATAAACCTTCCAAGTTGTAATGGAATGTATGAGATTGATGTCAGCTCTTTCACGTAAACCAGGAAACATTTCTATATGAGCTATAATCTGTTATAGTAAAGCTACATCATCAGAGTCTTGCAATCTAAAGTTAAAAACTTCCCACTGTTACTTTTAATCATTTTGTCAATTAGGACCCGTCCTTTGTCAGTTAGGATGGGTCATCCACACATGACACTACACTTGCATGCATGGCTTATAAAAGACTAGCATCCAAGAAATTCAATGTCTAATTAGTTGGCAATGTTTCTCTCTCTCTCTCTCTCTCTCTCTCTCTCTCTCTCTCTCTCTCTCTCTCTCTCTCTCTCTCTCTCTCTCTCTCTCTCTCTCTCTCTCTCTCTCTCTCTCTCTCTCTCTCTCTCTCTCTCTCTCTCTCTCTCTCTCTCTCTTCTCTCTCTCTCTCTCTCATAAATATATAAGTAGTTCTCAATTTATGCCCATTTGTTCAGCAATTGTTTGAAGTTACAAAAATGCTGAAAAAAAAATGGACTTCCCACCTGTGACCAAAGTCATAGCATTTTCAGTGTTCCTCTAGTCACATGATCAGTATTTGGGGACTTGGCAGCCTGCCTGCTGCTTCTGAAGGTAGCACAGCTTTCTGAAATTTTGGAGAGCCTGGATAAGAATCATCTGCCAGAGAGCTGGTTCCCAAAAGGAAATAGGAAATGCTTTGGTTGTGGTGGCTGCATGCAAAAGCAAAAGGTCAGTACGAGTAACTGGGAAAGAAGACAGCTAGGCAAACAAATACTTGCTGAGTATTCGTGGGTACTGCAGCTTGGTACCACGCTGCTGGGGCAAGATAAGGAACCATGTCAAGGAAGCATTCACAAGTGAGGTGGAGTGCCCAAGGTAGCATAGTGGCCATGGGCTCAAAAAGAAGACAGCAAAAGCAACAAAGCATTTCTTCTTTGGCCATGGTGGCCGGGCATAAAAGGCAAAAAGTCAGTGCAAGGAACTAGGAAAGAAGGCAGATGGGTGACTGAATGTTTGCTTGGGGCTGGAAAGGACTGAATCTGAATGGCTTGGATTAGGATGGGTTCCCACATAATGGTGTGCAATTCTCAACTACAGCAAGGAGTGCCATTGTAAGTTTGTGCAGTCATGTGATGCCTCATTTTATGACTACAGAACTTAACAGTGGTCCCAAGGGTGGTTGTAAATTGAGGACTATCTGTATAGCTTTAATATACTTGTAGGTGGTAATTTATTTTATTTATTTATTTGTTCGGATTTGTATGCCGCTCCTCTCTGAAGACTTGGAGCGGCTCACAACATATACATAAAACAATTTCAGTCTAAATCCAAACAAAAACATTAAAAATAAAACCCCACACATACTCATCAATCACACCACAATCAACAATCATCCCCAGGCCTGCTGGCAGAGGTAGGTTTTTAAATTCTTTTGGAAGGCCAGGAGAGTGGGAGAAACGCGGACTTCAGGAGGCAGTTGGTTCCAGAGGGCGGGCGCCACAACAGAGAAAGCCCTCTCCCTAGGGCCCACCAGACAGCATTGTTTCACTGACGGGACCCGGAGAAGGCCGACCCTGTGCGCTCTCACCGGTTGTAGGGAAGTATGTGGCAGAAGACGGTCCCGTAAGTATCCAGGTCCAATGCCATAAAGGGCTTTATAGGTAATGACCAACACTTTGAATTGCGCTCGGAGACCGATAGGCAACCAATGCAGCATGCGGAGAGTTGGCAAAATGTGGGCATGACGAGGAAGGCCCACAATTGCTCGCGCAGCTGCATTTTGCACTAACTGTAGTCTCCGAACTCTCTTCAAGGGTAGCTCCATGTAGAGAGCGTTGCAGTAGTCGATCCTCGAGGTGACAAGGGCACAACTGGTGCACCAGGCGAACCTGGGCAAATACCCCCCTCGCCACAGCCGACAAATGATGTTCCAATGTCAGCTGTGGATCGAGGAGGACACCCAAGTTGCGGACCTTCTCCGAGGGGTTTATAGACTCAGCCCCCAGAGTAATGGAAGGACAGATTGAAGTGTCCTTGGGAGGCATCACCCACAGCCACTCTGTCTTGTCGGGGTTGAGCCTTAATCTGTTAACGCCCATCCAGACCCTCACAGCCTCCAGACACCGGCACATCACCTCAACCGCTTCACTGATTTGGCCAGGAGTGGAAATGTACAGCTGAGTATCATCAGTGTACTGATGGTATCTCACTCCGTGTCGGTGGATGATCTCACCCAATTACTCATCATGTTTTTAAAATCAATGGTTAATCTATGTTTATTACAGTTTCCACAGTTTTTACTGTAAATTCCACTAATATATGTTATATTTCAATACAATTCATTGAATAGAACTTACTTTGAATAAGTGTTGATACAAGTATTGCTAAAATAACTTAATACCATCAGACAAGGTTAGATGAGTGTTACTGTTGTTTCAGTTGGATGTGCTATAAAGAGCTGTTACACAAGAGAGTTGTGACAAAGGATCATATTTCAGGAATATGGAGTCTGTAATTTTGTTTACATAATGATGTTAGTTCACAGTAGGAAGTGTTATCATTTTGATGAGGAATAATTAAGATAATGCTGCTAGGACAAATGCTTCAAATTGACTTGGTGGAGTAGAGTCTAATTAATTCTTTGTCTGAAGAGGATATTAAATGTCTCATATAATATAATCACATTCTATTAGTTGTAATGACTGTCATTTTACTGACTTCACTTGACTTCAGATCATCTCATCTTTATTGTTTGGAAACTGATTAAAACCTGATTGTCTCTTCTGTAACAATACCATGAGAAAGTGCTGCATTCAATTTGGAATTTCCATCCTGGTATGCATGTGACGTGGATCTTTCCAACTCTCTTAATCCATATGTCATAATGTTTGTCCTTAAAGATCTAGGTAAAAGCCTGGTTTATGTAGCCTTCTTACAACTATTCTTGAGTTTAAATGCATGGCTTCTAGGCAGAAGAACCTTCTGTTGTAAACTTTGTTACAGAAGCTGTTCTTTGAATGATATTTATCTTTACCTTTAAGAAATCTTAAATTTAGCAACTTAAGCAAGTTTTATTATTTAACCTTGTTTTTTGAAGCTTTTCTTGTACATATATGAATTGGTCACCTTAAGACAGCAGGACTCATAGTTTTCTCACTATGTGAATTCTTTGATAATTTGCACCAGGTTTTTACCACTGGGTTTTTAAAATATTATTTTGTACATACTTATAGACTTTCTTAAGATAGTTACAATTTAATAGCTGGATCAGTGAAGGGCTGGACAATACAGAATAACAGAGTTGGAAAGGACCTTGTAGGTCATCTAGTTCAACCCTCTGCTCAAGCAGAACACCCTATACCATTTCTGACAAGTGGCTATCCAGTCTCTTCTTGAAAGCTTCCAGTGATGAAGCTCCCACAACTTCTGAAGGCAAACTGTTCCATTGCTTGATTGTTCTCACTGTCAGAAAATTTCTCCTTATTTCTCAATCGAATATCTCCTTGATCAGTTTCCATCCATTATTCCTTGTCTGGCCTTCGGGTGCACTCCTGGTCCTTCTCTTCACTAGACCAATCATGTCCAGTTCTTGCAACTGTTCTTCATATGTTTTAGCCTCCAGGTCCCTAATCATCTTTATTGCTCTTCTGTGCACTCTTTCTAGAGTCTCAACATCTTTTTTATAGTGTGGTGACCAAAACTGGATGCAATATTCTATGTGTGGTCTTAGTAAGTCTTTATAGATTGGTATTACTATCTCATGTGATTTTGTTTCAATCCCTTTCTTTATGCAATTTAGGATTGCATGGGCTTTTTTGGCTGCTGCTGCACACTGCTGCCTAAATTTAATTGATTGTCTGCTAGGATTCCAAGATTCCACTCACAGTTACTGCTATTAACTGTGCTATCAGGTTTCACCTAATCTGTACATGTACTTTTGGTTTTTCTTTCTTAAGTGTAAGACTTTTACTTTTCTCTACATTAAATTTCATTTTGTTAGATAGGATCCAGTGTTCAAGTATGTCAAGATCCATTTGGATCTTGAGCCTATCTTCTAGGGTGTTGACTATTACTATCATCTGCAAATTTGATGAGTTCCCCTTCTATTCCCTCATCTAAATCAGTTATGAAGATATTGAAGAGTACTGGATCTAAGACAGAACCTTGTGGTTCCCCATTGTTTACTTACCTCCATGTAGATGTAGTATCATTAAGGACTACTCATTGAGTATGGTTTGTCAGCTAATTACAAATCCATCTGATTGTGATGTTATCTATCCCACTTTTTTTTAGTACGCCAAGAAGTAGATTGTGATCTACTTTGTCGAATGCCTTACTGAAGTCTAAATGTACTATGTCCACAGCATTTTGCTGATCTATTAATTTAGTCACTTTGTCAAAGAATGAAATAAGATTGGTTTGGCATGATCTGTTTTTAACAAACCCATGCTGGCTACTAGTTACAATTTTATTTGTTTCTAGATGTTCATAGATCTGGTTTTTTATTATTTTTTTCCAGTATCTTCTCTGGTATTGATGTCAGGCTGATTGGTCTATAGCTTCCTGGGTCTGGTCTCCCCCCCCCTTTTTTTTTTTTTGAAGATGAGAATCACATCAGCTCTTTTTCAATCCTCAGGATTTTTAAAAAATATGGTACAATGTTTCTGAGAGGACATCTACTATCTTTAGATGTCAGATCCCAGTGATTTTTATTCATCAAGATCAGACAGGTTGTCTTAACATTTTATTGCTTATTTCTAGTCTGTCTTTTACAGTTATGTTTTTGGTAGGTTGGGCTATAGTTTCTTTTTGCGTGAAGACTGATGAAAAGAATGAGTTAAGCAGTTCTGTTTTCTCTCTACTGCCTGTTATTTCCTTGCCATCTTCTCTCTTTAGTAGACTGACTGTTTCCTTGACCTTTTTCTTGTTATTTATATGTTGTTTTATATATTTTATTATCTTTAATTTTTGTTGCAAATCTTTGTTCATTCTGAGCCTTTGCTTTCCTGATTTCATCTTTGCAGATTCTGGCTATCTGCTGATATTCTGCTTTAGTTATGTGTCCCTCTTTCCATTTTTTGTACTTATCCTTTTTATCTTTCAATTTATCAGAGAGATATTTGTGCAACCATGCTGGTTTCTTCTTGAATTTCTTGTTTTTCTTTTTCAGTGGTCTTGTGCTGGACTGGGCTTTAATTATTATATTTTTCAGAGTTTCCCAAGCTTCTTGGAATCCCTTTTAGAATATTCATCCAAGGAATCTTTCCCACATTCTCTCTCTGAGTTTGTTAAAATCAGTTCTTTTAAAATCTAAGATTCTGGTATGATTATCTTCTATTGCTTGTGTTTGCACTATATTGAATTCCAGTATGACATGGTCACTGTCAGCCAGTGTTCCTGTAATTTCAACTCCCTCCATCACTTCTTCTCTATTAGTAAGAATTAAGTCCAGTATGGCTATCCCTCTAATTCCCTCCTCTACCTTTTGGACAACAAAGTTGTCAGCTAGGTTGGTCAGGAACCTGTTCAATCTCTCACTTGATGCAGAATTAGTCTTCCAGTTGATGTCAGGGTGATTAAAGTCCTCCATTACTATTGTAGTATGTTTCCTACATATATTTGTTAATTGGTTACCAAAAAGTACATCTATTTTTTTCTGCTTGGTTGAGTATACACCTATGGTAATGTCATTCTGTTTTTCTTTTATATGCATTCTGTCTATATACATTCTAGAAGGTTTTCATCTTTGATTTTGTGCATTTCTGTAGCAATAAAGTCATCTTTAACATATAATGCAGCTCCATCTCCTTTTTTATGGGGTCTGGTTTTTTTTAACAGTTTGTATCCTTCTGTCAGTACATTCCAGTCCTAGGTTTCATCCCTCCAAGTTTCAGTAACGGCAATTATATCATATCTACCCTCATGTATTAATAATTAAAGTTCACCCTGTTTGTTTCCCAAACTTTGAGCATTTACATATAGGCATTTGAGATCTTTATGTCTGATTCTAGATATACTTCTTATATATCCTATTTGGTATTTGAGTTTGTCTTCCTTCCCATCTCTCCTTACCTCTTTATTTGATTTGTTTGTTTGGAATTAGATCCTTGAGATCCTAAAAGTTGGTTTCCTGATAAATTGAGCCAATCATTTTCTTAAAAGATTCTTCCCAGTTTTTCTGAGATGGAGCCCATCCCTTGCCAAACACTCATCATGGAGGTAGTGGAGATCATGGTCCAGGAATCCAAAGTTCTCTTAGCGACATCAATCCTCTAGCCCAAGGGTGTCACTCAATTTCATTGAGGGCCACATCAGCATTATGGTTGCCCTCAAAGGGACGGCTAGGTGTAGCCAGGTAGGCATGGCCAGCTCAAAGCTGCTCACTTGGTGCAGCTGACTCAAGATAGCTGGGTCAGGATGGAACAAGTTGCAACGGCTAACTCAATGTGGGGACTACTCGGTGCCCCACAAGCTCTTCACTTCCCCAAACTGCTAGTAGCCAAGCATGTGTGCATACGCGCGCGCACACACACACACACACAATGCATTCCAAGTTTGGGGACTTTTATCCACAGAGGAAGGAGAGGGCCTTCTCCCCAAGCCCAGGCATAATTGGCAGTTTGCTAGCTCAGATGTGGGTAGTCTCCAAGTCTCCAAGCTTGGAGTGTATGTGTGTAGTTTTCTCCGAGTCCAATTTCTGCCTTGACAGATCTCTGGAGAGCAAGAGGAAGAAGCAGGGGAGCAGCACTTCCCAGTCCTGCATGAGGGAGGCTGGCCCTTTGAAAGGGAATCCCCGTTTCCAATTGTGCATGGTAAGGATGCTGGCTTGTTGGATCAGCCTTCCCTCACACAGCTCCCCCACCACCCCCTGCTACTCTCTTTAGATCTTCCAAGGCAGAAATTTAACTTGGAGGAAACTGCTTCCTGCAAACTTTCGCCACATCAGCATCATGGTTGCCCTCAAAGCGCCAGTTGCATGTAAAACTATTGTATCATATTAGTTCAGAAGTGTATTATGTCTAAAAAGTGGGATAAAAAGGATTAAAATTTCAAATATGAACAAATAAATTATTTATTTCAAATAAATCTATAAAAACAAATTTAAAACAAAGAAAAAACACAAGCTTTTTAGTTCTCTCTCATGACATTTTGTCCAAACTAGATGTTTGGCATCTTTTCTTGGCTACAAGTTCATCCATGTTTGGGGTTAGGTTTTGAGCTGTGGAAACTCTCAGGATAGAGTGGAGGTGTGCATCGGTGAGAACACTTCTGTGTGCACTTTCGTTCATCCTCATCACTGAGAAAAGTTGCCCACACAGGTATGTACTAACAACCATGCAGAGCATTTGAGCATCTTGTAGGCAGAGTTGGGGCATTGTTTCAGGGATGAACCTGGTGAATTGTGCAGGTCCTACAGAATCATACTTTGCCTTAAGTGTGCTGTTACATTGGAGTTCTATCAGCTCCATTTGGATAATTACAGGTGCTTTTTCTGCGTTGACTGAAAATGGATTATTGAGCAGCCCAAAATTGAATTTCTGTATTTCAAAATCAACAAAGCGATGAGTAAACTCCATCTGAAGTGTGCTCAGTTTATCAGCAAACAGCACTTGAGAACACAGTGGTGGAGACTTGGTTTTTTATTGTTTGGCAATGGGGAAAATGACTCAAGTTTCCTTGCTGCATCTAAGTCTCCCACAGTTGCAGTTTTACTTGAAAGGCTTTCACTGCATCATACATGTTTGTGATCGCCTGGTCCTGTCCCTGAAGCTGAAGGTTTAGTGCACTGAGATACTTAATTATGTCACACAGAAAAGCTAATTCACACAGCCATTTTTCATCCTGCAATACTGTGGAGTCTTTTCCTTTACTTTCAATAAACTGACAGATTTCCATACGCAATTCAAAAAATCTATTGAGCACTTTTGCTCAACTTAGCCATTGCACCTCTGTGTGATAAGGCAGATCACCAAGTTCAGAATGTATTTCTTCAAGAAAAGATTTAAATTGACAGTGACTTAAACCTTTGCCTCTTATAAAGTTAGCTATCTATGTCAGGGCTTTTCACCAACTGTACCATTTTTAGGCTATGGCAGTATTCGAGTACCACCTAGCAAGATGTCAAAAACTTGATGACCAAAAAAGCAAAAAACCTGTTCAAAGTCCCAATTGCACTGAAATGACTTATGACCATTTTACACACTTATGACCATTGCAGCAAGCCCAGGGTCATGTGATTTATATTTGGATGCTTGGCATTTATGATGATTACAGTGTTCCAGGGTCATATCATCCCTTTTTGCAACCTTTTGACAAGCAAAGTCAATGGCAGGGCTGCTAGTGGCCAAGTGCTAAGGCGGGACTTCCTTCCTTCCCTGCCTCCTCTTTCTCATTCCCACCTCCTTCTGAAGGAAGAGTTTGAACCCCACCCATATTTTCCTTCTTCCATATATTCATCAAACAAGGAAAAGCCTCCAGAGACAGAAAAGTGAAGCTGCTGAGGGAACTAGCTTAAAAAGGCACATTCCCCTTTAAGAATTAGCTACTGGCTAAAAAACAAAAGTTAATGAGTGCACTTAAGGAAGAAAAAAAATGTAGTAAGTATTGGCTGACGGCTGAGGCAGCCTCCCCAAATGGCTCCATTCATAAGTAAAGGAATGCTACAGGCAAAATCCATTCAGGAGAAAAATACTTCAAAATCCCTTGCAACAAAACTTACAGCTAATAATAGCAGAACAATAGAAGCTAACAGGAGACATCAGCCATCAGCCAAATAGAAATTGCCAAACACTCCTTAAGAACACAAAGCCTACATTGCACAAATCCCAGAACTTCAAAGTCACAAAAGCACATAAGAATTCTTCCATTCTCCATCTCCCTCCCTCCCTCCCTCTGTGTCTTACCTCCAGCTGATGCTATCTTTCTTCATTCCTCCTGGAGGACAACCCCCTCCTCTGCTGCATTTCTTGCCTGTTTGTTGCTGCCAGCATAGGTAGCTGCCACAGAAGTTGTAGATCGGCTCATGGCCGGACTGCTTGGACTCCTTGATCTCCTCTCCTCTCCCCCCCTCCTCCTTCCCCTTTGGTGCAGCTAGAACTGACTCCACATCCTCCCGAGGCTGCTTCTTTTTTTTCCCTCTCTCCCACCCAAACTGCCTCCTTTTATAGCCTTTCCTGTTTCCGCCCCCTCCTCCCCCTTTCTCATGGGGGAGGGTGAGCCAGAAGTGAGCCTGGGGTGAGGCTCAGCCTCAGCCACTCTGCAGCTCCAGAGAACTCTCTCACAGTAAGTCCTTTCCTGCGCTGGCTCTTTCCCTCCCCCATTACACTTGGCTAGCAGGGCTGCGTACCACCTGCCACTCGTTAATGTACCACAAGTGGTACGCGTACCACTGGTTGAAAAGCCCTGCACTAGGTATCCATTCTGAAGGCTCAGTAGGATGCTGCAACTCTGGATATTTTGAGCAGGTTTAGCAACATCACAGCATCCATGGAGAAAAAGCAAGTGACTACTGCTCTCTTTGATGCAATTGAAATTTTATATTTTATACAAGAGAGATCCTGAATAGATGGAGGAAAAAAAATCAGCAATCCACCATCACTCTGAAGCTAATCTAGCAGCCACAAGGGCTACTCAGCCTCTCTAGTTAAGCTATCTCCATTTCTGATCAGATTCTGATATTTTTAGGGCTACCTTTCAGGCTCTGATTGTAGGAGGGAAAAATCAAGACATATCCAGCTTTCCCAAGTAGGAAACAAGGAACCCACTTGCTCTATCTTTGCCCAATAACTCTCCTAGGTCCAAGAAGCCCAAAAATAGAGCTCAAAATCCTTGAAATATCCATCCAAAATTTAGCTTTCGCAAGCAATGCTGGTTAGATACCTCAGGGTCTGTGGGGGGGGAGACCCAAAGCACCCCTCCATTGACTTCCAAAGCCTCAGAGCATAATGTGGTTTGGGGATCCAAGGGGCAAGGGGATGGGACTCATGGGGGAGGATGCCCATCAGATGTTGGGTGCCAGTTGTTTAACGTGTGGTTTGTCAATGAAGGGTTTTGGGCCTCTGGGCAGTGTCTCCTGTGCCACCCAAGCTGGACTTGGAGCAAGGACTTCCCCTTTGTACTTTCAGTCCAGATCTTTGCTGATGGGGAATTCTGGGAGTTGAAGTCTGGCCGTCTTAAAGTTAAAAAGATTGAGTGATATGGGGCTCAGTTGTATGTTTGTTGGGTCTTCAGTTTGTGGAGATGCTTCCCCAGGCTGGAGGAGGGCGGAGGGGCATCAGAGCTCCTGCTGTTGCTGAGGGGTGGAGTAGCCCGGCTGCTGGCTTCCCCCGAGGTGCTTATTGGACGTCCATGGCCGTTGCTGCAGGCCAATGAGCGGACAAAGAACCAACAAGCTGTAGCTGTTATTGGGCTCCACCAGCCCACGTGTGCTTGCCTCCTCCTGTACATGCACCCTGGGCAAATGCTCCCCTGGGCCGGGTCGGCACCAAGGTGGCAGGGGCCAGACCCTAGTCATTTCCAGGACAATCGTGCGGGCCACATCCAATCACTTGCTGTTTAGCATAGCCCCAGTTTGGAAGTCTGTTCTATTTCATCTACCAGTTAAAACTTATTTTACATTTTGGGCAGCAAGATACTGATGAAAGAGATGGCTTTCTCAATTGACAGAAGCATGTATATGCACTTATGTCATTATTTACATTGCAGATAATTTGACCTGCAAATATATAACATCAATCAAATAGTATTAGCTACAGAAAAGCAACCTGATGTTTTACTCATCCTCTTGAAAAGACAAACAGTGTCTCCAGGGGGATAGGATAGTTGTTACATTTAGAAACTTCAAAATGGTTTACACAAATGTATTCATTTATCCAATTCTTAAAATCTAATTTTGGATGTGTTAAATGCTGAACATCTAACCTTTTGTGGCTATAAAAGAAAAGGATGTCTTCTTTTCAATGTTTATAACAAATATTCTTATCCTTGCATTCCATTAATTGTAAAAGCATAAAATTTATGCCTTTGCCAATCTAAATTATTAAAATAAAACCTATTTTGTTTATTTAAAGCACTTACACTATACATCAGCCTATGACAGTGGTGGCGAACCTATGGCATGTGTGCCAGAGGCAGCACCCTCTCTGTGGGCACACATGCCATTGTCCCAGCCTTGCCTCCCCCCACAACCCCCTCCTCTCCAGCAGCCCCCTGAAGGAGACTCGCCCTCAAGCATGGCCTATACGCAGCAGCGCAGCCAAGGATATGGCACCCAGGCAGCGTAGAAAAGACTCTGCCCTCACACCCCATCATGCAGTTGATGCTGCAGGGCGCGGGCAGAGGGTGTGGCTGCCATAGTGCTGCTGGGTTGCCTGGGCGATCTGCAGCGGGCCCTGGAGGTGGTGAGTGGTGCTGTGGGCAGGCGGGGCAGGGGATGGGGGGCACAGCAGGGGCGGGGCAGGGGGGTGAAGTGGGGCGGGGCCAGTTTTTGAGCACTCAGTCTTTAAAAGGTTCGCCATCATTGGCCTATGACTTTCTCAGACTAGTATGTATAATAATAAATGTGTTCCCCATATCCCTAATTTTCAATGTAAGAAGAATAAATACAGAAGGAGAAGTGAATAGAAAAGATAAAGAAAATAAAACAATTATATTTTCCTATATTTCTAGTCTAATAATGGCGATTGAAGATGGAAATAGGGTGTTCAGGAGAAACAGATGAAACCATTACTTCCAAAACTTATGATCACAGTAGAGCTGTTAATCTTTATGTCTTGTGTAAGAAAAAATAAGGCTCTATAATATAGTCAATGAAGCGCAAAGTACTTAATTGTTAGCATTTTTCTTAATATAAAACATCTTAAAACAAAAATGGTATGAGTTATTGGATATATTCTGATCAGAGAGGCCTATTCCAATTACGTAACTCATTGGGTTGTTAATAGTTATCATTTTTGCCTACCAATCAGGCTCATTGAAATCACATGGACAAATGGAATAGTGCAGATAGAATTTTCAAATAGAGATTGGTAATATTAACAAAAAATCTACTACGCTAAGCAAAGCAATATAATGTATGATCTTGCAAGTTTAATCATTATGCTAGGCAAATTGATTGAGCACTGTTTCTTTAAAAGTGTCCAAAATGATACCACCTGCCTTACCCAGCAAGGGAAACTACCAAGGCTGGAAAAAGTGGTTAAAATAAATCAAGTACTCCAACTCAGTAAGCAGTAAGAACTTTGCTAGGATGATTTAATCGGAAACTCAGAGAAGCCTTATTAATTATTCCTAATATCCTTTAATTTCTGCCATTGCTATGTGATGTTCCCTGCATTGTACAAAAAAGTAGGTGTAAGTGAAGTCAGTGAAGTATAGCTTAATCTGGCATTGCAAAAAAAGATAAAAGAAAATAAGAGAAGAAAAGAGGGGGGAAAAGAAAACTGCTTCTAAAAGCTTGACAAATGTTCTCTCAATTGCAGATGATATAATCCTTCTACATGATTTTAAAAATAGCTTCATTCTTTGATGTTCACAGTTTGAATACTGTACCTAAAAGGCACAATAAGTACTTATTTAAAATGTATTTACTGTTGACAACAGGAACTGGGGCACCATCTATGTGCAAATTCTTCCCTTTTCTTGCTATAGTTCAAAAAGCCATTACACTGTCCAGGCATGAAGAATTAAGTTCAGTCATAACTGATATTTTAATTGATTAGCACAGCTAATTGACTCAGAACAACTATTTCCATTGCTACATGTTATTACTGTGTTTTCCTGACAGTAAGGCCTACACCAACAATAAGCCCTAGCTTGATTTTGGGGGGTGGGCCTAATATCCCAAAAATAAGCCCTAATTTTAGGGTGAGGCACACACCGAAATAAAAAAGCTAGGGCAGGGGTGGGGGTGTGGACCTGCCCCATCTGCCCCGCACCCGCTTACCTTGCAGCCAGGCCTCTCCTTGCTGGTCCATTTCTTCTTCTGCAGCCAGGCCTGCAGTTCTCAGTCACAGGGCTTTCCAGAAGGCCTGTGCAGCCAAGAACCGAGCTATGGATTCAATCCATAATTCGGTTCTGCAAGATCTCAGCAGCCGAGCACCAAGCTATGGATTGAATCCATAGCTCGCTACTTGGCTGCTTAATCCTTCTGAAAAGCCTGACTGCAAAATGCAGGCCCGAATGCAGCTGAAGAACTTCGGCCCCAGCTGGGTGGGGCTGTCGGTGCTGGAGGTGAGGAAAGGCCTACCACGAAAATAAGATCCGGTCTTACTTTTGGGGAAACATGGTAGTTCATATTGACAAATATCATTATCATCAACAAGCATTCGAGAATGGAATTATAAAAGCATATATTTGGAAATATTTTTAAAAGTCATAAAATAATAGCAACAGCAATAGCACTTAGACTTATATACTGCCCCATAGTGCTTTATAGCACCTTCTGAGCAGTTTACAATGTCAGCATTATTTGCATATTGCCCCCAATTTTGCATATTGCTCCCAACAATCTGGATCCTCATTTTATAGACATTGGAAGGCTACGTCAAGCTCGAGCTCATCAGGACTGGATTACCAGGATTGGCAATGTTGCATGATGTTCTAAAATTATATGAGGATCCAAAAACAATTTGCTAAGCAGTCCCAAAATCTATTGAGGTGGTGTAAATATTTGAATTTTATGGATTTTTGACATTATTTCCATTTTGCTTTTTTTCATAAAAAGAAAAATACAGATTAAGTTCCTTCTGTGCTATTGGGGATATCACAAATACCTTAATGGCAATGGTTACTGATATATTTTGATTCCGATGGGCTTAATCCTGCTAGGCTGGATTTATTGGTTTTAGTGGGAAGCAGATAGCGCTGAACGTCTTGCTAAAATCTTGCTAATTTAGACTTTAGTGAATATATCCTGCATCTTAAATGGTAAAAATGAGATTTTTTTTTGCATTGGTTGCTAATTTTAATATTTTATCATTTGTATCTTTTGTTATTTTCTATAGAACGAGACTGAGTGAACTTTACTGTATTTATTGCATCATGGATTTCCTCAAATATCAATAAATCTAAATAAAATATAGCCTCAGAATGGATCATTGCTTGCATTAGGTTATATCACTATTCTGTGAGTGATGCTTTACTCATGGAATATAGCACTTTGGGATACATAATATGAAATAATACATAATATGACATACATAATATGAAAAATAGAAAGTCCATACAGAAAATGGTAAGGACAGCTGAGTAGATCATAGGAAGCTCGCTCCCTGGTATTCAGGATGCTGTTTATAAGTGCTATGTGCTTAGAGTTCAAAGCATTAGGGACCCCACTCACCCACTTATGTTCTGTTTCTGTTGCTCCCCTCTGGTAGAAGGTTTCGAAGTATTTCTAACAGGACTACCCAATTCTGTAATAAATTATTGTTCTGTTCTGTTCTGTTCTATTCTGTCTGCTTTAATTTATAATAAAACTACAGACTGGCTGATATTGACAGATAAATGCAAACCCAGGAGTTTTAAGGATTATTACATGGGTATTAATTTACAAGATGTAGCTTCAATGAAGTTCAGCTCTGTAAGGAAAATAAAAGTACTTACCACATCTGGATTTGAATAGAAAGGGAGGTTCCAGCTCCCTTAAAAAGTGTATTATTTCTTGGACTTGTGGAGCTGTCTTGTCTTCCTTGGAAAAAACACATTTGATTTAAGGGATTGAAAATAGGTGCTACTTAAATGTTCATCTGCACTCTGAATCACCGTTTTGTATTAATCCCCTGCTACAAATACTATCTTTGTAAGCTTTAATAAACTTTGAACAACTTCCTGCTATGAGACAGATTGTATATTTAGTACAGATCATATTTTCAAGCTTTTTGCAGAATTAAGCACAATATATAGATGATAAAGGAGTAAATGTCTTCTAAAGCACAACAGGGTAAAATCCCAGCAGTTGAAATAATCAATGTCGCAAGTTACTTAGGAAATATAGCTCAGCAATAGATGGAAGAAGTTCTTGACTTTTGGTGTAATGAAGTTCTGTTTTTTAAAGACCTATACAAGTCTTTAGTAAGATAAATTAAAGAAGCAGAATATAACAGAGATAGAGATGATATTTAATTTTTTTTTATGTTTTATAGGAAATACAGTTGGAACATGCAAAGCAAGCATTTGTGCAACGAGATAATTCTCAAGCTGGAAGAGTCACAGCCATTGACTTCAGGGATATTATGGTCACCATCCGACCTCATATGTTAACGCATTTTGTTGAAGAATGTCTAGTAGCTGTACGTTATCTGCTGTTTATAAATATATATGAATGACATCTTGTTTTTATTGTCACCCTATTGAGACAAATATGCAGAGAAAGGAATAGAGAACGAGTGCCTATTTCAAAGTTTTCTCTTTTAATTTTTGCTAGAATTCATAATCTAGACTTTGAATGCAAGAGAAATTTATATATGATAAATCTATTTAGACAGTTAGGTTTTATTTGTCATAAGACTGTGGTGTTATTTCTTTAGGTCAAGAGTTTTGGCCAGCACACTTGAGCTGTATCAGATGACCTCTAGCATCATCAGGGTAATTGTGCTGTCTCAACAAATGAATTTCATTCATTTCCTTGTTGGGACGCATATGCATGCAAGTTAGTTTCTCTTAGATTAACTTTTTGCTTACTCACAGATTGGCAATTAATATAGCACCAATCTGAAACCAATCTGAAAAATGGATGGCAAGCTGGAAGTTCCCACATATTTTGCATGTTTTGATATATGTTACCTTTTAAATTGCACCTTGCGTGAAACTTTGCATAATGTCTTAAATATGATATAATATGATAAATATTAAGAGTAATTCTAGAAATATAACCAATTTACATCTGATTCTAAATAGGATTGAAGAGTAATATTTCATTTTCTGACAGTTGTTTCAGGAATTTTGCTTAGTTGTAAAAAAAAATTAACTGATATTTACATTTTGCAACCTACTAGAAAAAAAGACCAGTATACCATTTAAAACTTTTACATAAAAGTATTTTCATATTATCTGTTTCCCAGTCTTTTCCCAAGAGTAGCATTAAACATACACAATATTTTACTCTGTATTTTTTTTCAAAATATCTATATTCTCCTCTTAAAGTCAATTGATTCTCAAAGGAGTTACAGTATTTTGCTATAATAAAACCAAATCCCCAAATTTGAATATATTCAACTTCGCACAACTTTTCCCCAACTTAGGAGTTTCTATGTAGAACTAATTCCCAGGATTCTCAGCAAAAACCATGTTGAAAGGAGAATGTGGGGAATTGAAGCACGAGTATTGGTCAAATGGATAGATTACTGTAGGACAGTGGTTTAGAGCAATGTTTGGCAAAGAACAGACTAGATATCTCTGCCAATAGATAGAGCTAGGATAGTATTTTTGTTTCTTGCACCTTTTCCTCCCTAGAAAACAGGAAGTCTATGGCAGGCATTCAGGTGTGCAGTTCTGTACTAGCAACATTTTTTTTAAAAAAAAAATCTGAATATCAGATTCAAATAAAATTTGTATTATTTTTGGTAAATGACCATTTGGAAGAAAGGATTTGCTTAATGACCACATGTCTTGCTTAACAACTGTGTGATTATTTTATGACCATACTGACTCACTTTGTGACTATCATAAAAACGATCATAAAATCAAGTCAAGTTACCTAGTAAACACTTAACATCGCAATGATTTACAAACAAAATTTTGGACTCACTTATGGTTCTTAAGTGAAAACTATTTATAATCCAGGCATTTCCATTCAAAAGTGTGGACTTCAATCTCCAAGATTTCAGGGAAATCTGACAGGAATTCTGGGAACTGAAGTTCATATATTAGGAAGGCATCTTTGTTAGAATAACTATGTCTCTCTTTTATATGATTCAAAGTCTATTCTTTGACCATCAGACTGTAGTTTTTTGAGAACAACTAAGATATATCCTCCAGCCTGACAGTTTGCCTTCATTTATAGTTCTCCCATATGTTAAAGGGCCAAATGATTGAAATGGGAACTAGTGCTTATGATTCAGGAGTTCTGGATTGCATAACTGGGTTTTGTAAATGCATGAACTCTTTTTCAGTGTGCTTTTTATTTGTAGAAGATGCAAAATGGCTGTGGAAAACTTCTTCTTTTGCCAATTTATTTGAAGGAGTTTAGAAGCATCTTTCCAACTATAAATTTTTATAAAAGTTGTAAGCTTTAAGTAAAATTTATTATTTAAAAAAATGCATCATATCCTTTTTGCTCCCATAAATTAATTACAGGTCTCCTACAATGCCAATTTACCTGTACCCTTAGCTTTTCAATTCACACTTTCATTGGCCATGCTGTCTAAAAAAAAATGTGGTTTACAATACATATATAACACTACGTTAGGAAAGTCTAATTTATAATTAATTATTTTTCTATTAATTTTTAGGCAAACTCACCCATTATTTCCTTAATCATTCCTTCTATCACTTAGAATTCTGAGTGTACATAGCAATTTCACACTTGTACTATTACAAACCTTGATGTTTCTGTTGCTTTTAAAGGTTGTTAAATTTACCAATTCTATAGAATATTGTATGTTTCTGAAAAACTATGTCCATTCAAACTTACCCAATAAAGCACATATCTGGTAAGATTGGAAAGCAAAAAGTAGAACACTGAAACAACCTTATCCTTTATGAAAGAGTAATTAATAGTATCCTGGTAGGAACAAATCAGAATCAGAATAGAGCTGGAAGGGACCTTGAAGACCTTCTAGTCCAGCCCCCTGCTCAAGCAGGAGATCTTACATCATTTCAGACAAGTGACTGTCTAGTTTCTTCTTAAAAATCTCCAGTGATGAAGCACCCACAATGTCTGAAGGCAAGCTGTTCCATTGGTTAATTGTTAGGAAGTTTCTCCTTAGTTCCAGGTTGATTTTCTACTTGATTAGTTTCTATCATCTTGTCTTGCCTTCTGGTGCTTTGGAAAATAAATTGACCCCTTCCTCTTTGTGGTAGCTTCTCAAATAGTACTACTATCATGTTGCCTCTGGTCTTCTTTTCTCTAGACTAGCCAAACCCAAATCCTGCAACCATTCTTTAATATGTTTTAATTTTCAGACCTTTAATCATCTTAGTTGCTCTTCTTTGTACTTTTTCCAAAATTTCAACATTTTTTTTTGTAACGTGATGACAGTATTCCAGGTGTGGTCGTACTAAGCCTTTATAAAATGGTACTAATACTTCACATAATTTTTGATTCTCTGCCTCTGTTTATAGAACCAAGTATTGCATTACCTTTTTTGGCTGCTGCCGCACTCAAATATGCTAACTCATATTTAAGTGATTGTCCACTAAGTCTCCAAAGTGCCTTTCACAGTTACTGTTTTTGAGCCAGATTTCACCTAATCTGTACCTTTGGTTTTTCCTGCCCAGGTGTAAAACCTTGCTTTTCTCTTTATTAAATTTCATTTTGTTGGATAAGGGCCCATTGCTCAAGTCTGTTTTGACTTGACAAGATCTTTTTGGATTCTGAGTTTTTCTTCTGGGGTGTTGACTGTTCCTGCCTCTCATCTGCAAATTTTATGAGTTCCCCTTCTATTCCCTCATCTAAGTCGTTTGTGAAGATATGAAAGAATACTGAGCCTAAGACAGAACCTTGTGACACCCCACTGCTTACTTCCCTCATGCAGATGTAGTATCATTAAGGAATACTCATTGAGCATGGTTTGTCAGCCAGTTACAAATCCATCTGGTTGTGATGCTGTCTATCCCACTCTTTTCTAGCTTACCAAGAAGTAGGTTGTGATCTACTTTATAGAATGCTTGCTGAAGTCTAAATATACTATGTCCACAGCATTTCTCTTGTCTACTAATTTAGTCACTTTGTCAAAGAATGAAATAAGATTGGTTTGGCATGATCTGTTTTTAACAAACGCATGCTGGCTTCTAGTTATAACTTTATTTATTTCTAGATGGTCACAGATCTATTTTTCGATTTTTTTTCCAGTATCTTCCCAGGTATTGATGTTAAACTGGTTGGTATGTAGTTTCCTAGCTTTGTCCCCCCCCTTTTTTTTTGAAGAAAGAAAAAAATCAAACAGAACACTGACTGAGATGCAGAAATTGCAGAACAGAATGGGGAAAATGTTGCTGAAAAGCTTTTATAAGATTGGGCACTAAGTCCTTAATTCAAAATTCTTTGAAAAAATTTAGCATCACAAGAATGAACATATGCAGACTTAAGAATTATGTATATTTATTAGCAATATATTTCATACATACAAAGGTTTATTTTCTTTTAAAAATATTACAGTGCCAAGGAATCTTATTATAAAGCCTATTATACTTTTTAAAGCTTCTTATTTAGTTTCTTTGGGCTACAGTAGTAACATAGCAACCACTTTCTAATGATCTATATTATTCCATTGATTTTGTTTTTTTGGTGTGCAGTAAGGAACAAAAATGTTTGGCTAATAGTGTCTTTTAGTTAGAAGCTAAGGTAGCAATATCAATATATGTCGATTCTTGTTCTCTCTGTCTCTCTGTCTCTCTCTCTCTCTTCACACACACACACACACACACACACACACGTATATTGATAGATTATATATCTATAATATTAGTATTAAAAATAACACCTCTTAAATTAAACTAAGAAAACATAATGACAAAGACAAACCTCCCACTGAATTTAATAAGGAAAAGTAAAAATGAAACAAAATCAAATTTTAAAAATCATTTTAAGGTTTTTTTTCTTTTTGTAAGATTAGCATACATGTTCTAACTGCAGTATTTCTGTAAACAAGGCTAATGTTTTGTGAAACTTTCATTATAATAGTTAAGAAATAAGCGACCAAATTTAATTAAACCTATCCTTAGTCATAAAGCTGTTTACTATTCTTTTTATGTTTTAGTCATTTTTGCACTGATCAAAGCAAAAATTTTCAATATCAGTTAAAAAAGGATTAAGAGTAGCTACAGGGATGAAAAAATATGATTGGATTTATTGTCAAAAGTTATTTTCTGATCTTTCTAGTTTTCTCAAATATTATTGACCATTATTGGGCATTTCTACCAAACCTGTACTAATAGTTTGCTTCCTGTTCAATCCCCACAAACAATTGAAAAAGGTTACAATTTATACATTTTTAGCAGAGAATAGTACCAACTATAAATTAATTTCATGGTCAGTTTTTGATAACTTGCTAAAATAGATTTACCATGAATTCTATATACAAAGAATTAAGCTTTCTTTAATTCAAAAATTATTTCAGCTTTCAAAATCTGAGTTGATATTAAAAAATAATAATAATATATTTAATAAATTATATAAAAGCGATTATCTTGATATGTTGAATTCATATTGGATACATATGGCAAAAATGTCATGTAACTAGTTGGTATTTGGCCCTCTGAGTTTCCATAGCCCTGTTCAACTTTATTCCTTTTGTTAAGGATAGCTTAGTACTTGAGTATTTTATTTAAATATAATTAATGAATATAAATTAGAAATCACTGAACATCTGTCATGTTCTTAAGAAATTGGAAAAGCCCAGAACTATTACTGAATGAAAGACTTATGACTGAATTAAGACACTTTGAAGACACTACAGAATGCAGTTAAATGCAAACATTCAACCAAATGGCCATTTCATATTCCGTAAGTGATATGATAGACAAACAAGTATTCAGAGAGACTCATTTCAATTCTATGGCATATCTAATTAAAACAGCCTTGGGATGTTAACAATTTCTGATTCTTCGGGGTAGAACATGAAATTACATATACTTATTAATGAGTATTTACCACTGAAGCATGCATAGACTAAATGACCAATAACTTCAGTGTATGCTGATAAATTTTATTCAAATTTACACCTTTAATTTTTGGAGTGTTTTTTATACAAGCTATACATGATCCAGTGGGTCCAATGATTTCTATTTATAAATAGTGTTCATAGAACTGAATTTTAAGTATCAACAAAAATAAATTTGGACATGTTCACATTTGTTGGCTTACATATAGTGGGAATGTCATGTAACTGGTTGGAATTTGGCCCTCTGACTGAAAAAGTTTCCATAGCCCTGTTCAACTTGATTCCTTTTGTTCAGGGTCCATAGCTTAGTAGTTGAATATTTGATTTGAATGCATGAGAGTTCAAGTTTCAATCCTTGTGGTTCCAGTTTAAGGAATTCAGGTAACAGTGTAAAGAAAGACTTTTTTTTGAGATTTTGAAGAACCAGTAATTGAAAACTTGATGGATAGGCCCATGCTCTGATTAATTGTAAAGTACATTCATGTTGGAAATTGTATAGATGTTTCAAGGAGAAAAAAATAAAAAGCGAACTTTATCACCATCACCACCACCCCAGAAAATGCATACATTTTTTAAATATTCCATATGTAATGTAATCTCTTTATGTTTGAGGTTATTTATTTGATAAAAATTCAATTTAGTAAGCATTTCTTTTTGTATTATATAATTCTACAGCTACTGATCAGTGCTGTATTTCACAGAAAGAAGATATTTGCTGGGCACAATTTTACATTTTGAGATGCATGACATTTATATTGTATGTAAGACTTCATTAATGTGAATTTTTCCAAAATTATTACTGATAGACAAATTGCCTCATTCATATTCTGGAATTATATTACCTTGTTTAAAAAGTCAACTCAGTTTGCAGCAAAAAAAAATCTGTTCTGTGTTTTGGGAAAAGCAACATGTGATGTTTTATCTGTCAGAATTATTCAGTTGGATATGTCTGATGGATAACAAAAAAAATTTACTTAATCTTTTACTTAAGGAAGCTTAATGTTTGAGTAAATGGTATCTTTAAAACATGTATTTTAAAGATACAATTTTCTTTGAAATCAATGACTCAATTTTAAAAGCAAAGCTTGAAAAATCTTAGATATTTCATTGTTGTTTGTATGTTATATGATGTCCTCTGTACTTAAATATTAAGACAGTGACATTGTCGAAATTGTTTTATATATATGCTGTGAGCCGCTCCGAGTCCTCAGAGAGGAGTGGCATACAAATCCGAATAAAATAAAATAAAATAAAATTTCCCCTTTATCCTTTTTATCATATCCTTTTATTTTTATGGTTTCCCCCAATTTTTCCCCTAAACAATGTACATTTATTTGCATTTTAAACCTTCAATATTTGCTCATTAGATGAAATAAAGCACACTATAATTTTTTTTTGACTGCAATGGAATTGAAACTTGAACTCTGTACATTATCATTGGCCATGTTGTTATAATTCTGCGTATGTATTTGTTTAGGTTTCACTGGAACAGAGGGAAAAGTTTGTGTGCCAGTCATGATTAGCTTCAGTAACTTAAGAATCTATTATGGTCTTTTTTAAATTTTCCATTTTAAAAATCCTTTGTTACTTCTATTGGTATTTTAGAAAACTATCTTCCACAAGCTTTCCGCCACATTACAACAAATATATTCAAGTTATATGATTGAAACTTCTGTCTAATATCTTTTTTTTCTCTTTCTGCTTTTCTCATTACTTGCTCTATTCTAGGCTGCTGGAGGTACTACTTCTCATCAAGTCAGTTTTTCCTATTTTAATGGATTTAATAGCCTTCTTAATAATATGGAACTTATTAGAAAAATCTATAGTACTCTGGCTGGACATAAAAAAAATATGGAAGTTACCAAAGGTTAGTTGAAATTCAATAATGAATCTTTTTTGGGGGGTGGGTGGGTGAGAATGTTGCATTATCCTCATCTTTCCAAGGTGATTGGTAAATATTGATAAACACTTCCCTCATCTAGTATTACATGATAAACAATAAAAACATATTTTATGGACATTAAAAGAATTCCATATATCTATTATTTGTGCTTTCCTTTTTCCAGTTGCACTCATCTGTTACAATTATCTGGTAAATCTATTTTGACTTAACTTTTTATTTTTAAAGATCATAGTTCTTAAATAGGGCTGCACAGTGAGTGAACAGTGGATGCAAAGATGTTTTTAAAGTATGAAAACTTCCTAGGGTTGATGCCAAATTGGCAGCCTATTAAAGTGACCTTCAAGGATTGTTAAAGAATTCCTTAAAGTTGTACTGGCATTGCAGTAAGCTGATCTACAAGCCTGGAACAAGATGTTATCAGCTCTGTCTAACCGCTTTTATAGAGAACTCCCTCTGTAGTGCCAAACCTCCATTAATATAATCTACTGGGACACACATGCAAGCAACTTCCACATCTCTGTCTCCTTTTCTTCTCTCTCTCTCTCTTTTTTTCCATTCTGGCCCACAACTGATTGATACCGTATGTCAAATATCCTAAATCCTGCTGTTAGCACTAAGCTGTAAAGGCAGACTGTTTTCTTTTTTGCACGATGGATAGAGTATTTAAACATACATTTACACAGTGGCAGGCACACCATTTGTGGTATTTCCCCTCCCTTCTTTTACAGCATATTGGTTTCATACTAAATGTTGGTGATTCCTGGGACCTTTCTGGATTGGTCTCCTTGTTGTTTGATTAGTTTTCCCTTCTGTATTCCACACCCATCACCCTTCTTCTGTTGCAGAGGAGTTTGTTCTGGCAGCTCAGAAATTTGGCCAGGTTACACCCATGGAAGTTGACATCTTGTTCCAGTTAGCAGATTTATATGAGCCACGGGGGTAAGTTGAAATTACCCTTTTCTTTGCTGTGGAAAAAAAATGAAACAGTATGGTTGAACAAAATACCGCCCAAGATACAAGATACCACAGGTATCTTATTTTTTCATAATAGTTGATGCAAAATTAACTTTTGTGATTGCTTGTTTCCCCAGACGTATGACAATGGCTGATATTGAAAGAATTGCACCTTTGGAAGAAGGAACTTTGCCCTACAATCTGGTTGAGGCTCAGAGACAGGTAACACAAGATGAGAAAGGATGATGCAGATATTATTTTCTTGTGTAAAGTTCCAACTCTGTTGCAGTAAAACTATACCTACTGTTTTTGCGGATTATATAAAACTGAGTAGTTCTGTTTTATTGAAATTAGATCACTCAACAATAAAACAAAAGTGCTAGGTAAATTTATATAAGATTTTGGCATTTTGTGATGTACTCTATACTCCCTCAAAAATAGTTTACAATAACTTAAGATCATATGATTTTTTTTCTTGAATCTTAATTTATATTTTTATAGAGTTCTTATATTAGAAGATAATATGATGCAAAAGACAATGAAAATGCATTTGCCAACTTCTAAATTTTTATATTGGTCTGTTGTATATATTGAAAACTGACACAGACCTGGGTGTAGTTCTGTTTTTCTAAAGCTATCACTTAAGTCAAACCAAATTCTGTATGTTGAGAGCTTGGAAGGTTCCCCCACCCTCCCTGCTCTGAGTCTGAGCACAGACGCCAGTTTGACCACAATGAGTTGATACAGGCTACATTTTTGGGTGTAATAGGCCTTGAGCCAGGCCCTCCTTACTTGGCTGCCTCCTCCCTCCCAAAATCAACCTACAACAACAGTATATTTTTAGCTTTGCTTCAGAAGTAAGTATGACAGGAGGATGGTTTTTTTTACAATTTACTCATAAAACCTGTATGGAAGATTACCCAAAGATTAAAGACCAGAGATATTAACTGGAGGCCATGTTGGAAGCTGCTGTAGATACCACCAGGGTTGGGCACAATTCAACAGCTAAGAATTCTGAAAGGCAAAAGAAGTTTGGGAGCAATGGGACAAATATTGAATTTGAGAGCATAGAGTATGGCATTTTCACTTAAAAGAAAAACCGTGATGTACAAGTAGTTTTCTGACAAATTGAAAGAGGGACATATATGGGGTATGGAAGGAGCATATTAATGAAAGAAAATGCCAAGACAACGTAGTAGTAGTCAATATTGGTATGAATTTTAATGGTAATTTTAATACAGAATCTTAAAAATCATATTAGGAATTTTTAACCTCATTTCTAATTTAAGATAAGTTTTTGTCCATCTGGGCTCAGTTGTAGGTTTTTTATTGATTTGTCTTCTACCATCTTTTCCACTTTTTTTCCAGCCCCTCTATAAACTATAATAAGAAATTACATAAAAAAGGCAAAAAGTTGTGTGAATGATGAATGTGTGTTCGGTTTTTGTTTTTAATGTTTATTTTTGATTTGGACTTAGATGTGATTATTGTTTTTATATATGTTGTAAGCCGCTCCGAGTCTTCGGAGAGGAGCGGCATATAAGTCCAAATAAAATAAATAAATAAATAAAAGTCTAAAATAAACTGAATACTAAAAATAATTTTAGAATGTACCTTTGTCAATATTCGAAGCAATAATTGAGTGGGGACAGGGGAGAGTATCTACAAGTTACTGTAAAATCTCCCATGACACCCTGTTGACAAGATGGTAAAAATGGTTCCTAGTATTAGCTGGCTCAACAATGTTGAAGTTGCTGTTCTCAAAAGATTTCATTATTTCTCTCAACATCATTAGTGGAGAATTAGGATTTATTAGTGAGTCCTGTGCTATTTCCTAAACTTGAGGATAATACAAAGCAAGGAAGAATGGTAATAGATAATAATAGAATCAATATTCTGAAGGATTTATTAGGGGCAAAAATGACAAGATGACATTCAATGGAAATAAAGGTAAAATTCTGCATTTAGATACCAAGAGTGCAAGTTTACTGCAAGAGAATTGGTCTAAGTAGATCTCATGATGACTGTGAGCCACTGGTGAGATGTGGCTGATATATAAAAAAAGGCAAATTAGGCTGCACTATCAATGCTTCAGTGTCCATTTTTTCAAGAAATAATAGCACTAGCCTAATCAGTATCAGTTATAAGGCTAAAAATAAGGCTTTCCCCTGTCCAGTCATGTCCAATTCTGGGTTATAACATATATCAGAAAACTAGAGAAAAATTACCAGGATGATAAGAAGACTGAAAACTACCAATCAATCGTCCAACCAGATTAAAAAATTGGCACGGAGAAGAGAGAATGAATAGGAAGCGTGAGGACTTGGTAGATTCAATATGGCGGGCATCTTTAAAGGGAGGTCAGGCAGCCATATTTTGGGATTGCACTAATGGGTGAAATCGGACATATCATCTCCAAGGTACATTTTAGTCTTCAATTATTTTGTAAATGTCCAATTATATGACTATTCTGTTCAAGTGATAGGTTCTAGATCCAATATTTCTTTCTTGGCAGTGACATCAAAATTTTCTATGGATGTTATTAATCCCTGTAGCACTGTGAGGCCTCCTGAGTAGAAAATTGTGTGTGTGTGTGTGTGTGTGTGTGTGTTTGTGTGTGATCGACTGAGATTCATAATGATAATAAAAAATGCATTACAAACTACATAGCATAAGCTACAAATGGAGTGTTTCTATAATCAGGGAAAACGTTTTAAGCATAACAAAGGCTTTATATACCTAGGGGGATTTTTCATCCTCTTTTCCCCAGCCATTCCTGTTCACTGCATAGCAAAAATCTGAAAATTCCTGGAAAGCTTTATATGTGAGAATAGGTAAGAACTTTATCTGGTGCATATTTTAATATGATTTTAACTTATTTGAACTTCCCAAACATAGACAAATCCTAAAACCAAAGCATAACCATAATACCTTGCTAGTTATACTTTTTCTGAATATTTCAATGCATTTTTCTAAAACTAAAAATGCATAGGTAACTGAAGAGAAGAATAAGGTAGCATTTGATTGGGAGAAATTATGTGCAAAAAATGGGTATGTTGGGAAATCTGCATGCAAGATCGAGCATATGTTGCAAAGTACACATGAAAATGCACACTGAACATTTGTATGTAGAAAATAAGAAATAGATGGTGCAGAAAATTCAATGAATATGTTGGAAAAATATGGACCTGAATAAAATAGAGTTTGACAAATATGCCAATTTTGCATGGCTTCTCTACACAAACTTAGGAATAATGACCATTTGGAAATTAGAAACCACTCTCAGGACAGTGCCAAGACAGATGAAGCAAGTGTAAAACAACTTCCTTTTGCCTGACTGTGGAAATTAAATGCCAGAATTTTATTCAACAAAAACAAACTTTAAATAGCACGTGAAATATTCTACACCTAACTGGAATTTCACAGATCTGAATTTCAATTAAAAAGTTTATAAACCTTTAAAAAGCATTATAATAGTGTAATTCAAATTACTTTAGTAATTTCACCAATTTTAAGACGATTTTTGTTGGTTACAGATAAATTCTGATGTTAAAGTTTTGGTTCAGATTAAGATTAAATAACTGGTCAAGCTGCAATAAACTGAACAATAAATTAAGATTTCTTAAGATGGCTCAGCTGTTGAGGTGGGCATTTTTATGCCTCTTGTTGCTTAGGGTTGGTATCTTTGGTTTTTAGGCTATTCATTAATATGAATTTTTATATTTGCAGTTTTTTTATATTGTTATTTTTATCTTATTGTTGTGCACTGCCCAAAATCACTTTCAGTGAGATGGGTGGCTATATAAATAAATAATAAGCATATAATTTGATTAATTTAAGAAATTACATTAAATTTCTTTTATGAAATTCTTGTCCTGAAGACAGGCCAAGAAACAACGGATGGAAACTAATCAAAGAGAGAAGCAACCTAGAACTAAGGAGAAATTTCTTGATAGTTAGAACAATTTAATCAGTAGAACAACTGGTCACGAGAAGTTGTGGATACTCCAATACTGGAAGTTTTTAAGAAGAGACTGAACAGCCATTTGTCCGAAATGGTGTAGGGTTTCCTGCCTGAGCAGGGGGTTGGACTAGATGACCTCCGAGGTCCCTTCCAACTTTATTATTATTATAAATGGTATAGGGTTTCCTGCCTGAAAAGGGGTTTGGACTAAAAGACCTCCAAGGCCGTTCCAATTCTGTTATTCTGTTAAACTGTCTCTGTTCCTCCTATTTCTTCATAGCAGTGTTCTCTTAAGTTCCTTACATATATGCTTTTAACACCTTTCCCATACTTTCCCAGAACTGCACAAACCAAATAATGAAAATGAGTGAAGGAAAATAATTTATTTTCAGTCATGTCCGATGTATTCAATACAAGTTTTGACTTATTTTTATGGAAAGCACTTTTCAAGCAAATCAGATATATAGTGAACGGAATAGGGATAACAGTGGACAAGTTGGGTGTTGTTGTGTTTTTTAGGTGCAAATAGCCCAAAACCTGAAAGAATTCCTCTGTAAATTAGCAATAATTATGAGGACAAGGCCACTTCAGCTTCAGTTGAACAGTACTTGCTTTTTACACGAAATCAAACAAACATTATAAATTGTGTTAGCACCTCAAGCCAGCTTAGCTTGATAGTACATGTTGTAGCTACTTTACTGAAGCATGTTTCAATGGTTCAAGAATGGTACATTTTAGGATGAAATGTTTGTCTTTGTGTCTTTTTTGCTATTCAAATATTGTTTATATGTTCTATATTAATCTGATTTTTCTCCTTCTCCTCCTTCTATTCCTGCTCTTCTTCCTCATTCTCCCTACTTTCACTAACCCTAACCCTTGCCCTAAATTTGAAATCTTGCAGCAAGCGCCAACTGATGTGGCTCGACCTATTCTCATCCAGATAGCAGAATCTGCATACAGGTTTGCCCTTGGTTCAGTTGCTGGAGGTTAGTGAATTAATGAATGAATGACAGAAATATTAGCTCGACTTTTTCCCCCCTCTGCATAGCTTTTGACCTTCATTATCCTTTTTTTTTTTTACATAAAGCTTTTCATCTTATTGTCATTGCATCAAAAATAATTTGACCTTAGCTATTTGGATTCTTTCCTGATTGACTGATTGATTATTGATTTACTTTTTAACATTTAGCTCCTTTTCATTAAAATACAAATGGGCTGGGTGTCTCCATTTGTAACTGTATGCAGTATTCCTGTTCAGAATTTATTTCAGCTAAGCCTTCCCCCTCCCCCCAGAATCCTCCATTTTATTCATATAACCAATCATCAGCTTCCTGTGCCCCCTGAATATGTTCAGGAAGAACAGCTTAAAATATTTTGCCATTTTCATGACAAAAGGCAACTGCATTAATAGTGCCAATGTCCCCGAGTCAGACTGTGAACAAGCCAGGGCAAGCAGGTTTTTTTCTTATATCTGAGGGAAAAATACCATAGATTCTTGTTCTTTTCCTTGTGAGTAAAAATACAACAATAGAACCTTAGTTTAATGTTGTTCTTCTTTTGACACTCAAAATTATCTTAGTGCTGTTATTCCTTTCAAAAAAAGTAGCTTATTTTATTGTTATTATTACTGACTCGGTTGGCTAAGCCTTCCATCCTTCCAAGGTCGATAAAATCAGGACCTAGATTGTTGGGGGCAATATGCTGACTCTGTAAACCGCTATTGCTATTATTATTTTTCCCTTTGAGTCATTTTGACTACTGGCCATTGCTTGTACAAGTCCTGGTGAACTTTTTGGAAGTGGTTTGCTATTGCCTTCTTCCTAGAACTGATAGAGAGGCTGGCCCAAGATCATGCAGCTGACTTTGTGCCTCGATGGGGACTAGAATTTATGGTTTTGTTATTTCCAGCTTGGTTCTTTTAACCATCATACCAGAGTGACTCTTTGTTTTTATTTACTGAGACTTCCATGCTACTTCATTCAGGAGATTATGTGGATTACAGTCTGCTTAGAGTAATAAGATTAACAACCATAAAATAACAAGCAGTAAGGAACAGCAAACACTTCAGACACATTGTTCTGGCAACAGTAAAAGGTGGCATCACATTAGTTACTAACCAGTTAATATTTGGAAAGGATTTCCTCATTTTTTTCAGTTGGCAAAACTAACATCTTACTTTCATGTCCTGCTATGCCTATGTGTAACAGCCAGCACTGGTAGAATTGAATTTGTACATATTGTATGCCAACTAATCTAATACTAGTTATTATAACAGGTGTGTATGTATATATAATGGGTGTATATGTATGGGTGTGTATGTATATATGTAAATGTATTCATATATGTATGGATGCATATATAAATGTATGTTTATGTATATTAATTATTATATACTAATATGTTATATAGTGTCACTCTTAATGCTGTATAATATCTTAATTGTAAACTCCTTTGTTTCATTCTTGTTTTCATCTGTTTGCCAAACAAAAAGTTAACAGAGAGAAAGGGTATATTGCCTGTCCTTATTTAACTTTAAAAATAGCTCTTTTCTTATGGCTGGTTGCTAAATGAATGATTGCTAAAACCCATTCAGTTTGGGTTCAGATTCTTTTTTTTTTGTCATTAGTTTTGCCTCATAACTCAAGCACAAGAAATTGATCTTGAAATGGGAGCTTCCAGGAAAGGCAGAACAGGTTCTCCTCTAGTCTTTTTGCCATTAATCCCTAACATCTTGCGCAACACTCACTTTTTTTATTCCTCTCAAATAAAAAGCCAAGGGCAGTATAATAAAAAAAATAAAATTCAGGAAAAGTATGATATTGCATAGGAAGAAAAAAGTAGAGGGGTTCGGAGGGGGGAAGATTAAACATTATGTTCTGGTCTAATCCCTCATGCAGTTTATGAACTCTAAATAAACCTGAGGCTGTGAGACTTAATACAGAGGTTTTCTTTCCTCCTTATTTAACAGCGGTTGGAGCCACTGCTGTGTATCCAATTGATCTGGTGAAAACACGAATGCAGAACCAGCGTTCCACTGGGTCATTTGTTGGAGAACTGATGTACAAGAATAGCTTTGATTGCTTCAAGAAAGTGCTACGTTATGAAGGATTCTTTGGGCTGTACAGAGGTCAGTATCCAGATGTTTTAGTTCTAGTTCAAGAGGTTTGATGCCTGTTTATATTTTCTTAGTTCTGTTCATCCATCTTGTCTACAAATGAGAGCTTTTGGCATTCTCTTAGGTTTTGTGCTGCAAAATGTAAGCTGTATTGCACTGATTGTTACCAGTTTGGATGATGTATTTTCACTGAGTCTTGGTCTGACCCGTCACCCCAATTTCAAGAGCAGCAGCAAATTATCTTGGTAATATACTATATTTTTATGGACATTTTCCCACAAAACCTAACAAGCAACATAAGCAAGTTTATAAAGATTTAAATAAAACAATCTTGTTTAACAAAGCAAATCTTCTCATAGCTTTTGATATTATGGTCTGCTTCTACCATTCCAGAACATTTTTATGGCTTCTACATTATAATAATGTATTTTCTCCTTTGTAGAAATGATTGTAAGCATTTTTTTTATTTGCTAATTGTACTCTCTCCTACCAGGTCTCTTAATTTAATTTAATCTCTTAGCTAAAAACAAGAGCAGCCACTTCTATGGAAAATGCACAATTCAAAGCCTGCTGTCAGACACATTTGAAGTCCTCTGATGTTAACTAATAGCTTCCCCTTAACATATTTCTACAATACATATAGCAATGGTGATCAAGAGGTCAACATTGTGGTTTGAGAAAAAAACATAATAAATCATCAGTAATCATGAGCTGGTACATCAATTGTATTGCCTATCTTTTGTAATGAAGGATCCAAATTACATATATCTGTGCAGGAAAAAAAAATTTTGATTGTGCCAAAAAGCAGTTTCATTGTTGAAGAGACAAACTGCTCTTCAATGTTGGTGAATGAGTTGCCAGCAGTTTCATTTTCATCATATAACGAGATGGAGTGATGAAATCACAAAGACATATGACATCTTGAACATAGGGAACCATGGGAGGTATATCACAGTCACCTATGCTATAGCAGATTCAATAAATCCCTAGAAGAAGCATTTATCTTATCTCAATTCCAGAAATATGAGTATTATTGGAATTATAGTTTAAAAAGAAAATAAGCAGCAAGGAGAGAAATGTTAAAATCCAAGTGAGTTTGACAATAGATATATTTAAACTTCATCTCATAGGAATTACAGGAAGAGTCTAATCTCAGAATTTATTGTTTATCTTTATATTTTACTAATAAAAGGTTCTCAGAGTGATTGGTTTAAATAGATCAGTGTCCCCGAAGTAACTTGTATTGTTTAGCAAATGACATATATACTTTTAAAAATGTTTGTATGGCACCCATATCATATAAAGGTACTCTATGCAGTGTACAGTAATCCAGTAAATGTGTAAACAGTCCAATAAAAGATAAAAGTACACCTTTATTTATTTATTAAATTTATATGCCAGCCATCTTATTGTAAAGCAATTCTGGACACCTTACAACATCATCAAATCAAACATGAAAAAAATAAAAAATATTAAATGAACAAAGATTAAATTTAAAAACAGAATACAGTGGGGGTGGGAGTGGGATCTTTTTCCTAGTGCACTAATTATTTCCACTATGACCAATTGGTAGAGCCAGGTTTTGAGATTCTTATGGAAGGGTCAAGAGAGTGGAGGCAGATTTTATCTCAACAAACATGGTGTTCCAGAAGGCTGAAGCCATGGTAGAAAAGGCCCTTCTCTTGGACCCAACCATCCAGAATTCCTTGACTAACAGGTTCTACAGAGCATCTTTTCTTTTGGCACCAGTGGATAGACCAATCCTGTTAGGGTGAGATCCTTTCTTAGATACCCTGGACTCATCCATTAACATCATTAATGCAGATGACATGCTAATAGTTTTTTTTAATAAAAGTGATTTATTTTCCATGCTTTAAAGGCAATAATTCTTTAAGTAAACCTAGCTGATTATATATAAAGTATAGGTTTTTTTTTCTAATTGACAACCTTTTCCCAGGCTTGCTATGTTGCCTTCCCTATAAGTCTCAACATGGGTATTTTGGGAAGTTAGTTCTTATTTGAACATAGCTCACTGTTGTTAAAGTTCAAAGGATGTGAATCTATATTACTTGGAAGCAGTTTGCTGATTTATTAATGCTATATTGTTACTGTAACCAGCTGTTTTTAGCCCTTCTACCTGTTTTTAAGCACTGAATGTGCCTAGGATTGAACATTAGTAGAGTGACCAGCTCCATTGTAGAGTTACAGCTGCTTCCTTCTGGCAAATATTTCATTTCCAACCCCTGTCCCCTCAATTATTTTGCTTGTCTTCTTTTTTTGATGGTTTCTGAATACATGATATAGAATGCCAGAATAATGTTGTTTTTTAAAATCTTCTGCCTCTGATTTTGGTTGATTGCTATAGTGCTAATCGAAAATCTGAATACATGTACACACATTTTTTAAAAAGTAGAATTCACAGTTAATCTCCTGAACGCTGTTGCCTGTCTGTATGCACTAAGTTCTCACATTTTGTCACAAAAGTGCTTTTTCAAGAGGTAACTGTACTTTTTTTTCTTTGAAGACGTTTCATTTCTCATCCTGAAGAAGGGCTGAAGAAGCTTTTTAGATGAGAAGCAAAACACCTTTAAAGAAAAACCAAGAAAGACCAGTTGCCTCTTGAAAAAGCACTTTTGGGATAACCATGACCTGGATGACTGAAAATCTCCATAGACATTCTCACATTTTGATTGATATTAGAATTTTTTCAGGCTATTATTTTAAAACCTGTGGTTTATAGCATTGTTATCTACTTGCAATTAAAAGTTAATTTTAGATCATTATGATCATAAATGAAACAAACTTGGGTACTGGAAAACCCTTCAATGCCTGCTCTTATATTCTTATGAGTTATATTAACCCAAGAAGTTGTTTAAACACGAGCCACTTTATGCTAATTTTTTTTAATCCATGCATGAGAAGTTTTGAAAATTGTTCTGAATTTTATCCAACCTACTATTCTATATGCAAAATGTAAAAATGTTGAACAGGAATTATAAATTTTAAAAAAGGATTTATTTGGACAAGCATGGTCCCAAGTAGAAAAGCTTGGACAACTATCTATGTCTTTGAAATAATTAATTTTTATTTACCATAACACAGTATTTGTGCTGGCGTTTCAAATTCTCTCTCTTTGATGAGCATGAATTATACCATCTTGTGGATATTTAAAACAGGGAAAATCTTAGTCCTATGAAAGAAGGAACAGTTATTTCATGCACTATTAATGCTATAGAGGCATCATATTTAGATCCTCAACATTTGTTTAAGAATTAGTCCTTAATAGAAGAGATGCCAAGGATTTTCATTTAATGACATCATTTCATATAATCTATCCACATTTCTTCTTCATTATAGAATGTAATTTAGTTTGCATCATATTCAGCATGATTCTGTTGGATGCAGAAATCTCCTTTTTATCAACTGTAATAAGCTATAAAACTGTGAAATTATGGGACTTCCGGTTAGGCATCGCGGCGTGACGGGCGCAGGGAGATGGGGCTCCATTTTCACATTCTGTCTCACTGGGGGCCATAAAAAGGGTTAAAAGTCACCTCAGAGAGGTGACAAAGAAAGAGGGGACCCTCAATCGCAGAGGGGCAGTGGCCCCTCTGTTTGATATGAGGAAACTCTCTAAATCGGCAGGGAAAGACTGGCTACACTTCTGTGGCCAGTCAGAAACTGCTGATAACCAAAGAAAATAAGCACTAACAAGCAACTTTTGAGCAACGTGGATGGAACTGGGTGAGACGTAATCCTCTTTTTATGATTTTAAGACTTTTTCCTGGAAAAAAAACACCCAAAGCAAAAAATCCTCCCCAATGAGAGAGGGAAGGGGAATTTCTGTCCCATTCTCTCAGGAAAAGAAAAGCAGCAAACTAATTGCTTGGGGGAAAACAGAGAAAATCACAAGATTAATTTGGAACCAATACAGATATATAGCTTTGAAATTTGGGATTAAAAGTATTTTTGAGACTTTTTTAGAAAAGAGACTTGAAAAGTTTGTAACATAAGTTTGGATTTAAAAAGCTGGAAGACTACGTTAATGGTATCTAGTGGAGAACTACGGCACTACAATTTATTATTAAAGGAACTTGGCTTGAACCCCAAAGATAAGACTTTGTTGTCCTTGGAAACTTTCACTTTTGAAGACTGCAGCTGGGTAAAGGAAAAAAAACCTTTTGGGCTGCTTCTTTGTTGTTCCTAAAAACTTTCACTTTTGTAGACTGCAGCTGGGAATAGGGAAATAAACTCTTGGGCTGTTTATCTGTGATGGGGACCCTATTGGACGATAAAGACTACATACAAAAACAAAATGAGCTTTTCATACTTATCCTTAAATGATTAAAAAAAATCATCTTTAACACCTGTCTCTTGAAGCTCCCAGCTTGATATACCAACAAGAAAATGTTAATGAATCTCAGAAAGAAATTCTTTCTACATTGAAATCAATCCAACAGACAACTGTTTTATTTCATGATGAGACTAAAAACTAACGCAAATGAGATAAAAGAACAATTTTCTAATCTAAACTTGCAAATCCAAACAGTGACTACAAAGAAAGAACTAATAACCCAGAAAACAGAAAGAAAATTAGAAGAAATGGATCCAAAGATGGAGGACCTAAAGAAAGGAATTAACAGACACAGACAAATGAAAAATTAGAAGATGCAGTGGTAACACCGGAAATGGAAAAGATCTTACTTGTCAAGATCTCAGAACACATTTGAGGATAAGGAAGAGCTGATCGAAAGGATGATAAAGCTGTTAGGAGAAAAGCTGAATGTTGATAAACAACAAATGAAAAGAAAAAGTGAAGGAGAAAGATGGAGGCTGTTTAATGAATATAAATGGGTTGAGCGTTCTAACAAAAATACTTCAATCAAATTCTCTTCCTCATTCCAAACAATATATACAAAAACAGAAGAAGAATTACTTGGTGATTCAAATGTACTGACTTGGAAAGTTATTTGGCAAAGGAAGAAAGCTAGAGTAAGACTGAAGAAAATAGAGGTTTTGACCTATTAGATGGGATATTATACTATTAAACAGATGTTTGAATATGGTTTAGAAAATAGATAACTGTTATAAATTAAAGTATTATTACAATTAGAAGGATAGGATTTGTAACTAGAATATTATATTTTGTTATGAGATGGGAAATATGAAAATTCTAAAAGGGTTTGAATAAGGGAAGCCTTTGGTTACCCAAATATAATTTATTATGAGAAAATTATAAGCGATAGAGATACTTTGAACATTGAGGGGAAATTAAACATTTTAAAAAGTGGGAAAAACAGGATATTGATTGAACAAATGGATTTTAAGTGCAAGTGCAATTGAGATATGTTTTGGCTAGAAAAGATATTATAAACTCATACTATTAATATTATGTACAATAACCATAAAAATTGATGAAGATGTCTATATTTAATTGTATATGTATTAACAGTAACAAGAATTGTATTTGCCCTGTGTGGAAAAATGCATACCACCGGGGGAAGAGGAAGCACTGGATGATATAGTATTGGAACTAGACGGAGAAAGTTAATATGTACCACTGAATTACCAATGGACCCAGACAACACATTGTTTATTAAGCACTTATGATTGTAAAATTAGAAAATTAATAAAATATTTTTTAAAAAACTGAAATTATGAAACATCAGCTATGATAAAATTGTCTCCCTTGTTATTCTAATAGCAAGCTACAAAAACATTTTTATTTTCTCAAGGATTTGAAACATGCTAGGCTATAAATTCCTTGAAACATGCTAGGCTATAAATTTTCTTAAGATAAGTCTCATTAAGTATTAGGACATATAAGCCTAAACAAACATCAAAACTTTAAATCATTTATTTTATATGCTATATGTGATGGTTTATATATGTGTGTGTTTAATTAAATTTAGTATATTTTACTCTGGCTTTGAAAACTACTCAGGAAAGTCAACTAAAAAGTAGTATATAGACCTTTCTAAATAAATAAATTTATCCGGCTGAAACAATGCCTTGATAGCCAAATTGATTTATATTAAGCAAAACCATCAGTCCATTTAGCCTCTTTATTTATGGCTGATGAAAGTATTGGAAATAACCAGTTTGACCATCAAATTATAGAAATAAGATATAGAGAGGCATCCCTGGGAGAAGTTGTCCAACTTTTATTAGATTTGATCTTTGAGTCTATTGAACTCAAAATCAATATATAGTCCCTGGCTGCATTTCTGTTAGATTCAAGCTCTTCATCCTGCTTTTCACAATTGGATCAAGTGATAGATTGCTTACCAACTTTTAGATAATTGGTTCCATTCTTAAATAATTGAAGTTTCTACTATTTGGAAGATTTTTAATGTTCAATTAGAATTTATATAAATGTAATTTAAATCCAATGTTTTGTATTCTACATTTGGGATGATAATAAAGATATTTTAATCTTTTTTCATGAACATCCTTTCAAGTTCTTGAGGAGTGCTATCTTTCAGCTTTTCCTTCTTAGGTAAAATATTCCCGCTCCTGTCAAACTCAGAAGGACTTAACTTTTAGTCCTCAAACATCCCCGTTCTTCTTCCTGAATATAATACAGGTGGTCTTAAATTTTGATATCAAGAACTGGATATAATACTTGAGATGGGGATTAAAGGAATAAAGCATTAATTCCTATGCTTTGGAAACTATACTTCTGTTGATGCAATTAAAATTGTTTACTTTTTTTTAGCTACTTCACACTCCTAACTCATAATCATTTAGTAATCAACTACAAGGTATTTTTAAGTACTACTACCAAGCCAGGTATTACTTATGTATTTCATTTCTATTTTTTAAGTGCATAACTTTCCATTTCTCTCTTTATAAATCTTTTGTTTTAGTCTGTGTCCTTAACAAGATTGGTTTGGTTCTTATTATGTCTTCCAGAATATTAAGTGTCCTATCCAATTTTGTGTCATCTGCAGCACTTTCTCTTTTTCCAAGTCATTGATAGAAGTTTTTTAAGAATACAGACTCCATATCTCAATAGCTCTCTCTATTCCAATCCTAATTCTAGAATTTATTGTAGTATCTGCTTTCCTTCCTTTTTTTTTGTATTTATTGAGAGTTTTATGTACAGTAGAAGTCAAATCTAAAGGTGAAAAAAAAGAAATAGGTGCAAGAAAGGAAAGTTATGAAATATCCTAACAGAAAGTCCCAACCTTCTCTCCAACAAATAATTATAATCTTATAGTCTTCCTTCCCTTTTAGATCTTGCACAAATCCTGTCACTTTGTCCACATATTATTTAATCCTCCAACCCATGAATCATGTCATTTGTTTCTTTCACCAAATCTTTAGGTAGGTAGTCCTTGATTTATGACTGTTTGTTTAGTGATTGTCCGTAGTTACATCACTGAAAAATGTGATTTATGACTATTTTTCATACTTATGACTGTTGCAGCATCCCTCGGGTCACATGATCAAAATTCAGATGCTTGACAACTGGTTCATATTTAGGACAGTGATCACATTATGTGACCTTCTTATAAGCAAAGTCAACAGGGAAGATACTAAGATTCACTTAGTATCAGTGATATTAACAACTGCAATGACTCACTTAACAACTGTGGCAAGAAAGGTTGTAAAATGCGGCAGAATTCACTTAACAACTGTCTTGCTTAGCAAGAAATTTTGGGTTCCATTGTGGTGGCAAGCCAAGGACTATCTGTATAAAGTTTCCAGTCTTTCAAAAAAAATTGTTGTTGTTTTCTCGTGCTTTCCTCATTTTTAAATCATTTGCTCTGTTTCAATAATTCACTTCTTTATTATTTGTCCAGAATTTCTTCAAAGTAATAAATTAAATTTTGACTAGATAATTCAGTATCCTATAATGCATTTTTGGCTCAGGAAATTTTAACTCAAAGACAATAGGCAACCCCTGGCCATCTTTCTATTAGGTTCAAGGTTTTCATCCTGTTTTTCACAATTGTTTTTTTTACAAAAGAGAAAGACAAGACATGAGCTGAGTAGTTCTGAATTATTAATGGTTCTCCAATTGTTTGAGGAAAGCAATTTCCTATCTTTTTCACTGATCCTTTTAAAACCAAATTCTAAGATTGAGAGTAAGGTCTTAGCTGTTTCATGGGTACCACCTAGATCTACCCCCTTAAAACTGGCCAGATGTGACATTTTATTTTTCTACACAACACAGCATTTCAGTGCACACTTCTTTGAGAATAAAGTCCACTGAATTTAGTGAGACATTTGAGAAGATATGCATATTAGTAATAACTATCAAGTGGCACATCTGCATGTAATTTCACTCTGCAGCAAAAATAGATAATCTAACCTCTTCCTCCAGTATTTTGGACTGTCAGTTTCCATCAGCTATAACTGTAACATGTTAGATTTCCATGTGAAAATCTGGACACCATCAGATTGCCTACATCTTAGAAGTTGATAAAGGAGGAGCTATCGCAAAAATGAGGTTGGATTTTGGAAGTATGGCTTCCTTTTACACAACCTGTATCATTTAGTATAAAAACAAATCATAATAACTACTTTAGTATATATTTCTGTCTAGCGTATTCATTATAATAAGGCAGAACATAATTCAAATAAATAAATGCCACAATTCAAGTTACTCAGATCTATTTTCTGTAGGAGAGTACGTATAAGAGAAGAAAGCTGAAGTAAGAAATTCAGAAAATACAGATTCTTAATTATAGGAGCAAAGAGTCACTATCTTTGGCAATTATTCTTCTGTCTACCAGTCCACTGTGCTGTCCAGGTTTTGGAGATATGGGTAAGAACTAGTACAGTATTTATAAGAGTCCAAGCAAAACTAGGTAAAACATAGGAGCTTTTTCAACTATGTTTATCATTTTCTCATATTTCTAAGTATGCCGTAGTGGTGAATATCTGTAGCTCACGTATAGGATGAGGTTGAAGGTTCATTCTTCGAGCTTGTGGGTTGGTTTCTGAACATTTCATTGAAGATGTTACCTATCCTGGTAACAAAACATTTAGAAACCAATCCACAAACTTGAAGAACGAACCTTCAACCTCATTTCTAAAGTATATATAATGTTATTTGAATCAAAGCAATGCTGAATTGTGTTTGTATGTAAAGGGTAATCAGATAATTTTGCTAAATGTAATAATTGAAAATTGCTCTTAAAATTCCATTCCCTTTAAGAAGCAAAATTAATAACAATCCATTTCTTGATCAACTTAACTGCTATATTTTTTATATTTTACAGGTCTTCTGCCACAGCTCCTGGGGGTAGCTCCAGAAAAGGCCATAAAGCTTACTGTAAGTTCAGAGCAAAACATTGAGTCATTCTTAATGTATTATATTCAAGTAGAAAGAATTATTATGGTTATATGCTTAAAGTGTGCATTGGGTATATTTTGCTTGGGCAAAAGTATACTTGTACATTTCTTACATGTTTTGATTTCCTTTATTTTGTATTTTGGATGAGAATGTTTCATATTGCAATTTCAAATTAAAAGTTTAATTCAGGACCTTTACATACTTATTTTTAAACAGCAGAAAGCTTTATTGCTGCTTTTTACTTTATTTCCTATTTAACTAGAATGTTACAGAAAAACAGACTTGTTAAGATATTAATTAACTTGCCAATAAATAGCAGTTCAAATATTAAAATATTTTTTTTTAATTTTTATTTTTTCTTTTTCTCTTTATGAACAAACAAAATATACGCTACATTTTTCTTTTTTCTTAATACTATGTCCTACATCTCTTACATTTATTTACATTACTTCTCATACTTCTTTATTCCTCAATTCTAACCAGTTATAGTACATGTCCCATATCTCATAGAATTCTGTAGCTTCTTTGTCTTTTAGTTCTAAGGTAAGTTTGTTCATCTCAGCACAATCTAGTATCTTACATATAATCATTGCATTTGTTGGTATGTTTTCTCTTTTCCAACATTGCCCATATGCAATGCGTGCTGCAGTTATAATATGTATAATGATGTATTGGAGTCGTTTCTCGATTTTTGGGTTGATTATGCCTAATAAAAATATTTCGGGTTTGAGTTCAATCTGTTGTTTTCTTATTTCCTGTAACCATCTTCTAATCTGCTCCCAATAGGTTTTTGCTTTGGGGCAATTGCCACCACATATGATAAAATGTTCTTTCTTTGTTTTTACATTTCCAACATTCCGGATTCATATTTTTGTATATTTTAGCCAATTTCGCCAGTGCTAAATGCCATCTGTAGAACATTTTATATTGGTTTTCTTTGTATGCAGTTGACAACATTAATTTGCAATTTCTGTTCCATATTCTTTCCCATTCATCTAATCCTATGTTTCGGGCCCATGCTATCATTGGGCCCTTTACTATTTCTTCTTCCAATTCAATTTCTAATAGGAGTTTATAGGGTTTTGTTAAAAAATTTTCTCCCTTATTTGTCAATATTTTATCCAATTGTTGTGATGTCTGATTTATCCCATACTCTTCTATATCTTTATTATATTTTGATTTTATCTGTGTATATGGCCACCAATCAATAGTTATTCCCTGTTCTTTTAATTCATCTCTTGATCTTAGCTTCCCTTTGTTATCTAATAGTTCTTTATACCTTATCATCTTTGTTTTGTCTAATGTGTTTGGGTGAATCATCGCCTCCATTGGTGAGATCCAAATTGGAAATTTCGGGTAGTATTTTTTTTTAACTTTTTCCCATTTCCAAATTAATGCATCCCTTATCTGATGTCGGAAGAAATATGTGTGAGTTTTCTTATCTTTCCCCCATAGAAAAGCATGCCATCCAGCCTGTAGATCATGACCTTCAATTCACCTTTTATTTTCTAAATTTATCCAGTCACTGATCCAAAGCAATCCTGCTGCTTGGTAGTAAATTTCCCATTTTGGAAGCCTAAAGCCATCTCTACTTCTACTATCCTGTAACACTTTAACATTTATTCGTGTTTTTTTACCTAACCATATTAATCATTTTATTTAATTCATCAAAAAAAAAATCCCCATATATTTTATTGGAACTGTTTGAAAGAGGTATAATAATTTTGGTAAAACATTCATTTTAATCGCTGAAATCCTTCCTAACAATGATAATTGTAGTTCCCCCCAAATCTCTAAATCTTTTTGTATTTATAGTATCAATTTTTTATAATTATCTTCTTTTATTGAGGAACATCTTATGGTGAGCCAAATTCCTAAATATTTAATCCTTTTTACAATTTGCAATCCCAAATTTTCTTCTAATCCCTTTTTTGTTTTTCAGTTAAATTTTTAACTAATATTTTAGTCTTTTCTTTATTTATTTTAGTCCCGCCACCATTCCATATTTTAAAATAAATTTTCTTTTTAACATTTTAATTCTACAAAATATTCAAAATATATTTTCAGAATGCATTGTTCAAACTGACCAGTAGTATATTTTTTGAAGTATAATTCAGAAATGTGTGAATATAAAGCTTATTTTTTAATGTATAAACACCGTCTAATATTTGAATTCTTCTTGAGCTATAAATCTGTTCCAAGGTGAGTAAAACCCACCCAGGGACACACACACACACACACACACACACACACATACTATTGCTGATAAACTTAAATTTTATACCTTAAAAATATATTGAGATTTTAAATATAAAAGTTTCTTTGAATTTGGTTTTTTTTTTTAGGTAAATGATTTTGTGAGAGACAAATTTATGCACAGAGATGGTTCTGTCCCTTTTCCAGCAGAAATTCTTGCTGGGGGCTGCGTAAGTATTCTGTTTCTCTTTCACCATGATGTTAAAGAAACACAATTATAAGTCAAACCATAAACGTTAGGATTTAATTTGAACTGATAAATAGTCAAACTGTTAGTTCTTAAATTAATAAGATGATGGCAGCAATGTAATATTGGAAGAGAACAGTTTTGGTGTTTTTAAAACCTTTGGCTTAATAATTATTTTGTGTTGGAGGATTGCTTGGCATTTTGAAGTCTAAATGGTTATAAATTTAGCTACTTACATTGTACTTATCTAAAAGCTGGTTTAGTATAGTATTGATCTTGTTTCCTTTTCTTCCCCTTCTTGCCATTTTTCAGTTATCTTCTAAATTTATATGCTCTAAATCTGACTTGCTAAAGGCCACAAATTATAGAAATAATCTTGTTGCTCTATCATCATAGTTTTTATAATGTTAATTTAAGCACTTCATTATTTCTAATGTAAAGTATAGCTAAAATGTTTTATATACATTCTGCTTTGTTTTCATAAAGTATACTCATAAAGTGTGCTTTAAAAAACAACTGGTCGTTCATTCTGTGAATGCAGTATTTCTGCTGATCCACAGCAGTTCCTATAATAATAATGTGCAATACTGGGGGGAGGGGTGTTGATTTTTATTTTGTTTGAGCAATTATAAATCCATTTTGCATGAAATGAACTCTTGTTAAAGATAATGACATTTTAAAGACAGAGTGCTGTTCATTTAACTCACTTTGATCAGTGGATAGGAGAGAGCTGGTGGAGCTCAAGCTCACTGGTAAATTTCTGCTGTCATAAGAATGATGAGGTCATTCTTTAAAAATCAGTTAAATTCCTGCTGAAAACAGTATAGAAATATAAAGCCAACTGCACCAAACTCTCTATAAAATAACAGAAATGTGTACATTCTTTCATCCAAAAAGCACACTACATAGGTAATTGTGCAACTATATTTATTCAGTGTTGTGTAAATAGGAGAGACCTAGTTGCTTTTTGCGATTCACCGAAGATAAAGAGATGCTCTGTTTGATCAATGACCTGTCATGTGCTGCCAGATAACTTACCTGCTCTGTAATTGAAGAAGTATTTAAGGGAGGGGCATTTTAAAGTTTTTAAAATATTTTTTTAATTATACACTTTTCATTTTATAAGCAGAATTAATTAAAATAAAATAAAATACTAAATTATGTAGAATAAAAGTTATCAGATGACCAAAACCCAGATAACATTAAAATATTATTAGAGTATTTTATTTTTTATATATTTACCTTCATTGTGGTAGCCTGTCCACTGGATTTATTTTTCCTAAATAAGCAATGTTATGTATTCTGTTCTATGTAAGTTATGTCCGGAAGAAGAGCAAACTCTTTGAAAACCATGTTTACTAGAACTCTCTGCTGGCATTTTCCTCTAAAATTAATTATGTGATTCTTCATAATTTCCTGGCAGTAGATGTTTGATGGCAAACAGCCCAAGGCTTCCTTTGAACTGAAGTGTTTAAATAAAGATCAGCGCCAGGTAGATAGGATGAGGCTTATGTTGTCTCCCTGTGGGTGGTCTTGTTTCATTATGTTTTGGTATCTTTTTCAAAGCTGGATACACAGAATTGAGATAGCTAAATCCTGCATAATGTATTTCTTTCTGCTTGTTCTAAATTAGTTTCCCCAATCTGATGGCATAAAGATATGCTGGACACCAGCTTTCATAATTTCCCATGAACAAAGGTTGTGTCCATGCTATTGAGTTGCAAAAAATGGAGGGCACCCGGTTAGGAAAGGCTGTTGTAAGACAAGCTTAAGAAATGTGCCTGATGATTGGTCTGTATATAGAGAGACCCTGATTTTGTCAAAGGAACTATTGTTTTAGAAGGGTTCTTGGAGAGCTATGTGTGGGAAGATGAGGATATATTTTTCTTAAATTTCCTTAATATTTTTTTTAAAAATCTCAGATAATATGAGATGATGATGATGATAAGGTGCTTGCGATTCAAATCTTTTTCTTAAGATTCAATTTTGTCATCGGAAAGAAAGGAAGAAAATTATTAAAGTATATTTTGTCCTGGTTATGTTCCAACACCTAGCATGGTCCTTGTTCACCTGGGTAAAAATTGATCTGAGATGGGTAAATTATGATCTTCAAATTATGCCTCACTATATTGTTTATGGGAGACATTCAGATGAAACCTCTCCAGTATAGGTTTCATCTTCCTTAGGGCACACAAGCCCTACAGCTACTTCAAGGTAGTATCTCACTAAGTTACTATGTGGAGGAGGAAGAGAAAGATGCCCAACAATGTGAAATCACAGCTGCCAGTTCTTTAGCTGGAGTTGGCCTTCATATACATCAAGTTCTTTCCAATAATTTAAGACATTATAAAATATTGGTGCAGTATATGTGTACATCTATCCTTTATGGCCTTTTATCAAATGGAGCCATCAAAGATTTTTTGGTGTGGTACTCAGTGTGCTGCTAGTCATTGGGATCACCATGGTTAATTTAATGCTAACTTCAATTTTTAGATATTGGTATTTTGTTATCTTTTCCAGTTTGTCTATTCTACTATCCACTGGTTATTATTTTCAATATGTCAGTTAACCTTAAAGATCCACATTATCTAGGAAAGAGAGCAAATTACTTTACTGAATCTGTGTTCTAAATTATTTCTCACCTTTAAGGTTATTAAAAATAATTGCTGTATATTAAAGTTTTATTTAATATACTACTGTAAGTTTTAAACTGCTTGGTAACCTGCTTACATCATTAGACATCTGATAGGTTGGTCTGGATTTTCTGTAAATTCTTTGGAACTTCCAACATGACATTCCTAATTCTCTTCTATCAGGGTTTTTAGGCTACCTAAAGTTGGTATAAGAAAGGATAGGACAAAGTGTGTGTGTGGAGAACAGTTTACAGTTTTAATTTTTAGTTTTAGATTTTTACAACTCTCCATTCAGAATTGATTTGGTGTTGTAATTGCATATAGCCATTCTTTATCTGTGTTGTAGATAAATGGGTTGAGCAATATTCCTGATGCAATTGCCTGTCTTGAAACCTCTTTGGCTTTAGAACTGAATTATACCCTAGTATTAGTTATTTCAGAAATCTGAAGGAACTGAAGGCCAGTCTGTTTAGGAATGTTGTAAAAGAAATTGGGAATCAACACAGTACTTATTCTTATATTTGCATCTATTATCTAAAAAACTATATATAACCTCCCTGGAGATTTGCCACGTTGTATGCCTATATTTCATCACCATCACCTTTGGACCACTGTTAAAGAGCAGAAGCCCCTCAGGATAAACTGAGATTGCAATTAATTATGTCATAGTGGTCAAATAGGAAAAAAGACTCAGTGATAAAGCATGCACTTTGTAGTTTTCAATTTTAAAGTTCCATTATGTCTCCAGTAATTGTTCAACAGATAGATAAAAATAGAAAAAAATAAAAAAATAAAAATGAAAACCAATATCTTAAGTTCTACATTGCCTGGCTATCTTGTATATGAACATCTTCAATTAAAACAAATCATTTTTATAGCATATTTTTTAAAACTGTAGAGGTCTCTGTAGGAGATTTGGAGAGAAGCGTTTTTCTTGGTTAAACTACTTGTGAACAGAACAGAAATATTTCAATCTATACGCTTATACATGGATGAAGAGATATAGTTATTATTGCTGAGGTTTTTGTGAGTAACAGGCAGAGCCAATACTCTTATGTCTCCAGCAATTATTCAACAGATAGATAAAAAATAAAAGTGAAAACCAATATCTTAAGTTCTGTGTTGCCTGGCTATCTTGTATATAAACTTTTTCAATAAAAAATTACTTTTCATTGCAGATCAGATACATTATAAATAATCATATATCATGTATGATATTTCTATCAAATTGAAACTGCAAATACAACATTTCTATATAATATCCTATAAGAAGCACTGCAGAATAATATATTATGTAACCTGTTTATCCAGTACTGCTTCCACATGGCCATATAGTATGGCATTGCCATGTTTTGTTAGTACATGGTAGTTCATATAACAGTGTCATGAATATTCCACATTATTCTCATAGCAAGGGTGGGAGATACTTGAGAATTATGTACCTCCACCTTATATTTGCAACTCCCAATTCCCATTATTGAACTGCTGAGATTCTGTGACAAAACGATGAACAGAGATCAAAACAGAAGTATTAAACCTCTTGAAAATATAACATTCTGATCTTTAGAAAGTCTGATTATTTGACTATTTCATAAAGACTCACAGGGAGACATGCAGTGGCTATTAATTGAACTGAATTTTTGTAATGTTTGATTCCTAATATATATGGTTGCTTTATAACATTGAATTTAATCTTAAATTTCTTATCCATTTATTTTACTCTAAATTACATATTTAGATAGATACCTGTCATTTCGAATTGGCTGATTAAAGTACTCATAAGCTCTGTAAATGATTACATTTTGAGTTGTAATATTCTGAGGATTAAAATTCTTTAATATTTGTGGTGTCCTTTATTCCCTTGGAAAGTTTTGACCTTATCCAAGTGTAGTCTTAATAAATGAACTCTTTAGTTCATTTCATCTGATATATTACTTTATTTGGTAGGTACCTTCAATGATGATCAAAGAAAAACTTTTTTAAAGCTAGGAAAAAGAACTTGGTAGAAGTTATGTATATACAGTATATAAATTACCATACAGTATGTTCTAACTTCTTATATTCAGTCTGGAATGCTTCTACTTCATATGTAATATTGGCTTAGGTAGTTGGATTTGTCAGAGTTGTAATTTAAATACCCACAAAGCCTGGAATGTTTTTTTTTAATAGAAAAATGTTTAATACCTTCAAAAAATTTAAAGAAACAATTACTATCATACAATTCAGGGTTTTCTTTTGCATATGTTTAGATTCATCTACTAACATGAATGTCAGTGTAATCTTTTCTTCACAACACAACACAGATATAAATCCATGTGCAGAAACAGTTATTTTTCAGTGCCTTTGCAAGTGGCTGTATTACCTGGAATATTTTAAAGCACCAATTGCCAGTAATGCTAGAGGGAGGTGGTACCCTTATGCAGGCATTCTCCACAATCCATCAACTCTCCTCTCTTTTATATCTTGTAAGTACTTGGATCTGTTCTGTCCTCTGGGTTGGCTTATCCAAAGGTGAGCACAAAACTAGTTACTTTTCTGTTTTCTTGATCAATCACTGACCAGGAGTTGTTATTTATAAATATGGAAAAAGTTAATGTTACCTTCAACATTTTCAAAATGGATTCTCTCACAAGGAGATAGACTAAGCCATGATGTTACAAGAAAGTACAGAATTATTACTCCGAGGTTGATGATGAAGGATAGGGAACAGGATTGTAGAGTTGCGATTCTATTGTACTGACATAATACCCTTAGGCCTGATAACATGAGAATGTTTCTTTTTCAAATACTGAAAAAAAACAGGGACACATTCATTAAACAAACTGCCTGCAACAAATCCTCTTTATATGAGGAGAAAATGAGAAAACAGTCCTTTAGCTAGTCTTACTCATTCTCTCTCTTTTGTGGCTTTAGATAGGAATGATGGGGCTATGTATTTTTGCTATCCATTCTTTCTTCCTAATGAGAAGGAAATACAATCTTCAATCTTCAGCGATCAAAAAAGGCACTAACCCATCAAGTAGCCTGGTAATTTCATCCGCATAAAAACTCTCGCCATGAAGAAACTCAACAGGACGCTCACAAATCCAATAAAAAGTAACAGAAATCTATTCAGCTTTGGGATATTTGGTGCATTGGAACGATCCAGTATTATGAAACCAAGTCCACCCATTGTAAAGAGGAAACTTGATGCGAGCCCTTCCATAATGTATTGTCCATTTACTCTGTATGCCAAGAATGCCACAGGCTTCTGATGTCCATGTTCATCAGTCATTGAACCAACACTGGGAGGCTCTACAATCACATCATAAATTATTCCTCCCGTGATGAGGAAGTGAGAAACCACCACGAGCGCATAGACAGTCATGGCCAAGGGCATGTGCACCCAGCTCGGCCGCTTCAGTTTAATGTTGGGGCATTCCAGCACCAGAAACGGCACTCGGTAGATGGCGATCCCAGTTCCAGCCTCGCCCGCTCTCGTAGCCGCTGCCTTCCTGCCCACCGAGATCGGATACTGGGCTGGCCTATTGCGGCCACCGTCTGCCTGGAATGTTTTTTTATTGACTTAATCACCCTTCAGAATTGGAAAAAGACACAACATTGAAATCAGCTGATGCTTGTTATGGCAGGGATGAGCTTCGTAGCTTCTGGCACATTTTGCAGGGTCGAAACTGCTCATGTGGGTTAATTTTATCTTCAGTCTAAATTAAAAATGCTTTATTCACCACAGTCTAGCAACCTTTTGTTTTTTAACAAAAGCACATATATTATTTTGCAAAGCAGAATATTTTAGGCTTTCTCAGTGCCTAATAATATTGCTTTCTCCAGGTTTAAATTGTATTGATATTATGGTTTAGTTCACAGACATGAGTTTATTGTTCTTCTTTTTCTTGTGCCATATCCGTTATTGGACATTGGCGATCATGTTGGTGATCCTATTTTTATCAGCAGCCGCATGAAAAAGTGCTGCTGAGTTTTGTCCAAACCAGTCCCTGAGTTTATGGGAGCATTTAATCAAAGGGCTGATTGAATGTTCTAATTAATTGCTTAACTAGTTTTACTTACTTTTTAATTACTTAAAATCTCATTGATTAATTAAATATATTAATTATTAAAACATTCCTCCCCTTTTGGTGGGGCATTTGGGCCTTTTAGCTTCACAGATTTAGAATATTATGGAAATATAGGTGATTATTGACCATAATAGGATGTATTCTTTTGTAATTAACAAGCAAAAGATTTGTATCATATCATACAGATATAAAAATATAATTTTTAAAAAACGGAATAAAAGTTTAGCTATGGTTGGCTATGTGCAATCATATAGTGCTGTGAAATTGTCATAAATAAATAATGAATAGAAATAGTGTCATAGATTTACATTCAAGTACCAGACCTTAAAATACAGAAGGTCTGTAAATCATTAAATGTTACTATTCTTCCCAACAGTCAAAATAGACATATGTTAAAGGCAGATCCAAATGTTAACATAGCTGACAAACGTGCAGCTTAAATGCTTTTATAACATCAAACAAATAGGTTTTTCTTTGATTCCTTGATTTCACCTTTGAAGATGCTATATCTAACAAAATGAAAATTATCAAGCCTTCTATTTTTATAGCATCAAACTGGTCAGAGCTTGTAAAAGAATATTTTTCCTACTTAGATATGCCATTAGAAAATTAGAAAGAAGTTCCATCTTATTTTTCTCAGTAACTTAAATCAATACAATGTTAGTAGAAATTTAAACATTTTGTAATGTTTGGTTAGATTTTGTATATTACTTAATACAGTTTATTTTTAGTTTCAAAATTGGCTTATTTTTGCATATTTATTTGAAAACCTGTCAAGAAATTATTAAGTTGTGTTACATTCTTTTTTTGATAATTTAAATTCTTTTTTTTAATATACTTCTCGATATTATAGCTCTCTTTAAATAATAGCATTGCCATATATGCAACCATTTTGATTTTGTACTTCTTTATATTTTGTGCAGTAGAAAAGCAAAGTGAAAAGCTGTCATTCAAGTACCTGTGGTCAAACATGGGGAAAAGATCACAGATGAGATGCAGTTGAGAATAATAGGAAGAATATAATAATGGGTGATTGTGCTTATTTTAATGAACTTGGAATGATAATCTATTCTCTGTATTTCTAAAGTTAGTAATTTCATATCTATTTCTTGGATGAGATTTCACCAGGAAATCTCAAGGCATTAACTAGAATCAGAAACTGAAAAAGAACTGTGTAAATCTGTCAAAAGTTATACTTTGGAACATGTAGGAACATGTACAAAATAGTTATTTTTCAATAGTTAAAGTCGTCATATGCAATCATATATACAAACTGAAACAGATAACCAGGTGCAGCTTCGAAAGGAGCTATATGAATATGAAAAAAGGTGTAGTTGTTTTAACAGTCGGAAAAGAGGTGCCTCTTGCTTCCATATGTTCTGTGGCACTTCTTTTAGAGGATTTGCACAATTTTAGAAATAGCATTTCAGGAAGAAAGCAGTAGCAAACTTTTATGTTTTTGGCAAAATACATGAATGGATTGATGAAGTAACTACTGAGACTTTGCAGATTAATTATTTTGAAAATGGAAAAATATTGTAACATCTTTTCCAAAATACTTAGGGTATCAGCTATTTAAATAAATTAACTCATTTTTCATTTTTTAAAAAGTCTATAGAGCTATTATTTAATCTCTCTCTCTCTCTCTCTCTCTCTCTCTCTCTCTCTCTCTCTCTCTCTCTCTCTCTCTCTCTCTCTCTCTCTCTCTCCCTCCCTCCCTCCCTCCCTCTCTCTCTCTCTCCCTCCCTCCCCCCCTCTCTCTCCATCCATTTATATTTAATTTAAGTGTAGCCAGACTCCCAATGACTTTATCTTCCAAGGAATTCTTTGAAACTATTAATTTATTACTCTATTTACTCTTGTACATAGACTCAGAGTAACTCTAGTCAGTTTGCACCTAGGGAATTCGGCATGATTACAGCTGTTAAATGACATGCATATTTTTATATTAAAATAACTACTGTTCATCAACTGATAGAACGCAATAGAGCTAAAATATTTTTCTTCTAATTTAAAATATATTTTATACATTGTACTCACATAAAAATAAATTATATCCCATAAAATCTAAATTTCAGTGTTTTAGCAATTTCATCTTTTAGCCCTCTGTGTGGTCTCTTAGATACATGAAATGGGAAGTTAATAAAAGAACCTCATTTCATTAGAATGCACTTCATCCTATCTCAATGGTATACAATGATTTGAAAGTCTCCCTCACTCTGTAGTTATTTTGAGTTCTGGACACCTCTCAACCCAAGAACATTAGCAAGTTTACTTTGTTGTATTATGACAATCAGCACAGCAGCTCTGAACTAAAACTTTCTATTGTGCCCCTAAATGATTGAATGCTGCTATTTTAGACAAAGGATAAATGTCCTGGGTTTTTCCCTTGTTTTTCTATCCTGAGGAGTTCAGATAAAGAATGAAGAGGAAAGACAGACATATGTGTTCAAGGTTATACTGCCATCGAGAGGTGTCTAGTGATATTGTGATTTATTTGTGGTTTTTTAATATTTAGTTAGAATTATCACTAAAAAAGTACAGAAACAACTTTGTATTTAAACTATCTTAACCTATCATATAGAAATGGATATTACTCTTGTGTTGTGTGGTCCTTAAATTCTGAAACCCATTCAGTTTTTAACCTCATTTCACATTAAAACAATAAAAAAATGGCATTCCTTAATGCAGAGCAATGTTGTAACATAAGATTGTAGATGTTGTATATAGATTATTGCACCTTTGTGTGTGTGTGTGTGTGTGTGTGTATGTGTATTTGTAGAATGTTCAAAGTAAATGCCTTTAAAATAGCATAACAGTTTAAGATTCTTGCATAATATATGACAGAGCTCCTGTTTGTCGGAATGTTTGTTTATAAAATTTTTATCCTGCTCTTTCTCAAGAAGTATCATGTGGCATTTTAAGTCTTAAGAATTATTAATATTTATATAATTATTAATAAAACTATTAAATAGTAATCTGTTACTGATTGGTAACAGGTTAATGAGACTAATAATCAGTTCCATAGATAAGCATTAATTTGAACAGCATTCTGATAGACTCAAATATATTATATTACTAAATATTGATGCTCAGAAGGGATATGTAATTGCATGAAATTTTAAAATTAGAATTATAAAAAGAAATTGAAAATAAAATATTGTTTCATATTTATTTGAGGAATAATAGAACATTACATAACATTCCAAATTAATTTGGAATTGCTGTTTTCCTTATAACTTGAAACTTTTTCTTCTTTTCAGACATTCCACTTCATCAAATCAGTTGAGTGTGAATGTGTAAATTTGTATATCAGAAAAATGTGCATGTGTAAGATTTATCCTCAGTTTTAGGAGGACAAAAATTATCCAGTAATGAGGGTGACTAAGTTTACATGCCTTTCCTCCTGACTTCTTGTAAAAACATATATGACCAGTGCTTGAGGCAAAACATTTATTTATTAATTCAATTAATTGCATTAATTCATAATGCTCTACAAAAGATCTCTCCATTGTGTCCCCAGAGATCAGTTGTATAGGAATCTACCGGTATGGAAGTCCTTGCTATGAAGGAAGCAAACTGGAGGAAACTTATTTTACTACCTGTTATACCTACACTTTCTTATGTTTGCTAGACCTAAAGGCAATTTATTAAATTATTTATTTAGTTTTTATTAAATATATTAAAGTGTTTGTATATGTTTGTATGGCTCTCTATGTTTGTCTTTGTGTGTGTGTGTGTGTGTGTGTGTGTGTGTGTGTGTGTGTGTGTGTGTGTGACACAATGAGCCATTTTCCAGATATTCAGCTAGGGAGCTTTCTTGTTCCTGTCCAAAAAATTGTGTGATTGCAAAGCGCATAGTATCTAATGAGCACTCCCTTGCTGATTTCTTCATTTTTGTCAGCCTTCTGTTGAGTTGCAGATACTTCATTATATAGCAGTCTTGAATTTAATAACTTGCTGGTTACTACAGCATGCTTCATTAAATCAAGAATCCCATGTAGGTAAGTTTATGTTCAGTGGAAGAATAGCATAAATTCATTTCTGAAGTAGAAAAAGAGAAGATCTGCACAGATATATGACAATTGCAGTGATATTATTATATGCTCAAAAGTATAAAGGTCTGACACTATCCACAATGGTTGGTGAAGATGATAGAATTTGCAGAGATGGCTATATTGAGTTCTCTGATAAAAAAAAAAGATACTACATTTAAGAGTGACTGGAAATCCTTTATACACTTTTTGTATGAAACAAAAAAATACACTTCTGGCTTATGCCTTAAATAATTAGAAAAAAATGTAAAATAGAAAAAACAGACTTTTGTAACCGTAGTATAAGAAATAACTGTAATTATATTTGTATTTGCCGCAAAGGAAATTAAATAGAAATCCTTCTATTTCTTTTTGTCTTTTCTTTCTGTACCTTTGTGTCTTTTCTTCTCTTTGTTTCTTTATTCTGTATTAATTTTGCTTAGTTTTATATTCTTGTAATATCTGTCTATCTATCAATGTATCTATCATATATCTATATACCTTGTTCTTCTATTGCCAACATGGAAACCCCTAGCTATCAACTGATTACTGTTATTTAAGATATTAAAGATACAAAGCTATTATTTAAAAAGGGAAGAATATTGTTAGTGGAAGAATATTGTTAGTAGAAGCATTCTTGTTTTAATTATTTCAGTATAGGGATGATACCACAGTTGCAGCTCATTAAAATCAAATAGAAGGAAATGGCTAATCTCATATCAATTGTGGAGAGTGCTGGAAAAGAGTGGCCCAGAGTGGACTTGTAGTTACATATTTGGCTGAACATCAGAAACTAATGACTTGGCCTGTAATAACCCCAAGTATTACTGTTGATTTCAAAGACTTTTAAGAATGGAGTATAATCTTTGCCTTGTTAACGTAATCCATCTGTATCAGATTCCCTCCATCTGTCTGAAGGAAATTTTTGTCAGACCATGTCAGCTATAGCAATATTCCCATCTTGGTGCCCTCCAGATGTTTTGGACTTCAAATCCCATAATTCCCAATCAGTAGAGCCTTTAACCATTCTGACTGAGAATTATGAGAGTCCAAAATACCTAAAGTGTTATTTGGGATAAACTGTGCTGTAGTGATTTTCTATAAGAACAAAAAGAGATACAGATTGATTTTAAACACTTGTAACTTTTTATTAGAAATTCTGTGCTATTGTGTAGTGTGATATTACATGATAAATAAAGTGAATGAAGCTATCCTTCATGAAGTATCCTTCATGAATTTGAATATTTCTCCACCAGTTCCAAATCTGCTCTAGAGTGTTGGGGACAATGGTATACAGAGAGATGAGTAGAAGGTAAGTTGCATTAGCTGTGGTCGAGACCTGTGGTCTATAATGTCTTCTTAATTTTTAATTAACCAGTTAATTAATTTAGTTATTCTGGCCTTTGCCCAGATTGGGTCAAGTCAGGTAACAGTTATGTTCTCTTTCCTCTTTAATAGACTAAAAATAATATATTAAATAGTATATACAGTATATTTCTTCCCATTTAGCATAAAAGACAAAGTTATATTCTTGCTTTGTGCAGCCAAAATGCCCAAGGTTGCCAAAGGCTAGGGAGGCTGAGGCTGAGGGAAAGGTGACCAAGAGAATAAGAATATGGATCAAGATATTTACATGTTCCACAATGATTACCTGTATGTATTCATTTTTCCCCCAAAGCTTTCCAGCTGCTATACATAAGAATAACTTTATTAATGACATACTTTAGTCTATCAAAATGTTCTTTTAAGGCTTATTAGCAGTTGTTCAAAGTAGCCATTTTAAGTGACCAAATCATTACCCAACGTTCAAATAGAATTAAAAAACTTTTCATTTCTTGGGTTCAGTGGTAATACTCTATTGGTTTGAGAAATGAAATGAAATAGAGCTGTCTTGTGCAGAAAGAAAGGTGTTCAAATCTACTAGAAGCATCTGCAAAATGCCATTTGAGATATATTTTTTTCAGCTCTTCTGGAAAGCAGAAAAAATCTAGTTGTTTAAATTCATGTGTTCCACTGAGCTTTTTGTATAGATGCCAAAATTGAGAATTGCATATATGTGTTTGTGGGGGTGGGGCAATCCAATAATTTGCCTTTTTCCTCCAATCCTATAGTCTTTTGCCAGTTAGATTTAAGTTGTCTATTTAGGTTTCAGTTTAGCTTTTAGAAGCAGTATCTTGCAATCTATAAAAGTAATTACTTTTAAGGAGTGAATTCCCACATTTAATTTTCAATTCAAAGTGCTCAGCACTGCTGCCTTTGTTGATTTCAGTGTAAAAAAAACTCATGGAAGCACCACTGAAATGAACAAGAATGTCCTGTTCCAATAGAATTTAGGATAATTTATCTTCTCTTTGTGCTTGACATGGTTACATGTTCAAAATATTGTTTCTTTTTTAGGCCGGAGGATCTCAAGTGATATTCACAAATCCACTAGAAATTGTTAAAATTCGCTTGCAAGTGGCTGGAGAGATAACAACTGGTCCACGTGTTAGTGCCCTTACTGTCTTGCGGGACTTGGGATTTTTTGGCCTTTATAAGGTAAATTCATTTTGACTGTACTTCTGAATTGAACAGCTTGACTTTTGTAAAATTAGTATATCTCACAGTAACACTTAAAAATCTCTTGCTGAAGGTGAGAAGAAAATGTCTGTTGTCAATATTAAAAAACAAACTAAGATTATGTCATCAGGCAATGCCAGCCCAGTCCTAGTAAATGGAGAAGAACTTGAAATATGAACTGCTTTTTTCTTCTAGACTCAAAAATTCTCAGGAATGGTAATTCTAGCCATTAAATAGAGAAATATCTGCTACTAAGAAAAGAACTATGATATATTTAAACAAAATATTAATTGCCAAAAAAAATCACAGTGTCAGCAAAAGTATGCATTATCATGGCCATGATTTTCTCACTTGTAATATGTAGTTGGAACATCAGAAAGGCAAATTTTCCTGTAGATAAATAAGGTACAGGTAGCAATAGCAATAGCATTGAAACTTGTATATCACTTCACAGTGCTTTACAGCCATTTCTAAGCAGTTTACAGAGGCAGCATATTGCCCCCAATAAATTGGGTCCTCATTTTACTGACCTTGGAAAAATGAAAGGCTGAGTCAATCTTGAGCTGGTCAGGATTGAACTGCTGGCAGTTGGCAGAATTAGCCTGCAAAACTGCATTCCAACTACTGCACCATCACTCCTTGACTTACTACCAATTACTTAGTGACCACTAAGTAGTCCTGATGGACCTCCCCAGAAGTACTTATAAGCTGATCTGGAAATTCTGATGCCCTCAACCCCATGATCACATTTTGGATCTCTGGCAACCAGCCTACATTTACGTCTTGTTTGTAGTGTCCCATAGTCACATCACCATGATTTACAACGGTTTTTGCAAAATGGTAAAAAATGTCCATTGGGCAAGAAATGTCTATTGCCTAACGACCATGATGTTTGCTTAATGACCACAACATTTGCTTAACAACCACTGCAAAAAAGTCATAAAATCAGGTTTGGTCACATAGTGAGCCACTTAAGGAGCAGCATTTATTTTTTATTCATTTTATTTATTACATTTATTTGCTTCCATCTTATTTTGAAGTGACTCTAAGTGGCTTACAACATCAATTTCTGACTCAATTACAATCATAAGTCTAGGGCTACCTGTAATCCTGAGCATTATCTTGCTGGTTTATGATCTAAGAGAAGATGTTTGGTAGTTTGAGAATTCTATAACAGTTTTCTTTTAGTTCTAGAATATAAGTTTATCTTCTCAAGTCCTGTAACTCTTTTTCCAACCTGATTAAAACCACTGTGCAGTGTTTTAACTGTATCATCTTATAAGGTTTTAAACAGTTCTGCTGGAATTCTACCCTATTGCTTTGTTGTTACCAGTATTTTCTGAGGCCCATTTAATTTCTCTTCCTAGAATGTCTGGCTCTAGTTTAGTCATAAAATCTTTACAAATAATATATCATTGATTTGATTTTGCGATTCTTTTGTCAGATTCTTCTTTGTGTTCCTTCAATCTCTTCCTGTATCTTCTTTGTCCAGTAGATCTGGACAAAGGAATTGTTGAGTCTATCATTTGCACCTCTATAACTATCTAGTTTGGAACTGTAACCAAACAAGACAGATATAGACTTCAACGGATAGTTAGAACTGCAGAAAAAACAATTTCTACCAGCCTGCCTCTCATTGAGGACCTGTATACAACACGACCAAGAAAGAGGGCTGTGAAAATATCTACAGATCCCTCACATCCTGAACATAAACTGTTTCAACTTCTTCCCTCAAGACAGTGCTATAGGGCATTGCACATCAGAACTAGACATAAGGACAGTTCCCCCCCATGCCGTTATCTGCTTTACAATGAATTCCTACAACACTGTCAAACTACTTAGTAAAGCTGCATTACTATGATACTCCTCATCTTTCCTATAACCTATCATCTTATGTCTATAACTTTGTTGCTTGTATCTTACCATTTATATTGTTTTTAGTATCCCAGTATGATTTGAGTTGATTGATTAGCTAGTATTCTATGACTATCACTAAATGTTGCATCTTATGATTCATGATGAACTGTTGTATTTTACAATTTATGATGAATATGTTTTCATGTTGTTTATGATCATGATTATCATTATGATTTATATGTACATGTAGAGTTTATGCACTTGGCCAATAAAAAATTCTATTCTGTTCTGTTTTGTTCTGTTTTATTCTATTCGATTTTGTTCTATTTTTTCTATTCTATTCTTTGCCTTTTATCTTGCTCAACTTTGTACAAAAAAATTCCATAATTTTGAAGATTTTTTAAAATGTCTTTGCCCTTCGTTTGATAGTCACACTGAATTTCTGAATTATTTAGAAATAATTCCTTGCCTCTTCTTTAGCTCAACCCTTAGTTGCAGATGTTCTTCTTAATGTTTTGTCTTTTGCTTTTGACCTTTCTTAATTTTCTTTTTTCAAAATATCAACCACACAATCACTTTACTTTCTTTGCAGATTATCTTTGGTCTGCTTTATCTTTAGTCAGTATCAGGACTTCTATTTTTGCTTGCAGAGTATATATAGTCAATTTGATTTTAGTATGCGGAATTATTATAGAGAATTTCTTTTAGGTTGTTGGATATTTACTCTAAACCATTTTCCAGGTAATGTTGTGTTAATTCCTGCTTGTTTGATATATTGAGGATAAATTTGGTTGCAAATGTTATTTGACTTCTAACTTTAGCATTCCAATTCAGATTTATATTGTTAGTATGACTTTTTTAATGCTGTACTGACTAACAGTTATACATTACCATAAAACTGTCCTGCTTCTGCTTTGTCTGCATCCATAGCATAGGTTGGATCCCTGCAATATTGATTGTCTTGCTTGAGACTTTAAGCAAGATTATTCTATTAAATTTTCAGTTGTGTCTAAACATTGACATTGAATCTTTTTGTTAATAATGCTGGCTGCTTCACTTCTTTCCCAATTGTCTTCTCTACAGTACTCTTTTCTCCAACTGCATTTTTAGTTTCCTAGATGCTTTGTGACAGTTTTCTCCTGTGGAAATTGCAGCCGGAAGGCAAAGGAAGGAGATGTACTAATCATATCAATTCCCAAGGTTAAACTTTAAAGATGAATGTTTCAGGTGACTACTTGGGTTATGCCAAAGAGGGATCTACTGGATCTAATTCATTATATCTTGCATCCAATCCACACTTAAAGCTACAGAATTGAAAACTGGCCACATTTCTGTTATGGGTAACATGACAAAAACTCCAGGAATAATAATGCTAAGATGAGCAGATAAGTAAAAATAGTTAGCAAAATGAGAAAGGATCTTAGAACATCCTTGTCTTTAGATGAGTTACTAGCTGCTATTTAGACAGTTGACTTTTTTATAATGCATATAGACTGTTGGAGGATGTGTTATTAAATGAAGTTAAGATGGTGTAGATTTTATCTGGTTTGTCTGGACAGGGGTTGTCAGTGTGGTACAATATAATGGCACAGATTGTGAACACATTCCATTAACTTTCTAGAGTTAATTAGTTGTAATTAATTACTAATTTAGTAGTAGTAGTAATAAATTACTAATTAAAACTCAACATTTCACTAGTCTATGACATGATGATGATAGTGACAGTGACTAAAAGTTTAATAACAGTATGAATTTATTTGTAGAAGTTCAAGCAACTCCTAATTTCATTTTATATTTAATTCAACTTTTACAGAATAGGTAACACAAATTATTTTTGTTTACAAAAATGTATTTCAGGAAAGGTCATAAAATTTGAAAATCACTTTTTTTTTGTTTAATTCCTTTATTGATTCTAAACAGATGTAATATTTTGCATTACTTTCCAGTTATCAGCATTATTTTAATTCAGTTTAATTTTTACAATTAAAAAAAATTATAATACTGCTTGCAATTGATTTGAAGAATTTGTCAAAAATCTTTTGAGAGTTAGATGTGAAATCAAAACAACTAATCTGATGTGAAGTAGGAAGATACTTCAAAGTATAGTCATATCATATATTATTATCTAATGAAAATGAAGTATTTATACAAGATATGCAAGACATCGAATTTTCTATTCAGACTATACTTAAAAAAATAGGTAAGACTGCCAAAATCTGAGATTTCAAAACTGTTCATTTTTCAATTTCAGTTTACAAAAGCAAACATGGTTATTTAGTCATTCATTGTAAACCTACGTGGCACTGACAGCAAGAACAAATCATCAATTCTTGATTTGTCAATCCCAACTTTTAAACCTTTAACTGGAGCATTTAAAGCAAGATAAGATGACTTGAAGAAAGGAGTGTAAAAGAGGTTGCCTCATGGCTGAATTGGAAGGGTTAAGTTGCCGGTGAAACCCAAGAAGAATGCTAACGGATCAAGAAATGACATGCTGCCTATTGTTTATTGCTATAGGATCAAAATAACAATTATACATGCCAAATAAATTCTAAACCTGTAAGGTAGGAAAAGAGGGGATGGCGGTAAGTACAGGTGCCAGGAGCATTAAATAACTCTCTCAGACAAGGTGTACCTCTGTTGCCTTGAATTCTGCGAGGTCCCACCAGTCTGGCATTTTTCCCCCTCCACCAGACAATGTGCATTCACTGCAGGAGACTAAGTTAAGCCTTCGTCTCCCAGACCTTCTGGCTCCTTGTGCAGAGTCCTGACACAGAGGTGCCTTTGTGAATGTAATTACCCTCCTGTTGTAGTAGAAATAATTTATTTAAATCCTTATTTATTTATTTATTTGCAGGTAAGGCTGAAATAAACAGAAATTAGCAAGCAAAAGAATCTGCCCCAGCTGAACTGATTGTCCAAACTTCTGACAGTCCAGGGTGTTGTTGTTGTTTTTCCCCTGCTGGTTGTGCATCAAGATACAATCCAAAAGTAAAAAGCTTCTGAGGAGTTCTTAGAGAAATGTGAGGGAAAGTGAGGAGCCGGTGATCAGGCCGGAAGAAGAGGCAGGTCTTGAGGCAAATGTGTCATGCCTTGCAGATCTGTGCCCAAGTTGCTAAACTACACTCAGGTAGATGATTCCTAACTTTTTATCAAGAAAAATTGAAGCTGCTTGTTGGTATATTGCATCCAAATGATGTGAGTATTAATAAAAGATACTATCTGAAAAGGCCTTAGTTTTAACATTTTAACAAGCTGAAATGAAATCATGGTTCAGCTTCATACGCTGCATTTGTTAAGGTGATTGATTGAGTGATTGGCATTTTGATGTACTTGGTCTATTCTTTTGTAGCATTCAGGCCTACAATGTTTATCCTCCTCCTCAATCTGGATCAAACCTAGTATATAGTGTACTTTAACTACCAACTTTAATGAATCCCTAGCAGACGACAGAATATAATTGTAATAAAAAGATGACCAACTTAAAATGTTTAAATTGGCTATTTTTTATGTTTATAGTAATCTTCTTTCGATGATGAAAATAACATAATTTAAAAAGAATCCCTGGTTACATGCCTTCAGACATACGAAATAAAATATCTATCAGACCTAAATGGTTTATGTATAAACAAAGCAAGATCAAATGATCCACTATATTAGCCGCAAACTTTGGCTCCATGCCAGTTTCTCTACCATCTCAAGTTTCCTCTCACCCTTCTGTTTTAAACTCTGGGAAAGTCTGTTTAAAAGCAGGCCTCATTTACTTTCAGATTAATCAACTGCAACCAGCTAATGCCACTTAAGGAAGGCTGTGGGAAAACAAATTGAAATATCATAAATAAAATAATTCTTTAAAATATAAAAATGGACATCTTCTCCCTTCAAATGCAGTAATGCTCTTAAGGTGCAGGAAAGGATGGAGGAGGCCTGTTACACCAAAGCATTCCGTCCCCCCCCCACCATTCGTTTTATTTTGCCAAGTTTCACAGAACACAAGCAAATACACAGGTTTTGTGAATTTCCATATGGAACATATGGAAATAAATATAGCATGATTAGAATAGTTGCTCATATGCTGCTGTTGTAAAAGTGAACAGAGCTAAGAATGCAACTGAACAAACTTCATCAACCATTGGAAATCTTTCAGATTTATAGCAGGGTGTAAAAGTGATAAATAAATAAATTTATCTTAACCCATGCAGCACATAAGGAAAAGTATCAAGAGTGTTTGAGGTTATTTTTAAAATCCAATAAGCATCTTGTCTCCTATTAGAAAATGAGATTTCTTAAGCTGGTAATGGTAGCCCATAGAATTAAAACAAAAACCTAATGATAATGTAGAGTTCGACTAACTCTGTTTTTCATTTTAAATGAAAAGTATAGTGTCTTAAATTGTATTTCCAAGAGAATAAAATGATGGTCCAGATTGAAGCAAACTGAATATTGTAAAGAAGTTTTGTCTAAGACTTGTTCGAGTTGCTTAATCCTTGGCAAATAATTACAGAATTGCATTTTCTGCTGAAAAGATACAGCTAAACAATTTGACAGACTAATATGAAGTTTCATGGCAAATTCTTAGAATTTATCCTTTGCTAAGAGTAAATTCATTTTCTCCATGTGAATTCTTTCAACTCAAACTAGTGGTGTCCACAAAAAAAGGAGAAGTATCGGTAGGCTTCTGGAAGCCCCCAGGTTTACTTGCAGACAGTTAACTCAGACCCTGGTCACCTCACAATTAAATTATTTCAGTGTACTTTACATAGGGCTGCCCTTGAAAACTATCCAGAAGCTGACACAGGAGCAGTAAAGGTGCTTCACAGTATTCTTGTGTATTACTGCTGCTGTAGTGAGCTGCATTGACTGCTAGTCAACTTCTGGCTGAAATTCAAGATGCTGGTCAGTGCTTATAAAGCTTTTCATGTCATAGAGCCTAGATCACCTATCCCCGGTCATTTCTGCATGCCCAATACATTTGCACTATGTATTAAATGTCATCTTTCGGCACCAGGGAAATTTGCCTTTTTTCCCCCATTGACCCCTGGAACAGCACCCTCTAGTGATAATGATGGCACACTGTCTCTGACTTATATTTGGTTTCAGGCCTGGAGTTAATGTGTTGTGTGGCCTCTGTTGTGATTTTCTTTTATTATGAAGATTTTAGTCCAGGCTGTTTTTAGCTTTTTAACTGTTGTTAGGGTTGTTGTTTTTTTTTAAATTTTTAAGCTGCCATGAGTCTACCAGAAAGGGTAACTGTAACATAACCTCAGTGTCATGATGCTAATGATTAGATGATGTAATTTCTGTAATCTTTGGGAAGAAAATTGCTTCCTGTCACTGTATATGGATTCTGCACGGCAGTGAATATTTTAAGTGTCATGAAATATTATCTGACTGGGCAACTGGTGCAAATCCTACAAAAGAAAAATCTTGAAAGTTTGGACTCTAAATGGAACTACTTCATGCTACAGCAGTTTTCTTCAGATTCGCCTTGTTTGCCTGGACAGAAAGGCTGTCAGTAAAGAAGCTTGGGATTGTCTTGGATTCATTCTTCTCCCCATACCTAGCGGGAGGAGAAACCAGGAGAGTTCCATGTCTGTTTCTTCTACTCTCAAGTAAAACATTATCAGTGTGCTTTCTTATAACATCTGCAACAGCAGTAGTATTAAGAAGTAGGATTGATAGTCTAGACACTGTATATACTATTAAACCCTTTTTTGGGTACCCCTTTGCTTGCAGCAAAGCAAATTAAGTCTGAAAGTTCAATATGGAGAAGATAGAGTGGAACTGAATGAAACTTTGAAATAGATGGTGTCTACCAATTAGAGTCAGAATGTGATTGACTATCTTTTATTATGCTGAACAACCCAGTAGAGTTTGTTGATGCCTGGAATTTGGTGAGGTCCTCTATTATTGAGATAGGCAAATTACATGTACTGAGTTTTTTCTTTGTATTAGGATTGACTTAAGGGTACATGTGACTGAGAAGCACTGGGAAAAAAGCAGTGAGGGCACAACAGCAACCTTAAAATAATAGCTGTGAATTGGAGGCATGATATAAGGAAAGGCAGGGTTATCAGAAGAAGAAGAACAAAGTTAGCAGACAGTTCCCTTGTCAAAATTGTACCATATCTAAAGTCATGAACATTCAGCTACTATTTATTCATTTATGAATGCATCCAACGATCTGGAACTATCCAAACTCTAGGTGGCTTATAAAATTTAGATCATAAAACAGAATATAAATTCAAAATAAATTTAATTAAAATCGCAACTAGAGATAAACAACTGTAATTATACAGTTATAAAAAATTGTGTAGCATTAATTCCCAAAAGACACTATGGAGGAGCCTTGTTTTTAACTGCTTCCCATAGGCCATGAAAATGGGGACCAACTACATTCCCTGGCCTGAAGGTGCTGTTATTTAATGTCCATCTGATCTTTAAGAAATAAAACCACTATATTATTTAATCGTGGTTCAGAGGTGGATTTGGCATGCATTGTTGAGATGTGAGACAGTATGCTAAGAAAAGCTATGCTTGTCTATAGTTCCATACTACATCCACATAGATCAGAAAACTTATAGGGGTGAAATTGTTTTAAGAGAGATTGGACTGTCACTTGTCTGAAATGGTATAGGATTTCTTGCTTGAACAGGGGCTTGGATTAGAAGACCTTCAAGGCCCCTTCCAATTCTGTTATTCTATTCTATTCCTATTTCTATTTCACATTCTTTTTATCTTTATCCTCTGTACTATAAGGTCTGTTTCTAGTTTAGACAAGAAGATTAATTTGCCAGGATTGTCCAATATACAAGTTTGATGAATAAAACGAACAAATCCATCTTCAAAGAGTTACAGAATCTAATGAATTCCTGAAAGGGTGGAATATTTCTCAGTAGCTAAAGCAAGTGATTCTGTTGAATTATTAGACCTGTGATACGATTAAAGGACAATTAACACAATCATTCTTGATTCTCCTGGACCTGGCTAATTAAGATTCTTAGAAATGTACTGGTTGAGTCCAGTGAATGAAGAACTCATTACATCATAAAGTAGTGGTCCTTGAGGAAACAGTGCGGTCACTCCTGTAAAAACAAAACAAAACACAACAACCCTTGATATCAATCTAAATTTGGAAGTTTGAAATGGCCCCCCTGAAGTGGGAGAGATGATTAATAGAGTAATGTCAGTTCAGCTGTGTGCATTCTTTACATTACATATAATCCAGAGGCATTTTTTTCTGTCTTTCAGTATGACTCTAGGATAAAATATATCTTGGTTACCCTTATAGTTGACTCTTCATGGGATAGAGACAAAAGAAATATGATTTTGCTACTCTTGATGAATCCCTCAGTGGATTTCTCACATTGTCTTCAATCTTTTATTTATGTAATCTGTTATTTGAGTCCCTGTTTAATGGCTACCACAAACCTTCCCCAAGGTTAGCTCTAAATCCATTTCCATCTTGGTCCTCTCTTATATTTTTGCCTGTTCATACTGTAGATTTTTTATTGTCTATATTTGTTCCTTTCCTAGGGAGCCAAAGCCTGTTTCCTTCGTGACATTCCCTTTTCTGCCATTTACTTCCCTTGTTATGCTCATACAAAGTCTGCTTTTGCATATGAAGATGGACAAGTGGGCCCTGGTTATTTGCTTTTGGCAGGAGCAATAGCTGGTAAGTGTTTTTATTGCATTAAAAAGATTATCCTTTTAAAAACACATTCCAAACTGCAGCTCTGCACTACTAGAAAATGTGTTAGGTTGGGACTAGAAAGATCAGAATTCAGGCCATCCTTATGGAAACATATTGAGTGACACTGGCCAATGATTCTGCTATAGTCTTACCTATTTGGAAGGGTGTTGGTTGCAGGAAAATATTGGAGGGAATGCTCTATATTTCTCCTTGAACTCTAGAAAGGCCATATAAAATAACTGATAAATAAAGCATACAAATGCTTTATAATAATAACATTCATTGATATCATGTTTATCCACATACTGTTCCTCTACCCATATTAGAAAATATAATCTTGATTGAGGTTTCTGAAATTATATTAAATCCATTTATTCTCTCTCCATATTAATAATCACAATATAAAAATTAGCCAATATTAGACTGAATAGAATTAGACATAAAATCAATGAAATATTTTTGGATAAAACTGAAGTGCGAGAATGTGGGAAAGAGTATTTTATAGATGTGTTTTGGAATAATAGTGATATGTTGACAGAAATATTCTTGATATTTAGTATCAAGATAAAATAATGAAAATGAAGTCATAAGTGTTAATAAAGATATAGTAAGATTGCAAGTGTAAATAAAATAACTGTAAAAATACTGAAATGTGATTTGCTTGTGGAGTGATTGTGAGATGTTTAACATATATGCAAAGATTGAATCTGCACCTGACAATTGAAACATGCTATTACTATTCCCTTATGCAAATGATAAGGGTAGAAAGAATCAAATTCAGACTTTACAGTTGCTTAAGAAGGCTTTTTGAATTCTGTTCAAAATTCTGTTTGAAATAGTGCAAGGGTTGTATTGGTGCAAAGGGTGACAAGCAAAATGTAGAAAATGTAGTAGATGAATAAAGAGTGTGCAGGCTAGCTTTTTCTTTCCAGTATGTTATTGATTAATGTGGGAGAGTTAAAAAGATTTATTATGCTATTTTGTAATTTAAAGAAAACATAATAAAGGTAATAAGCTTGAAATTTATAATGCTTTGTGCAATACGTAATAGTTTGATCATATTGAGAATAAATGCCATAGTTCCAAATTGAATAGGACAGAGGTGTCAAATTCAATTTCATTAAGGGCCGCATCAGCATTGTGGTTGCCCTTGGCGGGCCGGGCGGGTGTGGCCAGCATGGGCGCAGCCTACTGGGTGGGTGTGGCTGGGGTGGGCATGGCCTGCTGGGTGGGCGTGGCCATCTCGACATCACTCACTTCAGGGGTGCCTGGGCAGGACTGGGGAAAATCTGAGGGTCTCCGGTGGAGAAGGGTGGGACCGGGGTGAGCGCCAGGACATGGTCCCTCCCACCCTCCCTTCCTTCCTTCCTCTGTTCCTTACTTCCTCCCTCTGTTCTTTCCTTCCTACTTCCTTCCTCTGTTCCTTCTTTCCTCCCTTCTTCCCAGTTTTTTCCTTCCTTCCTTTCTTCCTGTTCCTTCCTCCCTATTCTTTCCTTCCTCCCTCCCTTTCTTCTTTCCTTCCTTCCTCTGTTCCTTCCTTCTTCCCTCCCACCCTCCGTTCCTTCCTTCCTGTTCCTTCCTTCCTCCCATCCTTTTCCCTCCCACCCTCCCTCCTTCCATCCCTCCCTCCCTTCCTCCCTTCCTTCCTTCCACTGTTCCTTCCTTCCTCCCTCCCACTCTCAGTTCATTCTTCCCTCTGTTCCTCCCTTTTCCCTCCCTCTCTCCATTCCTCCCTCCCTCCCACCCTCCATTCCTTCCCTCTGTTCCTTTCTTCTTCCCTTCCTCCCTCCCACCCTCTGTTTCTTCCTCCCTGTTCCTTCCTTCCTCTCCCTTTTTTTCCTCCCTTCCTTTCCTTCCTCCCTCCCTCCCTCCCTCCATTCCTTCCTTTGCCTTGTCATCTCTTTCCTTCCCCTACGCTCAGGAAAGGGTGATGGGAGGAGGAGAGATTGCAGGCACTAACATGCTGCTGCTGGCCATTCCTGTACCATATGGGCCTGTGGGAGCTATCCTGTTGAAAGGGATGCCTTGTGGCTGTGAAGCTGGAAGTGCTGGTGGGGGGATCATGCTGATCTACAACCTGGTTGCGTCCATCAAACCAAGAATGCTCTCAGCCTAAGATCCACTGGAACCAGCAAGGAGCTGCCCACCGCCTTTATCCTGCCCCCCGGGTGCACACAGGAGATGGGCAATGCTGGCGTCCTGGATGAAATCAGCCTGTAGGGCAAGACAGCCAGCAGGGACGCCGGACTCCACCTGTGTGCACAGTAGGGTGCAGGATGGGGCTGCCCCATGGATTTAAGGCTGAGCACATTCTGGCTTTGATGGACACAACCAGGTTGTAGATCAGCGCCAAACCTCCCCACCAGCACTTCCTGCCTCGAAGCCACGAGGCATCCCGCTTTTTTTTTATAATAATTTTATTGGGTTTTTTTCCCCTCAACATATGTTAATTTTTCCAATCAACAAGTGGAGTTTGCTATGCTAATACATGTTCAATTCCTAATCCTTCATTCTTTTCTCTAGCCAAGAATAAAATAAGTTCCAAATTTTATAGTAGTCTGTATCTTCTTTATCTTTCAACCTCATAGTTAATCTGTCCATCTCTGCACATTCCAATATTTTCCTGATTATTTTTGTGCAAAAATTATTCTCACTGCTGTAGTGATGTGTAAGATTAAATATAATTTCTGCTTATTAGTCTTTTCAGGCATAATACCTAGTAAAAAAAGTTCAGATTTAAAATCCACTTGTTCACCCAATATTTTTTCTAACCACATATGTATCTTTCTCCAATAAGCCTTTGCCTTACCACATGTCCACCAAATGTGATAATACGTGCCTATGTTATGTTTACATTTACAGCATGTATCTGAAATATTTTTAAACATTTTTGCTAATCTTGCTGGCGGTAGGTGCCATCTATAAAACATTTTATACAGATTTTCTTTATATGAAGTTGACATTGTTAATTTATAGTTTCTCTCCCATAACATTTGCCATTTTTCTAATTCTATATTATAGCCAAAAAGTTTTGGCCATCTTGTCATTGTTTCTTTCACTTGTTTATTTATTTATTTATTTATTTATTAATCAAATTTCTATACCGCCCCTCTCCCGAAGGACTCGGGGCGGTGTACAGCCTAAAATTTAAAAAACATATAAATATACAAAATTTAAAATAATTAAAAATGAATTAAATAATTTGGCCGAAATCCCCATTTAAAACCCAAAACATACAAAGCTTAAAATCTTAAAAAATACTCAGTCCCCCCCTTTCCATATCTAAAATTAACAGAAAGTTATACATTTTCTTGATTAATTTCTCATCTGAGGTTGACAAAATCTTATCAAACACAGTTTGATCCTTTTAAAATCCATACATTTTTACATCTTTTTCATATCTACTTTGTATCTGTAAATGTGCCCACCAGGACAGGTTAATTCCCTGATTTTCCAATTCTTGTTTAGATTTTAATTTCCTATCAATATCTAGAATATCTTTATATGTCCATATTTTTTCAAAGTCTACCAAGTTTGGTTGTATAAATGCCTCCATCGTTGATAACTACCCTGGAATTTTTAAATATATTTTAGCTTTAATTTTTTCCCATACTGTTGACAAGGCATTTCTTATAAAATGATTTTGAAAGTACTTATGGACTCTGTTTTTCCCATACCATAAGAAAACATGCCACCCCAATTGTAAATCATGTCCCTCTAAATACAATAACCTTTTATTTCTAAGTGTTATCCACTCTTTCACCCACGTTAATACAGATGCTTGGTAATACAACGTCCATTCCGGCAACCCAAAACGTCCATTTTCCTTAGCATCTTGTAATGTTTTCATCTTAATTCTAGCTTTATTCCCCTGCAAAATAAAGTTCAAAACCAATGAATTTAAATCTTGAAAAATTTTCTCTCAAGTTTTATCGGAATTGTTTGAAATAGAAATAAAATATTCGGCAACGCATTCATTTTTACTGTAGCAATTCTTCCTAATATTGACAGCTGCAGATTTTTCCATCTTTCCAAGTCTAGCTTTATTTGCTTCAATAATTTTGTATAATTGTCTTCTTTTATTGACGAACACTTAGCTGAAAGAAGAATACCTAAATATTTAACTTCTTTCACTATTTGTAACTCTGTTTTCTCTAGTATTTGCCTTTCACCCTTTCACCGGCACAGACCCCCCCCCGCCTGGGATAGCAAGATTGGCAGCAACATGGCAGCGGTGACAATCTCTCCCCCTCCCATCACCCTTCCTGAGCGTGAAGGAAGGAAAGAGATGAGAAGGAAGGAAGTGTAGCAGAGAGGGGAATGGGGGGGGGATTGTCGCTGGCTGGGTGGCTTTGCTGGAGTTCTGCAGATTCGGCAGAGAGGCTGGAAGCTCAGGCGGCCTCTGCAGTGGCTAGCGGTGGGGCAGGGCTCTTGAGGAGAGATTTTTAAAGGGGAAGAGGAGATTGACTGGGGGAAGAAGATTTTATTTCTCTTTTCCAGAGAGACAAGCTAAGAAGACGGAGAGCGAGGTACAAAGTGTATTCTCTGGAGAAAGAATAAAAAAACTTCCTACCACGGGCATTGTGTTTGACATGTCTGGAATAGGAAGTAAAACAATGGATGGAATCTCCTTAGTTATTTAATGTATTTATAAATAAATATGGTAATGTTTATAGTAATGAATACAAATGATGTGTTGTTAGTTGTAAACCTGAATAATTTGCAGCAACTATTACATAGACTGCATGATGCAATGAGGAGTATGGGTTGGGAAATTAATATATCAAACATAAAAGTAGTTTTGTTTGACAAGAAAATTATGAATGAATTATTTCAGGCTATACAAAAATCAGAAAAGAAACCCCTTGGAGTACAAATATGATTTTTGTATCTTGGTGACATATTTATTTATTATTTATTTATTTAATTAGATATTCCAAGAACTCAGGGCGGCTTACAACATGGATACTCACAAGAAATCTAGCATTAAAATACATTATAAAAACCCCTTAATTAAAAACCAATCATCCAAGACAGACATACAAACAAACATACACTGGCTGGGGCAAGGTGTTAACTGCCCCAGGCCTGCCGGCAAAGATGGGTCTTCAATAATTTGCGGAAGGCGGAGAGGGTGGGGGCAACACGGATCTACGGGGGGAGTTGATTCCAGAGGACTGGGGCTGCAACAAAGAAGGCTCTTCCCCTAGGCCCCGCCAGGCGACACTGTCTGGCTGACGGGACCTGGAGAAGGCCGACTCTGTGGGCCCTAACCGGTCGCTGGGTTTCATGGGGCAGCAGACGGTCCCGTAAGTAACCTGGTCCGATTTACTGAGATTATTTATTTACTACATTATATATACTACATAAATATTTATTAATATTTAAAAGCAAATGCTTGTGCCAGTTTTGTTATATAGCAATGAAATATACATCAGAAGAAACAAAAAAGGGGTATTTAAGTATTATTTATTAAAGTTGTATCCCATCTGACTCCCATAACTCTGGATGACCAAAAACAATCAAACAAAGAAATTGCAATAAAATAAATAAAACATAAATACATAGTTAAGAATGAATGTGTTAAATTAATATAAATTGAATAAAAAAGTGAGTAATCAATACAAAAAAGTAGATTGAAAAAATACATTGATCATATAGAGAAAATGCATGAAAAGTCTAGAAAGATAGAGATGTGTAGTGAATGCTATTGGTGAAAACTGAAGCTATATTTTTCCATCTCTTTTCACAGCTTTAATTTCTTCAGCGTACTGTTTTTATTGCATTTTGCCACTTCTGCATAAAGAGCTTACCTCATAAGCTGATGAATATGTCTGTATATATTATAATTTAACATCATCAGCCATAATCATATTGCCTGCCTGTCTATCCCTCTCTCTCTCTCTCTCTCTCTCTCTCTCTCTCCCTCCCTCCCTCCCTCCCTCTCTCTCTCTCTCTCTCTCTCTCTCTCTCTCTCTCTCTCTCTCTCTCTCTCTCTCTCTCTCTCATCTATCTATCTATCTACCTATCTGTCTTCTCTCTATCATTTATTATCTTCTTATATGTCAGTTAAACCATGCTGCATAATAAGATATGTCTTTGGACAAAATATAAAATGAACTATAGACTTCTGGGCCACATGATAATGTATCAACAGATAAATAAACATGGTATTTTAGAAGATTTATGTGTATTTAAGGAAAAGAGGTCTAGTATGTGGTAGTGTTGAGTTCCTTCAGCTCTGCTTCTGATAACTGTGTGGAGACAGCCATGTAATTGTTATTGACAGCTCTAGGTGTTTTATCATTTTTACCATGTACAGCATAGGTTTTTTTATATATATTTTCCAGTCTTGCAATATCCTCATGTTCTGCAATCAGTTGGGAATTAGGTCTGACCGTGCTTAGCTCTTGGTGATCAGCTAACACCAGCTATCACCTACTGTTGTGCAATGTAAGGTCGTTTCAGGAATAATCCACCCTACCTGTTGTGCTGTACTTGTTGACCTCCTTGAAGCTCCTTTCTTCTTACCACCATTTGTTCTGCTGCATTTTCTTTCACTTGCCCACCGGCAATATAACCATCTGCATGCTCTTGTCAGCCATACTGAGAGGTGATGCAAAAAGGGGCACTTTTTATTGATTTCCAGGATTGTGATAGGATGGATATATCTATATATCTGGAAATCAAAAACTGAATTTGTGTTCAGAATCCACTAGGCACATATGGAATAATGGTCTGAATGCTTGAATAAAATAAATGTTGATGTAATATAGGCAATGAATAGAAGAGGGGGAAAATTGACTGAAAAAGACTTTTCACCTGTAAAACCTTAGCAAATATTTAAATATCAATTAATGATAGGATCCAAATATGTGTCAAGAAGGAGAAGGGGTACAATCAATGACAGTGACTTTAGTGACTTTGTGTTGTATGGGAAGGAAGAAAAAAGTTATATATAAAATGAAAAAAGTTGTGGTCATTGTTATCATGTATAAGTAACAGTAGGTGAGCTACTTTGAGACAGTATATTCAAAATGCTGCATTCTAATGGGTACAGAAAGGAAAAACAGTTATTATGATAAATAATAGAAATATAATGGCTATGGAGAAACCATATCTCTTTTTCATGGAATGAAAAGGAAAACAGAAAATACTTTTTTTCTGTCCTGCTGTGATTCTGCTAAAGGGAACCATAGAATCATCAGAAAACAGGAATTTATTTTTTTTTGGCATCGTGTCACCCACTGCCCTCAAAAACATGTTTTCTTGAACATTTTGCATTCTGTATTCTAAATGGAAAAATTCAGTAGAAAGATTTTTGTTTGCTCATTTCTGAAATAGCAGGCATTAACTCCTGGATATTTCTGGAATACTAGATTGTCTCTGTTATTTTTTAATTGGCAGGTTTTTGTACTCAAAATCTAGAGCAATATTTCTCACTCTTGGCAACTTGAAGATGTGTAGGGTACAACTCCTAGAATTCCCCACCCAGCTTCAATTCTGGGAGTTGAAGTCCATGCATGTTGAAGTTACCAAAGTTGAGAAACACTGTTTGAGTCTGTTACATAGAATATTCTATGCAGCCAAATAGGCTTTTTGACTGATGCCTAGTTTATCTACTGTTGGCTCTAGCAGTTAAAGTGATACAAGATACCACTGCTTTTCTTGACTCATGCTGTTGCTTAAAAGGAAAACCAAACTTTTACCCAAGATTTGTCAGTGAATTTATCATCAGGGATTGGATTGGAGTTGGAAGACACCAGTAAGGAGCCATTCTCTCCACAACATTTCAAATATTCTCACAATAGCTCAGTGAAGGTAGTTGATGAAATGGTTACCTACCAAATCCCATGATCAGAGTGGGATTTGAAGATAGGTTTCTTGATCACAATCTGTCACCTTTAAGAAGCTTTTTGGAATATACCATTAATGTAATAATTAGTAGTTAAGAGCATGTACTATTTTACATACATCTTTGATTTGTCCTTTTCCATATCCACTAATAATTTTATAATACAGAAAAGATATACAATTCATACATCTTCCAATTCAGTTTTTAAATACTTGAGCCATCAAAATAACTTTTTTTTAAAATTCATATATTTAGTCAAAATACAATGGATTTTAAAGTTGGGTAAATTATGTGAAAAAATAAAAAGATTTCAAGCCATGCATCCTATATGTGAAACTCAAGCTTTTGTGTAATTTTGCAGCATTTTTTCTTTGTCCTTTGTTAAATTATTGGAAATACAATAATTGTCTTTGAACTCCAACCATTGAAACAGTCTCTCATTATCATTTGTTACCAGTATTTATAATGTGGATTTTGTTCCATGCATTCTCTATTTTTCCATTTCAGGTTACTTTCTATTGAACCCACCACTCTTTAGAATATGTCTTGACTCTGCTATTCAGTATGGCCTAAATATTTAAAAGTCATGGGAAATTTTATGTAAAAAGAAATAAAATGATAATATAAACTGAAGTGTCATATATACCATAGATATGTACGTATAGATAGATGAACACTTGTTTGCATTCTCCAGCAGTGGTGAAAAAAGAAGTTTATTTGTGGGGTTAGGACTCGGTATTTTTTTAATATGCTTTTAGTTCTCTATGTAATGTCTGTTTTAAGGGGATTAAAGTCAATTAAAAACAATACAGTTAAATGGGATTTGAAAACTCCTGGTTCCACAATTCCATAAGGAATTGTGGAATTCCTTATGATAGATGTAATTGTAACTCAGCAGAAAACAAAACTGGTCATTGCTTCACAAAGCTAATAATTTGCACTTGTTGATTTCTACAAGGGGAATGTCTTGGAAACATTTGTGGACATCAGCTAACTCTCATCCCAATCACATTTACATGATGGCACCATTTCTGTGAACAAATATATGTGCATCCATATGGCTTGCTGTATTTTCAAGTATTAACAAATTGTAAAAGTCCATTTCTATTAAGTGTAAGCCAGAATGATTACTTGTGGAAAAGTTTAAGAGCAATGTTTCTTGCACATAAAAGAATGTACATCTCTCGGACTTTAAATATGAAAAGTCACAATACCTTCTTCTTTCTCCCTTTTGGTTTTGGAGACTGGAGAAGCAGTTCTTATTTTAGTGATAAACACACACTTTTACATCTCTTTCAAAGCAGTCTACTAAAAAAAGTGAAATTGTGTTCTGGAGCCAAACCATAGTGGTTTGGATGAAAACTGTTACAGAATTATTAAGCTTTAGAGAGAAGAAGGAGGGGAAAAAAGCAAAGGAGATTTATGCATCTTTGTCTGACCACATTGGTTTGGAAGTGCTGCAGAATGGAAAAGTAATAAAATAAGAAGAGACAGTGTTTTCGTAATACTGCACAATCTTCTATTTTTTATTTCCCCTCCCTATTCAGTTCTAAATATGGCAAATTCCATTATATTTATTTTCAAAAAATGTTGATTGGCATTCTAAAGATATTAGATATGATGTGCTTTTTGCCTTCCATTGACATGCTACATAAAAACTGGTTGAGGGATCAAGCCCACTGCCATCATTTAAATCTTCGTTGCTTTCTGTTGTTTATCTGCCAGCAATAATCTTCCAGCAAGACCTTACAGACAATGTTTGATGTTAAAATATATGTGTCTGGTTGCAGGAATACAAAACACAATTGAATTTTAATACTTTTTGAGTTGGGAAAGATGTTCCTATGTAAAACTTTCTTTTTCATTCCAGACATCTAACAAGCTGCATACCTAAATTAGGAAGCGAGGTGGAGAAAAGTCCTGATTTTCAGGACTTTGCGCAGATGATCAAAAAACAGAAACCACAGAAGAGTCTTATTTTAAAATTCCACAACTTATACTGTTTGCTAGTTTAAATATGCTCTAAGTATTTCTTATTCACTATAATTAAAAATACAGCCAAATGTGCTATTTCATCAATACATTGTATGAGTTCAACACGCAGGATAAAGAAATGCCAATTTATTTCTTTTTTCCTCACTTCACAAATATTTTCACTTGGTTGAGGCAAACAAAAAGATACAAAAAATATTAATCACAGTCATATTCAGATGGAAAGGGAGGAAAGAAGCAAAAAAATTCTCCTGAATTTTCTATTGTCAGTGGAAGAGAAATGTGACATTTGAATATTTTATGTTCAAAAACCAGCAGAATTTACCATCCACAAGAATTGGCTGAACCAACCATGCAAGAGAAATCTTGAGATCCAGGAGCATTTCAAAGTGTTTTCTTTACTCATCAACCCACTTTCTTAGGAAGGGCTGCCTATTTTGCTTTTGATCAGTGGCTGGTAAATGGTTTGGTAAAAGGGTTTGTGATTAGTGCTACAATTATCTTTTCTGGAAGACATTCCCCAAGTTTTAGGCATTGGGGGAAGAGGTAGAGAGCAATAGTTAGAAGTACAAACTAAGAAGAAAAAAGAAACAAAAAAACCAAAACACAATGTACACTAGATTTAATGTTTATCAATAGTCACTGGTTTACTAATGAATATACTGCTATAATATTAACAGTATAAAACATTATTGTAAGATATCACACAATCTCTGACATAATAACACATATTGTTGCATCTTTTGATTAGTACAAAATACTGTCTTTTCCAAAACAGTTCACATATACCTGACGGTCATTCCTAGACATCGAATAATTTCACTTTTCAATTTCTCAAAATAATTATTTTAGCCATTCTCTGTGCTTGATAAAACCACAACTTTTCATAATCAAATTCCAAAGGTTTGATATATAATTCAACATTATATTAAGTTCTTTAATATTTAGAGATTTCTTACACATTAGGCATCTTTAGAAGTAATGCAAAAACTTATTCATTTGGACTCAGTCTTGCTGGTGTATTAGAATATATTTTTCTCCCGCTCTCTTCTCTCTTAAATTCTCCACTGGGAATTTAATAGATGGCTTCCTGTAAAAAAACAAACCAAGCTTTATTAAAATGTGAACTTTGCTTGTCATGTGAAGTTGCATTCAATTGAGAATGCAAGTGACTTCTTTGAAAATGGTTTCCTCTCCTCTCTTGTTTTGTTAAGGAATGCCTGCTGCATCTTTAGTGACCCCTGCAGATGTGATAAAGACAAGGTTACAGGTAGCAGCCAGGGCAGGACAAACAACTTACAGTGGTGTCATTGATTGCTTTGGAAAGATCTTAAGAGAAGAAGGTCCGAGGGCTTTTTGGAAAGGAGCTACAGGTAACAATTGAGGGCATTTATTAAGGGATGAGGGTGGTTCTGTAAGCCTGAATGTTAATATGATTATGTTTTTATTTTATTTTCAGCTAGGGTATTTCGTTCATCCCCTCAATTTGGAGTAACCCTGGTGACCTATGAGCTACTGCAGCGATGGTTCTACATTGATTTTGGAGGAGTGTAAGTACTTTAAATTAACTAATTTGTTTTAGTGGGAGAGATCCAGACAATCAATATGCTATCAAAGAGCAAAAGCATACTTCCGGACTTCAAAGTGAATGTTGAAATTACACTATGATCTGGGATTATGGAGCGCTAGTAAGAAGAAAGAGGAAAAATGGGCTTGGGTTACAGAAATGTTTTGTTTTCAAAGATACTGTGTTTAAAGGTTGCATTAATTTTATTTTATTTTATTTTTTTGGATTGCAGAAAGCCAGCAGGATCTGAATCAGTGCTTAAATCTAGAATCATCCTTCCTGCACCTAACCCTGACCATGTCGGGGGTTACAAACTGGCTGTTGCCACATTTGCAGGAATTGAAAGTAAATTTGGACTTTACTTACCTCGGTTTACATCAATGTCTCCTACGTCTAGAACGGCATTATAAGCTAAAACATACTTATAAATAATGGTTGGCAAAAGACCCATGTATCTGATCAAACTTTATACTTTAATCTTTTAGTTTTTCTGTATCAGCGAAGCCTTATCTAGAAATTTCTTTCCCTTCCCCATTTTTCCACTTTAGGTGTACATTTGTGCTTCCTATGTCAGATCACTGTGATGTTTCTGCTAAAAGTTGTTAATTTGGACCCATGAATGTATTTCCCCCTCCGCCATTACTTATACTTGGAATTGTGAATGTACTTGGGCTGATTCATACTTAATTATTTTTCTTGTTGGTGGGCAAGCAGGGAATGTTGGGATGGTAGAATATGGCCTTTAGCATCAGATGAAGATATTCTGCATCATGACTGTTTAAGTGGGTATCACGGCTGAGCAGCACTTCACATTCAAAGGCAAAAATATGCTTTACTGTACATATATGTGAATGTAGCCCATCTTCAATGGCTTAAAAACAGCTGTCACTTTTTCTGGGATCATGCAGTTGCCCTATACTGATACCAGACAGTATCTGTCTGGTTTGGTTTGATTTAAGGAATGATAAATTCATGCCTTCAGTATTCCAAAGCAACTACTTGCTTTCAAAACAAACAGTATGGCTCTGTTGGATATACTCTTATATACATTTACATAAGGTGTATGTGTGTGTGTGTGTATATATACAGTATATGCATACACATTAAGATGTGTGCTCACATACACATATGTATGTATGTATCTCGGATTTTCTTATATGCAACAGACATCATGATATTATATGAAGAATTATTTAAACATCAGATTATGCAGATTACATATTCAGTCTAGCTTCAATAGGATTCAAAATGTATCAGTATGAGCCGTACCTAATTCTGAAAATGTATTTTACATACATTGCATTCCTGAATTATATTATAGAGCAATGTTTCTCAATCTTGGCAACTTTAAGGTGAGTGAAGATCAACTCCCAGAATCCCCCAGCCACTAAGGCTGGCTGGAGAACTCTGGGAGTTGAAGAATTAAGAAAAAAATGTAATAGAGCTTTGATGGGCAATGTGTTTTGTAACTTAAACAAATGTTAAGAAAATTACATTCCTGCTGACAAAATTATGACTAGATAAACCTGGGAAAGAAATGTAGATTTCCATAATTTATGAAAATTGTGGAAGAATGTAGCCCTATTATTTTCCATAATGACATTTCACAAGAGCCACCAACAGATAGTGTTGTATGCTTTCAATCATTTTCTATGCTTTGCTGCATTGATTTGAATGGAGGCTACAGCCAACAGTTCTGGAATTTGCCCCTACTAGTATTTGGAATATTTTTTATGTAATGCACTTAAGAGTAACTGCTGCTTGTTTAAATAAATGCAATAAAAGAATTTGAGCACTGGATTAATGGTGTTTGCCTTAATTGCTGTGTTGTAGCTAGAAAATACTTGTGTGAAAGTTATCAATTTTATTGAATTAAAAGATTTTTAAATAATAACAACCAAAACAAATATTTTGCCTGTTCAGTTACTTCGAAAATGATCCACTCAGATCTCCTTGCATGGAATTGTGTGCTTGCAGCTCTGTCCATGGTCTCATTTCCTTATGTAAGTTATGCGGGATTTGGAAAAGAAATCCCAGAGCTGGTACAGCATTCAATTGGAAGTAGAAAGGGGATACAACATTGCCTTATGTCATAAGAGATTTCAATATGTAATGTTGGTGTGATTCTAAATCTAGAAAGTTAAATATAAATTTAAGTCCTGTTTCTGTCATTACTTTTTGGAATGTAATCTCCAATCCAGAAGTCATACACACATATATTCTGGATGAGTAAAAATAATTGAGAACAATCCCCAACATGTACGTTTTGTGTGTGTGCGCCTATATGCTTATGTACTAAAATAACACTTTTTTGTAATTCTAACTTAACAACTATTTCTGTGTGGGAGTTGTTCATCTCTTCAAATAGTGGATATGTATAACTTTTAAATTATATGGTCATACAGCACAAATGTACCCAAACTCTTATAAAATAATTTAAAAATTCCTTCTAATAGATTCCAAAGTGAAAATGTTGAACATCTTCAGATTTCTCATTTTTAATTTTCAGTCTATGATTCTTGGAATATTAGAACCATACAATTTGATGACATAATGTTTAAGAATTGAGAAGTATGGGCAGAAAAATCCAACTTCACAAGTATTTTCCTAGTAGTTGCAAATATGCATAACTGTGCTGTTATATTTTCTCTGCAGGCCAGATGAGGAATTTGAACTATATAAAGTGGAAAAATCTGTGCTCCAAGGGCTACTTTCTAAAACTCCTGCATCCTTAGAATTATACCACTGAAATTTAACAGCAAGTTGCTGGTTTTCCGCAGCACAATTTGTCTTTTCTTGAAACCAAAATATCTAAAACAGGTTGTAGGGTTCCATTATATAAAGATATAATTCTTCATGTGGTCCCACATCTGTTGAGAACAAATATGAAAAAAAAAAAACTATTGGAAGCTGAGCTCTTATTTGCTACTGACAAATCTGTCAGCCTATTCTACTTTTCTAGAGTATCAGTAGAAAATGGGTCTACCACTAGACTGAGACTTGCAGTGCTTTTTATTCTTAATTTTTTTAAGCTTTCAATAAAACCATTTACAAGTTCAAATTATTCAAAAATTATAACCTAAAGTGTGGTTCTGATGCTGCAGTTTATACTGATTTAAAGTTTTGATTACAACAACAGAAGACTTGATAAGTTCTTTTCTGAGTTGATACTTTGCAATTTTGGAGCAAACATATATTTTTATTGACTGGATATGCCAGTGATGGTGAACCTTTTAGAAACTGAGTGCCCAAACTGCAACCCAAAACCCACTTAAGCATCATCGAGTGCCAGGTGGGTGTGGCCCATTAGCTGGCTGTGGCCAATTGGGTGGGCATGACCAATTGGGTGGGCATGGCTGCAGTGGTAACGGCAGACTGGGTAGGACTAAAAAGTTCAATCAATCAATTCCAACTTTGCAACAATTTTTGTTTTCCTGCGAGAAGTTGAAATTGACTGATTGGACCTTTTTTTTTTGTTTGTTTTGCACATGGCAGAGGCCTAAAGCGAAAAGGTTTTATAAAACCGCGTGCCCACAGAGACGGCTGTGAGTGCCACCTCTGGTACCCATGCCATAGGTTCGCCATCACTGGGATATGCCTTCTACATGAAAATCCATGAATGGTGAAGAAGGGCCTTTCAAATGCATGTGTCAAATAAGGGTCTGAAAAAGAAAACATGTTTCCGGCATACCAGTCCAAGTAGATCAGGGATGAGATCTTGATTTAGAACATATGTCTCAAAGTCAAAAAATCAATTTTAGAATGAGACGCATAGTGGGTTCAGGTTATGGCCAAACTCTGAAGGAGGAGGCAAGTGTAGTTCACTCAAATACTCTGTACATGATTACAACCATCAAGACAATTTTAAAAGTGTAAAGCTTGGTTTTTCTGAGATGGCTCAGGTACTAGGCAATTACTCAGCTAAAATGGATGTGCTGGGTAGCTTACAAGTAAGTTTCCTGTTTCCTCATATTGGAAGATATGAGCTAGTACTTGCTCTAACTTAGATGAAGAAAAGAATTCTGTCACATTAATTTGAAGTAATTGGTTTCTGAGAATGAAATGTACTTGGGGTGGGAGGAGTTCTTTTCATGCAGCAAGTTACCTTGAGCCAACCCTGTACATTTTCACAGGATTTATGGAAGCATTATATTGAAAAAAAACTACATCTAATCACCAAGCCTTGTTACAAAATAATAATAATAATGTCCATGCAGGTTGGTTCCTAAGGGTGGCATTAGAGGAACATTGGAAGCATTTTAATCTGTAAGAATGAATTTGATTTCTTTTCTGAAGAAAAGCAAAAAAAAGAGCCATATTACAACTATATAAGCCTCTTTATTCAAATACTCTCATTTACTGTTAGAGGTAAATTTAATACAAAAACAGTAACACATGGTTACAGCACACTTTGCAACATTGAGTTAGTAGTAACAGCAATTGCAGCCCAATTCAGATGGTTACTATTGATTTCTAACAAATATCTGTGACCCACATGAAATATTCAATTGCCAGGAAATCACAGGTATTTTTAAAGTTTGATTTATTCAGCTTGTTACAAATACCATTTTATTACAAAGTGATTTCCTGTAATTGTTATTTTGGAATTCAAGATTATTCTAGCATGCATGGGAAGGCAATGCATGTTGATTCATTATACGCATGCTTTTACTGCTTTCAAATAAATGTTCCATGCAGACCGCAACCATTAATGATTAGCCATATTTATATAGTATTGATACAGTACATAATCCATTCATTATGTAAGTCACCATGTGAAACACCACATCTAAAATCTTTGGCCCAGTCCTAGATCACAAAGCACATCACATCTGCATCCAATCATAATCTGACTTCATATAGATTTACCTGGACTGCCCCCCCCTCAAAAAAGGTTGTGAGCCCAAGTTTACCTAGGAGTTTTTTAACTGCTTATTGCAATTACTAATCAACTAGGCAGCAACAAACCTTCCTTGTGTTTCTTTTTTTCTTATTTATAACTTTTGCTAGAAGAAACATGAGATGAAACTATTTGAATACTTCCAGGCTACTACACACAGCATGATTAGTAGGAAAGAATCTGATGAGTAATGCTGGCAGAAACACTGCTAGCAACAGTGTACTGAACTAATGCTGAATGAAGATTTCATCAACAGATAGGAGGGAAGAACTAGGCTTCCATCTAAGCAGCTATTTCCATGGTGCCTTCTTCTTCACTGTCAGCTCTGTTGGCCCGGATCTCTACCAAAGTGCGCGCAAAGCGAGTCCATTCATCACTGTGAGGCACAGCAAGCTGTAAAGATAAATAAATGAGAGGTATATATAGTTTCAGTGTGTGAAAACAAATTAAAAAGTTTCAAAGCAACAGTTTATGGTTGTAATCATCATTAAGGGCAATTATTGTTTGGAACTGTAAAACCAAGAAAATTTTGACAACCAGTTTCAGTATCTGAGAGGGAAGCATTGACTCCTTTTTACGAGGACACGACATCACCTATCTAAATGTGAATTTGAAATCAAAAGAATTTCCCCCTCTATAAACTTGAAGGAAGTTCAAAAAAATTTACATTTTAATGAGTGACCATGAGTCCTGTAATGGCAACATATGATTTCCTAAAGTAATCTGAATGTGCAATTTCCACATTACAAAATATGGGCCTAAGTGGAGAAGCCATATTGGTAACAACTGCATCTGATAGCCAGTTTTCAAGGACGTTTTTGACAAATGCATCAACCTTCCACTTTCTCCAACAACAGCTGACTTCATTAAATGTGCCTGGTTTTCAACCAACAAAGAAAGAGATGAACAAAGGAGATAATTCAATCATTTGAAACTAAAAACTACCATAAATAAATGGTTGGCATAGCTAAAGCAATTAGTTAAAGAGCTTTGTGGGTTTGTATGTATCAGGAGTTAAAAGCAGTCTACACCTGCTTTAGTTCACTTGGTTTATGTATGCCCCAAAAGAATCCTAGAATTGTCATACCAGAAAACTCTCCAGTTGTGCCCAACTCTAGGGCACAATGTGCATCTCTGTTTACATGATTATAAATTACGATCAGACTTTTTGGTTCCAGTGCAATACTTCCATATCAGGCTGAACAAGCCAGAATCAGTGTTGCAAACAAGTCAAATTTATCTGTTGAATTCTACACCTGTTGTTGCTAAACAAATATTTTAAGTAGCTTTGTTCAAACTCAAAATGGCAAAGGAAAACAAAAAAGAAATTAGAAAGCCTTGAACAAATTATGTTCCCCTGTTTTTATATATTACTCTAAGCCGAAAGCAAACTAAAAAGATAACCTTCAAACATTGGTTCACTACTTAAAACCATGCATAAATATCCGATCCCTATGATGCTTCAAAGGGCAGGCCAAGAAAATCCCTGCTATCTATCCAGAGTTACAATTTTGGAGAATGCAAAACAAAATTGAAATTGTTTCTCAGTGTATATTTTCATAATTAAGATTTAGAATAGCATTTGAGACTGAAGCAGGTTTCAGGCTAGCTCAGGGTAGTCTGGGAGGCGATATCCACACATCTTAAAGCTGCTGAGGCAAGAAACAATGAATTTATATCAACCAGGCTCTTTTATGGTTGAATATTAAGTCTATAGTTTCTCCTGGATGCTTGTGAGAGAAAGAAACTGTTGGAAGACATTAGGTACAGTATACATCTTATCTGTATGTTCTTTCATTACCTGACGGCCATTAAACCTAGCAATGTTTCTAGCAACTTTCCATTAACATAATATCAGAGATTATAAAATAAAGGAATATCTCAGATTACAATAAGTAAATGTTAGTAACATTAATAAGTATTTAAAAGATTTAGTTCAGAGGACATAGGCTTTTCACAAGCTTAGTTGTACATTTCTATATGTACTTTTAGAATAACAAGGAATTCTTTTGACTTCATGTAATGCAAAGCTAAGTGTCAATAACTTCATTTCCAAATCATCTCAAAGTAAATAAAGTTGAGAAAGGGCTGGGAACAAATGGGATAGGAAGAGACAGAGATTCAGGAGGTGATTGGGTAATGTAAGAGAACAATATTAGGAAAAGAAAGATGGAAGAGACAAGAGAAAATTATTGGGGAAGCACCAAATATTTATTCATGAATAAGTGATAATAAGCAAACTTGGAACAAAAATTGATCAGGGAAGACATCATAGGATGTAAGATTAATAATAACCAGTAAAAGGACTTTTTTACACAACAAATGGTTAAATGAAGGAATTTGCAGTGGTCAGATTTGGCAATGGTCACTACTATGGTTTTAAAATGCATGGAGGATCAGGTTATCTATGGTTAGAAGCTGAACAACTCTGCACTACATCTTGAATGGCGAATAGTAAATTTGAACAATGGCAGAAGACCAGTCTTTGGGAGAGACTTGTAAGGGCTGTTGCTATCCTATCCAAGTTCATGAGTTTCTTATATGCATCTAGTTGAGAATGCTGGATTACCTCATTCTTGGCTTGATACAGTGGACCTTTCTTGTGTTCGTAGGAGACAGAGATGAGTTTGTTTGTGAGTTTCATATGGATACATCAAGAATATTAAATAATGTTTTTTTTACAAAATTTTATTGATTATACAATTAAAAAACACAAAAGACACATTAAACATAATACAATTAAAGACAAAAAAGACACATTGGACATGATACAATTTCCCTGTTTAAATGATACTATTAATATTACCTTACATTATTACATTGTTACACAGTGCACATTCTTTCAATAAAGTACATCCTAGATAAATAACTTTTGGTTCTATCTGAAATAACAAATATTAAAATAAGAATTTCCAGGTTATCTACTTAATCATCAGTCTTTGTCCCAGCGTACCTCTTTAAATCCAACCAATTATACACTTTATTCCAAATTTCAAAGTACTCTGTTTCTATTTTATTTTTGAGTTCTAATGTCAGTCTGTCCATTTCCTCACAGGATAGAATTTTGTTTAGTATTTTTTCTTTGGGGGGGTTCTTTTCTTTTCCAATTTTGAGTATATGTTAATTTTGCTGCGGTTTGTGGGTTTCATATGGATACATCAAGAATATTAAATAATGATATGGACTAGAAGGGGCGTTGTCTTACCTGAACGCCTTTTCTCAGCATGGTGGTGTAGAATCCACTGGATTGGGTTATTTCAGCCCTCCTGCTCAGAGAGACTAGGAAAAAAGCCTTAGCCACGCCTTCCCCTGGGCGTGTCTCCCAGTTTTTTACGAGGCGAGGTAGCTAAGTTCTGACACCGTGGCTCCAAAAAAAGGTAAGAGAGTAACAGAAGAGGGGTGCCCTCCATGCAAGCCTAGCCCGTTGTCTAAGGGAGGGAGTGGATTCTACACCACCATGCTGAGAAAAGGCGTTCAGGTAAGACAACGCCCCTTCTCCAGCATGGTGGATGTAGAATCCACTGGATTGGGACATACCAAAGCCCCCCATGTCCCCCAGAGTGGGAGGACTAGGCTGGCGTCTCTCTGGAGGCAACCACCTGTTGAAGGACCCGTCTGCCGAACGCGGCATCCGCCGTGGCAAACCTGTCAATCTTGTAATGGGTAATGAATGAGGATGGAGACGACCAGGACGCCGCCCTACAAATTTCCTCTACGGAGGCCTGGGTGGGCCAGGCCGCGGAAGTTGCTGCGCTACGTGTGGAGTGAGCCATGATACGTGATGGGACGGGCAGCGACTGCGAGACGTACGCCCTAGCTATGCAGGCCCTGATCCACCTGCCAATGGTAGCGGAAGATACCTTGCGGCCCATGCCAGATGGTTGGAAGGAGACAAACAAGGCCTCGGACCTGCGGAAGGGGCCTGTGCGTTTTATGTAAATGCGCAGAGCCCTGCGCACGTCCAGTTTATGCCACTGGCGTTCTAGTCTATGGGTCGGAGTAGGACAGAAGCTGGGTAGTACGAGGTCCAATGACCTGTGAAAGCTGGTGTTAATGAGGGGTCTAGTCTGAGGACCACTCTGTCTTGGTGGAAGATACACAGGTCCTCCCGAACTGATAGAGCGGCCAGCTCCGAAATCCTTCTGGCTGAGGTAATGGCTATTAGGAAAGCCACCTTCAAGGATAGGAAGTGTAGCGAACATGATTGCAGGGGCTCGAAGGGAGCCTCCGTTAGGGCCCGTAATACTGTGGGTAGGTCCCAGGAAGGGTATCTATGCACCGGGGGTGGACCGGAGTTTATCGCCCCCTTGAGGAAGGCCGAGATCGCTGGATGGTGAGAGAGGAGACCCCAATTGTCACAGGTGAGGACCATGGATAATGCCGCCACTTGTCTGCAGATGGTGTTGGTGGACAATCCCTTGGACATGCCGTCTAGCAGGTAGTCTAAGATGTTTGGAACGACTACTGAGAGGGGATCCAACCCCCGTGGGGAGCACCACTGGCAGAAGTTTTGCCAGGTTGCATCGTAAATCCTGTTTGTTGAGGGGCGTCTAGAGGCCTGAATCATAGCAATTGCCTCTGGGGAGTAGGCCTGCTTAGTTAGGCACTCCCGCTCAAGTGCCAAGCGGCTAATTGCAGCCACTGAGGGTCTGGGTGGCGGAGCTCCCCCTGAGAGAGGGCCATTTTGTTCGGCGGGAGCCTCCACGGAGGGGACAGGGAAAGATCCACTAGATCTGCAAACCACGGGCGCCGAGGCCAATATGGTGCAACCAAGATTACTTCCGCTCGCTCCAGTAACAGCTTGTGGATGGTGGCCTGGATCAGGGGGAGGGGAGGGAAGGCGTACAACAGGCCCTCGGGCCACCTGCACCGTAGGGCGTCCGTCCCCTCAGCCCCTTTGGTCGGGAACCTGGTGAAGAATCTGGGGAGTTGGGCGTTGGCCGGGGAGGCAAAGAGGTCCAGGCATGGCTCGCCGAACCTGGACCCTATCATGTCGAATACTCTGGTGTCCAGTCGCCACTCTGCGTGGTCCACGGTTACCCTGCTCAGCGAGTCTGCCTGCCGGTTTGCCTCCCCCGAGATGTGTTCCACCCTTATCGACCACAGGTGGGTCTCTGCCCATAGCCCCAGTTCCTTGGCCTCCTGGAGGAGGGCCCAGGAATGTGTGCCCCCCTGCTTGTTGACATGGGCCTTGGCCGCCATGTTGTCCGTCAGGACTAGGACATGCTTGCCTGATACTAGGGGAGAGAAGTGGAGGAGGGCCAGGTGGATGGCCCTTAGCTCTAGCCAGTTTATGTTCTGCTTCAGGTCCGCCCTGGACCAACACCCCTGTGCCAGCTGGGTTTGGAGGTGGGCACCCCAGCCAAACAGACTGGTGTCTGTCGTCAGGACTACCCTGGAGGGTTCCTTGAATACGGTCCCCTTGGACATGGCTGCGGAAACCCACCACTGGAGGGACGCGAGGACGTGGTGTGGCACCTGGACCTTCTGGGGAGAGGCGCTGAGGTTCTGTTTCTGAAAAGGGAGGAGGAACCACTGGAGGGTCCTCGAGTGGAGCCTCGCCCACGGGACTATCCCCATGCAGGATACCATCTTTCCCAGGAGCTGGGACAGCTGCACCAAGGGAACCCTTTTCGTGCCCCGGATCTGGGATATCAATTTCCGGATGCTCAGCTGCCGCTCCTGGGACAGGTAGACCCTGCACCGTTCTGAGTCTATCAGTGCCCCCAGGTGGAGGAGTCGCTTTGAGGGGGAAGTGTGGCTTTTCCTGAAGTTCACTGAGAACCCGTGGGACTGGAGTACCTGGATGGTGGTCCTCAGGTCTGCTTGCGCCGACCGAATGGATCTGGACTGGACGAGGATGTCGTCCAGGTAACACTGCACGCGCACCGGCATCATCTGGAGATGGGCGGCCAGGACCGCTAGCACCTTCGTGAAGACCCTTGGGGCCGAGGAGAGGCCGAACGGGAGGGCCCGGTACTGGTAATGCCGGCGCGCATAGCAGAAGCGCAGGAACCTGCAGTGGTCCTAGGAGATTGGAATGTGAAGATAGGCCTCTGTGAGGTCTATGGAGGAGAGGAGATCCCCCTTCCTGATGCCGACCAGTATGGACCTTAGGGTCTGCATTTTGAACCGTCGGTACACTAGGAACCGGTTCAGGCCCTTTAGGTCCAGAATCGCCCTCCACCCTCCTGATGCCTTGGGGACCACGAACAGGATGGAGTAGAAACCTGTCCCAGTCTAGTCCCCCGGTACGGGCTCTATGGCCCTGATGTCCAGGAGGTGTTTGATGGCAGAGGATACCAACCGTGCCTTGGAGGGGTTTCGTGACACCGGGAACTGGAGGAAGCGATCGTGTGGGATCGCCTCGAATTCGAGTGCTAGGCCTCGCCTGATTGTGTCCCTGACCCAGGAGTCGGAGGTGGTCTGCTCCCAGACCTGATAAAATCGCTCTAGGCGTCCCCCTATTGGGATCTCCCCGAGGGAATCACTTGGTTCGCCGGAAAGGGCGGTTTCCCAACCCCCTGAAGGGGCGTTTAGCCTGAGGCTGGCCCCTGGGTCCTGTATTTTGGTGGTCCTGCTGATGGTCCTGCCTCTGGGGGAAGGAACGTGAACCTCTGGGCCCATCCCAGGACTGCCCTGTCCGAAAGGGCTTCCGCCACTCCCAAGCACCCGCGGGGCGTGAGGCCTGTCTGCGGGAGTCCGGCTGCTGCCGTCTATTGGCCTTTTTGGAAGGGTGGGCAATGACTTTACGTTTGTCCCTACCCTCGACCACGTGTGGGTCAAGGATGGGGCCAAACAGGTCCTTGCCTGTGTACTTGGCCGAGGAGAGGCGGCGCTTTGCCCGTAAGTCCGCCCTCCAGTGTTACAGCCACAGGAGCCTGCGGGAGGCCACTGTGGCCCCTATTGAGCGGGCTGAACACTTGGCCGAGTGGAGAGAGGCGTCGGCCATATATTGTGAGGCCCCTATCAGTTTGACGAGTGTCTGGTGCACTCTGACCTGTTCCGGCGGTATTGTGGCCTGAAGTTCCCGGAGCCACATGATGGATGTCCTGGCGAAGAAGGAGGTACCTGTAGCAGCCTTAATGGCCTGACCGGAGGTCAGGTGTGCTCTTCTGTAGTTGGCCTCGAACTTCTTTTCTTCCGCTGTGAGGAACTCTGTCATGTCTCCTGAGGCAGCAGAATTTGAGAACAAGGAAGTTAGCGGAGAATCTACTGACGGGACCTCTAGTAGGGAAGCGAAAGACGGGGCCACATTATAGAGCTTCCTTTCCACGGTGCTTTCCCTGGGAATGGTGGACAGGGAGGCCCATTGGGCCTCCACTGTGTCCCGGAACACGAAGGGACAGGGAATCTGTTTGTGTTCCACTACCTTCACCTTGAACAACGGATTTGACTCCTTGTCTGCTGAGGTGGAGGGTTTCTCCTCCTGCACAGAGGTTAAAGAGGCAATGGAGCATGCCTTTGATAGTAAGGAAGTAAAGACGGAGTGATCGAGGAGGCAGGAGGCAGAGGCCTGATCGGGTTCTGCCTCCTCCTCGTCTGACATGGGGGTATCTGCGACATCTAAGTCCTCGGACTCCCCCTCCCCCATCTGGGATGAATCCTCCGAGATAACAGATTCCGGAGCTGGAGAGTAGTCCTGCTGAGGGGGAGGACCAGTGGGAGGAGAGGGACCTGAAGGGGAACCTGTGGGATCCTTGGTGGACTCATGAATTGTGTGAAAGCGTGCTGCATGAAGGCCTGGAATTGGGCCTATGACCATGCGGGCCCCTGGGCCCCAAGGGTTGCGCCTACCAACGCTGGGGCAATAGCCACTTGGGGGCCCTGCTGAGGAGGAGGGGAGGAGTGAGAGGGACCTGCCCGTTCGGTTTCCCCCAGAGGAGTGGTAGTCCAGGCAGCATTTGGTTGGGGAGGCTCCATAGTATTGGTATCCAGTGAGGCAGGGGGAACCGGATCGGCCCCACTGGATAGGAGCCGCTGTGCTTTGGAGAATTCCCTCTCCAATGCCTGATGCCTCCTCGAGGCCACTCGCTCCGCTGACTTAGAGGTCTCCTTGGAGGTAAGATGCTTGGTCTTAGCCTTCTTCTTACCTCCTGTATTTAAATCAGTTGCCCTGCGCTTTGGTTGCACGGTGGGAGCACCTGAGACCGGTGTAGTCATTGAGGAGGGACTGTCTGCCATTACCACTAGTCAAGCCTGCAGAAGGGTGACTAGTGGGAGGGAATTGGAACCTAAGGCCGCAGAACAATGTTCAGGGAGGAGACGCAGCCGCCCCTCACTCTGAATCCAAATGAGGCGAGGCAGATCAGCTGGACAGGTTGTAGGCCTGTCCTATAGGCCGTGTGGCTAAAGGACACGGCTATAGTAAACAGGCGGCCTGCGAAAAACACTCACTCCTGCCGGGGCCTAGGTAGCCAGGGCCCACGGGGTACTGCCTCCAGCAGCCCTGGAATGGGTGTGTTTTATGACCCCTGCTGTACCTTGGTGAAGGAGGGGGTAGGGAGCCTACAGAAAAGTATGACCGGCCGGGCGTTCCTGTGCTGACGGAGGGCGCCCGCCGATGGCCTTGGACGCCGGGGATTCGCATTGGAGGCTGTCCCTGGTCGGGACTGACACTTTAGGCCAAGACGAGGGGTTCTGCGGACTGGGCCTTGCAGGCCTGAGATCAAAGATGGCCACCGCCCGGGTACCTGGAGTGACGGGAAACTGAGACCATGCGGTCCTAAGATGGCGGCCGCCTGTTTCCAAGCTCCTAAGCTATGGAGAGAGGTGATTTCCTCCCCCCCGAAAAACAACGGCCCCGGGGTGAAGGGAGTGGCGCGAAGCGAAGGCTCGCTCTCACCGCTCTCCCCCCCACCAGTTTACTTGCGTGTGGAAAGGAAGCAGAGTGCGCGATCCTCGACAACGGAGCCCCGTGTCCGGATCAGGAGTCCGCCGGCGTCCACTGTGCCTCCTTGCCGGTTTTGCTGCGGCGAGCCCAGTGGTCTGGAGGGACCCCGGAGAGGCTCGAGGTGGCTGCTGGCTTTCCCGCCAGCTTCAGCTGCTGGGGATGTCCGTCGTTGTCCCCGTGCCTCTTGTCGGTTTGCTGCAGCGAGCCCGGCGGTTTGGAAAGCCCTGGGGAGAGCGGAGGTGGCTGCTGGCTTCCCCGCCGGCTTCCTGCTGGTGGGGATTGGTCCGTGCTGGAGCCGGCTGGCTCGAAAATCAGGACTGGATTGCTAATCCTGGATGGATCTAAGATTTTAAAAAACCTAAATTTGAAATATTTTTGGAGTTTGCTTGGTCAAATTTGAGATTAAATCAAACAACTACGGAGCCAACCAAAAAGGTGTCTGCTCTGAGCTCGAGACTAGGAAAAAACTGGGAGACACGCCCAGGGGAAGGCGTGGCTAAGGCTTTTTTCCTAGTCTCTCTGAGCAGGAGGGCTGAAATAACCCAATCCAGTGGATTCTACATCCACCATGCTGGAGAACAGGGGTGTCAAACTCAATTTCACAGAGGGCCACATCAGCATTGCGGTTGCCCTTGGAGGGCCGTGTGGGTGTAGCCAGCGTGGGTGCAGCCTACTGGGTGGGCATGGTCAGTTCTATATCATTCGCATCAAGGAGGCCTGTGGGGGCCTGGGCAGGAGTGGGACAGATCTGAGGGTCTCTGGCAGAAGGGAGTGGGACCAGAACAAGTACCCTGGGTTGACAAAATGCCAAATCCAGTCTGAACATCTGGCTGACTAATAATAATAATAATAATAATAATAATAATAATAATAATAATAATAATAATAATAATAATAATAATAATAATAATAATAATAATAATAATAATAAAGTTGGAAGGGACCTTGGAGGTTATCAAGTCCAACCTCCTGCTCAGGCAAGTAACCCTAAACCATTTCGGACAAATGGCTGTCCAGTTCCTTCTTTAAAACTTCCAGTGTTGGAGCATTCACCGCTTCTGGAGGCAGGTTGTTCCACTGGTTAATTGTTCTAACTGTCAAATGAAGTTTCTCCTTAGTTCTAGGTTGCTTCTCTCCTTGATTAGTTTCCATCCGTTGCTTCTTGTCCTGCCTTCAGGCACTTTGGAAAATAGCTTGACACCCTCTTCTTTGTGGTAGCCCCTGAGATATTGGAACATTGCTATCATGTCCCCCCTCGTATAACTGAAAGCTTCCACTGGCACCATTGGAGCCTCAAGGTTTTCTGAAATAGACTGGAGGCTAAAATTCAGAAATAAACCTCCATTTGATAATGAATGAGAGACACTTACAGATATAGAACTTTTATTATACACATTGGAAAACTACAACATTCCATTATTTTTTGACATAATCGCCATTCAAATTGAAGGACTTCTTGTAATGTATTACAAGGTTTGAAATACCTTAATAGTAGTCACTTGGCGCCAAATCTGGCCTATGGGGGGGATGATCAAAAACATTGCAATGGAACTGCTTCAAAGGTTCTTGGGTAAATCTAGCAGTGTGCGGGCGAGCATTATCATGAACCAACACATACCGGAAGTCAGCATGGCCCAATGCTTGTTATGGATGGCTCGTCTGAGTTTTCATAACTTTTCACAGACTTCTGAATTAATGGTCAAATGATCTTCATTAGCAGTATTCTTTTGGCAACTTCACATTTGGCGGGATTTTCTATGACATCGCTTCCGGTGTTGTGTTGGTTTACGATAATGCTTTTTGAGGGGGGGAAAAAGCAATACCTACTTCAGCAAAATGTTTAGTCCCAGAAACTAATATTTTGTGAAATGTTAGTTACCCTAATAACTTGATGTTCATTACCTAAGAATTGTTTCAATATAATAAAGTTCTTTTTTCTGTAAGAATATACAAGCATCTAGGCCAGAGAGCCCCAAACTTTTGGGCACCATTGACCAGTTCCATGGAGAAAGCTTTTTTTCCATGGACCAGAGAGTGAGTGGTTTTGTGTGCTGCCTGTATCCCACAGATGGGGCTTTGCTTGTTTGTGCAGACCAGTTGCTGGCATGCCACGGACGGGGGGTTTGGGACCCCTGATCTAGCCAATATAAGAGATTATCATTCCCAACTAGCATGCATTTTTAACAAACAAGATTGCCTTATAGCGACTCAACTTGTTGGAATTTTCCAGAGATTCAGACAGCCTTTTCCCAGTCCCACTAGAGATTTCCACTAGAAAATTCTCCATGCTAAAGTATATGCTCCATTAAAATTTGAATCAATTCCCCAGATGACTGCTTTTATAAAATTTAGAATGAAATAAAATATTTATCCCTTTTGCAAATCATTAAGATCTAGCCCAAGGCACAAGAGAAACTATAATTCAATTCCCCTTCTTCATTTCCCAGACCTCTCTAGCCGTATCATCAAAGGTGCCTGCCCAGCACAGGAAAAGTATGAGAATTTACACAAACTAATCAAAGAAGGTGTAATATGCACTTCTCCAAGGAAGCAGATTAATTAAAACTAATAATTTTACTTTATTTTAATTTTATATTTATTTCAGTGCAAAATAGCAGCAGAAAATGAGTCTTATAGAAATGCAAGCAATACTGCCCCAAAGATAATTATGAATGCCTGCTCACACAGATATAATACTATCAGCATCAATAATAATCTAAAATAAATTGGAATTGGTTAGTCCATACAAAGTTATTGTTTTGTTAGTTCTATGGCAGTATGTAAATACTTCAAAAATGGATGTCCTGGTACAAAATACTGTCCCATAACGCACAAAAATGGGGCTGTAAGTCAGTCTGCTTTTCTATATTCTTAGAAAACTGTCTTTATTGTACACAACAGCTTTGTGTTCCAAATATTTCTGGCATGGATTCAACTATGGGAGCAATTTCCCTTCTCCTCCAGGCCATACTGACTTCCACTACAAATATATAGTAAAAATGCTGAAGGCTTTCAAGTCCCTGCTAAAGAAAAAGCCATTTTGTGACTTAAGTAAAAATGCAACACAGAGCAACTATCTTTCTACTGGACATACCTTTTAAGGAGGGGCAAAGATTCCAGTACTTTTTAAATTAATTCCAGAAATTAATTAATTCCAGAAAAAGTTATACAATTTCATTTATACCTTGCTAAGAGTATTGCTTCTTGCATATAATTTCCGACTGCAAAACTGTCAACTGTGCCCCACAGGGGTGCGGGAAGGAAAAGTACTAAATTTCAGTGGATACCCTTTGCATAAGAGTGTGTTTCTTATCAATTTAGGTGAAATTGATTCTTTCCAAATTGGTAATTTAAATCTGGCACAATGTCTCAGAAAGCAGATGAAGGCTGCATCATTTGATCCTTATTTTTGCTGTATCCAACTCCGAACTCTTTGGAGGGAAATGTCACAGAAATGTCAATAATGAATCAATAATAAAAAAACACTTAGGGCATTCTAGAATACAGCAAGATAGTCAGTCAATCCAAAACAACCCAGCCTTTGATTATTTCAGGAAATGTCAACTGTTAAGTGATGATGGTCAAAAATGAAGTTTGTTTCTCATCATTTCTGGGCAGAAGAAACCAAAAAAATATATAGCTTGACTCCCAAATAAGAGTTTAAAGATTTTTTAAAAATTCCAATATACTAAATATTTTAAAACTCTCAACAAAATAATGAGAAAACCCTGCCCTTAGGTTTGATGTAGCCACTCTACAGGTAGTCATCAACTTAGGACCATAATTGAGTCCAGAATTTCTGTTGGTAAGTGAAACACTTATTAAGTGTGTTTTGTCCCGTTTTACGAATTTTCTTGCCACAGTTGTTAAGTGAATCACTGAAGTTGGTATATTAGTAACATGATTGTTAAATGAAACTGGCTCCCCGCTGACCTGGCTTGTCAGAAAGTCACAAAAGGTGATCACATGATTCCTGGACAGTGCATCCGTCATAAATACGAGTCATCTGCCAAGCATCTCAAATTTGATCATGTGACCATGGGGGATGTTGTGATGGTCATAAGTGAAAAAAATAGTCATAGGTCACTTTTTTCAGTGATGATGTAACTTTGAACAGTCACCAAATGAACTGTTGTAAGTCGAGGACTATCTGTATATCACTGCCACCTTGATGGTCTTCAACTCTCCTATGTTAAATAAGCTTCTAACTAGTAAATAATTTCTCACACTGTCCTATGCAAGATATGGCTGGACATCTTTTTTGCACAATCTTACAATTTCTTTTCCTCCAAATGCAAAATTATTTTGCTATTTTTCAGAATGTTCTAAAACTTAAGGATGGGAGGCATTTTGCCTTAGGAACTGACTTATTTATTTATTATTATTATTTATTAATTAAATTTTTATGCCACTCCTCTCCGAAGACTCGGAGCGGCTAACAGCATAAATAAAACAACATTTCAGCATTTTAAAACAAAAACCAAAGCTAAAAAGCGTTTAAAAAGACCCCAAACACATTCATCATTCACACACAATCACAGTCATCCCCAGGCCTGCCGGCATAAATAGGTTTTTAGATTCTTTCGGATGGCCGGGAGAGTGGGGGAAACGCGGACTTCAGGGGGCAGTTGGTTCCAGAGGGGGGGCGCCACAACAGAGAAGGCCCTCCCCCTAGGACCCGCCAGACGGCATTGTTTCGTTGACGGGACCCGGAGGAGGCTGACCCTGTGCGCTCTCACTGGTCGAAGGGAAGTATGTGGCAGAAGACGGTCCCGTAAGTATCCTGGTCCAGTGCCATGAAGGGCTTTATAGGTAATAACCAACACTTTGAATTGCGCTCAGAGACCAATAGGCAACCAATGCAGCATGCGGAGAGTTGACGAAATGTGGGCACAACGTGGAAGGCCCACAATTGCTCGCGCAGCTGCATTTTGCACTAATTGTAGTCTCCGAACACTCTTCAAGGGTAGCCCCATGTAGAGAGCATTGCAGTAGTCGATCCTCGAGGTGACAAGGGCATGTGTGACTGTGAGTAGAGACCCCCGATCCAAATAAGGGCGCAACTGGTGAACCAAGTGAACCTGGGCAAATGCCCCCCTTGCCACAGCCGACAAATGATGTTCCAATGTCAGCCGTGGATCGAGGAGGACTCCCAAGTTGCGCACCTTCTCCGAGGGGTTTATAACTTTACCCCCCAGGGTAATGGAAGGACAGATTGAAATGTCCGTGGGAGGCATCACCCACAGCCACTCTGTCTTGTCAGGGTTGAGCCTCAATCTGTTAACACCCATCCAGACCCTCACAGCCTCCAGACACCGGCACATCACCTCAACTGCTTCACTGATTTGGCCTGGAGTGGAAATGTACAGCTGAGTATCATCAGCATACTGATGGTATCTCACTCCATGCCGATGAATGATCTCTCCCAGTGGCTTCATGTAGATGTTAAAAAGTAGGGGGGAGAGAACCGACCCGAGGCACCCCAGAAGGGAGTAACCTAGAGGTGGACCTCTGACCCCCAACACCGACTGCGACCGACCAGAAAGATAGGAGAACCACCATAACACGGTGCCCCCCATTCCCAATCCCTCCAGCCGGCACAGAAGGATACCATGGTCGATGGTATCGAACGCCGCTGAGAGGTCAAGAAGCACCAGGAAAGAGGACTGGCCTCCATCCCGGGCCCGCCAGAGATCATCCATCAGAGCGACCAAAGCAGTTTCGGTGCTGTAGCCGGCCTGAACCCGGATTGCAGAGGACCCAGATAATCGGCTTCCTCCAGAGACCGCTGGAGTTGAAATGCCACCACCTTCTCAATAACTTTTCCCACAAAGGGGAGGTTAGAGACCAGACGATAGTTGGTCAGAATTGCTGGATCCAGGGAAGGCTTCTTGAGGAGGGGGCGCACGAGTGCCTCCTTCAAAGGAGCCGGGAAGGACCCCTCCCTCAAAGAAGCATTGACAATCTCCTGGATCCAGGTACGTGTCACCTCCCTACTAGCAAAAACCAGCCAGGAGGGACACGGGTCCAACAAACAGGTGGCGGAACTCACAGCTCCAATGGCCCTGTCCACTTCATCAGGAGTAACTTGCAGGCACTGTGGCATTGTTTTCAGTGTTCAGCACCCATTTCTTTGACCATTTCACAAAACTGAAAATGGGAGAAGGGCCATTTTAGTTTTGTTTTTCAGATGCAAAAATGTTTTGGATGGCATTGATTCCACATCTATTTCATCATTTTTTTTCTCCATATTCAGTGAAAGAAGCCTTTATTTGGAAAGAGGAATGTTATTTTACAGAAATTCGCATCTTGGCATTCTCATTTTGATATTCTCTGTTCTTAATTATGTGTGGCTCCAAGAAAACTAGTTAAAAAGATTTTGCAAAGCTGGCTAATTAAGGACCGCGAAAAAGAATTCGAGTTAATTTTAGTTTGGTTCCTCCAATAGAATCAGCAAGACAAATAGGTTATAATGATTATGATGAAACTTATAAATAAAGTTAAAATGTGGTTTACCAGCAGCCTTGTAATCTTTCAATTTAACAAAATCATTTCAGAAAACTCATATCTCAAGAGAGCATTACTATTAACTGTTTGTTCTAAACAGTTTCCATCATCCTATTTACTATACACATTGCTCTAAGAAAAGCATTCAGCCTTGAGATCTACTGTAAAGATTTCCTATAGCCTCTAGAACAGGGCTTTTCAACTTTTTCACCGATTGTACCACTTTTAGAATATGGCAACATTCGAGTACCACCAGTCACCTAGTGACGTGTCAAAAACTTAATGACCAAAAAAAAAATATGGAAAAAAGTGATAAAGTACAGGTAGTCCTTGACTTACAACAGTTTGCTTAGTGACTGTTTAACGGCACTTAGTGACTGTTTACAACGGCACTGAAAAAAGTGACTTATGACCATTTTTCACACTTATGACCGTTGCAGCATCCCAAGGATCATGTGATTTACATTTTGATGCTTGGCAACTTATTCATATTTATGATGGTCACATTGTTCCAGGGTCATGTGATTGCCTTTTGCAACCTTCTGACAAGCAACGTTAATGGGGGAAACTTAACAACCATATTACTAATTCACTTAACAACCATGTTACTAATTTAATCTCTCTCTCCCTAATTTAATCTCTCTCTCCCTAATTTAATCTCTCTCTCCCTAATTTAATCTCTCTCTCCCTTTTTCTTTCTCCCTTTCTCTTTCCCTCTCTCCCTCTTTCTCTCTCCCTCTCTCCCCCCTCTATTTCTCTCTCCCTCTTTCCCTCTCCCTCTTTCCCTCTCCCTCTTTCTTTCTCTCTCCCCATTTCTCTCCCTCTTTCTCTCCCTCTCTTTCTCCCTCTTTCTTTCTCTCTCTCCCTCTCTCTCCTCTTCCTCTTTCTTTCTCCCTCTATTTCTTTCTCCTTCTCTCCCTTTCTTTCTCTCTGTCTCTCTCTCTCCCTTTCTTTCTCTCTCTCCCTCTCCCAGAGGTTCTGTGCCACGGAGGCTTGAGACACAGAGGCGCAGGACGGGGAGCAGCACGATGCCTTGGGAGGCAGCAGGATGGGGGGAGAGGTTATCTGCATCCTGCCGGCCAAACTCTGGAAGCCTGCCTGAATGAAGAATTTTAGGGGGAGTTGAAAGCAAGACAGACTTAGGGCTGTATTAAGACAAGAGATGGCTGCGTAAGGAGAGTGGAAGGGAGGCGAATTCGGGGTGGAGCAGAAAACATGGGGGAAGGCATTAGGAAATAAGCACCAAGGTACATGGTGCCTTGCAAGGGATTCCCAAGTGTTCTGCAATTGTTTTTCCTCTCTCCTCTGCGTGAGAAAAACTTTTCCGGCGTAAATCTGAACCCAGGTGTTCCTGTGAGGTGGCGCAGAAGGTCCTTGGGAAAGGCGAGGACAAGCTTGGTGTTTCCTTTCTCCCAATCCCCTTCCTCTTCTTCACCCCTTTCCCCGGCCTGCCTGCGATCTGAGCTCGCGGCTCCGTGGCTTTTCTTTGCCTAGCCTAGCCAAGCGGGCTCGACATGAACAAGCTGGGAGAAGGGTCAAGGATGACATGCAGGATGGCAAAGGAGACCAGGGCTGGCACCATTCTACCTGCTCCGTGGGCATCCTGACCAACAGCTGAGCGGTTCCAAATTCTGGCCACCAAACAGCTGAGTCCTCTGGGAGGCAATGTGAGGGCCCTGAGGGGTATCACAAGCTTGCGGGGGGGGAAGGAAAAGAAAATGGAAGAGAGTAAGGCTGCAACAGAGAGAGAAGGGGGAAAAGAAGGAGGGGCGGTTGTGATGTTTGCGCTCAGGCCGCGACGTGAGCGGTCTCAAACCCCTTCCTGCGATTTCAAACCCCTTCCTGCTGAGGGAGTGGACGGCTCTGTCTCCTATCAGGCTAGCGTTTGTTGTGAAGTAAGGAGAGGGGAAGGGTGATATGGATCCCGCTGACCTGCGTGCACGAGAAATCAATCCGGTTGCTGCACAATGAGTCTCTGGGGAGGGCAGGGCCTTGCTCTGCGGCTGTGCTCTTCACACGCCTCCTGCAGGGCACATTCGGTAGAATTCGTGCAGGCTGCCGCCAAGCAGCATATTTTCCACAAACAAGAGAGGTGGGAAGGAGCGGAGCGGGGGGAGGAAGGTGGGAGCGGGGGGAGGAAGGTGACACCGTGGGGAGAGGAAGGCGATGCCACGTACCACCAGCCAGATGGTCGCGTAGCTCCAGTGGTACGCCTACCATCGGTTGAAAAGTCCTGCTCTAGAATGTATTGGCTCTGGATCCTAGATGGATATTGTCAAACTTTACTCTTCAAGTAAGCCACCAATCAAGTAAAGATTCTTTGAGGCTATTAAGTTAAATGTTCTGGCTTCTGTTTACCCACTTGAGATTCCAGAGAACATAAAAAGCAGAAATATTGAATAAGTAGCATTAGGTCATTTCTAGCTGCTTGATTTTCTAAGGCAGGAAAGATTCACCTGATAATGTGGCTGGATTAACATCTCTGGAAAGTGCCAATCGACAATTGAATTGTGTGTGCATGTAAGAGAGAGGGAGAGGGAGGGAGAGGGGGAGAGGGAGGGAATGATAGAAAGGGGGAGAGAGAATGAGAATCTTAACTGTTCTCAATTTTGTAATACACATTGGGAAAATCAGATTGCTCCTATAGGATGTGGCAGTCAATTCATTTCTTGACCTTCCCGCGACACATATCTTACCTTCTATGCAATTGCTGCAACTGGACCAACTAAGAAAAAGAGCCACTCTGATGGAAAGATGGACCTGTTCATCCCAAAATCTGATAATCCTCCTCTTTTCACAGTATTTTTTGGTCAACAAAAAAAGTTATCTATACATACATATATTATGTATGTATATATGTATGTATATATAAGTTATATATACATACATACATACATACATACACACACACACACACACACACACACACACACACACACAATTCCTATTTGACATACTAGAAGGGAAACTCCACACAGGACCATGAATCAGAAAGAGAGACAGTGAAGTCTCTTCTGTCCTACCGCAAGTTAAAACCCATCTTGAATTGCTGTGAGTTAAGGTGGATGTTTTATTTTTACCATTACTGACTTTGTTCAATGCTAGAGCACAGCCCTGTGATTTACACCTATATTTCTGCAGAGACATTTTTTCTTTATAAAACTGACAAGAACACAATCGACAAAAAAAATATACATAGATCCTTTTCAAATCTTACAGCACTGCAATCTCGTAGGAAAAACTTTCCATGTCACATTTTTACTCTGCCTCTGGAAGAGGTTTGATTAGTCTGAGGTCCAAGAAGATATTTTGCTGCTAATTCAGTACAGGCAAATGTATACCATTATATATACTACCTATTCTGGCTTTGATCCTGCGGTGGTATCAAAACTCCTTCATTATTTTTCTTTATATATAGCTTGAAAAAGTCAGTATTTTTTCAGGCAGCACCCAGTGCCACACACATGGCTGGAAACAAAGTGGGAGGTAATCTAGAAGAAAAAGGCCACCAAAGGAACCCAGAGCCTAAGAAGCGCACCACTCTGCTTAACTCTCAGGGAACCCAGCCTCCGTGCTAACAATGGATGAAACCACTGGCAAGGAGACTGAAGCCAAAAAACTGCATGCAGATGATTTTAATCAGCTCTATGTATACACTGGTGTGCATAACTGAAGGGGTGGAATACCACAGGCAGACTGAAGACTGCTTCCATCCTCTGCATGGCAGGTATCAGAAAAATTGTGTAGACTGCCCTTCTTTAAATTTAATTTGCACGGGTTTGCCACAATTAACTTCTGCTATGAACTCTGTTTCTGTATTGTTCAAATGGACATGGCAGTGGTGCCAGGAAGTTAAGAACTACCACCCCAGGAGACTTCATACTGGACCAAACTTCATAACTTGAATACGTTACTGAAACTCCCATACCTTACACTGAAAAGTTTAGTTCTGCCTTCTCCATCCTGCTGTTCTAAAAACATCAAATTGACTAAATTCTTGAGAAAGTGCACCAACAAGTGACCCTATGATCTTGATTCCTAATCTGAATCTGATAGGGCTGAAATTAAACAGCCTTGCTTCCTCTATCTCAGTATAGTTTGAAACCAAAGTTGCTAAAAATCAAGCTAACATCCTCTTTACAATGCAGGATACCACGCTAGACAATCCTACCTCCATTAGCAAAATTTTATGCTACATAGGCTAGAGTGACAGTCTCATAAATAAAGCATGTGCTTTAGCACTGAACTACATGCCTGACCGGAAATCATTATTACTTTAGATTACAGTTGTTTAATTTTCATTTGTTAATTCTTTCTGGAAATTCTGTTAAGCTTTTGGTTCAACTCAGCTAACAGAAACAGTTTCAATATAGGTTCTTAAGTATCTTATAGGAAAATATAGTAACCAAGGAAGCTTTTGGTTCAACTCAGCTAACAGAAACAGTTTCAATATAGGTTCTTAAATATCTTATAGGAAAATATAGTAACCAAGGAATTTAATATGAAAAGCAAAAAGTACCAACAGTCAACCAATGACAAACTTATAAGTAGGTTTAATCAAAGTGGTAGCAAAAATAGCAATAAGTGCCATCTAATGTATTTTTCTGGGCCTGTTCTATCCTGGACGGCAGGCTCAATTGTTTTTATTCTTTCCTTTTTTTCCATTCTATTTTTTCGTTTATTCAAAAGAAAATTAAAATACAAAACTCCAAAAAAGACAAAAAATAAGAAAAACACAAAACAGTCAAGACATTAAAAAAGAAAAGAAAAATCTCCACAAAAACATATTATCCCCCCCTCATTGAATACTGATTAATATATTACTACAATATTAGTTCCCACCCCATGTGAAACAGGCCCCCCTCAATTTTTTTAATCTAGTAAATCTATTTGCAAATTATTGTCCTGTCTTTTATATGCTAATGACAAAATAGTTAATAGGAAGAATAACGGTAATAAAAAAGACAAGGTTAAGGTTTCAAAACCCTCTGTTAACAAACTGTTGCCTATGCATACAAACTGTAAACTACTCATAGAAAGTTTTCCACAGCATCTTATCTATCTCAAATCATCCCAAAAGTTAAAAGTTAATTCATCCTGGATCAAATATCCCCATTTATTTCTTAATGCCATCTATTATCATTTGTTGTCCTATTAAATATAACAGATTCAGTCTCCACAGAGGCTCTATCTTCCCAACAACATTCAAACAGAAGTAATTTCTATTTAAGTGTAATAAATCCATTCTTCAATTTTTCTTAATCTTCATAGGAAAAAAGAATTTGTCACTTCTCCATTCAGGCATACTCCTACCAGTAGTATTATAAGGATATGCAGTCTTGAACTTCAAAGACACTCATGGGATCAATAAGGGAATATTTCTTTGGTCTGCAACCTTCAGATCAGAGTCCTTTTGTGAATCTTTATCCAGAACTAAATGTTTCTACATATTTTCTATGACCATTATCGTCTCATCAAATGTTTTTTAAAAAAACATTCAACTAAAAGCTAAGAAAACCTAAGAAAAAACTGTTGGATAGTATTCTTTCCATCTAAATGTTCCATTGTAAGTAATCAGTGAATTCATATTAAAGCATGCCCAGTTCCCTTATGTTGCCCAGTACCCTCATACACACAAAACACTAGGGGAAAGCAGGAACCTACACAGAGATACAACACACAACTCTGTTAGATAGAAAAAAACACAGATGCTTCCAGTGACCTCTGCTAATAAAGGATTGGAAAGAATTCCAAGAGCTGTGTTCTCCATACTTTCTTTAATTAATTTTTTATTTCTATTAATGCAGCCATAGATATTCTGAAAATACAATTATAGAGGATGATACTTAACTCCCCCTTTTTAAAAAAAGAAAACAGAGTTATAAGGGACAGAAGCTTGGCCATGCATGAAAAATAGCCTTATTAAAAATAGCCTATCCTAGTCCACATGACTGGCAATGTTTCTCCAAAGTTTGAGGCAAAAGTTTCCTTTGCATAACTAAATTAATCTTATGAAGATGAACTTATTTAAGATGTTGACTGACTGGCTAAAAATCAGAAGTGATGTGACAAAAATTGTATCATGCCATTGCAACACAGGTTCTGCCTCTTTTGTACATCACTACCAAATATATAGCTTGCATTGGAATAATACCATGATTCTTTTATTATTTGTCCCCTTTCAGCTGATTCCTCTGCTTAAAATAACTTAAACTTAGGCTGCCTAAAAAACAGATCAGTGGGTTTTTAATACATGAACCATCAAGGTAAATAGACTTGGTATAAAGGCCACTGTCTCAGGACAAATACTTATTGTCAGGCACAAAGAACCAAAACCATACATAAGTTGCAGTTAAAAGCTTATACACAAGAATCTAGTCAACTAATATTTGATACTAAGTTGGCACCAGATAAGGATTGGTGGAATTCAAAAGGGGTTGGGCTTAGACTGTTTGTGGTAACAGAATGACTCTAGGCTGTTGACTTGCTTAACTCTGCCCCAGCTCTGCCTCCTCTTGTACATCATTTTCTTATTCTTTGTCAGTTTGTTTTCAAAATTGGCTTTTTGGTTGGCTTATGTCAATTGGTTTTTTGTCAGTTGGTCTTATGTTAGTTCAAAATTGGCTTATGTCAGTTGGTTTTCAATATTGAGAGCTAGTTCGATGCAGTGGTTAGGGCACCAGGCTAAAACCAGTGTGAGTTCTAGTCCCGCCTTGGGCACAAAGCAAGCTGGTAACCTTGGGACAGTCACTTTCTCTCAGCCCTAGGAAGAAGGCAATGACAAATCACTTCTAGAATGTTGCGAAGAAAACTGCAGACATTTGTCCAAACATTTGCCAGATGTCAACACTGATGTGAAAGAATCAAAATAAATAAACTATAAATAAATAAATTCAAAAAACATCTGAAGAATTTTTTAAGACTGGATTTGACTCACTAAAAAAAAGCTGTAGTTTTAATTTTCCTTTTCAATTATTATGCTTTGTTGGGCCCACATTACTATTAAACAAAGTTTTATATATGTTTTGTTTAAAGTAGGTAGCTATGGCCACATGTTTCACCAATGCAAAAGTTTATTTCCAGTTTCCCAAATTCCATCAATCATGTAAGACTTTTAAATGCCATCAAATCTGGTTATTTGAGTAATGTGCAGTCTGCACATCACTTAAGTCTGCAAAGTCTGTAAATAGCTTAAAATTGTACATCAGGCATGGTGCCTCTACGTTTCTAAGGAACGCATTAATAACCTGATTTGTACTTTAACATTCTGTAATTTTAAGCTAATCTGTACCTTATCATAACAAACCTCCATCTTTCTTACAACTTTACCAATCATTAAAAAAATTTTTAACACTGTAATTAAGTGATCTGTCATGACCAAGGTTGCTATTGAAAGCAACAGTTTAAACCGCAGAAGAACATAAAGATGATTAATTATACAAACTAATTCTTCTTTCAGAAACCATTTCTCCAGAAAACATATGCTGATGCCAATCATGAAGAGCATGTCTGTTAGCTTGAATTGTGAAAATAATTATTCCACTACATTAATGCAATACAGGTTTTACCCAGATTTGGTGCTGATCATTTTTTCATTTAGCTCCCTGTACTACAGATAGCTGTAATTATTTCTTAGTCAATCTGCTTTATTTTTTTGTAAAAAAACAAAAACAAAAAACAACTATGGTTTACTTTTGCTTCTGGATAATTAGCATTTTAAATGCTTTTTCTTATAGTCTCTCATTAGGATGCTCTACAATGTTACAAAATTATATTACATGAAATATGCCTTTTAGTAATATTGTGCAGCATGTATGTATAATGCAATATTAATAAAATATTTGTAATGCAATATTACAAAATTCTGTGCACTTAATTACCACTAGAGAATTTCCACCTAGTGTCATTCTTGGAAGATATTTATTTTTGGGACTTTAGATTCAGGAATTTGTTTAGTAAAGTTATCTTAGGTTTCCCTAAAAAAATAGAATCTGGGGATGAGGGATAGATTTTTAAACACATCAGACAAAAAAACGCTGAGATACCTTTCTTAGTTCTATTAAATTTGTGTAGCAGAAATTGGTATTAGTAGAATGTGATAGAGGAATTTTTTTTCTGCCATCTAAATTTTTACAGCACAAGTATGATTACTATTTCTGGGGTTCACCAGAGCCCAACCAATTTTTAAGACAAAGCTTTGTCATAAAGACCTGCTTATTTACTCACATTATTAGGCAATTCTCTTTTATGTATACATTTCAAGTGAAAGATGTATTTGCCTTTAAAGCCGAATCTTAAATATAGAATCCGAAAAAGACTTATGTATGCTAAGTTAAATGTAGAAAGATAAAAGAAATAAATCCAGCTATTTAAACTGAAATATAATTGATATATTAACAAAGAATGATTGAACTCTACAAACCAGTAATCTATATGCTGATTCAGTTTTCTATCCAGAATCAACTTAAAGCACCTGATTGATCTTTTTATTTTCCAATCTTCCAACAAAGAGCTATCTTCTTTAAAGTAGAATCCTCTTGCTAAAGATCAGGACAAAGAAACTAATAGACTAAGTTGTCTTCTTGCTGGCAACACTTTCTTTTGTATGACATTTGAGGAGGGAATGTAAACCTTACAAGCTATAATCATCTTGATCACTTATGGGCCAACTAGGAGATCTCCTTAGTGAAAATTAGCTTTACTTATTTTAACAATACTAAGCTGGGCTGTTCACCATCATTTTTACTCCCCAAATGCTTAGTAGCTATTTGAAGGCAATGTGTGTCATATTCTTCACTTCTACTTATCTTGAAATGATAAGAAGAAATAAAAAGCACCATTCCATCTCAAGTTGCTGCAGATCAAACAGCAACAAAATCCCCTACACACACACAAAGAGAGAGAGAGAGAGAGAGAGAGAGAGAGAGAGAGAGAGAGAGAGAGAGAGAGAGAGAGAGAGAGAGAGAGAAGAAGAAGAAGAAGAAGAAGAAGAAGAAGAAGAAGAAGAAGAAGAAGAAGAAGAAGAAGAAAAGAAGAAGAAAAGAAGAACAACAACGTAAAAAAACCCTCAGCACCTTGAATTTTGCAAATTCCATTGGAAAGAGAAGGAGAAACTTGACAGAGTTCATCTGTTTCAGTGGAGCTTTGAAGACTCCCTTACAGGAGTCTACCTGCCTTGGTTCTTGGGCAGCCTGGCATTTGCAAAAGCTGGAAGAGCTTCAGCACAGGTACCATGCATGTCCCCAAACCTCTTCCAATATTATTAGCTAGTACAAATAGGGGAAGAGGCTCCAGTGCATCATCACATTTGGAAAATGTCCACAAGGCAATTTGTGTGCAACAAAACAGAAGTATTTTAGTTAAATTACTAGAAAAGGACAATAAAGATCTTGCAGTAAGTGTTATGCACCTACTGCAGAAAGTATAGAAGAATTTTTACAGGGGATGCTGTACAAAGGGTACAATGATATTTCTACATATGCTTTCAAATGCAAACAGTAATCTTTCCACAACTCTCAGATAACGCCATTATTGTTGGTCCAGAATTTCACAAAAATACCAGGAATCTGTCTCCCCAGCTCCCCACTCCTGTTTCTTTATTATTCTGGGGGATAATCAAACTGGTTCTTGCTTAGAGAACATGAATGATATCCATCTTCAAAAATGGTCCAAAATTGATGGAGATGCCTTGTAAAGTGCCATGACTCTGGAGGGAACGGAATTGAAGGAACTAAAATAATATGTGAATTCCCACTGGAGATCTGCCACATACCCACAGTTGCATAGGAAATAAAGGTAATCCTCGACTAACAGGCATTGGTCACCACTGACATTATTGAAAAAAGTGACTTACAACTGGCCTTTACAACATTTGCAACATCACCATAATCATATGGTCAAAATTTGGGCACTTGGCAACTGGCATGTCTTTATGCTTAATAACTGTGATGATTCACTTAAAGACTATTTGCAAAAAGGATCCTAAAATCAGATGTGAATCACTTAATGTCCACATTATTGAAGAGTGGAGATTCTGGTCTCAATTACACTGTAAGTCGAGATCTGTGCTGCAAAACAGATTTTCAGCATTTTCTTTGAAGCAGGAGATGAGCTAGAAGTCAATCAACTTAGCTGCAGAAGAGACAGATTAGCCCCAGAAAAACACAGTCATACAAGAATAGAAGATCATTCTAGTATCATAGTGAGGATAGAACTTAAGTCACCTAGGTGCAAAATCCCATTCTACAGATCAGTTAATACAAAGGATGTTAATACATGACCCAACTGGATTCTGATTTTAACTTCCATTTCTCATGTATTTTGTATTGGGCTCTAACTGTGCTTCTCAAGTGAAGAGAAAAATATAGACATCAAAACACACAACATAGATAAAACATAAGATAATTCAATTTTAATGGCTGATCCAAAAAAGATGCACATTATATCTCTAGTAGCTTCAAGTATGAGAAGTCAGCCATATCTCCAACCTGTCTAGACTCCAGACAACAGACATGAAGAGATTATACTGTCAATTCAGGTATTTCTAGTGTCTGCCAGATCACTCAGAATGAGAAAAAATTATATGTATATATTTCAGAAAACCCACACCCAAATCTCAATAATAAATAAATAAAGCAAGTGTCCTGCCAGTGCCATAGCAAAAATTTAATGACTTCAGACAGTTTAGCAATTATGATAACAATATACCAAGATGTTTTGCAGTCATTTGCAAGCAAAAGCGGCTCCCAAGAAAGCATGCACAAGCCAAAAATATGAGTCATGCTCAAGCAATTTTGCTATGGGCCATAAAATCACTTTGTGTAAGTTAAACCTAAATCTGTATATATTCTATAATATTTCCCTACTGTGGGGAGGCGGAGATCTCAGTAGACTATCACAGATAATGACAAAAAACAAATTCTGTCTATAAAAGCTGATTGCTGCATAAGTCACCCTTAACTGTTCCAGGAACAGTAATGCAGATGGTATACTTTATGCTGCATTCAGCAACAAAGAGACACAGTCCATCAAGCACACACCATACTGACTTCAATTTGTTTCAATTTTAGCCTATTGTAGGGAAGAATTCAGAGCTGCACTGCCACATGGTTTATTCAGCTTGCTAATTTACATTATATTTACTCTTCACCCTACAGCTTACTCTTCTTCACAATTTTCTTTCATCCTTACCTACCGTAGTATGCACATTTAAGCAACAGCATTATGGCCCATTTTATTCATTATTTATAAGAAAGATAATAAAATGAAAGATGGTTGTAGACTAAGAAATCTTTTACAAATATCCTTCCTACAATGTAGAGAAAGCATTTTTTTTTCAACTTCAATATCCATATGTATTCTGGAGATGACAGTGGTGGCTTACTATGAACACCATTGTATAGCTTATATACAATAAAGTTCTGGAATGGCTAAAAAAAAGCATCTATTCTAATGAATCTTTGGGGTAAAATACCTGTATTCCTGACTTTTACACATTACTCTTCGGACAATTTCATTGTATAATCAGAGTTCTATGAGTATGAGCAAAGAATACCTAAAACAATATAATTTCTCTATTCAACAATTCTTTCAGTGATTACATTAAAAAAGACAGACCTACTACTTCTCTGATATTGTGTCTCAGCTGTTTAATATTTCAGAAACTTTTTTCACAGTTTAACTTTTTGTGAGTTGAGGATAAGTTGGTAAAATGTGAACGTTTTCTCTTATTTAGGTACAATTTGGAAGATTGTTTAGAGGGATTTTGTAGGCAGCACGTCAAGGAAATATAAAATAAAACTTTTCTCCATTCTGCAGTCTAGAAGCCATTATTTCAGTTACTTACAGAACAAAAAGGGTCTACTGATTACATTATTAATCCAACCAATTATGTTCTGAATGTATTGCCCACAGAAAGAAGACAAATAATTTTATATGCATGTTTAGAAACAGTTGCAATCATTCAAATGGCAATATAATCAAAACTCCCCATGATAGTAAGGAAAATTAATACCTTTTAATGATTTATTAATGATTTATGCTATACTTATAAATAAAATCAATCAATACATTTTTTATATTCGCTTAACTTTGGATTACATATATAAAGCCATAGTAATTTTGGCCTGGAAGATTTGGAGTTATACCTTGATATATCTAGTTTGACACATCTAAACTAGTTGGGAGAAGCCAAATGTAAGCAAAGATTATCTTATGCAAAATAGGGCATAGGGATATGATGTCCCAAAGGCTTCAAAGATGAGTATTTCTTTAGAGAGAAAAAAGGCCTTGGAGTATAAAGCAATCAATCAGAATCTATCTAAAATGCTAGAAATGGTCATTGTTATTAGCTCTATGTCTCATTTGGAAATCTTCATTCAATGTAAAGAAAGACAGATGCTTCCATTCTGTAGTAGGTATGTATGCAGCACTTATAGAACATGTAAAATCAATTCTTTCCAGAAGTCTGCAGAAAGAAAGACTAAAACTAAACAGCAAGTCTTTCCAAGAAGCTGATTGGCCTGGCTGTAACTTATTTTATAAAACTAAAAGGAAGCACTTTTTTGAGTGCACTGATATCTTGTGAATTTGGAAAAACATGGAAGTTCAATTAGGGTAAGAACCTATTTAAAAATATTAAAGAACTCTTTTTTATTGCATACTTCTGAATGAATGAAATCAAGGTGTTATATACATTTTAAAATGAAGTCAATGGTAATAAACAGCAATCAAGTTAGCAGCATTAATAATTAGCCATGAACATATTATCATCCATTTAAAATGTGCTGGGTATATCTTTTGAAATTTATCTTAGCAACTGTAGCATAAGGAACATTTCAAGTACTTGTATACTACAAACTGAAGTTCCCCTGGTTTCACAAAAGGACTGATTTCACATTGCATCAGATAATTATGCCTCTGAACTGATACACTAATTTAATTCCAATATTAGGATCAAGGTCAAGTCTCTTTTAATTCAAGCTTAACTCCCGATAATTACATGACCACTTCCATGTAATCTGCATGACAGTAGGATTTATTATTGCCTTCTTCCTGGTTGTTGTTTTCTTCACTTCTCATTCTAGCCCTTTGCCATTCCTTAGTGGCCTTTTATCTCATAAGTGCTTGCAAGGCATCAGGAAAGGCAAGCAACAAAATTTTAGGATGCAAATATATAAGGATTATGTTTGTGTGTTGTATCATCATGAGCATTATTATCTTTCAATCATTATGGCTTCCTGTAGAAATCTTTGTTCCATTCAAATATTAAGCAGGCTCTGCTTAGCTTCCCAAACCAAAGTTCACTGCACGAATATTCATTGAAAACCCATTACAAAACATCCAAATATTTATAAAGATTAAGTACCTCTCCAACATCATAGATCCAGATTCGTCCTTCAGAGTCGCCAACTGCTACTTCTTTCCCAGCCTGACTCCAACGGACACGGTTGAGAGCAGAAGTTCCTTCAATGGTCACACTAGCTGTTGGAACCTATCAAAGATATTGTAATATGGATGAGGACATTTATAAAACATGTATGCTGTAAAGGAATTCATTGTCTTTTTTTTTTTATAATAAAAATTCTTTTATTAAAACAATCGACATTGGACATAAAAAACATATTATGCAGCAATCATCATGACACCTGGTATACAATACTAAGTATTAGTCTTTGAAAACGTCTGAATTAGTAAGCCTTTTCCCCCCTCCTCGCGTCTAGCCTCAACTATACTCCTGTTACATTTTATTTGATTGGTGTTTCTCCTATCTGTTTCAATATTAGTGTTTTACATGAAGAATATGAAAAGAGAAGGAAAGCAGAGTAAAACCAAACTTTAAATGGCAGAAATTCTTATTGACAATACATGGACACCAAGGGACACAAATGTTTAAGTTGCATTTTTTTTTTTTAATCCAAGCTTGGAGACATGCTAAAACCAGCACAGTTTTTTTTTTTTTTTTGGTGTGGCCTAATAGATGATCAAAAGATGACTGGAAAAGACTAATGAGCTTACATGTGGTACCAAGTATAAATTGAAAACTGAGAGATCCTATCCTTGTAGGTTTTATATAAACATTTTACTGACCTCAAGCAATTAGTTTAGAGGACACAGGATGAGGTCAGAAATAAACAAATAAACAAAAAAGAGGACTTAAAGCAGGGCATTAATAACTTTCATGTTATTTCTTTAACTTACATCTCATTTTACAAAACTGAGGAACATGTTGTCCAAGAAAAGCACATGAGGAACTGCAAAAGCTAAACTGGTCAAGTCAAGAGCATAGCAGCCATGCAGCACAGTAAACTGGTCTACATATTCTGTACACTGCACAATAACAACTATATGTAAGTATGAAATCTGAAGACTAAAGAATCAAGTGAGGTTTCTGAATTTAAATCAGTTTAGATGTAATACATGTATCAGGTGGAATACCATCTGGATCCTCATGTACACATAGTCTTATTTCCATCGCTTTATAAAATTAAATTATTCGGTAACAAGTAAGCTCAGCATAAATATTTCAAAAATAGATTCAAATTTTAGCTCATAGGTTTGTTAGCAAGATAATTATGAGCAAGATCTACTCAATTTCTTACCAACCAGTAGTCATTGACTGGACCTATAAACTTCAACCTAACAGCAAACATTAAGATAAAGGAAAGGATTGCAAAGTGGGCACACTCAACTTTGATGTCTGCTTTTATGTGATGGAAACAATGTGTTTCTTTCTGAAGCTTTGCCTTGCTTGTCAGAAATTAGGTCAGCCTAACTTTAGGAAGGATAACATTTAATTTTTAGCTGATGCTCTGAGATTCTTTGAAATATTTTCAGCAGAATTTATACAAATAAAAATAGTTTATTAATATTTTCAACAGAAAATATGACTTCTTATTTAAAAAATAACTCAAAGTAGTTTAATTTTTTTAGGTGTCAATGTTTGCTAAATACTTGAAAAGGACTTCTATAATTAAGAAGCAATTTTTTTGTATAAATTTGCATTTAAAATCACACCCTACTAGAGTATATATTAAGACCATCTGATGGGGTTTCTTTGATAGGTGAATTAAGAGATTACAAAAAGACTTTTTTCAGAAGTCCACAACCAATGTTGGAATACTATCCTTAGGACCAAAATTGTCTCCTCCAAAACATCTGATTAAAACCCTTTAACTTTCCCAGGCTTTTCTATTTGTTGAATTGAATTTGTATTGTTTCAATTGGCTTCTGCACTGCTAACATGCAGGCTGGGGAATTCTGGGAGTTGGGCCATATGTCTTAAAATTGCCAAGGTTGAGGAAACACTGTTATAGAATAATATATTATGTTGTGAGTGAAATGCTATCTAAAAATTTAAAAATTAAAAACCTAATTTAAAAATATGCTACAAATTACAATGTAACAGAAACATTAAGCATATGGTTATAGCCCCATAGTTTTGCTCTTCTTAGAATGAAAAAAAGCACTAAAACTGCAATTCAATTTGTAGTTGAACCACTAAACATACATAGGTAGAACTAGAGTTTGAAAAAAATTGTTATTTGTGGAGAAATTATTAAAACAAGTTTATTTAATTTTAAAGCATATAATTTTTGTTTACATAAATCCACACAAATTAGAACAATGCTCCAAATATTTTGGGTATTCTACAAGGATTTCTGGTTATCAAAATTTAGCATCCAAATGTAAAATGAATATCTATCTGATATTCCCAGCTTTCTCTCCTGAAACTGTGGAATCCATCATTAATGTAAATCAAACAGAAAATTCTTCTCATTTGAGAACAAACAATGGAACCCAAGAGTAGACAGCTCAGAAGAATTGAATGAATCATTTCATAGCTATCCTTACATAATCCTGAAATCCAATTTTTAAACAATTTTAATTATTAATTCTAGTCACATAAAGGCCAGTTTAGTGTTGTAGTTAAGATATTCACCAGAAACCAGAAGGCTGTGAGTTCTAACACTCCCTTATGCATGAAATCTAGCTCAGCGGCATTGGGTTAGACACCTCTCAGTCAAATTCACCTCATAGGATTGTTACTTTAGGGAGAATAAGATGTAAGATTATTAAGTATGTTTGCTGCCTTGAGTTGACCAAACATATATTTTAAAACAAGGTGAGATAAAAGACTAATATAACAATAGTAATAATGTATTATTTCTAATATGAAATAATTGGTAGACAAATGCTAACTACATTGGATACATATTTAGGATATAATTTATGAAATCATTTTATATCATGAAAATTACATTCATGAAGAAGACATGAATGTAACTAAAAATTATATTTATAAGGAGGCATGAATGCAGAATTTTGTTTTAGCCTCAAATGTAAGAAAATATAATACTGACTAACATTTTTTCTCAAATCATGCCATTTTAAATATATAATTACTGACTTCATTAATTAAGCTATGAACTTGGAAAGTTGCTGTTTATTGTCCCAGGGAGTTCAACACTGAAGTTTCTTCCAAGAGTTGCAGGAAGAAGCTTTTCCAGGACCTTTTTGTAAATACACTGAATGTTTAGGGCCCATTTTAAAATCATGTGTACATCTATAATCTGTTCCTAATTAGCTTTACCATTATTTACATGAAGTGCAAATAAACTTCTAGGAACAAAGCTCCTGTCATTTCAAGTTGTGCTATGGATCGGTAGGTTCACTACACTCAACTGACAGTCCATATTGCATATCTCTGTCACAATAAAAACACACAAAGTGGCACCTTACAAGTTATATAGTGCCAACACTCTTGTCTGCAATTGAGCTGCATCAAAATATTCAGCTTATCAATAACTTGATCCCAAACTTGTGGAAAAACAAGTTCAATTTAAATCATTGGGACTGATGTGCAAGACTAGTGCTAAGATTTTCAAAATTCCCAATGATTTAAACTGGAAATTTGAAAATCATAATATCAGTTCTAAAACAATGTCTAAGACCCCGCATTTTTATCACAAAATTATAATGCTAACTAACTTACCTAACAATAATTTTGCCTGTTTATTAAACAGCTTAGTCTAATAAAACTGTAATGTTGCAACCATGTTATTAGTCTAAGATAAATCCTTCTATCTAGTAACAAATGATATTTTTCTGTAATTATAGATATGTAGAACTAAAAACTAAGTTATTAAAGCTAAGGGAATGATTCAAACTAAAGTGCTGTTTTCTTTAATTTTATTGGGAGTGATCTAAGTTTAGGACTGGCTTTGCTTTATCTCTGAAAGTGATGCCCAATGCGCTTAACTCTGCCTGAATTGTGGCCCAATACTTCTCAGGAAATAAAACCATTGTTTTGTAGTTTTAAATTGCCAGGCAAAGGATCAAAAGGAAAATCGCTTTCAGTTGTTAAAGCATTTTCTCCTTGGTTGCTACTGTAGGTCTCTGATTAGTTTTTACTGGCAACATGCTTGTATTGAATTTATTCCTGCTGGTGTCCTAACAGGGGAAAAAAGAGGAAAAAAAATCCTGACATTTCTTCATCTAACATACACTAGCAGTCCAAATTAAACAAATGAGATTAAAGTAAATTCTATGGCTATATTCTTGTTAATTTCACAAACTCCTTTGCCCTGATCAAAGAACAATTTCAACATCCCTATGTAAAGAAGGCTTGCTGTGTCACTTGAAAAGGGTACGAATTTCTTCCCATTTATTTTAAAATCAGCAAGATTGGCTCTTAAGAATTTTTAGAATATTACCAGTTAAATCTCCTAACAATAACATCTGTAAAGATGTGTTCCCTCTTCCAAATAGTCCCTTTACCTCAAAGTAAAAACTGAAGGAGAAAAAATCCTCCCTATTCAGCTACTTTATAATTAAGCTGCCTCTGAAACTTCCTGCTAAGAGCACTTCAAAAGACCTACAGTCTCTAGTTGACAATCCAGTTTTCAGGATTTGTCCTTCCTTACCTGTCTTACATGAGTTACAGCCAAATAAGTAAAAAAAATGTGTATTTTCTTTCTGCTATGAAATGCATTACAGTGATATGAAAGAAAGACTAAATAAAAAGTGAAAAAGAAAATAATTAACCTATTGCTTTTGCTATATTTGCTGAGTTCATTCTGTGCTATACCTCCACAAGTACATAAATTCACTCATCTGCCCTTCACATACCACCCTATTCATTAAATTTTGTCTTGCCTTGTTGCTGCCTCACATTTGTATCATACCAATGCATACTCTGAATTTTCTGTTCTTGCTATTCAGCTATTCTTCTGCAGCTACAAAAGTGAAATGAATTATCATCATTACTTTCATATAGTTGCTTTATAGGCCTCCTTGCTTTATTCTGCATTACCTTATTATTATCTTACAGCTTTGTCAGAATTTCAACTAACAATCACTTCAAAAATGCATGTGTTAGTTCGTATGAGGTAATAGTTATCAGAACTCAAGTTTAAACCTTGGTTGTGGCGTTGTTGAATGGCAAGCATGTTCTTGCAAAAAAAAGGGGAATAAAAGATCCAAGAGACTATTTCTGTAAAAATAAAGAATATGCACTCTTATTTCACAGTGGGGAAAGAGAAAGAACTGCACATCTTTTGAATTCAGAATAAAAAACATGAGCCAAATAAAGAACAGAAAAAACAATTATAGCAAAAATATTGATTTTCATGTACCAAATGTATCATCCCAAATTCTTCCTTTTTATTATCTCCCATTTCAGCTCTTCCAAAGCTAAATAGGCAACAATATTTTCTCTATATGGTTCACTTTTTATATTTCTGGCTGCTATTGGATTAGAAATTTTCACTTTTATATTTTGAAAATTTAATCTCAAGAGAATCTTGCAAAGAAAAGTGTGTGTGCTTCAAAAGAGAAAATATATATTGCACAAAAAGGTGAAAGCTTTCAAAATATTTATTTAGAAAATGTATAACCCACATCTCAGTTTAAAAACAAGATTCGCACAGCAGAACATAAATAGGAACTAAATAATAATGGTAACTTAAAGTGTAAGAATAAATTATATTAATTTGTCTTAAACTACAATATGCTTTACACCAGCATGAATAGTTTGCTAAATATGAACTGAGAATATCCCAAGAATATTTATTTTATTATTTTTACTTTTGCTTCAAATAAGCCTTGAAACAATAAATGTGAAATGATAACGTATTGCCTTCAATTAGCCTATGTACATGCCTGATAGATGTGCACATAGTTTCTTGAGAAATCACCTCACACATGAATGAGAGTTTATCCTGGTTTACTTTTCAGAATGTTATCTATTAACTAATAATATCCTAGCTTAGGTCACATCTTTAAATGCAAGATTGTGAAAAAGAGGTTCAGTATCGACTGAAAACCCTTAAGAGTCTGCAAGCAAAGAATTTTGTCCTATGCAGCCTTTTCAAGAAAAATATGAGAAAAAGTGTTTCTTTCTAATCCAACTTGTCTTAATTAACTACTGGTATTCCACCTGTGTCTGCTAGTTGGTTTTTCTATAAAAAGAAGACTAAAAAATATAACTCGTTTATTATAATCATAAATGGAGCTCCCTTCTGCTGCATATGTAAATCAGACCTAATTGCAAGGACGCTAGCCAGGATTTGCACAGAAATTATAATGTGAAAAAATACTATACTTAGTATTAGGTATGTTCATTGCCTTGAGTTATATATTAAAAAATAAAGGATAATAATTAAATAATATGTTTCATCTTTTTAAAATAAGAAATTTTAAATTTTTAAATTTTTTAAAATAGTTGAAAAGAAAAATACTATAATCCATTTACTATACAAAGATACAATATTTTAATTAATTTTCCTCAGCTAATTTTCCCTATTAATCACTGTAAATCTATATTTATTTAGAAGCAATTTTTCCTCTACTTATGTATATTACCATTAAAATGATGTAATTTACATCATTTTATCACTCTACTCCTGGGTTTAGTGCTTCCATGTTCTTTTATTTCCCCCATATTACTGGTACTGTGAAGCTGAGAGAAAGTTCACACATTGCACTAAATCATAGTTTATCTTAGTTTACTGAGTGGCTGGATTCATGTAATATGCTATGAGATAAATTATATTTTATAAATCACAATAGCTGGGTTCACAAAGCCACAGTAAAATTATCCCGTATCAGGATTACTGCTTAATGCTAGTACAAAAAACTACTAGAGAAGTGGTAATAGCCAACATTCAAACAGGGCTGCATATACATGCATCTGTATCCAGGAAGATGTCCCACTGAATTTAGTGGACTAAATATTGACTAAATAATTAAATAGAACCAGGCAGTACTTATATTTAAAATGACAGCCAATATAAATTCCAGAGATTTTAACAAGATTTGATCTCAACCAAATTATCCTTAAACACAACCTTGTACAGGTTTAGTAAGCTTACAGGCCTTCTGAATTAATGAACATGGGCCTAACCCAGTGAGGAAAGGACTAAACAGAACTATTTTGTGGATCTTTTTTCGGGATAATTTTTTTTACAGTGTAATGTTATGCACAGTCACTCAGAAATATATATCCCATAATGCAGTCTTGGATTGAATTCATCCACTGCATAAAATAATGGTTTGCTTAACCATGATACAGAGCAGTCCTCTTCAAGTGAACTATCTTCAAATATGCAGACTGAGATTCCCAGCATTCCCAGTGAAGAATGCCAAGTGGTGAGAATTGTAGAAGATACTCTACGTAGAATGTCCAGGTTAAGCAAGGGCGGTTAGAAGATACTCTACGTAGAATGTCCAGGTTAAGCAAGGGCGGTTTCTTGAATAATTACACTTGGCTGGATTATCGCCAAAATGTCGAGCCATGGTTTGCAAACCAAAATGGCTGAGTTATTATTATAGCACAGTATTAGGTAAAAACAAACTGTTATGTCTTAATATATTGAATCAAACACTGACTTATGTACACAAAGAATTTGACAGGAGACTATGTTTCTTTTTTATCCATGATCCTACATAAACTTCTGCAGTAAAGTAGAAAAATATTAAAGGAAATTTGTCAGAATGCATTGTGCATTTAACACAACCACAAATTTTAGCATGTAAAACAAATAAGTAAGAGTTAATCAACTTGCTCTGAAGAGCTCTGCTCATGTTTCTGGATAAAAAAGTAAGAACCCGTTCTTGAGCTACTGGACCAGTTAAGCCTGCTACTTACACGTAAAGTTTGCAGACCCCAAGTGGGAAGGAAAAATTGTCCTTTATAACATATAGAAGCATGGTTAAATGATCACTACAAAAGTAGTTATTCACTATCCCCAAAAAGCGAATCACTTTTTGTTGCGGTCTACAAACGGATAGAAGTGAGGCTATAGATGCCAGTCTGCATCTCCCATCATTTTGAGCCAGTATAACCTTCCTGAATGGGAACGAAGGGAAATGTAGTTCACCACAAACGGGAAGTTTCCCTAAAGGAATCTGGCACAGTCGAGTGGGAGGAGTAGGTACCGTCGCCCATTAGACGCCAGCCCCTCTATAGAAGAGGACAGCTGCCTTCACGTGGCGCACCGGGCTTCGTGTGGTGATAATAATCGACTATCAATGGCAATGTTTTTCCACAAATCAGCAGAAGCGAGTGTGCAACGGGGGGGGGGTCTTTCCTTCACTTCTGGTAGATTTTCAGGCTATTCGATTTGCCAGAAATAAAAAAGGAATGGTGAAATAAGTGTTTAATTTAAGACACCCTGTATACAGAGATCAGTGAACGGGCTTCCTGCGGGGAAGAAGACGGCTGGGCTTTTTCTTGGAAGCTTAAGGGCATGGAAATCTGGGGCAGGTTTGGGTAGGGCCATGGAAAAGGCAAGGAAAGCGAAAAGTCCTTTTTTTTCCTCAAATGAATGTGCAGCACATGCCACGGAGGGGCTTGGCTTCAGGAAGGCAACGCAGCCCACTTCTCCCCTCTTTGCAAAAGTTTTTTTAAAAAAAAACAATAGGCAAGGAAGTCGCCAGCTCCCTCCACTCCCAAGAACCGATCCTCTCCCCGCCTCACCTCGGTGTCATTATTCAGGTTCCAGAGATCCAATCGGCCCATCCCGTCGACGCAGGCGAAGAGCGCGGGGTGCACAGGGGACCACATGACGTCGTAGACATAGTCGGCATTGTCTTCAAAGGAATAGAGCGGCTTGTTGTGCTGCAAAAGGGGGGAGGGGAAAAAGCAGAGGGAAGGGCAGGAAGACTTCGTGGCGCTACTGCCGCCTCGGGCTGTCTGGAGAGTCTAATTAAAAACTTTGCACATTCAACCAAGTGTCATAAAACTTTCCGCAGATGAAAGGTCCGAGGACGCAGAAGGCGGGCCTGCGGCGGCGCTCTCCCAGGGGGGCAGCCACTGTCCGGGGAGAGGGAGTAACCGTACGAGAAATTATTGGGAAGGGGAAAGATATCCCAGACATTGCATCCCAGACATTGCATACTGTATAGGTAAAGGGTGCTGCTACTGCTACTACAATGCGGAGGGAGTAGGGAAACGCCACCCGTAGTTTATGCTATGGGGTCGACTTGCCTAGTCAGAAAATCTTTCCCGTTCCCTCTTTCACATACGCTCACGCTTACACCCAGAAGTCTTCAGAGAGGCTCCCGCTTTGCAAGGGAAGACGATTACTGCCACCTAGTGCTCCTTGCGCAAAGTCGCAAATAACGCAAACAGCTTGCGCTATTCCCAAACATGCCATCAACTTTTCCTTCTCCTCGTCCCCTCCTCATCAGCTAAATGGCTGAACTCGGTCCCTTAAATTCTGTTCTCTCCTACTCTATACCATCGTTTTCTGCTAATAGAACTGTCTAACCCATCGCCTTAATTTCAAGCGATTCTTTTGTTCTCTCTGTTTTTCTTTTGGTAAGAGCAATGTGATCTGCGGAGTCTAGAGGGGTTTACAAATCTCACCCACCCCCAAACTTGGTATTCGAGATTCTCATTTCAGAAAAGAGGTGGCGAACTTCAGAGCGTGCAGCTGCCAAGAGTGTGGCGCTGCCGCTTGACTTTTACGAGTTTACGCATCATTTCATTTCACAATAGACAGGCGGGCGAGACAAGTTTAAAAGTACATGGGAACTGTAACATATAATTGAGTGTCATGAATTATTCATTATACTTACTTGCTTCTCCTTATTCTCAATTCTGAATAATAGCTTTGCCTAATTTCCAGTTAACAGTAAAATAACATTTAAATGATAATAAAAATTCCAAAAACAATAAAGAAATTAAATATTCTTATTATCCACCACAGAAGCCTAAACAACAGGATTTTTACATGTATTCAGGTGACTGGATGTATATTTGTGTATATCTGTAAATAGGCTGTATGTGCAAACACAAATATACTTGGAAAATTTTGGAAGTTCCAATATTAAACTTCTGAGGATTTAACAATTGTTTTATAAGATGCACAAAATATTCATATATAGGACTGAACTTCTTTAAGTATGACCAGTATTTAAATAATTGTTCATTGTGTTCATATATTAGTGTCAGAAATGCTTTAGAGCAACTATGGAATATATGTCACCTTCCACATGTCAGCAAGCTATAATTTACATTTCTATTATTAATGGCCAGTAGTGAGAAATGGAGGAAATTGTAATTTCACATCTGGATGATCAAAAATTCTCAGTCTGATCTAAGAATTTTTTAGAACGTTCTTCACTTTGATGGACAATTAACCTTATAAGAATTGACTTGCATAAAATATCTAGCTAGACCAGACATTTTAGGACATTTAGTTGTGGACTGGTACACATTTACAACTCTCAATTGACTGTATATAATTTCTCTCATTCATTTCTTTGGATACATTACTAATTTGATTAAGTCCTTTAGTGAGCAGCATTCAGTATCAAAATTTCAGAAACGTTATCAAAGAATATCCAGATGTTCAATTTTGTCTTCTCAAGGTTGACAAGACTAGCCTTTCTCAGTCTGGTGCGTTCCACAAATGTTAGACTAGGATTTCCATCAACATTGGCAGGGAAGTTATGTGAGATATTGTCCAAGATGTCTATGAAGATTCAATATCATCCAAGTCATAGTTATCCTAAAGATGTTTTTTCACAAAGCAACTGGATTTTCTTATTATTTTTTTTAAGACATTTCGCTTCTCATCCAAAAAGCTTCTTCAGCTCTGACTGAAAAAGCTTCCCCACCATCCAGTCAAAGCTGAAGAAGCTTCTTGGATAAGAAGTGAAACATCTTTAAAGAAAAACAAGAAAGTCCTATTGCCTCATGAAAAAGCATCTTTGGGTATTGTACAAGACATTTAGAGTCTGTATTGAAAGCTATCCTTTGAAATTTTCTCAAGAGTGCTTCTGCATGAACCCTTTACTATGCAAATGCCCTGGCCCATACATGGCTTCTGAAGGATTTTTTCCCTTGTCATTTGTCATTTTTCATAATTTTTCCATTGCTTTTTTTCATATCTGAGAAAGAGCATCAAAGACCATAAAGCAAAGAAACTGCTAGGAAAAAGATAGACTACATGGTACTTTATTATTACTTAATTTTGCCATCATGAAATAAAATAGAAGGTAAATATGATCTCTTTGTTTCTTTAATGAATGTTCATTTTGCTTGCCTTTTTGATTTTCAATTTTCTTCCCAAAGGCAGCAACTCACAAGACGATCCTTAGAATTGTTAAATGCTGATGTTATAAAATCTTGATAGAAACAGAGCCGATGAAGAAAAATTTTAAAATATTACTCAGTGTTTTCTCCCAATGTTTAGACTATGTATTTTATAGAACACATTGCATTATAAACATCTATAATCTATCCACTCACTTAAGTCTTCTGTTAAATCCTGCTTCTTTTATTCAGACAATCATAGATGAATAATAACTTTTCATGTGAAGAAACAGGATTTGACATAAATCTGATGGCTTTAGAATGAGGTTAATATGATCAACTTCTTAAGTACTGCATATGAAGATACAAGTTACAAAATAGGCCTGGTTTAGGCCTTTCCCCAATAGAAGAGTTGGCATGTAAATGCTAGAGGTAGCATGCTCATCCTATAAGGTTTTCTAGCAATTTTTGATAAATCCCTTATTTTGATGGCCTACCTCAAAGAATAGTATGTACACAGAAAGATGAAAATAAAAACTTGCATCTAGGTAAAGTTTCAGCTGCCTCCCTGGTATATCTGCATGGATGATCTTCCTTAATCCAGGAGGCGCCATTCGTTAAGAACTTCACTACTTAAAGGAAATCATATGGACATGTTCACAGGTTTTAACTAGCATTTAACTGCTTAAAAGCTACAACAAAATCTATCAGATTTGTTTTTTCATGAGACAAGCCATTTCATAGAAAGAATAATTAAGACATATTTATGAATTGTATTTCTTACAAAGTTTCTTCATTGTACTCATCAGAGAGCCATATTGTTTTTGTTATATACTTCGTTCGCGTGCGAATGATGAAGACACATGCTGAACAAACACTTTATTCTCCTTCTACAACAACCAAACAAAAGCAAAAGGCACGCAGGCCTTTTTATATGGCCAGAAGCCCGGACAGTGTCAACCAATAGGAACAGAGCGTTTCCGCACCTTGCACATGCGCACAAGGCCAGCACTGCTCTCTCTGGTCCCGGGCAGCTTTTGGAATGCCTGAGACCAATGCAATGCCCCTCCCCCATAGATGGAACATACTTCGCGTACACACATGTACATCGTGCATTGGGAAGAGTGGCATACAGTTGCATTATTCAAATGCAAAGAGTGTGGAATCTCGAGTCTGCCCTCAGGCAAACCTCCTTCAGTATTTATTAATACAATAAATGTATCCTAAATCAAAAATAATACAAAATAATCTACCCATGAGTTACTCCCCTTATTCAGGGGCCTCATGAGCAGGTCCCTCATGATTTGACAGCAACCTCACAAAGTCTCTCAGATGTTTGGGTAGACACTTGGCCCGCTGCGACCGTCTAAGGCCTGGAGAGATTGCCTGGCCCACCTGCTCGCCCACCAGGCTAGGCAGGCCAGGATGTTGCTGCCCTAAATCCCCAGGTGATCTGCCCAGCTGTTGGCTGGCTGGATCCTCTAAGTCCAAGCCAGCATACCTTGGAGGGTAGAAGTCCCCGAGTCCACAATGGACCCCTCTTGAGAACACTGTCCCTCGAACCCAAGGCCAGCAGATGAAGAGGGCTGGGTAGCAGAAGTGCCCCAGTACTCTGTGGCTCCCAAGCCTGTGCCAGAGGTGCCAGAGTCAGGAGTCACTTCAATGGCAACCCCCTTTGCTGGTGACTTCCTTTTGGGAGCAATCGCTGAATTAGGCAAGCGTCCCGATGGAATTCCTTTTCTCTTGTTGCTTGTGATTTGTGTGGATACCCCTGGTCAGTCTCCCTGTCTGGAGTAATTATGGATGTGTAGGATGACCCCCTATGAAGTGAATTCCTATTTGGAGCACTTGCGGAACCTTGAGATGAATCCCAAACACCTCAGTAGCAACTAGTGAGAGCCTGTTAGGCCTGGGAAACTAACCCAGAATGCATATTATGGTCCCCCCCCCGCAGAGCAGAGCCAGGAGCGGAAGGGTGAGAGTCCAGTCTCCAACGCAATTGGTCTACGTGTCTGCGAAGAATGCGTCCGTCACCCAAGGCAACTTCGTATGACAACGGCCCTAAGACCTTGCAGACCACAGCTGTGACCCAGAGATGTCCAGGCCCATAGTTTCTTGCCCAAACTGGATCACCCATCTGGAGTCCCCTAGGTGCCCATGGTTGTGACACCTGAGAAGCCACCCGGTCAGGGTGCAGCTTGTCCAGTTTAGTGATGACGCGGCGACCCCAGCGGAATTCAGCAGGGCTCTTCCCTGTGGCTGTGCATGGTGTGGTGCGGTGTGCAAGAAGGAAATCAGCTAACCTGTGATGCCAGTTACCGTAAGTCAGTTTCTTGAGAGCATCTTTGGTGGTGTGCACCTTTCTCTCTGCCAGTCTGTTGAAGGATGGATGGAAGGGAGCCGATGTTGCATGCCGGATCAGGTTGGCCTGAAGAAAAGTCTGGAACTCAGAAGAGGTAAATTGAGGGCCATTATCTGAAACCAGAACATCTGAAAGACTGTGTGATGCAAAAATTCCTCTCAACACCTGGATGGTCCTGGCAGTAGTAGTGGAGGAAACAGGAACAATCTCTAGCCACTTGGAATGGCTATCAACAACAACCAGGAAGAATTGCCCCTGAAAGGCCCAGCGTAATCTATATGCACCCTAGACCACGGGGTTTGAATTTCCTCCCACCTATGTACTGGAGCCTGAGGCATTTCAGGCCGAGACTGTTGGCACACTTGGCACCCGTGCACCTGGGCCTCGATGGCTTTATCGAGCCCAGGCCATCAAAGATGGCTGCTCACAAACGCTTTCATCATGACTATATCAGGATGTCCCTCATGCAGAGAGATCAAGATTCTAGACCTAAATGAGGCTGGGATCACTACCCTGCTACCCCATAACAGGCAACCCTTGAAAGTGGAAAACTCATGCTTCTTGTGCCAGAAGCTTTGGAACTCAGTATCTGGGCACTTGTCAGGCCATCCTGACAACACCCATGTCAGCATGCGTGTAAGCATGTGATCAGTGACAGTTTCTGCAGCCACGTCCCTAGCATTGAGGGGAGACTCAGGCAACTCCTGAATGGAAAGACTATTAATGGCTGGAGCAGGATCTGGCTCTAATTAGTTCAGGGGTAATCTCCTCAGGCCATCTGCATGACCCATTTCTTTTCCTGATTTGTGAACTAATTTGTGAACTAATATGCTGACAGGAAAATGGACCATCTCAGCATACAAGGAGAAATGATATGTGGGGTCTGTTTGTTAGTGGTAAACAAACCCAGCAGAGGCTTATGGTCAGTATAGACCATGAAATTGCGGCCATATAAGAAATCATGAAATTTCTTAATGCCAGTCACTATGGCCAAGGCTTCTTTGTCAATCTGAGCATAATTTCGCTCTGCAGAAGATAGAGTCCTTGAGTAATAGGCCACAGGGACCTGTGTCCCATCAGCCTTCAGATGGCTAAGTACAGTTCCCACCCCATAAGGAGATGCATCGCATGCGATGCAAACAGGCAGTTGCTCATTGAAATGTGCTAAAACAGCATTAGAAGTGAGCAAGGCCTTAACCTCATTGAAGCTCTTGTCATGGACTTTAGTCCACTGCCAAGGAGACTGCTTGTCTAAGAGCTCTGCCACTGCAGCTTTATGTGGGAGAAATGCATGGTAAAAATTTAATAGCCCCAAGAAGGCTTGCAGCTCATTCTTAGACTTAGGACTTGGGGCCTGCTGGATAGCTTGCAATTTAGTTTCAGCAGGGTGAATACCTTGACCATCAATCCTGAATCCTAAGAAGTCAGTAGAAGTGATCCTGTCTTACATTTATCCTTCTTTAGTTTAAGGCCTGCTTTTTGAAAACAAAACAAGACAGCCCTTAATCTTTCTGCTAAGTTTTGAGATGACTCCCCAGCAATGAGGACGTCATCGAAGTAGGGACAGACCCCAGGAATACCTCAAAGCGTGCTCTCCATGACAATTACCCCAAATTGCAGTGTCTTGACCCTGAAGGCCCCTCTGTGAGTTACAATAGTCTGGGCCTCTGCAGTTGCCTCATCAACAGGTAGCTGTTGATAGGCCTGTGCCAGGTCAAGCTTCGCAAAAATGCATCCCCCCTTGAGGGAGGCCAGAATGTGACTTACCACAGGCACTGGATAAGCGTGCTGTTGCAGCGCCTTATTCAGTGTACACTTATAGTCTGCACATATACATATGTCCCCATTAGCCTTTAGAGGCATTGCTATGGGGGTTTCCCATGAACTAGAATCCATAGGTTCTAGAATGCCCTGCTGGAGCAATTTGTCCAGTTCAGCATCAATCTTACCTTTCAGGGCAAAAGGTACCCTCCTAGGCTTAACCCTGATGGGCGTGATGATTGGGTCTAACCGTAGTGAAATGAGAGGCCCCTTGTAGGATCCTAGCTTTGAACTAAACACATCTGCAAACTCCTTGCAAACCTCTGCAAGGCCCAGCGTTTGCAAGCTATGCAGCCCAGTTACCTGGATTTCCAGAGCCTCGAACCAATCGAGTCCAATAAGACTTGTACATTCACCCACAACAACCACCACATCTAGGGAACCTTCAAAATCCTTATACTGTACCCTAAGGGTGGCCTCTCCCTTAACACACACCATAGAATTTTGAAAATCAGTGAGTATAAGATTGGAGGGCCTGAGTTTAACTGTGTGTCCCTGTTCTTAGAATGCTCCTACGCAATGCGCAGAAACCCACCCTGTTTTGGCTGGGGACCCTGGTACCTTTCTGAAGCAATTCTTCCCGAGGTTGAACCTTCTGGCAACCCAAACAGATGGATGCAATGTGGCCCTGCCTGCCACACGCCCTGCAAATGGCGGAGTGAAACCTGCAGTCAGCTCGCTTGTGGTGTTATCTGCACCCGAAGCATTGAAGAGATGCTGGGGCCTTGACCAGACGTCCCTTCTGCCTCATCTCAGCTGGCTGGTGAAGTCTGTCGACCTCCTCTTTAGGATCCACTTCTGATCCTTCTCGAGCATCCTCTTGATGGATGGTAGCTGTGTCTGGAGGATTCCTGGCGAGGTGCAAGGCCTTCACAGCCCCACCTGCTGCTTCCTCTCGCAACACATCTTGGAAGGAGACATCTTCTTTTGCAAAAATCTTTTGTTGTAAGTCTCTGCTCCTTAAGCCACCAACAAAACGATCTCGCAGCCTCTCTTCTAGATCCTTGAACTCACAAGGCCTGGCCGCTTGCCTTAAGGCCTCAATAAAGTCTGCAGCAGATTCACCCAGCCTCTGGTCTCTCTGCTCGAATGCATGCCTCCAAGCAATTATGGATAACTTCAGCTGGAAATGTTCCTTCAACATTTTCTTCAAATCAGCATTTGTTACTGACTCCAGAGGTGCAGAGGCCACCAGATTTTCTGAGATGTCAAAAGTTTCTTGTCCACAAGAGTTGCTGCCTTCAGGCCATCTTCTCTAATCTGATTTACTCTTAAGTACTTCTCCACCCGTGCTATGTAGGAATTCCATCTCTCTGGGTGGGAGACATCAAAATCAGTCAAGTGGCCAATCTTCAACATCGTAAACTTTATGACCTTCACCACTTGCTTCCTCTACAAGCTGCTGTTTGGGGAAAGGGTCCTTAGCTGAGCTAACCCTCCAGCGATGCTGTACTGGCAGGCTGGGATGCTGATTCAGACGCCGTCTTCCCTTCTTCAGGACTTCCTGGGTAAGTCCTTAAATCTTTTGTTTCAGCTTGCAAAGGATCCCACCTTCGTCGCCAGTGTTGTATACTTTGCGTGCGAATGATGAAGACACATGGCGATGCTGAACAAACACTTTATTTTCCTTCTACAAGAACCAAGCAAAAGCAAAAGGCACGCAGACCTTTTTATATGGCCAGAAGCCCGGACAGTGTCAATCAATAGGAACAGAGCGTTTCCGTACCTTGCACATGCGCGGAAGGCTGGCGCTGCTCTGTCTGGTCTTGGGCAGCTTTTGGAATGCCCGGAACCAATGCAACGTCCCGAGCCTGCTTTTGCAGGCTCAGGACACAACAGTTTTCACTTTACATTCATTCAGACAACATGCATAAATATTACCCAAAAGTTCTTAGGTTTATTGAGTTGGTGCTACATTTTTTGTATCAGTGTAAACTTTTTTCATTTTTATCACCTTTGTCAAATGCAATATTTATTATACTTGGAAAAATTCTGAAAAATGGAAGATGAATAAGACAATTAATGAGATTGTATTAGCTTTTTACTTAGTACATGATATGAAATTATATCCAGCTTTGATAATAGTAAGAAGTACCCATTTCTTATCTTTGCCTTGCAAGGAACCCATATATTCTGATAAAGTTAAAAGAGGAAGAGGAATAACAGAGGCCTTTGTTTTCAAACTAGAACAGCCGTTGTGTCTCTGTTCCAGTAGCTTCTGGTGCAATCTGACACTTTTGTTTAGTACCTGGCAAAATTTAATCTAACATGTTATGTAATCCTGTGCATATTTACTCAGAAGAAATATCCATTAATGTCTAGTATATCGGACTTTAGTCTGGAACTTACAGTATAGACATTTACAGTATGCATATTACATTTATTCTAATTTCTCACTACTTTCTTAAAAAATTACTCATCTTTGGTCATTTTATTTAGGTCTAAAAAAACTCTGCTCTACCGTCCAAATCTTCAACATTTAAGGACTCTTTGTAAATTTCTATCACATGCTATGAGCTATTTTTTAATGTAATTTCTGTTTTCCTTGACAAGTTTGGACTATTATTATGCTGGTTTCAGAGCAAAAATATTGCAGACTTACTGCAAAATTGTTATGAGGTGCTTGCTTGGTGGTTTATGTCCTGATTTACATCCTAATGATGCTGAATCTGTATTACCTTCACATGGAAATTATTATATGCAAAGTGTAAAGGAAGGCAAGAGAAAAGGGCTCCAAGATAACGTAATGATTAAACTTTTGTGGTTTTCTCTAACATCAGGCCATCATAGTTGAATTTATAAAAAGGAATCCATGCAAAGAAGAATTTGTTTCCACATGAGATTAACAATGCAATCTTATATATTTTTATTCAGGAAAAGAGCTCAAGCATCAATTATTCCTACTAATCTCTAGGAATCCCAACAAATTCTTAATAACGCAAAAAAAACTTTTTATAACTTTATAAATAACAAGGGCATGGGTGAGGGTTCTGTTTTCTGACAATACTGATATCTATGATATCAGTATTTTTCTCGGTTCCTATGTATATTTAATTTGCATTATATTGTAATTCTTTTTAACCATTTTGTGATTGTTTACCATCCAGAGCCACTTGATTGAGATAAGTGGCTTCAGAAAATGAATGAGTAAATGAATGACTATGAGACCTTATGTTTGGAACCACTGTTGGTCTTTAGTATTGCACTTGAGAATGTCATCTTACTAACATAATCACTTCTCCTAATAAGACTCAGCTTCCATGAAATAAATTTTGTGTGTGTGCGTATAGCCAGGACAGAAATACTGACTGGATGAGGACAAAATTCATTTAAATTGAATTCAAATTAATTTTTACAAATATCATTGATTCTTCTGCATATATTTCTTAATTTCCTTCTTCAGCTACCTTAAAAATTGCTGTTCTTGGAGGAACATATATGTTTCTTTATCTCCTCCTCTAGTTCCTTTGTTTTTCGTTCTTGTTTGCGTCGGTGCCTGGCGTTCATGTTCATGAGGATCCCGCGCATAAATGCCTTGCTAGCGTCTCAAATCATTTCAATGGGTGTTTCGTTGTTCATATTTATACTAAAGAATTTCTCCATGGCACTTTTGCATTCAGCCACCTCTTTCTCGTGTCTAAACAGGTTTTCATTAATTCGCCAGGATCTCCGCGATTTCCGATCCTGTCTCAATTCCATCCCCACTGGGTTATGGTCTGTTAGTACTTTGGGTAGGATAGAGACAGTGTTTAGGCGGACTAGCAAGTCACTAGATGCCAGGATGAAGTCAATTCTGGAAAATAATTGGTGCCTGTCGGAGAAGAAGGTGAATTCTTGCTCTTTGCCGTGCCGTTCCCTCCAGATGTCTGTCAGTACAAGGTCTTCCTTCATGTTGGAAAAGGTGCAAAAAAGGGCAACAAGAATGATCAAGGAAATGGAGCGCCTCCCTTATGAAACCAGATTGCAACGCCTTGGTCTCTTCAGCCTTGAAAGACGGCGTTTAAGGGGTGACTTGATCGAAGTGTATAAAATCATGCATGGGATAGAAAATGTGGATAGAGAAAAATTCTTTTCTCTATCACACAATACCAGGACAAGGGGGCACTCCCTAAAGCTTATAGCTAAGAAAGTGAGGACAAATAAAGGGAAATATTTCTTCACCCAGAGGGTCGTTGATTTATGGAATTCACTTCCTGAAGGGGTCGTGACAGCTGTCAGCCTTGACAGCTTCAAGGCAGGGCTAGATAGATTCATGGATGCAAAGTGTATTGGTGGTTATTAAAACAGATGTCCATGTGCCGCCTCTATGTTGGTTGAGGCAGGCAGGATTCCCTTGAGTACCATTTGTTTGGGGGTCAAGGGAAAGGGAGGGTTTTGCCTTCTCTTTCTGCCCAAGATCCCCATGTACATTTGGTGGGCCACTGTGTGACACAGAATGCTGGACTCGATGGGCTTTGGCCTGATTCAGCATGACTCTTCTTATGTTCTTATGTTCTTATGTCAAAGAAAGATTTAGGTAACTTGGAGTGCTTCTGTGGGGTAGGTTTTGTTTTCTTCTTGTCTAGGGCATTCTCTACGACCCCGTTCCAATCTCCCAGAATAATACATGATTTGTAGTTGAGTTGTGTTAACTTCTTGTGTATCTTTTTGTAGAATTTTCCTTGTTGTTGATTTGGTGCATATATGCCCATCACTAGAATTTTCTTGTCGTCCTGTGTCACTTCGATTGCTAGGTATCTACCCTGAGAGTCCGACTCTATTAGCTTAGCTATTACATGTTTCTTCACATATATAACAAGCCCTTTCTTCTTTCGTGGCGCCGCTGCGACAAAATGTGTACCTAGTCTGTTGTTGATTAGGTATTTCTGGTCCGCTGCTCTGATGTGTGTTTCTTGTAGGCAAATTATGTCATTTCTTCCTTGATACAGATAATGAAATATCTTTCTCCTTTTCTGTGGGGAATTTAGTCCATTAACGTTCCATGTCAAGTATTTAGTTGTCATTGTCGGTTTCAGGATACTCTTCCGAGACCATTTCTGTTCTATCTCTTGTGTTCTTCCTTGGTCTCGTTCCCATGGTATCCAAGTTGGTGTTCAAGTTGCGTAGAGGGATCGTGTCGTGTTGCTCCGTGCGTTTGGTGGTGGATCTTGTTATCCTGCCCTCTGCAGTCTGTCCTGTTCCCTTGTTGTTGTTGCTTCCTGTTCTCTGTGTCGTCGTGTCTCGAGTTGGTCCTTTCCTTTCTCTTGCTCCTGCATTGGTCTGTCGTTCTGGTGGCCCTTCTGCGTCTTCTCTCGTGGTGTATTGAAGTCCATCCGACGTCAGTTCCTTTTCAAGGAATTCTCTGGCTTTTTGGACCACGTTCAGGCAGTATCTTTTATTTTTATAGAAAAGTGTCATCCCTGTAGGGGCTTCCCATCTGTATCGCAGAGCGCGTACCCTCAGTTCGTCGACCAGGAACTTCTATTCCTTCCTGTCTCGCAGCATCGTCTGGGGGATCTCTTTCAGTACTTTCACTTCTTGCCCCTCTATGTATAAACTCTTGTTGTAAGATGTGATTGAGATGAGGTTCCGGAATCCCTGCGTCGCAAAGTGGATGACCACGTCCCTTGGTTGGCACCTGTTTGTTGCCGTCCGTGTGCCCACTCTGTAAATTCTGTCGAATTACCATGCAATCTCTGGGATTGGCTTTCCCAGAAATGTTGCCAGGGCCTCTATGAAGGTTCCGAGCAGGCCCCCTTGGGTCTCGTTTGATGTCTCTTTCAAACCTCTAAACCTGATTACGGACGCCAGTTGCCAGTACTGTATCATGGAGGATTGGTCTTGGGCCACTTCTTTCATCTCTGCTATCTCTGCTATCTGTCCCTCTACTTGATTCTCCACTTTTTCCATCCGCTTGTCCACCTTCTCTCTGATCTCCTGGAAGTTTTTCTCCATTTCCTCCCCTATTTCTTTGTGGTGTGCTTGCATCGCCTCCTTCATTTGTTCCAGATCTGCGGCCATCGCCCTGCGTTGCTCCTCCCATTTCTTCTCTAGCTCTCTACCGTGGTCTTTCAGCATTTGTTTTATATCGTTGCATCTTTTCTCCATCTTTTGTTCTGCCTCTACACACCTCCTCTCCATCTTTGTGTCCATTTCCACCAGCTTTTTATCCATCCCATCCATCCTTTCAACCAGCGTTTCTATTACCTCTTGTAGTTTTTGTATCATGTTTGTTGTTGAGCTGGCCTGTGGAAGTGGATGGGTCTGGGAGCCTGTATTTGGATGGGATGGTGTGGGGATGGGTAGAGTAGGTCCTGATGGTTTAGTACGCTGGGCTGGGGAGGATACAATTCCCTTCGTTTGTGTCAGTGTGGTCTGTTTGGAGGCCATCTTGAGCTTGTCCTCCCTTTGTCCTGGCACTGTTTTGGTTTTGGTTTCCAGCTTGGGCCAGGTTAGGCACTAGACTGTGATCTGGTGCTGGTTCAGTAATCTGTCCTTTCAGTGGGAGGGGGGGCTTCAGGGTTCAGGCAGTGCTGGTCTAGGGGCCTGTAGGCCGGGAGGTCTGTCTGTGTTCAGGGAGCCTAGTCAGTGCCTTTGCCTTGGCTTCCTCTTCACTCCCCTCTGCCAGCCTGTTCCTTCTCTTTGTTCTTTTCTGGCTCTGTCTTGCCCCTCTTTCTCTGCTGTCTTGCCCAGGTCACTTTTTCCTGTCTTCTGGTAGCCTGCGTTTACAGATCCCTTCTGCCTTTCCTTAGTAGCGCTCCAGGTTGCCTTCCAGCTTTCTTCTTCCTCCCACCTTCTTCCCTGGTAGGTTCTGCCCTTTTCTGATTCCCTGGGGCTCCCTTTCTGGTGGGTCTGGGGCGCAGCGCATGGGGTAACACTCACCAGTCCCTCTGCTTGGGTCTTCCCCCGCTGTCTGCTTTTTAGTCGCCTCCTTCCTTTCGATACTGCTCTCCGCCGGTTCTACTTGCCTCCTCCTTTGTTCTCTGGACCTGGCTCCCTCTTCCTTTCTTCCAGCTCTCTTTTCCTCCTTCTGCTCATCCGGGGGTCATTTCTGGGTCTGCAGACCCTCCCGGCGGCCCTTGCTGTATTCTCCGGCTTCTTCCTCCTTCTTTCTGTCCCCGCTCGCGCCGGTTCTCCCCGGCAGCGCGGAGTCTTCGGGCCTGCCAGCCAGCCGGCCGGCCAGCCGCCGCCAGCTTCCTCGGCCCCTTCCGCGGCTCTCCCGGACCCCTCGGCTGTGGTTTTCACCTTGCCGGATCGGGCCGAGGGTCCTCTTCGATCTTCTCTTCTCCTCTAGTGATTCACTCCCCCGACGGCCCGTTTATTTAATTTTTAAAAACGCACCGTCCCGGAGCTTTCCTATATGGTGTTAAGCTTGTACTAGCAAAGCTGGTCTGATTGGTCTGAATCTATTATTTTTTCTCTATCTACTTCATACTGTGGGGTTATTGTAACATAAAATGGGTATATTAAAAATGGCTATATTGTAATAGATGCCTTTTGCCAACTTCAATGTTTCACCACTGTTTCCTGGATCAGAAGATGCTGAAGACATGACAGTAATAATTTGTTTTTCACGTGGCTCCCCTTAAGGATTCAGAAGCTGCAGTTGGTGCAAAATATACAGTACATGTTCATCAGCACTAACTAGCTTAGAAGAATACACCCGTTTTCCTGATGCTCCACTGTTCACCAGTAGGCTTCCTAGCCCAATTCAAGTGATCTCAGCACCAATTTTGATTATTGCCTATAAAGTCCTATACAGACTTTGCTATTTTCTAGCTAGGCGAGAATAATGGGGGATCAAAGGTGTTGAGGACAAGACAACTTGTGTAAAATAGCTGACCTCCTTAGGTCAGATTAACTGCCATCTTCCTACCCTTTAAAAAACTAGTAAAAATAGTTATTTCCCATAGAGATTTTTAAAGCTTCTTCAATCATCAGACAGCAAGTGGGATGTTTTAAATTATACCTGTCATTTTTTGTTTTTATATTATAAACCACCTAAAGCAGGGGTCCCCAAGGCCTGGTTTGTGGACCAGTACCAGGCCATGCCATGCCAGCAACCGGTCTGCACAAACAAGCAAAGCCCCATCCGTGCGATGTAGGCAGCACACAAAACCACGCACTCTCTAGGCCATGGAAAAACCTCTCCATGGAACCGGTCCCTGGTGCCCAAAAAGTTGGGGACCTCTGACCTAATGTTTGACAAGCAGCCAGCATTTCAAATTACTAAATTAATAAAGACCATACAAGTTAAGCTACAGTTGTTGTGATACAGATGCCCAGGCCTTCTGAGCAGCAGTGCTATCTTAGGAAACTCAATCCAAAAGAAGCTCAACTCAATGTGTTGGAGAAAAATTACAGTATAATGGTCAAAGCACTCTGATTTTGAAAAGTTAATAGAGCCGGTTGGTCTTATTTCTTTCTCATACTTTTGAGCTTTGATGCTTTAAATTACTGTTTTGTAGTCTCGATAGATTACCCCATTCTATTATGTTTTATCCATCTTTGATGGAACATGACTCGATTCTTCAAATCTAAGTACAGTGAGGATTCAAATTCAGAAAGAAAACCTAAGAAAAATGCATAAATATATAAAGATAAACAGTCCCTACAACAAGTACATTTTAAAAACTGAATACAATTGATGAAGTGTCAGATCAGCCTGACAAAATATGATGTTACTTGGAGACAGAAATTATGCCAGCACTGGAGGCATAGAAGCTAAAGACATCCAACTCTACTCACCACTCTGCAAGATCACCTATTAACTTCAGAAGGACTTCTCTGTGAATAAATAGTTTCACAATTACTGCTAAAGGTTGAGCCTTTTGCTCAATTTCCAACTTATCTATAAAAGCATTTCCACAGATCTATTATCAGCTCCAGCTTATCGGAACTGAATAACCTACCTGTATTTTACTTTTACATATTCTCTGAGTTTTCAGGATAGTCACTTTTTTCTACTCAGGTTGCCATTTGCAAGGGCTGAAGTGGTATCTTTCCCTATTTGAGCATTTATTTTTCTGCATGTTTGCAACCATTATTCTACCAATAATGTTATCTTATATGAAAAAAAACTGTTATTTTTCACATGAGACTGCTCAAAAGTCTTTTTTTTAAAAATATAGTGATTATTGTGGGATAGATAAGCAAATTCAAGAAAAACATTGTGGGAAAACTCAGGGCGGACTTTTGACCACCTGACTTTGCTTTGGTTTTGCTCCTTCAAATTACCTAGAGAAAGACCATAATCTTCTCCTCATACAGCTGGATGGAAGCCAGACCTCTGGCTCCAGAGGTAAAGGGCAAAAAGTAAAAAATCCTGCCTGAACAAGCAACTCCACCCATTCCTTTGAAATCACTTTGGCTTTTTGACAACAAAATTGAGCTCTGAAGAAAATTCATTCATTGCTTTAGTTCTGAGCAAAACTCAAAATGCTGAGTTTGTATAAAATACAGAACTGTTATCATATAAGCCAATATGCTACTTACCAAATATACGGACACACGGTTCACTAAAATGATTAGCATGCTCTGCATACATGTATGACTCTTTGTTGTGGGGAACACAATAAATTTAATTGGAGCTTCTTTTCTCTCCCCCAAATAGTTTGTTTTTCCCACCCAGGATCCATTTAAATATGTTTATATTGCCACAGAAAGTCAACCTTGAGTGCAATGGCAAAACATAAGATCAACCCAATTAGGGCACTGTACAACACTTATTCTCTCTTAAAATGAGTAGGCCTATATTACTGTACTTATTATCTACTGCTCTATTAGTCACATTATGGAAGCACAAGCAATGGAACACAGTCAAACTAGAGTCTTGGACTTCAAGAGAGCTAATTTCAATAAACTTAGAGAGGGTTTGGGAAGGATACCATGATGAGAATCTTCCAGGGGAAAACAATTCAAGATGCTTGGGAAATTTTAAAAAGTAGGATAATAAAAGCCCAGTCTAGCACAATACCAACAAAGAGGAAAAATAACAGCTCTCAAAAAAAAACCAGCATGGCTGCACAAAGAACTCTCTGATAAATTGAAAGATAAAAAGGACAAGTATAGAAAGTGGAAAGAGGGACACTTAACTAAGTCAGAATATCAGCAAATAGCCCGAGCCTGCAAAGATGAAGTGAGGAAAGCTAAGGCTCAAAATGAACTAAGGCTTACGACCAAAGTAAAAAATAACCTATCAAAAATAGTGCCATTAAAAACAGAATAGAAACACAAGTTAAGATAGACAAAAAAATGGTAAGTGAGCACCTGTCCAGCCTAGACGAGTTCAAATCACCAGGACCAGATGGATTGCACCCCAAGGTTCTATAGGAACTGGCAGATGTGATCTCAGAACCACTGAACTATATTTTTCAAAGATCCTGGAGCACTGGGTAACTACCAGAGGATTGGAAAAGAGCTGATGTAGTTCCCATCTTCAAAAAAGGGGGAAAAATGGATCCAGGAAATTACAGACCTATCAGCCTGACCTCAATACCTGGGAAGATTCTGGAAAAGATAATCAAACAACGAATCAGCGAACACCTACAAACAAACCAAGTCATTACTAAAAGCCAACACGGGTTTGTTAAATCTTATTGCATTCTTTGACCAAGTGACAAAATTAGTGGACCAGAGGAATGCTGTGGATATAATTTACTTGGACTTCAGTAAGGCATTTGACAAGTAGGTCACAAGCCACTACTTGATAAGATAGAAAAATGCAGGTTAGACAACATCACCACCAGATGGATCTCTAGCTGACTGACCGGCCGTACTCAGCGTGTGGTCCTCAATGGAACCACATCTACATGGAGGGAAGTGTGTAGTGGGGTGCCCCAGGGCTCTGTTCTGGGCCCAGTGCTCTTCAACATCTTCATCAACAATTTGGACGAGGGGATAGATGGGGAATTCATCAAATTTGCAGATTTCCAAGCTGGCAGGAATAGCCAACATTCCAGAAGACAGGCTTAGGATACAGGAGGATCTGGACAGACTTTCTAGGCAAGAAAAACCAAATGTACAGGTATAGTACCTTGCTCAATAGTAGTAACTGTGACAGGGATCTCAGAGTCCTAGTGGACAATCATTTAAATATGAGTCAGCAGTGTGCTGCAGCTGCCAAAAAGGCCAACACAGTGCTAGGTTGCATTAACAGAGGCATAGAATCAAGATCACACGAAGTATTAATACCACTCTACAATGCCTTGGTGAGGCCACACTTGGAATACTGCATCCAGTTTTGGTCACCAAGATGTAAAAAAGATGTTGAGACTCTAGAAAGAGTACAGAGAAGTGCAACAAAGATGATTAGGGGACTGGAGATTAAAGCATATAAGGAAAGGTTGATGGAATTGGGTATGTCTAGTTTAATGAAGAGAAGGACGAGGGGGGACATGATAGCAATGTTCCAATATCTCGGGCTGCCACAAAGAAGGGGGAGTCAAGCTATTTTCCAAAGCACCTGAAGGCAGGACAAGAAGCAACGGATGGAAACTAATCAAGGAGAGAAGCAACTTAGAACTAAGGAGAAACTTCCTGACAGTTAGAACAATTAACCAGTGGAACAACCTGCTTCCAGAAGCGGTGAATGCTCCAACACTGGAAGTTTTTAAGAAGAAACTTGACAGCCATTTGTCTGAAATCCTATAGGGTTACCTGCCTGAGCAGGAGGTTGGACTTGATTACCTCCAAGTCCCTTCCAACATTATTATTATTATTATTATTATTATTATTATTATTATTATTATTATTATTATTATTATTATTATTATTATTATTATGGATCATCACACAGTCAGCCAGATGTTCAGACTGGATTTGGCATTTTGTCTACCTATTGAGCCCTTACCAAAGACCTGGGATAGGCAAATGTGGATGTTTGATGGTATTACAGATATCGTCGCAAGATGGAAGCAGTTCCTAGTAAGGCCGCCTTTTGCAATTGACTAATGGCAAATTTGTCAATGCCAATGGTGTTCAAGTGGTGCTCCGGTTGTTTTGGGATTGCACCCAAGGCACCTATTACTATTGGTACTACCCTTGCTTGCTTTTGCCACAGTCTTTCTATATTTTGTTCACAGTCTTTTTGTATTTTGTTATCTTCTCCAATTATTTCTTGTCTATTCTGCTGTCTCCAGGCACTGCACGTCCACTATCCAGACTGTTTTGTCTTTCTTATCAACAATTGTTAAGTCTGGGGTGTTGTTGTTGTTGTTATTATTATTATTTGGGACCTAAACACTTCGAATGTGTGAAAAGGGCATCCAGTTTTGGAGATAATCCATACTGTTCACTTGTGAATGATAAATAGGAGATTTAATTGGAGTAAAAGGAAACATATAGATATCTCATGCTTCTAAGTGGGTTCTATACCATGTATCTAAGCCCTTTTGTATTGCTGACTACAGTAAAAAAGATTGAAAAGTCATTTGTAAAAGTTCGTAGATTTAGGGGCATTTGCTCTTTACATGAGTTATAGAATTTTAAATCAAACTAACAGTCTGATAAACATTCAGCTTTATCTTTTGTGCATATTGCTCCTAGAGAAATTAAACTGATTTTAGTTTACATACTTTTGGAAAACAATTTTCCCAATAAAACATTTTTATGTCCCCATTTATGCATCTATGAATGTTCTACATCTACTTGTACATCCATAAATGTTATTATTCAAATGTTCTGGTAATATATGTACATTATAAAATGCAGAGATTTATATTTTGAAGTTCATACTTTTTTTCCTGCATATTTTCCCCAAACAATTTTTTTCCTTTTATTTTAAAATTTTCTATCAAAATATTCAGTAGAGTCTGATTTACTTAGTAAGTAAATAGAAGATAGAGACCAGAAAATCAAAATGCCCAAGATAACCTTTAATAATATTTTGCATTTATTTTAAGGTAGAGAGTTTTTATTCCTGAAATTTCTAGAAAGATGTATAATTTTTAACTCAGGAGGTTTAAGCTTTTCACAGTTATCTTTGTTGAATATCAGGATAATGATAAATGTGGCCTCCTTAAAATTTATTTATCAAATATATTTGTCACCTGCTCAAGATTGACTCAGTCTTCCATCCTTCCGAGGTCAGTAAAATGAGGACCCAGATTGCTGGGAGCAATATGCTGACTTTGTAAACTGTTTAGAGAGAGCTGTAAAGTACTGTGAAGTGGTATATAAGTTTAGGTGCTATTCTTATATCCATCTCACAGACTCTCAGAAATGTATAGTAATGACTTCCGGTTCCGGTTCATGACATTGCTAATCGGGCGGGGAGACTTCTCGCCGACTAGATATCCCTCTACCCTTATACGGGTCCAAAGTCGCCCTGGAGGGTGCGATTTCCGATGAGGAGGCTGCGATCCAACAACAGAGGAGTGGTGGCTCCTCCAGCTGCTTGGACAAAACTCCAAAGGGCTGGCGGAGAAAAAGATCGGCCAGTAAAATGGCCGATCGCCTAGCCGCTTCAGACCGTAAGTCAAACAACATCTAAGCTGTGAATGCCCCCGTGGTGAGCTCGGGTGAGAACTTTGCAACTTTCCTTTCTATCCTTTGTTTATTTGAACACCCACAAGAGCTTTCGGAATTACTTCCCTGGCTTGGAAAAGCGGCTTCTGCTATGTTTGGGAAAAAGGCGTTTTTTAAAATATTGAAATAGACTATACTTTATTTCTACATTTATCTTTTTTGGATATACAAAAAAAAAGGAAAAAAGTTGGAAAAGGTTTTTTTCTTCCCTCTCTCTTGGTAAGAACTGTATTCCCCCCCATATATTACATTTCAAAGGACAAAAAAAAGGGAACGGATTGTTTTTTCTTTTTTAACTTTAACTCATTAACTTTAATTTACTGAGGACATCTAGTGGCAAAAGTTTGAGACTGTAAGTCAAAGATGGAACACTGAACTTTAAATATTTTTGGAACGATAAACTGTGCAGCTGAGGAAGCTGTGGAGGTGGATGTTGTTTATGTTAAATATAGCCTTCACAAAAGAGATTGTATTTTAAGTATTATCATCTAATATGGACACTCAGCTACAATTGAACTATGCACTCATATTGGAAAAGATCTATGAGGCCACTGTTGACATTTGTGCTACAATAAAAAGCTGTACTTTAGAATCAAGATTTAGAGAGTCTATTACACCTCTGCAAACTGATGCCCAGGCTACATCTGACTATGATATAAATTCAAATATATCAGAGGAGGAATCTACAGAGACAGAAGAGGAACCTATCTTGCTTGACAACCCTTTCATCTACAACTTAGAGAATCAAAGACTAAGATCTCAAACTATAAAGCAACAGCACTCCAAGAAGAACACAGAAAGGTTTCTATTGCAGAGGGAAAGATCTATATTCTTTCAAAGAATTCTACAACTAATAAAAATGGATATACTGGTCGAAAAGGAAGCACTACTATGGAAGCCTGTTTACTATAGAAGAAAACCCAGAATTAGATTCAAAAAGAAATTTAAAATTGTTTAATGGATTAAAAGGCAATACTGGTTTTATGGATTGTTTTAAGGATAATGATTTAGCTTTAGAACTGTGAAAATTGACTCAGAATTGTTTAATGAATTAAAAGGCAATACTGGTGCCTTGGAGTGGTTTAAGGATAAGGATAATGTGTGTTTAATTTAATTTGATGATTTTTCATTGTTATATGGAAATTTGTCTGATATGGAAATATGAAAGTTAAATTTAGAGTGAAAGTTAATTAACTAAGAGATTTTTGTGTATAGTAATATGATTTGATAAGGTATGATAATTAATTGGAAGGAGTTTGGAGTCTGTGTAATGAATTGAAATGAATTAAGTCAAAGATCACTATAACCAATAAAAATGGGTTTTATGAATTATATTAAGGAGAAAAATATATATATAGATATATATACATATATAGAAATGTATATATATAGAAGCACGAAGCCGAAAGCACCAGCCTGAAGATGACGAATGAGACTTCGTCGAAACGTCGCCAAGACACTTTAAATTCTACATGGGAGAAAACCCGAAGAACCAAAGACCTACATACAAACACCCGCGAAAACCTCAGAAAACAAATATCATACCTCTACGGGGAGGAAATCCACCATCTGACCAGGACCTATGAAAAACTCGAAGTCCAAAGAGCTTCCATTTTATGTGACCTCGCATTCCTACGCAACTGCCGAGATCAAAATTTAATCCCCACATGCTTCCAATTGAAATTCCACTCCAACTCAGCAGCCACCAAACGCATCCTGAAAAGAACAGAATTGGCCCTAATCAGAAATGAACTTCACACAAAAAGATTCCTCCTAGACCGAATCAACAAAGATCTCCTCACACTTCACCTCAAACTCAGCAACAAGATCCACCCCGCACTTTGGGACAAATCCAAACAACTCGCCATCTGGAGAGCCAAAACACAGACCACCCTCAAGACAGACACACACACCAACAAACTCCGAAGACTACAAGAACACCAGAAACAAACCCCTCCTCCCTCACAGCCACACATGAAACAAACAGTGCATAACATCTCAGATAGGATCCTCCCCAAAGCTGAAACAAATGTCCTTTCCAAAGGATTCAACTTTGCAGTCGCTCCCAAACACATCCCCACTGAAACCATTATATGCGGAGTTGAAACCAGCTGACCAAAATCAACCCCGACGACGCTAACAGAATCAGACTCGAAATCACCAACATACTTTGCACCAGCAAGCCACCCAAAAGCAACTTACCCAAATAGGAGCAGACAGCACTACTTAACCTGAAACAAGACACCAGCATAATAATCCTACCAGCAGACAAGGGCAACGCCACGGTGGTCATGAATACATCTGACTACCAAACCAAATTAACCAACCTACTGCAAGACTCCACATACAAACCCCTAAACACAGATCCCACCACCTACCTGGAAAAAACCACTAGATCCAAAATAAAAGCCTCCCCCATTAGCGAAGAGATCCAGCAAAGAATCATTCCCAGAGAGAAATCATCCAGATGCCCTAAGCTCTATGGTCTCCCCAAAATACACAAAGAAGGAACCCCACTTAGACCCATAGTCAGCTCCATAGGCTCCCCTCTACAAAACCTAGCCAAATTTCTTGCCAAACAATTACAGCCCTATGCAAAATCCATCACCTCACACGTAAAAAACTCATTCCAGTTCATAGAGATCATAAAGAAACAAAACTTACAGCCCAGCGACCTACTCGTTAGCTTCGATGTCATATCCCTCTTCACCGAAGTGCCAATCAAAGAAGCCTTAACAGCTATCCAAAACAAATAGAACCCCCCCAAACACATCCTAGATCTGACCAACCACTGTCTATCCAACACATACTTCATCTATAATGGACAAAAATACAAACAAATAGAAGGAGCACCCATGGGATCACCCCTCTCACCTGTCATTGCAAACTTCTACATGGAACACTTTGAAACCCAAGCTCTAGAAAAATCTGACCACAAACCCAAACTCTGGCTCAGATACGTAGATGACACCTTCGTAATCTGGCCACATGGGAAAGAAAAACTGGACAACTTCCTCACACACCTCAACAGCCTACACCCCAAAATACAGTTCACCATGGAAACAGAAGCTAATAACCAACTTCCCTTCTTGGATGTCTTAGTCTACAAGAAATCCAATGGTTCCCTAGGACACACCATCTACCAGAAGAAAACACACACAAACCGCTATCTGCACGCACTCTCACACCACCACCCAGCACAGATCAACTCCGTAGCCAAGACACTCATCTCAAGAACCAAATGCCTAGCTGACGAACAACACCTAAAAACCGAACTACACACTCTCACTAATGTACTAACATCCAACAGATTCCAAAGAAATAAGATTTCCAACTTAATCCAAAAAGAAACTCCCACTAAAATCCAAGACAGAGAACAAGAAAACGGCAAAGCCCTCCTCCCATACATAAAAGGCACCACAGACAGGATCAGCAAGATCCTTCACAAACATAATATCAAAACAGCATTCTGCACAAACAGAAAAATATCCACCATCCTAAGAAACCCTAAAGACAAAATTGAATTAGAAAATCAAGGAGTATATGAAATCCCATGTACTGCCTGCCCCACCACATACATTGGACAAACCAACAGAAGAATAAGTGCACGCATTGAAGAACACAAAAACTCAGTCAAAAAAGAGGAACCAACTTCTTCCCTGGTCCAACACCTTAAAGCCACAGGATATGAAATTGATTTCAAAAAGACCAGAACTATTGCCAAAACTGAACACTTTAATAACAGAATAATCAGAGAAGCCATCAAGATAGAAAAACGCCCACACAGCATGAACAAACAAGATGATACCGCCCGCCTACCAGCCATTTGGAAACCGGCCCTTATTGATAAACGAGTCCATAACACAAAGAATGACACCAGACCTACACTCACGAGAACCACACAGGATGTCTCCACCACACATCCACGCAAAAAGCAAACCCAAACCCACGATGATGAGGCACGACCACAAACCAGAAGCCAGACCACAGCTGCATCATTAACCACCTTAAACCCCTCCAATCCATACATGAAGCAAACTGACACCCACCATGAAGATGAGGCAGGACCACGAACGCGAAGCCAAACAGCTATGCAGTTCACCATCTCTAATCCTCCTGCAACTCAGACTAACCTGAGCACAACAAAGCCCCCACCCAAACAGAACACTCCCCCAGCCAATCAGAGCACAGCCAACCCCCCATCCAATCAGAGCACAGCCAACCCCCTAACCAATCAGAACACACCTCCACCCAATCAGAACACAGCCGAGCTCCCAGCCAATCAGTTCAAACCCCCACTGGCAGTTAAAAGGAAGAAACAGCTACAGTCACACATTGCTCCTAGAAGCACGAAGCCGAAAGCACCAGCCTGAAGATGACGAATGAGACTTCGTTGAAATGTCGCCAAGACACTTCAAATTCTACGTGGGAGAAAACCCGAAGAACCAAAGACCTACATATATAGAAATATATACATATCAATAAACTTTTAAAACAGGATTAGTAGTAATAGAAATTTAGGCAATGTTAGATACACGGATTGTTTTAAGGATAAAGATTTAGACTTAGAAGTATGAAAATGACAATTATAGATATGTATGTTCAATTTAGTTTTATGATGTTTCATTGTTTTTTCGAAACTTAAATATGAAATATGAAACTTTAATTTAGAGTGAAACTTAACTAATTAAGAGATTTTGTGTATAGTAATATGATTTAATAAGTTATGATAATTAATTGGATGTAATTTGGACTTTGTGTAACGAATTGAAATGAATTAACTCAAAGATCTTCATAAGCAATAAAATGGGCTTTATTAAGGGAAAAATATATATTTAGATTTTACATATATGACTATATAATTATAAGTTATTTGTTAGTAGAAGAAGAAATAATTAAGATTGATGACAAAAAGAGGGTTGAGAGAAGGCAAGAGTTTGAATAAACGTGGAAGAGATATTTGAAATGTTAATCTGTTGATATAAAATAATATTTGACTATGGTAATTGAAATTGATAAAGTTTTAAAATAGGTTTAGTAGTAAAAGGAATTTATGATAGAAATGGAATACATTAAATTTATATGTTTCTTTTGAGGAAAATAGAAAGATGAAAGTGAATGTATTAAGTTGAACTGTTTATGTGTGTTTTTATTTTGGAATCTTTGTTTACCCAATCACCATGGTGTGCTTTAAGTACTTATTGTTAAAATTATAAAACCAATAAATATTTTTTTAAAAAGAAATGTATAGTAATTAAACATTTGAAATAAGATATTCAAAGTAGTGTTAAAACAATTAAATTTATAACCCCAAAAACAAACATCTATTAGTGAGTCAACCTGAACAATTACCATTATGACCCCTGAAATAAAACTGCCAGAAAATCATAATTTTCTGATTTTGGTGTTTCCGCCGGTTTTACCTTGCTAGTTGTGACCAACTTTAGGAGGCCGTGCTCATCTCCATTTCTTAAGCCAAAGAGCCAGCATTGTCCAGAGATGTTTCTGCAGTTATGTGGCCAGCATGACATCATGCTGCAGCACAAAGTGTTCAGCGAAACATGGAACACTGTTACCTTCTCACATACTTATATGTGGCACCTATTCATCTACTTGCATTTGCATGCTTACAACCTGTTAAGTTGGGAGAAGGTGGGGTGATGGGAGTAGGGGGTGATCTAATTTCTTTCTCATCCTCAATAGTTCACCAGCCAGAAAGATGATCAACAATTTTTTCCATGATATGTGAATCCAGCAGGTCAGTCCTAATTAGAAGAGGTAGCCTTGTTGGTACATCAGTGCCAATCCATGTAGGATTTTGAAAGCTGACACCCAGCACTTTGAATTGCATTTGGGAGCTGATAGGGACTCTTTTATTGATAAAATAAATCAAAGGAAAAGATTACAACCAAATATTACTATTCTCCAATAGGTGTATGTGTTCATGTGAGTATTGAACATTCATATTGTTCTTTGGCAGAATGTAGAAATCAACTAAACCAGGGGTGTCAAACTGCTGGCCCATGGGCTGGACATGTCACCAGGAAACCGCGCCGGCAATGGGAAAAAAGCTCCAATACATCACGTGACGTCATGTAATGTCGCGAGTTTGACATGTCTGAACTAAACTAATGAGAATTACCTTAAGGTTCTCTAATTTGGCAAAATAAGCCGAAAGGAATGAGTGCTCTCAGGATGCTATTTTTGCATAACAGCTGTTCTAAGAAACAGGAGAAACAAAACAATCAGTTTTTCACATAACAGGTGAAACAAAACAATCACTTCCCAAATGTATAGCACAACATAGAAGAGCAAACCCTCAGGACAAGATTCAGAAGTCCATCTGCATTTGAAAGACAAAGGTCACTCTTTTGAAGACAGCAAAGTCCACATCCTGGATAGAGAGGATCACTGGTTTGAAAGAGGGATAAAAGAGACCATTTATGTTACAATGAGCAGCCCTCTCTCGATAGAGGGAGAAGGATAAGACACCACCTATCTCCTATCTACAACGCAGCTCTTGCAGCGGTTCCAAGAAAGATTCCATTCCTATTTGCACTCTGACACAGGTGACCTTGAGGGCACAGATAAACCCCCAAGTGGCCTCAAGCGCTCTTAGGGAAAGTGCTAACAACCAGATGACTGCAAAGAAATATGATCCTTTCAACCGCCTCCCCCCCACACACACATCCTGTCAGAATGAATGCTTCTATTACTCCCACCATCCTCCTGCCAGAACCGATGAAGCTTCTTGGATGAAAAGCTAAACATCTTTTTCCTCAAGGAAAAAACAGTCCAGCTGCCTTTTGAAAAAGCACCTTTGAGACAACTATGCTCTGGATGACTGCGAATCTCCACAAACACACAGATGTGCTGAGACATTTCAACTTTTCTTATGAGCACAATAATCCATTCTGGAAAGGGATAGGTAACTGCAGGTAAGCCAACATTATGAATAACCATATAGTACTGTTTGCCTTGCATTGTGTAGGAATGTTGTGTCTTACTAAGGTGAAACTTAGATCACAGAAGAATCAAACAAGCATCTGTTTGAACTATTTTGTTGAAACAAAGTAAGAGAAAAAAACATATTAGGAGGAAGGATGCATGAGTATAAAGCAAACATGTGCTTACTTTGGGAATACCAATTGACCAAGATGGTGCAAGTGGGAGTTAGAGGAAATTAATTTAAGAAGAAAGAAAAAAAAATCAAAGGCAAAACTTCCTTCCAGTCCTACTGTACCTGACCACATGGAAGAAACCACATTTAAGAGTCCAAGCATCTCTCTCTTCTTAAGTTTTACCAGAACCCCTCCCCCAATAAGGAGCAGAAGCAATGGAAAGCAAAAGATTAGTCAGTATTACATTATGTCATCCACCTAGACAGAGAAAAAGAACAGGAAAGTTGTGGCAATTGTGTTTAAGGAGAAATGGATTATTATTTGAACTATGTGACAAAATATTGTAAGACCGTGATATATTTTTCAGTAAGCCATATCATTTAACATGATGTTAAATGTTTCTTTCTATTTAACATACAGAAACACATAGAAATCCTTAGCAAAGTCAGAGGTTGAACCTTGGAAAGGCTGCAGCAAGTATGAAGAACCTAACCCTAGCCTCATTGACATCATGGGAATTTCTTCTCAAAGCAGTATTTCAGATGAAGGCTTTTTCCTCAGTATTGGAAGGCTGTTTTTCCACAGATGCTATAATTCTAATTACTCAATCCCTAACTAGTTGATGCAATTTATTTATAATTAAAAAACAGTGCATAGGCAGGGGATAAAAGAGGACAAAGAAAAGTCTCTTTGAAATTTCCTTTCTTCTCTCCCTTCCTTGTATTTGGAGCAATCAGTTGTTAAGGAAGTCCTCCCCAAATGTATGACCTTCTTTCCCATGGTTGTTAAGCAAATCATTGCAGTTATTAAACGAATCACATGGTCATTAAACAAATGTGGCTGCCTTCATTGGCTTCGTTTCTTGGAAGATCACAAGTAATGATCATATGACCCTGGGAAGCTGCAACTATTATAAATATGTGCCAATTGTCAAGCACCCAAATTTTGATCATGTGACTGTAGGGATGCTATGACGGTTGTAAGTCCGAGGGCCGGTCACAATCACTTCTTCAATGCCATTCTAATTTTGAATGATCACTAAATGAATGACTGTTAAGTTGCAAACTACCTGTAGAAGCCTCAATGTATGTAATATCACATCTATTTTAACTGTTTTATTTTCCTTAAACAATGACATACAGTAATATCATTCAATACTTTTTCCCTTGTCTCTGAATTTCTCTTTTATCACATTATCATTTCATCCATCTAGTTAATCCTAGTCCATTTCTTTTCCATGTAGTCTCTCCTCTATCTTTAAATCCCAAACTTAAATGATATTTCTTATTAATTTCTGCATAGATCAATTAAAAGATACTCTCTGGGAAGTAGTGGAAGACACATGAGACAACATAAGCATATTGTATCATAACAGTGAGCTTAGAAATATGTATCTATACTGAAGTGAAAACTAAACATCGAGGAATAACAATAACATATTTAACAGTTTAGTATAGCTCGTGCAGTAAAATCTAAAATATTCCTAACAGTTTCAATATTAATATTGTATTGTACACTAAATGTATATATATTATAGGATAAATGTGTTTGAATATACAGTATATTTTCCATAGTACTGAATGTAGAATTAATGGGTGAAAACAAGCAGTAAAAATCGCATTTTGAAACCCTGTTCGGACTTGTTCAGTTCCCTGGAGCAGATATATTCTTTTTGATGCATGGCAGAATAAAGAGATACTCTGATAAAACAATGTCTAAGAGATGCAAATCTGTTTTTTTCTTCATGTGGAATAGTATAATTCTCCTGTATGATAACAGGGTACATAGCATAGGGATTGTTGCACATTAACACTAGCTAATAATCCTTGGTATCTATTAGTGAACAGGTGGCCTTTAGAAAAGAGTTTACATGTTCAAAGCACTAATGCACTGAAGTCTCAGCTAATACCAGGATATATCCTGATTTGGGGGGCATTTTAATTCAGCTTTCATGGGTGTGCTATGATCTCATGATTCAGTGATCAAAATTACATTGGCTTCATAGACTAAAATTGCACCCTAGACAACAAAAACAGGCACATTTAAATAATCTATGTCAAGAATTAGCATTTTACAGTTATTATATGCTTCAGAACAACTTGTCTTTCCCTGAATTATATATTACTGAAGCACTTCCCTACGTTCCTAAAGATTATGGCTTCTACGTACTGCTGTTAGAAGATTAACATTTTGTAGGGATCCAAGAGTTCTTTCCCATGATAGTACTGCTTTGGATCTTGGAGATATGCTATAATTAAAAAGGTTCATGTAATGGGTCTCTCTTGATATCCCATGTCTTTGGGAAAAAACTAGAGTTGGGTGATTGAGCATAAGTTTTATATAGAAAGGCTTGTAGTTTACATTTTGGTATCTTGTAGTAGGTCTTAGTACAACTTCAGTCAAAAGCCATGAAAAGCTGCTGCTAAGCAAATATTATCTTTTCAATAATTGTATAATACTTTTATATTCAAAAAAAGATCACATAGATGGCATGTCCTTCCATTTTTCGCCTAGTCAGGAAAGATTCAGGAAATATTTGCTAGATAATTATATTCAGCACTTGACTTCTATGATTTACAAATACAGACTAGCATTCATCTTAGACTGAAAACTTATATTCATAATAAAATGTGACGATATTAATATTAATAATGACCAGCACTAGCATTGCTACACAGTAGTGTGCAGCAACCAGCATCTGACATTATCCAATGTGAAGTGATCAGTACTTCATTTCAGGAATATGCAACCAGTCTGATTATTTAACATCTGACCTTCCAAAAGCATTTAGCAAAATTTATATTAACTTCATGTATTCATTCACTCAATCAAGCGAATTACTATGGCCTTTTTTTAACCTTCTGAATTTGGAATATAAAGAAAAATGTCATATTAAAATCCAAGTTCAACTTTGGAAAATTTATTTTGCTTTGAAATAGACAGAGATTTATATCCACATACAAATTTAAGTGTCTAATCAACACTTTCATAAATACTGTAAAATATCAAGTTATTTAAATTCAAGTTTATTGTATTTCTAATACAATAAATTTTAATTTAAATCCAGATTTCAATGAATGGCCTTATACAGCTTCCCATCTCTCAGCTTCTATTTGTAGGTTGGGAAAAATGGCAATATAGATGTCACAGTAATGCAGTGATATTATAATGTGTTAACCAAATAACTTACTAACATCAAATATTATGTACTATAGGCAAGCTCAGGCTCTGTCCTTATAGAAATACCAACAGTTAGAATAACTGGGTTTCCTCCCCAGTGCATAACATGGGTGGAGGGATTTGGATGAAGCTCATCCCTTTCTCCTCAACTCTGTGTGCTTAGTTCTACATCATAGTTACCTTATATGAATGGAAACTTTTTCTTAAGCATCAGTGCAGCTGAAAATGGTACCCTCTTCTGGCCTGCATTAACATACTATTGTTTCTGATCCAACAATTCTGAGTTCTGGAGGAATAGTAAGATGAATGGGGGGGGGAGAAACTGCAAGAATGTTGGATAAATAAATAAATATGTGAATATGTGAGAAAGACAGCAAGGGGGGAAGGAAGTTAAATAGTCTTCTGGGTACACTTATTTTTAATCCAGAAACTACTGTAAAATAGTTCAGAAAAAGTTATTCTACTAAGGTATCCCTGGGGAAACATTACCTATTATATCAAGTATAACGCTGTGAGATTAATACAGTACCATCCATTTTTGCTTAGTCCTGACAGTTGGTGAAGAGGACAGAGACTAAAGAAAGCCTCCTGAATATCAGTTCTTACCTTTGTGGTCCACAATTTGACAGTCCAATCAAATGATGATGTAACAAACAGATGAGAGAAATCAATTGGACCTACTGCCATGTGGCAGTTGATTCCTGTTACTGGGCCCTGGTGAGCTTCAAAAACTTCTCCAATTCCTGCTTTACTGTAGAAAAAAAAATACATTCATTTAGGAAACCTTCATAGTTTTTCTCATTGAAAATGCTATGATATAAACATTCCATTTTCAAAATCAGCAAGACTAAAATCACCTGTTCTTGCTAAGAAGTTGGGTAACAGCTAAACGGTTTTATGTATATTGTGCCTGAGATACATTCATAAAAACTCTGGTTTCCTTTTTTGAATAGCATATTATGGCTTTTTCAGCTTGGCTGCCTGAAAAAGTCATAAAATATATTATTGTCTGGACTGTATATCTAGTATCTCGACATATATATCATTTAAGTGCAGAAGAACAACCATCTTATTGCACTGCTAAAATTTCTATAAATAAGACAGACAGACAGACAGACAGACAGATTACCTTCCATGGCGACAAGCTGTGTAGACAGTGCCTTCTTCACTTCCAACTACAAAGTTGTTAACATCTCCAGTTGGGAAAGCCATTCCAGTAACTGCCACTGGCTTGGATTTATTATATACTAGTTCCATACTCTCCTAAAATAGGTTAGAAACATTTTTTTCAATTGGTTGTTTCTTGAGCACAGTAAGGTTGAAACAAGAGAAGGAAGTAATGAAACTCCTCCAGCTGGAAGAATCTACCTGCAGATTCCTAAGGACCTAATAATATTAAAAAGTGTTGCTGGGAAGCCTAGATGAAAGGATGAAGTAAGTCCTTTTCTTTACTTCCAAAAATTCTCTGCAGATCATTGGTTTATGCTACTAATTTTATTTGTTTCTTGCTGATCAATATTGAGGTTTAGTGGTGAGGAAAATGAAATGGAATATCTATGGTTCTGAGGAAATTATAGTTTTTTTCCCCCTTCTACCTACAAACATTTTCTTGCAGTAGAGGTAACACTAATTATCAAACTAAATTGCAGCCTTATTTAAATCTCTGAAACAGCATTTAAATCTATGTTGCTAATATAATAATCTCCATTTGTGATGTTCTTGCACCCAAAATCTTACTTTGGGAATTCACAATTCCCTTCATGTTTATCATATGTGTAGCTCCTGAGCCTTTGCCTATAGGTATAAGAAATTGCATCATCCCTGTATAGGATTACCTCTTTAACATGGAAATGATCCATTAGTTCCCTAGCTGGAAGGGAACGGCCAATTTTACTATCTAATCTAACTAATCTTAGAGCCGTTCCTATTAAGCATAGGCCTAATCTAATCACCCATTGACTCTCAGGCCATTTACAAAAGAGTAAATGTAAAATAGGCTTCTATAGGATTTTGCGCAGTAGTACAGCAGCCGAGGGATTGCAGGGCTCTGCACCCTATGACCAATTTCTGCCTGTTAGGGTAACCTAACTGGGCATGGGATAGAAAAGGTGGATAGAGAAAAATTCTTTTCTCTATCACACAATACCAGGACAAGGGGGCACTCCCTAAAGCTCATAGCTAAGAAAGTGAGGACAAATAAAGGGAAATATTTCTTCACCCAGAGGATCGTTGATTTATGGAATTCACTTCCTGAAGGGATCGTGACAGCTGTCAGCCTTGACAGCTTCAAGGCAGGGCTAGATAGATTCATGGATGCCAAGTGTATCGGTAGTTATTAAAACGGATGTCCATGTGCCGCCTCTATGTTGGTTGAGGCAGGCAGGATTCCCTTGAGTACCATTTGTTGGGGGTCAAGGGAAAGGGAGGGTTTTGCCTTCTCTTTCTGCTCAAGATCCCCATGTACAATTGGTGGGCCACTGTGTGACACAGAATGCTGGACTCGATGGGCTTTGGCCTGATTCAGCATGGCTCTTCTTATGTTCTTATGTTCTTGCTGACTGCAGAGAGATGGCAGTTGATCTGGTTGTTTGGGAAAGCAGGAGGAGAAAGGCTAGGCTTAACTCCAGAGTCTAGCCCAAGCTACAATCAGCCGAAGCCCAAAAGCACTATTTTAAGCTGACTGTAAACAACATTCTTGGAACTAGGTAAGAACATTGATTTTCTCTCTCCTACTTGATAATTGATTTCCTGGAGGAAAAAACCCAAGTAGCAAAAAGCCTCTGAAAGTGAGAAGGAGCAGGTTCTTTGCCACACCCTCCTACAAACGGAAGCAGTGAATTAAACTTTTTATGGGGGACAGAAATATACTGAAATGAAATGAATATAAGATCTAAAACTGGATAAGTTTGAAATTGGTGGAATCTGTTAAGATTTTCTTTTTAAATCACGAAAACAGAAGACAGCAATTGTTTATTTTGAAAACTGAAAAACAATTTGGTGCTGACATCTAGTAGTGGATAAAAATATACAATAGTAGTTGCTCCAATACAGGAACTGCCAAAGCCCAGAAAAAGATAACTTGTCTTTGTGACCTTCAATGCCTTAATAACAGAGAACAGCTGTGACAAAAAAAAGAAAACATTTTGGCCTACCTACAAAGTGAGAATTACAAACTTTAGAATAAAAATTGACCTTTCTAGATTATAAATACTTACTCAACTGTGATTCTAAAGCTGTTTGCAGAGAAAGGAAAACCCTGATTTTTGGCTATCATGGAAAACCAGAGATCTTCAGAAAGAATACACCAAGAAAAAACAAACACTTTCCAGGAGGAGATGTATGCTATGTTGCAACTAATTCAAACAACAACAATCTCAAACCACGAGGAAATTAAAAATAACTTTGATAATAATAATAATAATATAAAGTTGGAAGGGACCTTGGAGGTCATCTACTCCAGCCCCCTGCTCAGGCAGGAAACCCTATACCATTTTGGACAAATGCCTGTCCAGTTTCTTCTTAAAAACTTCCAGTGTGAGAGCATTCACCACTTCTGGAGGCAGATTGTTCCACTAGTTAATTGTTCTAACTGTCAGGAAGTTTCTCCTTAGTTCTAGGTTGCTTCTCTCTTTGGTTAGTTTCCACCTGTTGCTTCTTGTCCTGCCTTCAGGCACTTTGGAAAATAGCTTGACTCCCTCTTCTTTGTGGCAGCCCCTGAGATATTGGAACACTGCTATCATGTCGCCCCTTGTCTTTCTCTTCGTTAAACTAGACATGCCCAAATCCAGCAACCGTTCCTCATATGTTTTAGCCTCCAGTCCCCTAATCATCTTTGTTGTTCTTCTCTGTACTCTTTCTAGAGTCTCAATATCTTTTTTACATCGTGGTGACCAAAACTGGATGCAGTATTCCAAGTGTGCCTTATCAAAGCATTGTAAAGTGGTATTAATACTTCACATGATCTTGATTCTATCCCTCTGTTAATGCAGCCTAGCACTGTGTTGGCTTTTTTGGCAGCTGCAGCACACTGCTGGCTCACATTTAAATGATTGTCCACTAGGACTCCGAGATCCCTATCACAGTTACCACTATTGAGCAAGGTACCCCCTATACTATACCTGTACATTTGATTTTTCTTGCCTAAATGTAGAACCTTACTTTTTTCACCATTGAATTTCATTTTGTTAGATAGCACCCACTGTTCAAGTCTGTCCAGATCCTCCTGTATCCTTAGTCTGTCTTCTGGAGTGTTGGCTATTCCTGCCAGCTTGGTGTTGTCTGCAAATTTGATGAGTTCCCCATCTATCCCCTTGTTCAGATCATTGATGAAGATGTTGAAGAGCACTGGGCCCAGAACAGAGCCCTGGGGGACCCCACTACACACTTTCCTCCATGTAGATGCGGTTCCATTGAGGACCACACACTGAGTATGGCCGGTCAGCCAGCTATGGATCCATCTGGTGGTGATGTTGTCTAACCTGCATTTTTCTATCTTATCAAGTAGCAGATTGTGGTCTACTTTGTCAAATGCCTTACTGAAGTCCAAGTAAATTATATCCACAGCATTCCTCTGGTCCACTAATTTTGTCACTTGGTCAAAGTATGCAATAAGATTTGTCTGGCATGGTCTGTTTTTGACAAACAGATCATTTAGTAATGACTTTGTTTGTCTCTAGGTGTTCGCTGATTCATTGTTTGATTATCTTTTCCAGAATCTTCCCAGGTATTGAGGTCAGGCTGATAGGTCTATAATTTCCTGGGTCCTTTCCCCCCCTTTTTTGAAGATGGGAACTACATCAGCTCTTTTCCAGTCCTCTGGTAGTTCTCCGGTGCTCCAGGATCTTTGAAAAATATAGTTCAGTGATTCTGAGATCACATCTGCCAGTTCCTTGAGAACCTTGGGATGCAATCCATCTGGTCCTTGTGATTTGAACTCGTCTAGGCTGGACAGGTGTTCACTTACCATTTTCTTACCTATCTTAACTTGTATTTCTATTTTATGTTTTATGGCACTATTTTTGATAGGTTGGTCTGTTTTTTCCCTTTGTGTAAAGACAGATGCGAAAACGAATTAAATAGTTCTGCTTTCTCCCTGTTGCTTATCACCTTCTTGCCACTTTCACCCATTAATGGACCAATCGTTTCCTTCACTTTTTTCTTGTTTTTTACATGTTGAAAGAAGCTTTTTTTGTTATTTTTGAATTTGGTTGCAAGCCTTAGTTCATTTTGAGCCTTAGCTTTCCTCACTTCGTCTTTGCAGGCTCGGGCTATTTGCTGATATTCTGACTTAGTTATGTGTCCCTCTTTCCACTTTCTATACTTGTCCTTTTTATCTTTCAATTGATCAGAAAGTTCTTTATGCAGCCATGCTGGTTTCTTTTGAGAGCTGTTATTTTTCCTCTTTGTTGGTATTGTGCTAGACTGGGCCTTTATTACATCTCCAATTTAACTTTACAAAAAAAAACTCTCAGAAAATAAAAATAGAGAGTGAGCAGATAAAACAGACAACTGAATATAAATCAGAGGAAAGAGATTTAAAGATAGAACCTAACAATAGAAGGAAGTATAACTTAACCCAGGTGGAAAAAAAACTTGCAAGTAATATTGGATATGGAAAAGATAACTTATACTCTAAGATCACAAAATAAGTCTGACGACAAGAAAGAAGACTTGACAAAATGGATTACAGAGTTGTCAGGAGAACTACAAGAACTTGAGAGACAAAAAATGATAAGAGAAATTAAGAGAGAAAGAAAGGAAAAGATCTTCAATGAATATGAAGGGGCAAAATGTTTCCATTACTTGATTTGCCTTTTATACCTACAATAATATTTATAAAACTATGGGAAGACTTTGATTCAGTGAAGCATATCGATCAGGAAAGATGTTTGGCAAAAAAAGAGGCTAAAGTGAGAATTAAGAAATCAGATGATCCGATTTATCAGAGCGAATAAATTTACATTAAATTAATTTAAAAATTAAACATCTGTTTGAATATAGTTAAAGAAATAGAAAGATTTTGGATATAAATGAATTTTAGTTTAAGGGGATGCACCCCTTAAGTAACATAGTATTTTTTCTTTCCTTTTTCTTTTGTTTTTGACATTAGATATATAAAAATGTTGGGATGGTTTATATAAAGGAAATGTTTTAGAACAGTGATGGCGAATCTTTTAGAGACCGAGTGCCCAGAAACTGGCCCTTATCCCATTCCACCCCCCAGCCCCAGCTCTGCCACCCATCCTCCGCCCTGCCTACACAGGACCACTCACCACCTCCAGGGCCCACCGCAGATCGCCCAGGCAGCCCAGCAGTGCTATGGCGGCCAAATCCTCTGCCTGTGCCCTGCAGCATCAACTTCATGATGGGGTGTGAGTTCAGAGTCTTGTCTACGCTGCCTGGCTGCCATGTCCTTGTCTGTGCTACTCCGTGTGGGCCACGCTCAAGGGTGATTCTCCTTCAGGGGGGCTGCTGGAGAGGAGGGGGCTGTGGGGGGAGACAAGGCTGGGGCAACGGCACGTGTGCCCACAGAGAGGGCTCTGAGTGCCGCCTCTGGCACCTGTGCCAAAGGTTCACCACCACTCTTTTAGAAATTTAAGTGTAATTGATCTTGAGAAAATTTAAATGGATAAAAATGTTTTGAATACATCTAAAAGATTAGATAATTGGATTTATTAAATGGAATATTTAAAGATTAAACATTTGTTTGAATATGGTTAAAAAGAAGAGAAAAATTCTGGATATAAATGTACCTTAGCCTAAGGGAGACATGTATTTTAAGTAGTATACTATCTTCTTATTTCTTTTTCTTCTTTTTTTTAAGATATGAGAAATGTAAAAGTGTTGGGATGGTCTGTATAAGGAAAAAGATTTAATTAATATTTAAGTGTAATGAACTTTGAGCAAATTTTAACCAGTAAGAATATTTTGAACATTGTGGGAAAAACAAATTTAAGTAAGAATTTTGTAAACAGGATCTATGATGAGGCAATCAAGATGATCAGTTAAAAAAGAAGCTTTATATTGATGTGGTTATTATTTGCAGAAATATTAGAATAATGTCTATATTTAATTGTTATTTATCAAAATAATAAGAATTGTATCAATTCAAGGTTGGCAAAAGAGAATATTATTGGAAGAAGAAAAAATCAAGCAAAGCTACTATGGGGATTATAGAATTGTAGAAACTAATTTTTATTGGCTGTTTTTAAATATAAAAACAACACGTTGTTTACCAAATATTAAGGTGATTATGTTAAAAAAAATCAATAAAATATATTTAAAAAAAATAGGCTTCTATAATCTTCTTTATACATTAACTTAGGAATTTTGATATCTTTGGGATCACTTTCCCTCTATGTTCTGAAATCCCTAGACGTAAATGTGACTCTCCTGGTGACTGGACTCCTGTAAGTAAGCCTATCAGACTTCCTAAATCTTCTAATTTCTTCTTTACCTTTTCCCATTCTAGCCAATCTTTCCTCTCAGTATCCCCCCAAAGCTGCTTTTCTCTCTCTTTTTTAATTAATCAAAGATTTTCCTCTTGCTGTTGCTTCAACATTTCTTTAATAATATTGGTCTAATTACCCTAACCTAGTCCCTTTTTGAATGTGCAGTTTTTCAGAAGGATGAAGAAAGGCATTCTCCTAGATCTGACTTAAGAAAAATTTGGTTCAAGAGGTAAAAGCACTGGAATTTAGGAAGTGACGATGTCATCTTGAGATTCCAGACACTGCATAAAGAGAAATGCAGCATAGTTATACATGCAGATAAGCTAAAAGAAGATCCCGTTTCAATAAGTTAGAGAAGCACTAGTCAAGAATGGCATGGACAGAAATTAAATCAAAGAGAGATCAAGGCAGAAAATCTAAGGTACTTAACTGAATATATAAGTCATAATTTGAAATATCTACTGGACCCAATTTATAAGCTGCTGATGAAGTCTAACTGAGAAATGGAAAAAGTTAAAGCTATTCTGAAAGTACAGATGTAGCACAATCGTTCAGAAATATTACAAAAGAATAAGAGACAATGGGTTTAAATTATAAGGAAGTAGACTTCCTTGTACACTTTGGCTGGATATAAAAAATGTTTTTATATGTCAGCCTTTTGAGACAGTCCAGACCAAATCATGTCCAAGAAATGCCATACTACCTTTACTATAAGTTTACAGCAACAGAATCATACAAGTCTGAAATAACTTCTTCCCTTCCTTTCTTTTACTCTCCCAAATACCTAGTTAGATGATTGCCCAATTCTTTCCAATCCCTACAGTCGAGGAGTATACTCAGTCTATAACTATAATATATATTATATTATTCTTCTCTTACCTAAGCAAAACCCCTAAGCAAAGTTTCCTATTTCCTATTTTTTGCTAGAGCTGGCACTGCTCATCTCTTTAATTTTTATCTATTTCTTAAGTTCTTAAGTTCTGTTTCAATATTGTACTAAATACACTACTGAGTACATTTTCTGACTTTCAAATGGAATACACACACACACACAACAGAGAGAGAGAGAAAGAGAGAGAGAGAGAGAGAGAAACTCATAAAACTGCAATGTAGTCTAAAATGTTCTAGAGAACAAAAATTTCCACTCCAGCAAGAAAACATTCCACACTCTCTCACCCCTCTCATGTGAATGATAAAAGATCTATCCATTTCATTATCCCACCAATTGGTGCTCTACTCACTGACTAATGCCTTTGAATGCAGCCCAGTTTTTTTTAAAAAAAAATAGTACTTATCCCTAGGCACTACATGAACCTAATTCAATATGAGAGACAAACGTAAACCTATCCACTCTGTCTGTCTTAGATTTCTCTGTTCTTCATTAGTTCAATAAATTTGTGTAGTTCGTTCATTTTTGGTATCAGAGTTGGAGAGAATAAATTTGCTTAAAGTAATGGACTATTTTATAAGGGAGGAGGAATTGTTTTCCTTCTATGATTTATACGTTATTTTCATCTAAAGAATAAATCTTCAACCTTGGTTATATATAAATTGAACAAACATGTGGATTCTGTTTCACAACATTTGTTAATAAGTTTCCAGACAACTTTTCTTAAAGTTAGAGATAAACAATTATTCCAAAGCAACTATATCACATTACTATTGTTGTTTTCCAAACTTGCAAATGCTGGTCCTATAAATTCTCTCCCCCCCCCATTTAATACTCATCAGACAGGGTAGGCTCCAACTCTCAAATTCCTTATGCTGGCTCATATTTGTTAGTTTTCAGATTGGGGAAGATTGCCTAACAATAATATTTAAGAATAAGAGAAACATATTTGTCTAATTTTTGTTATGAGTTCTTTGTTTATAACAACTTCTGGATTCAAATAAAAATTTACATCTTTACTATATGCTACATTACAATGAAATCTACACTGGATAAATAGCATTGTAAAATAAGCATGATATACCTCAATGTGCATTTTTACCTGTATTTTAGAACAGATTACTTCATTTTTCACTTGAAACTGACCTGCATATTAACGCATTACTCTAATTACATGATTTGAGACAGAGGAAATGGGTTTTGGCTCTAAGAGAAGGCAATTGCTGGAAGCAAGCTGCACTCTTTAAAGTACATCCATGGGTTTTAGTCTGCATAGGATGTGAGGCTTTAGCTTTTACGAATGACATTCCACTAATAGGTATCAGCCATTACTTTCTTTTTGTGTAAATAAAAACAAACCCACCTGTGGAGTTGAAAGCATATCCAAACTCCAAGAACACATTTTGCCATCTGTAGAAACGGTAATGAGATTGTGAGCGTTCTGTGTTCCAACGACATTTACACAGTAGACTGGGTGCTGAAAATACACAAAATACCAAAAAAATATCTGAAGGTGCAGATTAAATGTTTTATTAAATGTTTTATATGCTCAGAGGTTACTTGCAAGGGAAATTAGATGGTCATTCAAGGCCTGAGTCTGCTCCTTTTGACAAATATGAATGCCAAAATATGATGATCCTGTAAGAGATTCAAAAGTTTGCTTTCTCTCTGCTCCCTTTTGTTATGTTGTCATACTCTAAATGAAATTATTATTACTGTGAAAATAGAGCATTACATAGAAGCATAAATTATACAGGTAGTCCTTGACTTACGACCACAATTAAGCCCAAAATTTCTGTTCATGAGACATTTGTTAAATGTTTGTCCCATTTTTGTTCCATTTTATGACCTTTCTTGCCACCGTTGTTAAGTGCATTACTGCAGTTATTAAGTTATTAACATGATTGTTAGGTGAATCTTGCTTCTCCATTGACTTTGCTTATATCCTTTCAATGTGTCTTAGTTTTCTCTCTTCCTCCCACTTTCATTTATCAATCTCTGCTGCCCTCTCTTTAAAATATTTCTTTACTAATATATACACTGGAACTCCATAGAGGAAGAATACTATAGATAGCTTTATGGACATATCAAATACCTCATCTGCTTTAAATCTTCTTCTTCCAGAATTATTTTTCAAAAATTGACTGCTGAAATTTATTGATTTATATGCCACCCACCTTCCAAGAATCCAGACGGTTTATATTAACATTTAAGAATACATTTGCATGTAATATTTTCATAGTGATTTGAGAAGAACTTCATATACCTACATATATTTCTCTCCACCCCTATTCCTGAAGAAATAAACTTTGCAAGCTTTTGGAACCATAAACACCACATAAGAACTATAATTCAGTTAGTATGTGTGCACATGCATGCAAATCAAACTTCTTGATTCTAAGGTTCTAAGTTTTGAACTACTTTTCAATATGTCTAAATATATCTCCATTTGCCTCTTACTCATTTGTCTGACAGAAGCAGCCTTTCACATGTACTCTGTAAGAAATAACCCAAACCTAAGTCATTTCATATAAAAGTTTACTGGACATTTGCCCTCCTCACTATGGTGCTCATAGAAGCTGGTAATATAGTCTCCAAAACTGGGAACTGCAAGGATGAAAGAGGCTAAAGTTCAGATAGGTGGGGCAGCATTCAGTAGCATGAAAATGGATTCCCATTTTCCTCACAGCATATTGTTGGCAAAGCCTGGCTTTAATAAGCACTGTCAGCTATCAATTTCATAAGCAATACATCTCACTGCAGATTGAAAAGGGTGTTTCTAATACCAAGTATGAGGCTGGGAAAAAGTGGGGAGATGGAAACAACAACTCTACTTTTCAGAGAGAATCTCTGGGTTCTTTCCTGTCCTAGAAGAGGGTGCCATTTTGTTTTTATTTATTTTGGAAATGAAATCATCATTTCATTTAAACAATAATAATTAAAATGTCCTGTTATCTTCAGTGCAGATGTGCAATGGGTGTCAAAGAAAATTAAGGAGTAATATGTGGTATAGTTCTTTTCTTGTGAATCTTAGCATCAAATTACAGGAATAAGCTCAGGAAATTTAGAAACCAGTAGCTGTGGCAACAAATTATGTATGTTCTAGTTTGCATCAGGGAGAAATTCTTATTTAGTACTACAGTAAGCTTATGGTTTCATTCATAAGGTAAAAGCAGTGCTGGTCTACAAAACTGTTATCTATGCTTTGATGGTCTTCTAGTACAGGGGTCCCCAACTTGTGGTCCGGGGCCTGAGACCGGGCCATGGGCTTTTAGCTTTTAGACCGGCCCATGTGCATTTCCCACCCCACTCATGCTAGTGCCCGCATCCCTATTTGCACATGCACGCTGGCGTGAACAGGGATGCACATGCATTTGCACATGCACCGCTAGCTCAAGTGGTTTGTGCAGCATGTTTACGCATGCGGAACGGGCTGCTAGCTGCTGTGGGAGGTGCGCAGCCATTCATTCATGCGCAAGGCACCAGTGCATGCTGCATATGCGAACGGGGCTGCTAGTGCCACACCAATGTGCATGGCCTCGTGCGTGCACATGCTCACACCAGTTCTGAAGCTGCTGTCCTTCCCTCTGGTCCTTGAGTCTGGAAAGGTTGGAGACCTCTGTTCTAATACATCTAGTTCTAGTTCTATCTCTATGCTGACTGGGGAATTCTGGGAGCTGAAGTTCACACATCTTCAAATTTCTGAGACTGAGAAATACTGGAATAAGCGGTACGTGGCTCAATAGTAATAGCTGTGAGAGAAATCTAGATGTCCTAGTACAGGCTTTTCAACTGGTGGTAGGCATACTTTGGCACCATCCTAGACAAGTGTAGCAGGGAAGAGAATGAGCTGAAGTGGCAGGAGCACCGCACAAGCCTGAGAGAGAGATAGCTGGAGCTGCAGGGCTGTCAGGGCTCAGCAGAAACCCCAGGATCAATGCCAGGATCCAGCTGATTGGCGCTTCTGGAAGTAGCGCATAGCTGGATGTGCACCGAAGAGAAAAGGAGACGGTGGAGAGAGGAGAGGATATAAAAGGATGTTTTGGCAGGAAAGGGAGACAAAAAAGACAAGGGGGGGGAGAGAAGGGGATGGAGAAAGAGAGACAGAGAAGCGCAGCCTTGAGGAGAGGAATCAGCTGAAGATGCACAAAGAGAAAAAGAGGGGGGAGGATATAAAAGGAGGAGGTTTTGGCAGGAGAGGGAGAGGAAAATGAAGACAATGGGGTGAAAATGCAGCCTTGAGGAGAGGAATCAGCTGGAGGTGCTTCGAAGAGAAAAGGAGGAGAGATGGAAAGAGGAGAAGATATAATAGGAGGTGATTTTAGTGGGAGAGGGGGAAAAAGACAACAAGGAAAGAGAAGGGGATAGAGAAGAAGCAGAGCCCAGCAGGCAGGGAGGAAAAAGAGAGAGGAGAGAGAGGAAGAAGGGCCAACCAGCCAGCTGACCACCAAGGTACTGGGGCATATTAATAAATATGAATAAATTCATCATAACATTTATCAATGCAAAGGGGAAATGATTCAGCAAAGGAACTGCCATTGAAGAAATTAAAACCGGTACATTTAACCTTTTTTATGGTTTGTAACATTTTATTAGATTATAGAATAAAATACAAAAATACAAAAGCAAATAGTAGGACACAGTGGATAGGAAGAAGGGAAAAAAAGTGAGGGAGAGAAAGGAAAAAGAAAAGAAAAGGCACTGACTTCCGACTTCGTCTGTTGCAGTAGAATGAAGCATTAACATCGAATCTCAACTTTTTATTTTTCCATAACAGTATAAACTAGCCATTTTTTGTAACAACAAAGGAATCTAATCAGTAAAACTCAAAATCTGCCCCCCTTTTTTAGATCAAGTTTTTGACACCGTGCTAAGCATTGGTGGTAGTGAATATTGTCTTGTCCTAAAAGTGGTACAATCTGTGAAAAGGTTGGATATCACTTAAGTACGGTATGAGCCAGCAATGAACTGCAGCTAACAAGGCAATGCGGGCCTAGCATGCATCCAGAGCCATGGTAGCACAGTGGTTTGAAAGCAGTATTGCAGGCTAATTCTGCTGACTGCCAGAAGTTCAATCCTCACCATCTTGAGGTTGACTCAGCCTTCTATCCTTCTGAGCTCAGTAAAATGACAACCCAGATTATTGGGGTAATATGCTGACTCTGTAAACAGCTTGGAGAGGTCTATAAAGCACTATGAAGTCCAAGTCCTATTTGAGGAGCAGATATAAACAAAATATTATGATTGGAATTGGTAAATTAATATAACTCTTGAATGTTCATTGCTCAATTCATTGCAAAAATATTGGAATAAATGTTTGTTTTTGATAAATGGTCTTGTGTTAACTGTTGAAAATTCTCTCTCTGTGTGTGTAAATGTTATATTTTTTGGATTAGGACTTTCAGATTCAAGTTCAACATAAATATTGCAAAGAATGTTTACTTAATAGCTTCATATTAGTTTTCACATGTTTCAAGCCTGGTTACTTTCAATTCCCTTAAAGAAGATCCAGACTGGGTATTTACATAAACTAATCATGTAACTGCATTCAAAGCACAATCTTATCAGCTATTTATTCTTTACTGAAGTGATGTAATTTTATTACTTAATGCAATTATCAGGTACATGAACACTACTTTCATTTTAAAAGCACCATAAGAAAGATATGATTTTCTTCAAGTCCTTTATCATTTTCTACCCTGTTGGACAGTTTGTGGTGGGGAAAGAAACAGCATGAGAGAAGGGCCTGTATTTCATCCACTCTCCATTATATTAAAAGAGAAAGGTTTAAATGCATAGTCTCTTCAGCCTTTCCCCCAGTGTCCTTACAATTGCATTTCATTTTTAAGGGGGGAAGGAGGGTAATAGAAAAAGGAGATAACCAATCATGTCATAATGTATAATGAATCACTGATATCCTGCAATAAATTAATTATTCCACTACAAATAGCAATGTTCCAATATCTCAGGGGCTGCCACAAAGAAGAGGGAGTCAGGCTATTCTCCAAAGCGCCTGAGGGCAGGAGAAGAAGCAACGGATGGAAACTAATCAAGGAGAGAAGCAACCTAGAACTAAAGAGAAACTTCCTGACAGAACAATTAACCAATGGAACAACCTGCCTCCAGAAGCAGTGAATGCTCCAACACTGGAAGTTTTTAAGAAGAGACTGGACAGCCATTTGTCCAAAATGGTGTAGGGCAGCAGTTCTCAACCTGTGGGTCATGAACCCTTTGGGGGTCGAACGACCCTTTCACAGGGGTCACCTTAAGACCATCGGAAAACACATATTTCTGGTGGTCTTAGGAACTGAGATACCGCTCCTCTATCCATCTCCAGGCAGTGGGTCTGTCCATGCTGGCACTGAGGCCGGGGTCTGGCGGGGTCGGGCGGCGAGGCCGGGTGTTGGAGGAGGAGAAGAGGTGGGCTGTGTGGAGCGAGGTGCAGGGCAGGAGGGCGGCGAGGAGGCGGGCGCTGCAGGTCCTGCTGCTGCTACTGAGGTGGCCAATCATGATGCAGAAGCGTCACAGCATGGAGCGGCGCAACTGAGGGCGGGCAGGCAGGCTGAGGGGGAGGCGCAGTCCTCCGCATGATGAAATCGCAGGTAGTGCCACCTCACCAACTCCGCCTCGGCCAGTGCAGGGGGTAGTGCCACACATGCGTGGCGCTCCCGGGCCAAGGCAGTTCCTGGGCGATGGCCCATGTGCGCCCTCAGCCTCCCTGGCGTGCGCTCCAACTGCAGGAGAGGAGGAGGAGTGCCCGTGCCAGAGATAGAAAAAGAAAAAGTGTGTGTGAGAGAAAATGAGAGTGAGCAAACCCCGCCCCTCCTCCTGCCCCCGCCCACAGGAGTCACGGCATTAGAAAGGTTGAGAACCACTGGTGTAGGGTTTCCCGAGCAGGGAGTTGGAGTCGATGACCTCCAAGTTCCCTTCCAACTTTATTATTATTATTGTTATTGTTATTAAATTTACCTTAGCTATTTAATCATACTATAACCAAGATGCTTTACATTGTTTTTTAAAAGCAATCTGATTATTAAACTACAAGGAAACTTCATTTTAACAGATGTATCCATTACTCCTACCTCTCCATTAAATTAAAAAATATATCATCACACCAATGAAATGAGTCAACTATACCAATTATATAATTACATTGCTTGTTTGTATGATGTTATTACGCAAATAACAAATCATGACAGTATTTGATCCATTAATTCAACTGAGTTTTGGAAAACTGAAATTTCTCTGTACAGGTAGTTCTTGACATATGACTAGAATTTCCATTACTAAGCAAGGCAGTTGTGAAGTGAATTGTTCCCACTTTTACAACCTTTTCTACCACAGTTATTAAGTGAATAACTGCAGTTGTTAATTGAGTCACATGGTTGTTAAGTAAAACTGACTTTCCCCATTGACTTTGTTTGTCAGAAACTAGCTGGGAAGATCGCAAATGTTAATTATGTGACCCAGGATGTTGCAGCGGTTGTAAATATATGCTGGTTACCAAACTCCTGAATTTTGATTGCATGATTGTGGTGATGCTATAACAGTTGTAAGTGTGAAAACCAGTTGTAAGTCACTTTTTTCAGAGTCACTGTAACTTCAAACAGTCACTAAATGAATGCTTATAAGTTTATGATTACCTGTAATTATTTCTTGAAAAGACATTGCTAAAATAATTTTTTTTTCAAGAGAGAAGAATTAATCCATTTTCTGTGAAATGACTTCTAGGCTTCAATCTCATTTTTATAAGTCAGTCTTCTATTTCAGGAGTAGGCATATTTTTGGTTCTGTGTGGCACTATGTGATGTGAGCTGTACTGACATTACAACTGGAAAGCAGTTTCAGATTTTTTTCCCCCTCTCCTTTTTAATTTAGAATTGTTTTTAAAAACTTTTATCAATGGACTAGGGCTAAGCTTTTTCATTTAATCTATTGGTTGGGAAACCATATCTTCATTATTTAATTGTTTTCTGACAATCTTATCAGTGTGCTATTGGGAAGTTCTATGGATGCACAGTTGCAGTATGTTTTGCATGAAGGATTATCAACAGACAATTCTCATTTTGAAAATCATCTCATTCCAAATCAAGTTTAAAATAAAAACTATAAACAAAGAAAGCAGAAACTTTGAAGTTACCAATCAGAAAATATTGTAACATGATGTTTCATTATAATGATGTATACTCTATTTTAGCATATTAACATATTTTCCTGTTCAGTCTTTTTTTAAAAAAAAAAATAGCTGAAATGTGAGCAGCCATTCTAGGAATACTTATCTTGGGTCTCTTCTTGGTTTTCTCTAGAATGTGTACAATAAAGTAATTTGTCAAATTTTGAAATGGTAAATTTACTATGATTTGAATCAAACAAAACTGTAGAATTACCAGGCTATTATTCCATAGGCTTTCTCATTCATTATTGTCTACCCCACTTTAAAGCAATTAACTCCTTTTGGCCACAGCTGGAGAGGAGAATGGACCAAAAGTGTAGCAAAGCAGTTTAGCACTTTGTTAAACAAAAGGAATGGTCACTGTCCTAATCACTTGCAACCCTATAATCCCACTTTCTTTGACAACTGAATATTCTTATTTTTAACAAATAACAGCTTTATGTGCTACATCCAGCTAATTCCATAAATCATTAAATATTTTTTACCGTGTGTGCAGCTGCAGAAAGAGGTGTACGCTGAACTGGTGTCCTCCTGTGGCTACGATTATCCCACAGCATAATTTGGCCGGAATAGGTTCCTCCAACAACTAGGTTTGGATGAAAGCGAGCAAAACAGACCGACATCACAGAAGACTAGAACAAATGAAAAAGTATAGAAAATATGAAAAAAATCTTAATTGTAAGTCTCTTTGTTTTGTTTCAGTTAGGAAAATGATCTGGATTTAATATCTGAGACAAACATTCCTTTGATGCTTCATTCATTGAAAATTTTCAAACATTATTCACATAATGGCACAAAGCATCCACATGTTTCCATACCTAAAAAGGACTATCTCCCTCCCAGATTGTCTTCCTTTTTTTACTAATATCTGTGACAATTCGGCTATGTTATTGCATCAAACATATAAATTTGTGTCAAAAGATAATATATAGCTAATTATTAATGAACATAAGTGGTTATTTTTATGGAAAATATATGAACCAATTCTACTGAATATTACAGAAGTAAAATTAAGTTAGAAAAAAGGCCTGTTCAAGATGCTAGATCTTCAATGGCTTAGTCACATACCCAAACCATCATTGGATTCTGTAAATATCAATTGATGAACTGACATCTGTTGAGTTGACAAGAACTTAAATGACAGATAATGTAGATAAAACCTCAAAGCTACCCATGGTAAACTACCTTAAGCAGAAGTTCTATTTTCTATGGACCAGTCCCATGAAGTAAAATAATCAGAAAGTGCCACCCATTACCCTCAGATACCATTTTTATTCCATTAGAAGTTTCCTGTATTAAATAATTATTTACTATTTTATTATATACAATCATTACTCAAATGCCAAATAATGTGTCAAAAAAGCAGTAGTTAGCATTATTTTCAAAGGGTATTCTTTGTCATGCAAAAGGTTGTAGAAATAGCAGAGTCTTTAAGATTCAGCAGCAGCATAATCTGCCATCCCAAGTTTGCAAATTATAGCAAATCTAAAAACAAAAACCAGATATAAAATATATCTTTTTACACTGAAGTTAGGAAAAGCTGTTTTAATCAGATATATGTTTCATCACTAATGACAAATCTTGCATGAGGCGACAGTAAACAGATAATTTCAAATGTGATATCTGTAGTACATGATATATTTTGTTTCCCTTCCCTTTACACACATACAGAAACACATACATAGATATATAAGCTATACTGAAGAAAATAGCAAGATTTTTCAAGAAATGTAAAGCATCTGTGATTTGTGTTGGTGCCTCCACAGGCCAGGTGTTAAATGATACAAGACCATATAACATACTAATTTTCTGATGTATAAAGCTGGTAATCTCTGATCTGATGCACTGAATGTGGAATGGAATATACAAAACCCTGAATAAAACCATGATTTGAAAAGGAACAAGCATCAAGTAATTATTTGTTGATCTAACACAATTAGCCCATGGAATTAGCTAATATGAATTGATTGCAGTATGATCTTTTGAAAAATAATAGAATTGTTTTTACTTTTTAACAGTAGTTCATAAACTTCCCACTGGACTAAAATACTAGACTACATGGGATTGGTCCAGAATGACTGCTACTGTCAGCTTTTTTTATACTGCTATATATCACTGAGTTCAGTAGGAACACATCTGAAGATTCTCATTTTGGCTGTGCTGTGCTGTTTTTATTTTGGATAATTAATGCAAACCAGATTTGGATTAGTGATGGCATATCACTTTAACCACAGATGCACACACTCATAACAGATAGCCATTTGCATTATCTTGGATAGGAAGTGCCCACATCTGACACACACATGGTGAGTGTGAACTGGCAGTTTATATCAGTGTTTTCATATGTAGGGACGGTTCTCTGCCAAAAAGAAGAGTGCTAAATAAAAATTATACTAATATAAAAAAGACTTGGGTTTGCATTTGCTGAAGTTCTTCAACAACGTTGATGTTATTTCCTTGGGTTATTTAGTGTGTGATGAAATACTATTTCATTTGAGAACTGTGGAAATAGGAACAGTACATAGAGAATAAATTTATCTCCCAATATTTCTCATTTCCAAATAGTGACTTATGAATTAGAATTGGGTGTTTCTAACATTCTCTCAGAAGAGCAATGGAAGCAAACAAATGGGTAGGAAATACAAAAGATTTTTGATACTGAAGAAGTCTGCTTGCCTGATGAAATGCAAACCTTTTTCTAATTCTGAACAGAGCATCTGCCCTACTTTTTCTATATATGTCCAGTTACTTCTTTTCTTCCCTCAACTCCATCTTGTTTGTTCTCCTCCTTTCTATTCTAATGAAGGGACCTAGAAATCTCTAAAAAAGAGATTTTCTTTCTTATAAGGTCTAAAGTAGGTCCAAAAACAAACTTCAAAAATAATTTGTGAGACCTGATTTTCTGGGCAGGTGAAGGGCAGGGAAAAGCTGGACAATTGAAAGAAATCTAAATGAAACACGTTTGTCAAATCTATTAAATAAGAAATAAGTAATCATTCAAGTTATGTTTACCACTGAGATTAATTGGTAACAATAAATATTAAGACAACACAAATAAAAGCTGATAGAATAATAAAGATAATATAAACCTTAGAAAGCCATCAAAAAAAATACTTCCTCTTACTGCAGATTAAGTGCTGCACATATCCCAGTATCTAAGTATCTCCAGGGAACACACCGAATAGATCTTCCTAGAAGTGGTATGTCAAAGTGGGATGATGTTTTGTAGAAAAAGAATTTCACTGGTAACACTCACCTCTATATTAGTTATTTTAGAAACAGTTATTGGAATTAAACTGAAGAACCCCCACTTTTTTCCAAAACTTTACAAATATTATACATTAGAATAATAGAATACTACCAGAGAAATGACAGTTCTAGTTCAGATTTTGCAGGTAATATTTTGATTTTACCTTATATTTACATATCCATACAATCATATAAGATCATTAGTTTGTTTCAAACATCTTGTCAGTCATGTGAAAAGGCAGGATTACAGCTAGATTTATTGGTACACCTCAAAATACATAGCAAATATCCTGTGAAATAAATTGTACTGAAAAGTCAATCTTTCTATAATCATCAAAAAGGAGACAATTTCATTTGATTCTAAATAGCATCATTACATAACAGGATTGACTGAAGTTTCTTTTTAAAAGAATTTACTATCCATGAGTGAAATACCAAAGTATTGACAAAAAGAGATACAGCATTTACTTCACTAAAAATATCAACTTTTAAATAGTTAGGGAAGGATAATGCTGATTTTGGAGCTGGAAATTACTTGTGGTTTCAGAGGGAAAAATGAGATTTCCCCCAATAAAAACAATTCATAGATTTTGCATAGTTTTTTTGTATGTGTATGTACATATGCAAAAAAAGAGATAGAAAAGCAAACACTTCAAACCAAATGTCAAAATCCCATTTAATTAAAAAAAGGAAGTTTAGACTTTCATATGGCATGTGTTGACATCTATTCCTTTGATTTAAAAGGATATGGATTGGAGGGAGCAGATTGCTTTATTCAAGAAAAATAATATAGGAAAGCAGGGCAATTTGACAGGAAAGAGTGTAGGCTGCCTTAACTTTAGTGCTTGTTAAAACATGAAGGATTAATGGTAAAAAGGGAGGGATGAATTGTGAATGTCTCCAGTAGAGGATCTTCAAAACTGTTTGGGGTTTCTAAGAATGTCTCATACAACCACATGAAAAGACAGCTCTCTAAATCCAAAACTGGTATTGCTCTACTCCTACCATCAAACTAACTGATTTGAAATAGAGCCACAAATTGAATTTATTTTTATTGAAAAAGTATTAAGTCCTTGAAAGAAAGAGAATGGTAAATCAGGAAGTTCAGAGAATTCAGAGCAACATTCATAATACAGGTATGCAGACATGCTGCCATTCAAAGATTTTGCTTTGCCAATGTCTGCCTTTTCTAAAGAACCATCATTCTATTCACATGAAGCTTTCCAAAATGGGCTACCTGCATTACAAAGAAGGGAAAGAACAAGTTTATCAAATTTGCAGAGATCTGAGTGGAGAGGATTTCTTACAATGGGAAAAAGATTGGAAGACTGAAGTTTAGAGTATTTAAGAGTAATTTTGAAAATGGATAGGTCATAATTACAAAGAGTAGCCCAGTACATTGACTCTCTGGACTACCAAACAGAGGGGATTGGGAGAAGCCCTCTCTCATATTATAAATTTACTCTTATGTCGCTGCAGACTATCTTCATCATATTTGAGAGAAGCAGACAAAGAGGGAGGCTGGGTTAGATGTGTGATGCGTTTTCCATCTCTTTGTTGCTATTCTTTGACAACTCCAGCATCTACTTCTGAGGTGACTACTCCCTTGATGGTAGAGCCTGACCAAACCAGCAACAATTTTTTTGGTTAAGGACTGGTTAGAGTACACCATCAGACACATCTTCCTTGCCATAAATTTACCTAACCACTATTTATAAACTTCAAGCATATTGAGGGCCTAGCAAGACTTAAAATATGGATCTTTCATTTCTGTTTCATTTATTTTATTTTTGGAGATTGCATCAAGGCCAGTTAATATTATGTTGTAAGTGCAGGCCCATATACAAGTCCAATAAATAAATAAACAAATGAACTTTAGCCAAAAATAACATGAACTATAGAACCAAAATGTGTAACTTTAGGATTACATTAGATTCAAGCTTTGTTTTTAATAGTGATAAGCAAGGAAGTGGTAATTATACATATTTCTAAGGAATATGGCATTATTCTAAATATAAAACAAAATATACTTTTAAATGTAGGTTACCCATCTCATATTCCACTCTTATTTAATTAAATGCCACATGATCTAGAAAAAAAGTACCATTTTTTTAAAAAAAATGTTCCATTTTATAACAATTTATAATGTACTTTTATGCCCTAAAATCTATACCCTGATTTTTTTTAAATGATAATAAGAAACCTCATCTTTTTCTCAAAAGGGCATACCACAGTTTTCACTCTTCATTTTTGTCAAAAAACATTTGATTGAACTAAGCACCTAATGTTAAAAAGGTTAAGTACAACACAGGTAGCTACAAAAGAAGCTCTTCAGCTTGTCAAAGAACATTGTTCTTCCCCTGTGAGACCACCCTCCCTTCTAATAAGAAGTAACTCAATCTCTGTGTTAACTTAGTTGTGTTTGGGCATCCTCCAAGTCAAAGAATGCAATGTGATAAGTCATAACGAATTGTGTATAATAATTCATAAACTTTTCCTATTAAATGAACTCAAGTAAAATGCCTTTAGTTTAGGATTACAGATCCTTTTTATTTGATTTTATTTTTAATTTCTCCCAGAGTATTGAAACATGGAAATCACATAGGCCCAGAAGCAAAATGTTCATTTCAAATGATTTGGGGTTTTTTTTAACCACATCCTATGTCAATAGATTATTTTTATTTCACTGAATATTCTCTATTAAAGTCAACAGCCAAGTAAAGTGGAGCTGTTGTATATATTAACAGGTTAATAAAATCAATGCAAACTATTTGTTAAGGTGTTATCACTATTCAGAGAAACCTAGGTTGAAGGCCTTAATTGTGGAAATACATTGATTTATTTTTGGACCAGTGGGTCATTCTCAGCCTTACTTTGCAGGATTGTTGGAATAAAATTAAGAGAGGGCTCTATGTATGCAATCTTTAGCTGATAAAAAAGAGAAAGGAGAGGAAGGAGAAAGAAGAAGATGTTGATCTAATAAAAATATTTAGGAGAAAGCTCTTCACAAAAGCAGAAGTACTATAGCACCATTCATTATAGAAAGAAACAAATTTCATATTCTTCATTCTGAGCCCAGCACTGCTTTTCAGAGGTATTGTTCTCATCTTTCTGAAAATTGAACTGGACATAAAGGGCTATCAAATCATGAGACAAATATAGGTACTCCTCAACTTACAATGAGGTACTTAGCAACTCTTTAGAATAACAACAGAGCCCCCCCCAAAGGTATTTACAATTCAGTTCCAAAGTTCCAACTGCTAGAGCCTTACATGGTCATGTGACCATATTTGGGGTGCTGAACCATAGATCCAAATTTATTACCATAATAAAATGACCGCGATTTACATTTTGCCAAAAAACTGAGTTTATTTCTGAGTTTGGGCTAAAATGCTCCATAGCAAACAATGGGTTTGTTTAAAGACCACTGCATTCATTTAATGACCATAGTGATTCACTTAACAACTGTCACAAAACCCCCGTATCAGTAAATCAGCTGGAACAAGGGCAGCAGAGCTCCGGTGAGTCCGAAGGCGGCAAAAATGACTTGAATGGAGCCTGCAAGGCTCGCTGGAGCCTAGGCTGCAGTCAGCTGCAAGCTGACTCTGTTAATTTGGAATCAGAATCTCAATTTAAGTGAATTTAGAATTTGTATTTTAATCAGACTAATTAATTTATTCTAATCTGTAATTTAATCAAACCAACTAATTTAACCTAATCTATTCAGAGGAGCCAAGAACAATTGCATCCTGCTGAACTAAGACTAAGTCAAAAACTGGGAAGGTCCAGCCCAGAAGGAGGTGTGGCAGATTTCTGACTTAGTCTCAATTGAGCAGGAAGCCTGAGATTACCCACCAGTGGATTCTACACTCATCGTGCTGGAGAACAGGTTGGTCACATGATGGCTCATTTTGTGACTGTCACTATCTGAGCAGATTCCATTACAGTCATAAGTCAAGGAACTACTTGTAATTTATAAATTAAACGCAAGTACTGCTATCATCTGAATTCTCATTCATGCAAATCTGGTGGAATTCTAAAGGTCATCAATTATCCTGAAGAAGGATAGATAAGCAGACCTGATGAAAGATAGATAAGCAATATTTATCATCAAGTTCTTTGATTTACAGTACATTTCTTGCTTTGTTTCTAATTAATTAACATTTGGAACTCTACACTTTATCACTTGGACACATTTTTATAATTACAATAATCCCTTCCTATCTTTCAATTTAAATGTTGCTTCTGGGAAAATCTAAGAAACTATTACAGTCACCCAAAGCATTCTCTTGCATTAATGCATCATTTATAAGTCATGTCAGTAAGTAATTAGGGATAATCTAAAATTAATTGAACATTGCACTAAGTTGTCTTGATAGCTTGGGAAGTAAGCTTAAATAAGTTGTGGTATTAAAATAGCACCAACCACTCCATTGTGATATATGATTAAACATGTAGTTATAAAACAAATACTAAAATTACAAAAATCATTAAAGTGATAATTGCAGGATATTATTTATCTCTATTGCAGAGATAAATTTGAGGGTGTTAGCCTTCAATTCCCCTGCCCAAAGTTCAAAAGAGTTGCAGTTCTACCTTTATTTGTCTTCTACTTCCCTGCATGGCAAAGGCCCACATGGGACATTCTGCTACCCAATTCTAGTGATGCAACTAAAAATGATGGGGAATGGTAAATACGGTATGTGTCTTATAGTTTCATTATCCAATTTCTAAAGGTTAGGGTTATTTTTATTTTATTTGTTGTTAAATGAAAGTTACATGAAAGTAAAGTAAACCCAGAATTTTGTTAATGAATCCATATGAATCTTCGCATATAGTGAAATCAGCAGTGACAACTTATCTCAGTAGCTTTTCACAAAATCCTATATGCAGTGTGATATCTTAGTATCTAAAAGAGCCGTTTCAGTGTTCACAACCCACTCCTACATAACATATTGGCCACATTCATAACAACTCCTACACTACAAACAGAACAAAATATTATTAATATGTTCTATTTAATTAGTTAATATGCTGCCCATCTCATTATCCAAAGAGACTCTTTATAAATGTGCTGTAGAGTGTACATTACAGTGAGTGAGGAAGTTGTGGTTGGCACCAAGAGTTTCTGAAGCTAAAGTGCCTTGGGGTGTGCAGCTTCTCTTTCCAGGCCTGGTTAAAGATGGCAATGGGAGGTTCTCCGTTTTGGATCTTGGGAGGTTTGGATATGGGTATGGAGCTATTATTGAGGAGCTGGGATGGAGGTAAGCCACAATGTAATAGTGGTGACAGGCATAGGGAGATATGGTGAGAGACAGGAGTGGATCATTCTCAGGGAACATGGGACTATTTTCTTGTATTGGTTTTGCATTCCAACTCCTTGATCTCAGTGCCAATACCCTGTCAGCACACCTTCTATGACCCTGTCTTCTGGCTGCTTCTTTCTAAGTGCCAGATTGATCTGTAATAAGGCTTTCCTCATTAGTGATCTGATAATGAGAGGATTAACCTGGCACGAATCATCAAGACCTGGCTAGGTCCAGTGGGTGGCGTAGTCGTTTCAGAGATATGCCCAGCTAGGTTTCAGGTGTGGTATAAACAAAGATTCTGAGGGCAGGGGTGAGGTGTAGTGATTGTCACTGGGAATCTCTCACAGCTTTCAGGAGCACTATACCACAAATCATCAATGTGAGATCCTGCTTATTAGTTTGGACTCTTAAGATTAGTTGAGATTGTTGTTGTACCAAGCTCCTGCTACATTGCAACCCTTCTGCGTGAGCTAGTCGGGTCCATTTGTGGGTTGGCAGTGAAGCTCTCCAGACTTGAAGTCTCAGGGGAGTTCAATCCTCCATTTCTAGAATTAGAAATGTGATCACCATATAGAACATTCTGTTAATGTTCTGAAAGCTTCTCAAGACCTGACTATGTCATACTCTTAAGATGGCTCCATCGTTGTACTTATTTTATTCTTCTGTATTAGGTAGTTGGTATTCTAAATGTGATTATGATATATTTTAATAATACTGTTTTTCTATATTTATTGTTTTGTTTAATTGTTAAGTCTTTAACTAAGTAACAAAATCATAGCTTGGATATCAGCATGGTTTCCATCTTTCTTTCTTTCTTTCTTTCTTTCCTTTCTTACTTAATGTGAAAAGGTGAAGATGACTGTGTGATTTTGAATTGGCATGATAACTTTTCTAATAATAGAATTTGGACTTCTTCCTGTATGCTACTACCACAGTCAGTTACAGCATCTTGCTTAGATTTCAATTCTATATTGATTTTTCTGCTAGGAAGTTAAAGCCTTCTGAGGCTTACTTTTGAGTAAGAAAGCATAGGACTGCACTGCACATTGGACACATGGATCTGATTAAGAATCTGGAGTGCTCTCATGGCAACTGTACAGCCTCCAGGATTATCTAGTGCTGATTTAATTGGAAGTAACCACAAAGGAAGCATCAAAGAAATGGAACAGTCAAACAGGAAGTATTGAGCAGCAGGGCAGAAGGATGAAGCAAAAGAAAATCCAGTACATATAAGATGATTTATTTACTGCTTGGTTATCATGCTCCTTAATATATTTGATCATATTTTACCCTAATTTCAGCAAAATATTCTACACCTGTGCAATAAAAATATATCTGTGCTGCAGAGTAAATATGTGCAATCTTATCCCTCTTTTACAAAGCTGTGAAGGCTTGGAGTGATTGAGAACAAGTGAATTATACATTGCCAAACTAATATCAATTTGGTTAATGTTTACTGTTATTTTTAATTCCTGTACTTTATATATAGTCTCAATTAACTGGGGAGGTAAATTGATAGAATTATAAAAGATAAAACTATCAGTTGAATGGGCAAGATATATTTGTTTGTGACTGCAACTTCTGAAAAACAGAATCTATTTATTAGACCTAGTTTCATTGTAACAAGCCAGTATCAAGTGCCAATGTTGAACATCATATGTCTCAGTCATATTTAACTATCGTATAACTCTGTCAGAGGAGAGGACCAAGTTACTTCTCATAAACCAGGCCTGTTTATCATATCTGCTATTCTAACCTACAAGACCTATTGGTTGATGCCAAGCTCTGCAGGGCCATCTTGTGCAAAATGTCCTGAGGTTCTGCAGTTTAAACAAAGACCCTACAAGTGTTAGTTTGCTTCTCTATAACTAACAGTAAAGCATAGCTGATCCTAGCTAATAGATTCAACATCCAAAGTCCCTAAACATGGACAGAATGGAAGGAGAGGAAATGAGAGAAAAAAGCATCATCCCTCTTTTTCATCTGAAGTACCTCAGTTCTTTGAACCTTTATCTATAATCATGAAGTATTGACTTAAAGCCTCCACTCTAGCCTTATCTAGAATGCTCTGGTGAATTTAGTCATCTCAATCAATTTAAGCTTGCTTTCTTCAAGCCACCTTCTGCATAAAGTTAAAAGGCAACAACATATGCCCAAACTCAGCACATTGTCACAAAAATGGTTCGTTATTCCTGATTTGCAGACAGGCTGAAAACAGCATTTTCTAGCCAGGAAATTAATATAACTTTTATATGTATTATTATGTTCTAGGAGGGATTTCCTATTTTGCAGGTCTTCTGATCAAGAGATAAATTATAATTTTATTCAGGAGTGATCTATGGGAATATTTGGATCTCAGGGAGGTACACAGCTTTCATCAAGTAATAAAAGATTCAAGGCTTTCAAGACATCTACTATATGTATTAGACAAATATTGAGGGATGGTTATAGGAGTACAGCTAATTGTTGACTTACAACAGTTCATTTATTGACCATTCAAATTACAACAGCACTGAAAAAACCTCTGTAGCTTCCCCATGATCATGTGATCAAAATTCAGATGCTTGGCAGCTAATTCATATTTATGGCCATTGCTATGTCCAAAAGTTATATAATCACTTTTTGACAAACAAACTCAAGGGACAAGTCAGCTTCACTTAACAACCGTGTTATTAACTTATCAACTGCAGTGATTCATTTCACAAATGTGGCAAAAAGGTCGTAAAATGGGGCAAAACTCATTTTAACAAATGTTTCACTTAACAACAAAAATTTTGGGCTCAATTATGGTCGTACGTTGAGGACTACCTGTACTGCCATAGCGATGATTGCTGGATCTATTTAGCAAACTGCATTAAACCTTAGAGGCAGTTATGAGCATTTATTATTTATAAAATATATCTGCTATGTGCAAAATCTCCCAGAATACTACGAAAGTTTTATGGGGATATGTTGGGAGGAAGGGTGTGTGTGTGAAGGCTTTTAATTTGTTTGTCTATATCTGGATGCACAGTATGATATGGGGTACCACAAGGCTCCATCTTAGGCTCAGTACTCTTCAATTTCTTCATTAATTATTTAGATGAGCGAATAGAAGGGGAAATCATCACATTTGCAGATGACACCAAACTGGCAGGAATAGTCAACACCCCAGAACACAAGCTTAGGATCCAAAAAGATCTTGACAAATTTGAACAATGGGCCCTATCCTACAAAATGAGTTTTAATGTGGAGAAAAGCGAAGTTCTACATTTAGGGAGGAAAAACCAAAGGTTTAAGTATAGATTAGGTGAGATCTGGCTCAAAAACAACAACTGTGAAAGGGACCTTGGAGTCCTAGTGGACAATCACTTGACTATGAGCCAGTAGTGTGCAGCAGAAGCCAAAAAAGCTAATATAATCTGGATTGTATAAACAGAGGCATAGAATCAAGATCATGCAAAGTATTAGTACCACTTTATAAAACCCTAGTAAGAATACACCAGGAATATTACAAACAATTTTGGTCATCATACTACAAAAAAGATGTTGAGGCCTTGGAAAAAGTTCAGAGTAGATCACTTTGATCACTAAAATGATCAAAGGCCTGGAAACTAAACCATATGAAGAATGGCTGCAGAACTTGGATTTGGCTAGTCTAAAGAAAAGAAGAAACAGGGGAGACACGATAGCGGTATTCCAGTATTTGAGGGGCTGCCACAAACTATTCTCCTTTACATTTGTGTCTGCAACTAAGTTCAAAACAGTAGAGTTCCCAGTGTGAACTTAAGCAACTAGCAAGACAAAAAGTTACTACAAATCTTTTATCTAATGGTGACTTAATTCAAATATTTCTCTTTTCAGCATCCAGAGTCATATTTCAAATATACGAGTATCAGCATTGTCTATGTTGTCCATTATAAAATCTATAACCATTTGCTATGTACTCATGAAGAATAAGAAGATGCAGTATTAAAGTCATAACCACAAAAATACTAAACAAATGTTTATTATCAGCTGTCAAAATTATTTTAAGATGGATCTTAATCTACACTTAATAACTATTATTTAATGGATAATAAAAATATTTTGGTTGTTCCAATAGGAAAAAAATTTCTTATGAATGAAAATATTCTAGATTTTTGTGTGTTACATTTGTTTGCCATTTCCTCCTTATATTGTTTTGACTTTAAATCTTACTCACACACTTTCTTCATTTAAAATCCTTTTAAAGATAAATTGATGAAATATGTGTATGTAGGAGGTGGGTATATTCAGCTATATATGTTCCCTACAATTTTCTCTATATTTTCAAAAGGTCCTGCAGAGATATGTGCTTTATGGAGAAATGGGGCAAAGGATAGGGCAGGAATACTTCCCCAAGGTATGTAAAAAATATATGGATTCTTAGATAAAAAAGAAACTGGAGTTCCTAAGAACAAAATTAAATTCTTCTGTTCAAAATCATTTACTGGGTGAAAAAAAAATTACTGCCTTGCAATTTAAAGAATTGAAAGTAAATGTCTTATGTATTGCACTGAAGATGTCCACTTTTTATATAGCATGTGTTTAATGAAATGCATTTTTGTATTCTCAATATATATATATATATATATATATATATATATATATATATATATATATATATATATATATATATATATATATATATATATATATATATATATATATATATATATATATATATATATATATATATATATATATTCCTTTGTAAACAAATTTTCAAAGGCCACAAGTGGCCTACTGATTTAATTTGCAAGTTTTGTTTGTTTGATGCAAACATAGAGCTGTCCAACTCAAACAATGTGATTCTATATGACATACAACAGAAAAAAATACAATAAACCAAAAGAACCATACTATATTTATACACAATATAGAAACATAAAATTATAATCTGGTAACAAAGCACTATAACAAATACAACAAGAGGAGAATCCCACTAAACTGGACCCAAATGCTTCAAGAGGAAAAACAGGTCTTAATGGTTTTCGTAAAGATGAGGAGAATTGGACCCTTTTCTATATCTGTGTGGTGAGGTAATGAGGTGAAGATATTCTAGAACCCAGTGGTAACCACCAAAAAGATACACTTCTAAAATTTTGTAAAGTGGCAATATTCAAAAGAGGGAACTTGGAGCATGTCCCTCTCTGTGGGAGCATAAGGAGTACAAGTAACCTGGTCTTATGCCATGTAGGGCTTTAAAGGTGAGTGCCAGTAACTTGATTTACAACAAAAATCTGCTGGAAACTAGTACAGCTCACACAGTAGCATGGAATTAACAAATTGGACACATTACACCTTGCAACACTGCCTTCTGGTTCAACCAAAGTTTCTGAACAATCTTCAAGGGCAGCCCCATATTCATGTAGTCTGATCATAAGTTAACTAAGATATGAGTGGCCATAAGCAAAGCCTCCTGATCAGAAATGAGCACAGGTGACACAAAACATGACGTTTTGCCAAGTTGTGTTGACTGAATTATGTTCATTGGGACACAAAGATATCAATAAGGCTAATACCTAGTTTAGAAGAAGTATCTGGCTGTAGAAGAAAAAAAAAAGGCTCATTATAGATTCCCAGCTATCCAGAAAGAATTCATGAGGCTATTTCTAAAGAAGACCTCTCTGACCAGGCCTTAAAGTTGTTCCAATTATTATATTGTCAAATGTTTACTTTTATTGCACAAGATTTTCAAGCAGAATCTACCACAGTATGGATATGTGCAAATGTATTGAAATTCCTTTAGATCTAAATGTTGCAGTGTGATCTGATCAACTTTACTTAGGATAGATATGGATGGGCCTTTCTTTTTCTAATCAATTATTCAATAATTATGTGTTAATAGGTGCTGTTGAAGACAATGTTTCTTCTTTGGGCTACCAGTACAATACACATTTATGCAATTGTCAGTGGACTTGGACTTGTGAGCTCAAGAAAATGAACATGCAAAACAGCATTTAGAAATTGTATATGAAGCTTATACTCAATACAGTTCACTGTTGGTTTTGATTCAGACCATAACATCTGTTCATTCCAATTCATGACTTTTGAATTTGATTCCAGGCAACCTAGTTGGAATTTACAGTAGCTAGGGACAATTCATGATTTTTGATTCATCAAACTATTTAGAACACAGAGCAATACTGAAGATATTTTATTAAATCTTCTACATATGAATGAAAAAAGTATAGATATAAATGTTGACAGTACAAGTTTAATATCTTCTATAGGTAGAGTATTATGAGTAAGTAATGAAAATATCTGGAGTGAAGGTGTGATTGAATAGGCAACTCTCAATGGGAGTCTTTTTATGCTTGTAAATGTTAGTTAAATTGTGATTACCATAACGAAGCAAGTTATTTTGACTGTATATTTTATTACATATTTTATTTTATTACTGTCAATCACACAAATTCACTGATAGATTATGTTTTAGCAAAGAAACATTAATGATTCAATAGCCTTGCTATGATGAGTAGATTTAATGTAAATTTTGTCTTCATATAGGACAGTATCCTTTCCTTCCTATTTTCAGTTCCTCTGTGGTGAACCTAAATGCTTTCCCCTTTATTATTATTTTTTCAAACGTCATAACCTTTCTGTTGAAATCTAGAGATTTGCAATACTTCAGCTAGTGACTGTTTGGTTTTAGCTTCACGTTACAGAGTTATGCTATATTAATTATAATTAACTTAATGTACATAAACAATTTTTGGAGAAGCCAGAATTAATTGTTCATGGTGAGATTCCCCCAGGGTAACTTACATAAAGCAAAACCACTGATCAGAAATTAGACCAAATTCATACTGTTTTGAAAAAGAGAATTAAGTGATAGAATGAGCTCAATAAAAAGTGCATCAAGAAAAATATCTTAACATGCTCAACACTATTCTACCTCCAAGAGATGGGAAATAATCTAAGCCACACAGACTTGTAGATGGAGTGTGACACTAGATTGAATAGCATTAAGTTTTGTTTTTATTTTGTATGTGTTCAGTTTCCTTCACAACTAGTCATTCTTTGTTGCCTAATAGCTTTCAGTAGATCTATCCATTGCCCTCTAGTTCACATACTCTCACGGCCCAATTCTTTTCTTTAAACCTGTTACCCATCCATGTTTCTCCATGTTGTTATGTGCTCTCAATAAGCCCCAAGGCTTTTTTTCTCATAGAATGCCCAGAACGGATTTCCACACCTTTTTTGGATGGAATCTTGTAGGGTAGGCTAGGCGGGTTGTATGACGTGTGTGATTTCCGGCACCTTTTTTTTTTTTTTTAGAAAAAAAGCAGTGATAAGCCCTAAATATGAGTCTTGGGGAACTGTAATCTGGTAACATGCCTCAGAAACCCAAAGCCTCTCCAAACTATGAGCTCTAATGCTTTTTCATTAGCAGAAAGGGAAAGTAGTCTTCTTCCTTTGGCTATTTTCATTTCTTTGATTGTGGATAAAAAAGGAATGGCAACAAACAGCAGTTGAAGGCAATAATTGTACTATCCTGATTAAATGGGGGAAATTTATCTCTTGGGAAATACTGAAATTTATAATCTAAGCAACTCCATCTTTCATTTTCTATATAAGTTATAAAAAGTTCTTTATCAAACTATTTTTTTTCTTTTGTCTTCAAGTCAATGTTCAGTCCTAGTGACTGCTTTGACTAGGCCTGCAGTTTTCTTGGCAAGAATTTCAGAAGTGGATTTCCATTGCCTGCTTCCAAAGGCTGAGAAAGAGCAACAAAGTCACCCAATGGCTTTGTACCAAAGGTAGGACCTGAATTCACAATCTCCAGGTTTCTGGTCTGATGCCTAACCACTATACCAGGGGTTGGCAATCTTAAACATTTAAAGAGCCACTTGGACCCATTTCCCAGAGAAAAGAAAACACTGGGAGCTGCAAAACTTGTGCGCACACGCATGCACAAGGAAGGGAAACACAATTAAAGAGTTTAATTAAAAAGAAATAGAGGCTGCTGTGCATGAGTTCGTTCTCTCTCTCTCTCTCTCTCTCTCTCTCTCTCTCTCTCTCTCTCTCTCTCTCTCTCTCTCTCTCTCTTTCTCTCTCTCTCTCTCTCTGTGTCTCTCTCTCTCTCTCTCTCTCTCTCTCTCTCTCTCTCTCTCTCTCTCTCTCTCTCTCCCTTTCTCTTCCTCTCTTTGTCTCCCTCCTACCCTCTCTCTCTCCCCCCTCTCCCTCTCTCTGATCTTCTGCTCACCTGGCAAACTGGCTTCAGGACAAGCTGACACACATTCTTATTGGGCTAGCTCTCTCCTGCCCTTGGTCTGCCAGTCCTCTTCCCCGACTCAGTGTGTGTGTGTGTGTGTGTGTGTGTGTGTGTGTGTGTGTGTGTGAGAGAGAGAGAGAGAGAGAGAGAGAGAGAGAGAGAGAGAGAGAGAGAGAGAGAGGGAAGTGCAAGTGCCTCTCTCTGTCTCTCTCTCTCTCTGCAAATGGCAGAGGAGGCTGGGAACTGTAGGAGAAGCCACATGCAGCTCCGGAGCTGTGAGTTGCCGACCTGTGCACTATACCAAACCATTAGTTAAATAGCTAATAAGGACATACTAAGAACAACAAATTTAATTATAAAATTAAAAAATCACTATAAAACAGCAATAAATTAATTTAAAACTGAGAACCAAAGAATAAAATCTACACTTCTGTGGCAATCTAAAGGCATGAAATTATATAAGATGCAAATGAAAGTCAAGATATTTTTGCTTGGCACCAGAAGAAAACTATTAACATAGATACAGATAGATTTGTTAAGTGGCTCCTAAGAGGAAGGGAACCTCCTGTAATCGTTAGGTATTATCTCACTAACTTAGTGGACTTCACTAAAGTTAGAGGCTCTTGGAGGAGATCTCTACTAGATCACCAGGGTGGGAGCAATTCTAGATATATTGTTTTTTTTAAAAAAAACATTAGGTAGTTCATGAAAGACAACATCTTACATTATCTTGCCAACATTAACTACTTCAAATTCCCACTGATTCTCGCTGAAGAGATTAACATCTTAAAAATGTTTTCTTGCTTTTCCTAGTGTTTTAACTAGGGGTTGTACTAAAATGTATTTGAATCAGCAAGTAATAAATTATAGATCTCACCTTTTTTGATAAAATTATACTATATCAATAATGCTACAGACGATGAGGACATATTTATGATTTCTATCAATGGATCTTGCTCTGACATCTTAAGCCAAACTGTTAAAGACAGAGGTTTTGTTTTTTGTTTTTGCAAAGACATTCTTTTTAAGATGTTCGATGATTTTGTCACCATTTGGCACATCTTCAATATTCTTATAATTTGACTTCATAAAATATAGCTTGTGATTTGGATGCTTTAAGGAGTAGTCAAAAGATCTGAAAACAGGCTAGGCCTGCTTTCACAAATGCAAACTTTTGCCTTTAATCAAATTTTATTTTATAGCACTAGCTGCTTATCTTGGAAAAGGATATCCAATAACATAAGAATTGCTTGACTTAGGCAGTTAGCTGAAAATCTTGATAAGAGTTCTCTTATTAGGCTGAGTGGGGCAGACAGTTCATTGAATTATTTCATTTTTCCATGCTGTGTTTTTGTACCCTTCAGTTTTTTTATCAGGAACTTTTTTCATAAAAAGCGTATGGGATCCAAGAAAGGTCACAACAAATTTACACTAATTCAGAGTATTTACTACCAAAATGTTGCTTGGTCTGACTACGTACAAAGATGAAAATCCTCTTTAGCTCTATGAAGAAATTTTGATTATTTCTGAAGCTTTATAATAAGCAATAATTGTTTCAGAACAAGGAAAATAATGGAGGAACATCAGAAAATTACTTTTTAGCAAATTAAAATAAAGCTGCAAAAAAGACTGTTCTATCCTCCCCTTCTTTTTTAATCTCAAAACACATTTTATAGAAACACAAGTATGTAACAGGGGTTAAGAAGCTGTATTTCTCATATTCTTATAAACCAGGCTACTACATCACTGTATATAACAAAAGTGGCATATTTTTATTTAGGGGAGAAAAAAAATCAGCAAAGAAGAAATGAAAATCAGCGGTAGGGAATGGAGAAGGAGAGAACTCTAGCCAATGCTAGCCACTAAATACAGATTTTCAGTTAACTTCAGCGTGTTTAATTCTAAGATAGGCATTTGTGATTCTATCCACCCAGTTTAAAAGGAAAGACCACACCAGAATAAGCAATGAGGGGTGGTCAAATGCATAATTTAATGACAGTGTATGAAAACCACTACAGAAAAGTTGGGGGCAGGCACAGGAGGGAGAAACATTCCACAGTGTGGTTAAGTGGTTGATGTCTAGAACCAAACCACAATATTTTCCAAGCTTGGGCAGCTTTTATTGAAATTAAAATAGAAAGCCTTAGGGCCATGTCCCACATAGAAATTGACAGCTTAGCAGTGACATGGAGCCTTTCAAACGAGGATCACTGGATGAGGGTACTGTAGAAATAACTAAAATAGATGCCACTCCCAAAGTTTTACTGCCAAGTAATCTACCAAGCAAGGCTACAAAACCACAATTCATGGCTACACAAGGGCATTTCCAGATTTTTAGCTTCATTGGGTTGTACTCCATTTAATTCCAAAGACCAACATCTGAAGCTAGGTCAAACAGCTATAATGTGTTGTTTGATTGCAGGATAAAAGGAAATGGACTCTCTTATAATAGTAAACAATGGTCTCAGTTTGGTCCTGTTTCCCTTTAGGAAGAATAATCCATAGATGGAAACTATATAAAAGTTAAGAAGCTATAATGCTCTGGAATTAAGAGATCATACAGAACAATGTCTATGGGATTTTCAGTCATCCACATCATCATTGTCCCAAGGGTACTTTTTTCAAGAGGCAACTCGATTTCTTTATTTTTTCCTTGAAGATGCTTCAATTCTCCCTTTTCCACCATTCAATCTGAACTGAAAACGCTTCTTCGATGAGAAACAAAATGTTATCAAGGAAAAACAAAGGAAGTCCAGTTGCCTCTTGAAAAAAAAAAGCACCTTTAGAACATACAGAAGCAATGCATTAAATTGAAAATGATACATGTTTTACCAACCATGTTTTTAGCAGATGGACATTACTGAGATCAATTAATAACAACCTAAAGTACTGCATTAGTTATTACTTTGTACTGACTTTTCAAGTTCCAAACAATTTATATTTGTAAAGAAGCACCTGTGCATCTCTTGTCATTATAATCCTGTATTATATAATTCTCCAGAGAACTATTGCAACATCTGAAAAACTTTATAATTGTGGTCTTTTGTTGAATTACTCCTTTAAAATGGGGCTATGTCTATCTGGCCAAATGTTGTATATTGTGAACAGATAAATAAAGCACATGGGAATGATCAATTGTTTTCCATCTGCTGTATGCTATCTCAGGCAAGATGATGACAATATCTCTTTGCCCCACATCCTTCACAGTGGGGAAAGTTTATTTTCTCCTTCTTTCTTAATCTTTCTACTCTGTAAGAAGACTTCCAGGAAAAGAATAAGTGGGTATATTTCTTTCCCAGAAACATTACATGAAATGAAAAACAAAACTTTTGATCCTGAATGTTTTGCTTATTCCACCCACAGGGAGAAGAAAAATCGTTCATAGACTGGCAGCAGGCCCAGGTTAAAAATAGGCAGTTCATGCAAGGCCTCATAGCCATTCATTCACTGCAATATGGATTCCTGGATTTGGAATGGATATATCCCTTTAGTAAAGGCCAATGTGAAATATCTTTTATATGGTGTTTTCAGTTTTTAAAAGGAAGATAACTTTGTTTTGTTTTACATCACTCCAAGTCATGTTGAGGCTGCCCCTGGTAGTTCCAGTACCCAGAACAGACTTCAGCGCATGTCCTTTGTATGCTCTAAGATTCTTTTGATTCTTCCAGTCACCTCATTGCTGAACATGCATAATATGAGTGAAAATCCCTTTTTGCTCTTGGAACAAAACTTTGTGAAACAGGACTAAGTGCCTTGATAAGGCCTAGTATGCAGCAAATTCTCTTGCTAAAGCTCATTTCTTTTCCATGCTTGACTATAAGGAAGTTTTGGTCCTATTGTTGAAATATTGTATGTTGTTTGTAGAACAGTGCTTTGCTTTCCATTACTATCCCATCTTAAAAAGTCAGAGATTATTTTCCAGAAATTCTGGAGAAAATTTAGGTACTACCAACAACAAAAAAGATGGAGGCTTTGGAGTTTCATACTGCCCATCCCTGCTTAAAGTTACCAAAAAAGTTATTAACATTCAGAATTATTTAAAAATGGCATTCACTGCAACTTCAGTTTTATTGAATATTGAATAAAATAAAATATAAATTTAACACTAAATTTTACAATGTAATTAATATAGTCTTATTTTGAAGAACCCATGAAGAAGAAAGTGCCATTCGACACCTCCATTCCCTGAGCCCTTAGAGAAGCAAATATATACTAGTATGGCAATAAGCATGTTTAGAAAGAAAATAAAATGAAACAAGGAGAAATTATGTTATTATTCTGACCTACAGAATCTTATTCTTAATTTTTTAAAAACTCTCATCTTTCTGGTTTCACCTTTATTTTTTCACTACTTCTGATCTCACATATTACAAGTATATTTTGATTTGTATAAACCAATAGAAAGAGTGTTGCATTCCGACCATTTTCAATTAGAAATACCAGCCTCCAGTATTAAAGTAAATTTATTTAGTATAAGCATACTAAAATAGGCTTTTATAGATTGGTATTTTTATCTCTGCTATTAAACAAACTCATGCAGAATAAATTTCAGCTGTGCCTATTTGAGTTATACTTGTACTCACTGAACTGTACTCAACTGAACTGCACTATATTTATAAGCTTAAACGAAGACCACATAAAATGCTTCAAAATTGGTGTTTCTGAGTTTTTTTAATAATTGCATTTTAGTCTGCCAGGTTTGATTTCTTTTCTAATTTTCTATCTCTTATCTAGCAGCAATTTTGTTTATATTATTGATTATTGCTTGTTTTATCATTTATTAATGCTTATCAACAATATTTTATTGTAAAATAAAAAAAGAAAAGAAAAATATTTATAACCAAGATAAAAATGACTTTTTTGGATTATGTTTTGATTAACAGTAAGTAAAATATTCAAAATTGCATTTTAACTAATTTTTTTAATTAAAATATGAAATAAAATTATCCCTCTGCTTCTTGTTATTGTTTACTATGTTGAGATTTTTGTGACATATTATTTTATTTTAATAATGCATTTTATATTTTATTTCTGAGAACGACTAAATAAACTTACATTATTTTTTCAGTGAATGTAAATATATTAATGGAAACAACTGTATCAAATTATAAAATTTGTCAGAAGGTACAAACTGAAGCAGTACAAGAAGCAAGATGGGGGAAAGCATATTATAAATATTTCTTAAACATTGGTCTACACATTTCATCATATAGTTGAGTAGAATTTCTATAGTTGAGTAGAATTTCTGGTGTGAGCAAACATGTTTGTATATTCTTTTGGCAATGATTTGGATGTGCCACTGTTTCTTAATTTTATTTTATTTTTTGCTTCTTAGTCTATTTTATGGCCTTTTATCTTCATATAGAAATACTCTTCAATTATAAACCTTAATTTTTTGAGATCAATCAAGATTTAGGTGGGTCTATGTAGTTAGGAGAACTACAAATATAATTTATATTATTTATTCCAATGATCAGTGATGCAGACAATATTCAAAGTATTAAACATGACCATAGTAGCCACTCGAATTGTTCATTTGTGGTATGCACAAAAATGTTATTATGTATTTCTTCCAAATTTGCTCATCATTTACATTTTAATAAATAAGATGCCAAATAAATTTCCATATGATACATATATTAATAAGTCCAATGATGTTTTGAAATAAAAAAGTGGCACATTAAAACAGTGTGTAGAAGAACACTAATATGTAGAAGAACTCATAATTTACTGTCCAAATTATTTTCAATATCATAGTTCTTTGTTAAATTTAATATACACTCTCATGGAAATGTACTTGGTAAAACTTTTACTCAATTTAATAGGTTCAGGTTTTTAATGAATATTAGAGGTTTTTTTTGAATGAGGCAATTATGTTTGTTCAAATTAGATGTAACGAACTTGTCTATATTTATTTAAACATATGGCACAGCTATACCACCAATTATTATTGTTTTTGCAAAGTGTTCATGGTAAATAAGAAAGACTATGAACATTAAGATTTGAGATGCAGGTTACGGAACATTTCCTTTGCAGTTTTCCAGATACACAAATATGAGACTAAATAATAATATAGTTGGTTTTACCAAGTAACCAAAGCATGACATCATGATAATCTGTAACACAGCCTGCCTCACTTCTAAGTTCTGAGCTAAGATAAAATGTTTGAAAGTTTTTTTTTCTAAATATGTCAAGGAACTCAGTCTTTGAATATAGTTCTCCTATCAAATTACATCCTCCATATCATGCATTCTAAGATTAGTCCATCAAAAAGAAAAATCATATCTATATCCACCTTTCTTCTCTTTCTCTCCCACATTCTTACTTTTATTTAAGTTCGGCAGTTCATATGTGGTTCTCATTATAAATGTACTAGGAAAAGCATTTAAGATAGTGAAAAGTATTTTAAGGGGTGACACAATATTTCCTAATACTGTATATTTTTAGCTACTTCATGGTCTCATTCAGGTTGGTTGGAATTTGAAATCCCATATAATTTTCCATCAGAAACAAAATGAAAAGGCTAACTCTCATCAAAGAACTCAAATGATTTCACTGATTGAAGTTTTAATCTCAGCAAGCTGTTCTTATTCAAACAAAACCTTGAATATATGAATATATCATCATTATCAGCCATTTGTCTGAAATGGTATAGGGTTTCCTGCCTGAGCAAGGGGTTGGACTAGATGACCTCCAAGGTACCTTTCAACATTGTTATTATTATTATTATTACTATTACTATTACTATTACTATTACTATTACTATTACTATTACTATTACTATTACTATTACTATTACTATTACTATTACTATTACTATTATTATTATTATTATTATTATTATTATTATTATTATTATTATATTGGCAAAGGCAAACACATTCTGTAATGAAGATGTCAGAAATGTTCTGCAAATCTTCAAGGATTAAATTCTCTCAAAATGAATAATTTCCCTGCAAACTATTCTAAGCAGAGAGGACAGTTTGAAGTTTCAGATCTGAATGATAGATATTCAAAGGATATAAAGCATCTAATTATCAACAGAAACAAAATTTGTAATGTCCTTATGGAAGAGCATATTATTAAAGACGATGATATTTGAAAAATGTAAAATTGGTCCTTCCTACTTCTGAAATATAATATTTTCATAATAAATTAGAGATAGAAATGTAGGGGAAACTTCTGAAGTTGTTATCTCTATGCTAAACATTTTGATCATGTGAAATATGAATCTCATACCTCATTAATCAAAACAGCATTAACTTGTATTATTTTCAGTCCAAAATAAGTTTACTATTTCAGATTGAGGACAAACTAAAGACTTTCTACTGGTTGCAGAAAGTGAGGAGATGGTAAAATTATAATTGATTAGAATTTTGAGATTAAAACTGTAATTTAGCTAGTAAAAGGAGATGTTGTGCCTAGAGTCATGGCAGATCTCCTAATATCTCAATAACTCTTAAAATTAGGTTGCTCCTTCCTGTGCAACAAAATTAACTAATACACAATTAAATCAATAAAGGACTTTCTATATTTTATGAGTACAGATAGTCCTCGACTTATGACCACAATTGGGATCAGAATTTCCATTGCAAAGTAAGGTGAGTCATGCCCAATTTTAAGTGAGTAATGCCCAATTTTACAAATTTGCAATAGATGTTCAATGAATCACTGCAGTTAAGTGAATCGCAGGGTTGTTAAATGAATGACTTCCGCCATTGACTTTGGTTTTTGGAGGCTGGCTGGGAATGTCATAAATGACATAAATACCAGTATGGCTTACGAATGAGGTAACGGAGGTTATTGGAAAGAAGAAAAACTCATTTAAGAAATGGAAGGCTCTTCCTACCGAGGAGAACAGGAGGGATCACAAACTCTGGCAGACCAAATGCAAGGCGATAGTCATGAAAGCCAAGAGAGACTTTGAGGAGCATATAGCCAAGAATATTAAAAATAATAACAAAACCTTTTTTAAATACATCAGAAGCAGGAACCCAACCAGAAAAACAGTTGGGCCACTCGATGACAATGGTCAGAAGGGGATAATCAGAGAAGACAAGGAGATTGCTGAGAGGCTAAATGACCTCTTTGCCTCCGTTTTCACTGAGGAGGATAGAGAACATTTGCCTGCCACTGAATTAGTTTTCCCAGGGAGGGAAATAGAAGAATTAAACCTGATAGAGATAAACAAGGAAGATGTTCTTGCATGCCTTTCTAAACTAAACGTCAACAAATCGCCGGGTCCAGATGGCATCCACCCTAGAATTCTCAAGGAACTCAAGTGTGAAATTGCTGAACTTCTAGCTAAAATATATAATCTTTCCCTAAGATCAGGCACTGTACCGGAGGATTGGAGGGAAGCAAATATAACCCCGATCTTCAAGAAAGGATCCATAGGTGATCCAGGAAACTATAGACCAGTCAGTCTAACCTCAGTTCCAGGCAAACTGATGGAAACCATTATTAAAGATAAAATTACAGGGCACATAGAAAAACAGGCATTGCTGAAAGAAAATCAACATGGTTTCTGCAAAGGCAAATCATGTCTTACTAACTTGTTAGAATTCTTTGAGGGTGTAAATAAATACATAGATAAAGGGCCCCCAGTTGATATTGTATATCTTGACTTTCAAAAGGCTTTTGACAAAGTCCCTCACCAAAGGCTCCTAAAAAAGCTCTCCAGCCACGGAATTAGAGGACAGGTCTTGTCCTGGATTGGTAACTGGCTAAATTGTAGGAAGCAAAGGGTGGCAATAAATGGACAATTCTCTGGATGGAAAGAAGTGAGAAGTGGTATACCCCAAGGTTCAGTTTTGGGACCTTTACTTTTTAATTTATTCATCAATGATCTGGATGTAGAAGTTAATAGTGAGGTAGCCAAGTTTGCTGATGACACTAAATTGTTCCGGGTTGTGAAAAGTGAAACTGATTGTCGGGAGCTCCAGAAGGATCTCTCGAAATTGTGTGAGTGGGCAACAAAGTGGCAAATGCATTTTAACCTAAACAAGTGCAAAGTTATGCACATCGGGGCAAAGAACCCCAATTATACTTACCAACTGATGGGGACCAAACTTTCTGAGACAACCCAAGAAAGGGATCTTGGGGTTTTGGTAGACAGCTCGATGAAGATGTCAACCCAATGCGCAGCAGCAGTAAAAAAAGCAAATTCCATGCTTGGCATGATTAGGAAGGGAATCGAAAATAAGTCAGCAAGTGTTGTATTGCCTCTGTACAAATCGATGGTGAGACCACACTTGGAGTACTGTGTACAGTTCTGGTCACCGCACCTCAAGAAGGATATAATGGAACTGGAAAAGGTGCAAAAAAGGGCAACAAGAATGATCAAGGAAATGGAGCGCCTCCCTTATGAAACCAGATTGCAACGCCTTGGTCTCTTCAGCCTTGAAAGACGGCGTTTAAGGGGTGACTTGATCGAAGTGTATAAAATTATGCATGGAATAGAAAAGGTGGATAGAGAAAAATTCTTTTCTCTATCACACAATACCAGGACAAGGGGGCACTCCCTAAAGCTCATAGCTAAGAAAGTGAGGACAAATAAAGGGAAATATTTCTTCACCCAGAGGGTCGTTGATTTATGGAATTCACTTCCAGAAGGGGTTGTGACAGCTGTCAGCCTTGACAGCTTCAAGGCAGGGTTAGATAGATTCATGGATGCCAAGTGTATCGGTGGTTATTAAAACGGATGTCCATGTGCCGCCTCTATGTTGGTTGAGGCAGGCAGGATTCCCTTGAGTACCATTTGTTGGGGGTCAAGGGAAAGGGAGGGTTTTGCCTTCTCTTTCTGCTCAAGATCCCCATCTACAATTGGTGGGCCACTGTGTGACACAGAATGCTGGACTCGATGGGCTTTGGCCTGATTCAGCATGGCTCTTCTTATGTTCTTATGTTCTTATGTTCTTATGATGATCACATGATGCTGGGATGCTGCAACCATTGTAAATACATGCTTGTTGCAAAGCACTATTTTTTGATCACATGACTGTGAGGAAGTTGTGACATGTAAATGCAAGGTCCATTCAGAAGTCACTTTTTCCAATAACATCTTGACTTGGAACAGTCACTAAATGAATGGATGCAAATCAAGGACTATCTTTTTTAAACAAGTTTTTTATTAGTTTTCCAGTTTTACATTTGAGTATTTGGAAAGCAACGTGGTGATTGAGTTAGTCAATAATATAATAATAAAATCTTTAGTACATATCTCAGGTTACATCATCAAAAAATCCTTCTCTATTTCCCTTAACATTTGCTATATCAAATTTAAGCTAGGAAATTTCTAATTATATCAAACTCAGTTGAAATATTTATCAGTATATTTTTGCTTATGCATATCCATATCCTGTTTTCAAGTTTTACCTAATTTTAATATTTAATTGCAATATTCCAATTTAACCTTTAATATCCATAGTATTTAATTAAATTTCTTTTATTTCACTACATAAAAGTTATACTATCTAAAATACACGTATTACTTACTTAAATATATTCTTATTTTATTTCATAAACACTTTTTATTACTCATCCTAATAAATCACCACAATAATGGAGTATCCTTTACCTTAATATTTAAATCTAATAATCAAATTTCCGCTAATACCGCTAATAATAATAAAGTTAGAAGGGACCTTGGAGGTCATCAAGTCCAACCCCCTGCTCAGGCAGGTAACCCTATACCATTTCGGACAAATGGCTGTCCAGTTGCTTCTTAAAAACTTCCAGTGTTGGAGCATTCACCGCTTCTGGAGGCAGGTTGTTCCACTGGTTAATTGTTCTAACTGTCAGGAAGTTTCTCCTTAGTTATAGGTTGCTTCTCTCCTTGATTAGTTTCCATCTGTTGCTTCTTGTCCTGCCTTCAGGCACCTTGGAAAATAGCTTGATTCCCTCTTCTTTGTGGCAGCCCCTGAGATATTGGAACACTGCTATCATGTCCTCCCTTGTACTTCTCTTCATTAAACTAGACATACCCAATTCCATCAATCTTTCCTTATATATTTTAACCTCCAGTCCCCTAATCATCTTTGTTGCTCTTCTCTGTACTCTTTCTAGAGTCTCAACATCATTTTTACATCGTGGTGACCAAAACTGGATGGAGTATTCCAAGTGTGGCTTTACCAAGGCATAGTAGAATGGTATTAATACTTCATGTAATCTTGATTTTACCCCTCTGTTAATGCAGCCTAGCACTGTGTTGGCTTTTTTGGCAGCTGCAGCACACTGCTGGCTCATATTTAAATGATTGTCCATTAGGACTCCGAGATCCCTCTCACAGTTACTACTACTGAGCAAGGTATCCCTTATACTATACCTGTACATTTGGTTTTTCTTGCCTAAATGTAGAACCCTACTTTTTTCACCATTGAATTTCATTTTGTTAGATAGCACCCAGTGTTCAAGTCTGTCCAGATCGTCCTGTATCCTTAGCCTATCTTCTGGAGTAATGGCTATTCCTGCCAGCTTGGTGTCGTCTGCAAATTTGATGAGTTCCCCATCTATCCCCTCATCTAAATCGTTGATGAAGATGTTGAAGAGCACTGGGCCCAGAACAGAGCCCTCAGGCACCCCACTACACACTTCCCTCCAGGTAGATGTGGTTCCATTGAGGACCACATGCTGAGTATGGCCGGTCAGCCAGCTACGGATCCATCTGGTGGTGATGCTGTCTAACCCGCATTTTTCTATCTTATCAAGTAGTAGGTTGTGATCTACTTTGTCAAATGCCTTACTGAAGTCCAAGTAAATTATATCCACAGCATTCCTCTGGTCCGCTAATTTTGTCACTTGGTCAAAGAAATGCAATAAGATTTGTCTGGCATGATCTGTTTTTGACAAACACTTCATCTCAAAATCTCCCTTTAGCCGATTAGTTAAAATTTTAGGATCTTCTCTAATAAATCAAAAGACCCGATATCATTTAAAGACTCGATATCATTTAAATTCCATGCTTGGCATGATTAGGAAGGGAATCGAAAATAAGTCAGCAAGTGTTGTATTGCCTCTGTACAAATCGATGGTGAGACCACACTTGGAGTACTGTGTACAGTTCTGGTCACCGCACCTCAAGAAGGATATAATGGAACTGGAAAAGGTGCAAAAATGGGCAACAAGAATGATCAAGGAAATGGAGCGCCTCCCTTATGAAACCAGATTGCAACGCCTTGGTCTCTTCAGCCTTGAAAGACGGCGTTTAAGGGGTGACTTGATCGAAGTGTATAAAATCATGCATGGGATAGAAAATGTGGATAGAGAAAAATTCTTTTCTCTATCACACAATACCAGGACAAGGGGGCACTCCCTAAAGCTTATAGCTAAGAAAGTGAGGACAAATAAAGGGAAATATTTCTTCACCCAGAGGGTCGTTGATTTATGGAATTCACTTCCTGAAGGGGTCGTGACAGCTGTCAGCCTTGACAGCTTCAAGGCAGGGCTAGATAGATTCATGGATGCAAAGTGTATCGGTGGTTATTAAAACAGATGTCCATGTGCCGCCTCTATGTTGGTTGAGGCAGGCAGGATTCCCTTGAGTACCATTTGTTTGGGGGTCAAGGGAAAGGGAGGGTTTTGCCTTCTCTTTCTGCTCAAGATCCCCATGTACATTTGGTGGGCCACTGTGTGACACAGAATGCTGGACTCGATGGGCTTTGGCCTGATTCAGCATGGCTCTTCTTATGTTCTTATGTTCTTATGACCCCGATATTTAAATCTAACTGTAGCTTTCTTTTTATGCCAGCCAGGCTTCCATACCAATGCTTTTAGATCATCAGATAAATGTCCCTTCATTCTTGTGCATGTTACTTGAATTAAAGGAGACCATCTAATTGTCAATTTTCTAGAAAAACTGGCCCATTTATAATCATTAAGTTGTCGCCCTGATGGCTCAGATCCACATATTTGCTCTAGTATAATTGTCTTCAATTCAATCTGGCCTTCTTCTTCCTCAGATTTCGTCTGGTTTAAGTAGAAGATATGTCCAATTTTATAGTCGTTTGATTGTCTAAGTTTTCAATAAGCTGTACTTGTTGATCTTTAATGCCCTCCGTCTTGGTATTACTTTCTTTCACTTCTGTTGTTTTTTGAGTTGTAGGTTCTTTAGTTGCAATCAGGGTTTGATTGTCTAAATTTTCAGTACGTTGCACTTGTTGATTTTTAAAGTCTTCTGTCTTGGTGTTAATTTCTTCCGCTTCTGTTGTTTTTTGGATTGTAAGTTCTTAGTTGCAATCAGGGTTTCGTTTTGTAGATTTAAGCTGGCACCTTTGTCTCTCAGTCTAGATTTAATTATCTCAGTAGCTTCAAGAATTTTTTCAAGTATAAGTTTATAATTAGCCAAAATTTGTTGCTGGTCCTCCTCCATTTCTGACATGATTATAGATAGTCCTTTATTGAAGGCTATTTATTAAACAAGAGTCAGTAAGTGTTCACCTTCACAGTTCCTATAAACCAATTTCACCACCCAGCTGTTCTCTCAGCTTTTAATCTCTTTTAGATAATACCAAGGACAGATCTGGGTTATGAGCAGGTCTCTTTGTCAAGAATATTCACTTGCTGTACCACGTTTTGCCACAAGATGTCCTCGATATCATTTAAAGTCTTTTTCAAATCCCAGGATAGGTTTTGATCCAGTTTAAGTTCTTTTTCCTCTTTTTTACGAGTAGATAAAGCAGCAAGTCCCCATGAGAACAGGAACTTTTTGGGTCCCCAAATATCAAAAAATGCAAATCCAATTATTTAGTTGTTCTTTTCAAGGCTTTATTTCCCCTAGATAGTCAGACGCTGCCATTTTAGAGGGTGGGAGAAATATGTTCCCTTCCCTCTCTCCTCACAGGGGGAAGAAATTTCAAGAAGCTTTTTACAAGAAAATACTTGGGGTACAAAGAAGGTAAGATCTCACCCAATTCGTCCGCGGTGCTTTCGAAGTGCTTGTTAGCAATTTTGGTCTTGGCTGGTAGCAGCATTAATGATGGGCCATGTTAATGGCCGATCTTTTCCCCACCAGTTCGAAGAACTGCTCCTGATCAAACGGGAGGGCTGCTGCATTTCTACGATATCCAGGGCGACTTCCGACCCTTTTCAGGGTCCCCCGGCGGGAGAAAACCGGACAGCAGAGAGAGCGATTGCTCCGCACATCCACTAGAATCGCGATCGCAAACCGGAATAAGATAGAAGGACTATCTTTATTGCCACAAATGTTTTGTTTCAAGAAGATCTTGAAAAAAAAAACAGCTAGGAAAACACTTCTTTGATTTTTCAGATATACTTCTTGATTTCTCGCCTCAATTTTTACACTAGGATATTAATAGTGATCTAAGAGACACCTGTCTGTGCCTGGACTGGAAAATCAGACAATAATTGGTGGAAAGTGCAATGGTGAACTCAATTCTACCCTGCCATTGGCAAAGCTAATATTTGCAAGTCTTCTCTGTGCTGATGCATTGAAAAGCTATAATATCATTCCAAGCAAAGTGAAGCAGAGCACAAGCTGCTTTGAAATAGAAAACACAAGGGAATTTATGTGGGTGGGAAAGCATATGTTGCCAGCTGGAGGAGGAAGTGGTATACCACATTTACTTCATAAGTGTGAGGTTTTTATAAATAAATTCTCTTAGGGATTGTTTAAAATAGACAAAAAAAATGACACACAGTCTCCAATCAGCCTGTGTTGTTGTTTTAGAAAACTGAATGCATTCTGAAAATATTAGCAAACTTGCTAGTTCTTTTTTTTTCCTTTTTCTATCTTCTATTTTTAACTTCAAGCTCTTCTGAATTGTGGGCAGATTGGGCATATAGTAATCCTCAGCCCATCCTTTATGAAATAAGCATAAACTGTCTTACCTGGCAGTGAAAAATATACTCAGGAGTTGTTTTTTTGAATTTCATGTTCCAGACCAAGGCCACCCCATCAGGTTCATGTGGAGCATCTTCATTATTGTTATACGAAGCAACCATCAACTCAGGATACTGTAAAGAAAGTAACAGGCAATTAAATTTGGATACACCATAAAGGACAAAATGATGTATGCTGAGTAAAATCACATAAGCAGATAGGTCCATCCGAAAGTCTGGCAAAAGACAGACAGAATGTTCTATAAAGTAAAAAAATTTCCTACATAACCAGATCTGAAATTAGGTGGACTAGTGATGAAAGGACAACCCATGCCATATTGCCTTCATCAGCCAATTCACTTACCTGGTGGGAATTCCACATTCACATCTGCTTGACATATGTGGCACTGCCGATGATTGGTGAGTGGTTAAACTTAAGTGCATGCGTATCCTAGAACTTTGCAAAGTATTCAAAAGAAAGCAAATACCCTTTCCTCAAAGCACAAAATAGACTAATCTTCTTATAGGGTTGACTGGCTACTTTATGGGCTTTCCCAAAGCATGCTTATGCCCAGCTGCTCTACTTCAAGGGGGCTTACAACAAATGTGAAGTCTGTGCAAATGGAAGTATGTGGCCTGGTTGCCTTCAAAGAAATATCTTTTAATGCAACCAAGCCAAACAGCTACTTTAATGCCTCAGGAAAGGTGCATTTTGTGAAGTGCACTCAGCCATTATGTTTGTGTGTGTATGTTTATCCTACCTGGTGCAAAAATAAAAAATAAAGAAAAATCATGGTTTATACTTGAAATTATTGAAACACACAATTATTGAAACTGGAACCCGGCTTCCGGTTCCGGATCAAGGCGCCAGCGGACGTGCGGAGAGAGCGCTCTCTCCGCCATCCGGTTTCCCTCCGTCGGAAGACCCTGGAAAGGGTCGAAAGTCACTCTGGAGGGGCAACCACCACTAAGGAGGACCCTCGATAGATCATGGAAGGGTGGCAGCTCTTTGATCCGAGGCAGCTTCTTTGGACCTACGAAGAAAAGATCGGCCATCAACATGGCCGATCACTAAGCCGTTCCAGCCGAAAGTCAAAAGCACTACCAAGCAAAACGAAAGCAACACAGAGGAATTGGGTGAGAGCTTACGTTACCTTTCCTGCTTCTCAACTACTTTCCTGTAAAAGCTTTGGAAATCCTTTCCCCCCCCCCTTCTTAACTTGGTGGCTTCTGCCTACTCTGGAAATACAAAGCTATGGAAAACAAGAAAAAAAAGAACAACTAAACTAAATGACTAAATAACTGGACTTGTAATTTTTGGATACTTGGGGTCCCAAAAGGTTTCTATTCCTACAGAGACTTATTATCTTACTTATCTGTTAAGCTGGAAAAAAAAAGAATATTTCTTTTTCTTTTTTAAACCGGATAAAAGCCTAACTTGAGTTTGGGAAAAGATTTTACATGTTACTGGGGATATCTTATGGCAAAATCTGGTAGAGCAAGTGAATTTTTTTTCTGACTGGGAGACCTGCCAGACTAAGATTTGTCCTTGACACTATCAAAAAAGATAAGAACTTGAAACAGCTGGGTGGTGGAAACAACTCTCTATAGTGGAAGTGGACATTTATTGACTTTTATTAAAATAGCCTCCACTAAAGGACTATCACTGAACACCACAGAAATGTAGGAATGCTACCCACAGCTTAACTACAAACTTATACTTGAAAAAAATCCTAGAGCAGCGGTTCTCAACCTATGGGTCGTGACCCCATTTGGGGTCAAACAACCATTTCGCGGGGGTCACCGGACACCACGGTCCGCCATTTTTTGCCCGTCACGTGCACGCTGTGCATGCGCGGTTCACCCCGCCGCGCACACGCCGCGCATGCACGGATCGGCAAGCCGCGCATGTGCGGATCGGGCCGCGCATGCGTGGATCGGCCCGTCGCACCACACATGAGCGGTTCGGGCCATCGTGCGCATGCTGTGCATGCGCGGATCGGCCCGTCACGCGCGCATGCGCAGCATGGGTTGGGGTCGCGCTGCGCATGGGCGGCGCACGTGGGGTCTCAACCTGAAAAAGGTTGAGAACCACTGTCCTAGAGGCTACTGAGCTAATGAATTCCAGACTGAAAGATAAAGGCGCCACCTTAAAGCTACAAAATCCAGCCCAGATCTGAACTGATGAATTTACAACTCAAAAGTCAACACAGAAGAAGGAATTGACACTAAAGTGGACTTTAATGAATACCAGCTACAGCCTACTCAGAACCCTGATGACCAAACCTTGATTTCAACTAAAAAATCTGCAATTCTAACAGCAACAGAAACTGAACAAAGTTACACTAAGATGGAAGGAGCCGAAGATCTGCTTACACAGCACATTGAGAATTTAGATAACCCAGACAACCAAACAACCACAACACTGAACATGACTTTTTATTTAAATCAGCTGAAACTGGAAGAAGAAGAACATCAGTCTGAACTGACGATAAATATACTAAGCCAAACATGGAGATTCAAATTATTAAGCCAACAACCTAATGACTATGAAGGGACCTGCTTCCTTGAAAAATTGATAACTGGATGCTCCCCCCCCTTGATTCAAATGACATGTGAAGGAATAAAAGGAGATTCACCTGAGCATTTAAAGGTTCTGTTATGGAAGCCTGTTTGACAAAAAAGAAAAACCAGAGTCATACTTAAAAAATGGGATTTCTTTACGTAACCTTTAATGGAGGAGCCTAAAACCTTATTTAATGGGCTAAGGAGATTTTAAAAGACATTAACTGGTTTAATACTTAGGATTTAGACTTATAAGGGAACTAAAAACTAGTTATTAGAATAATAGTTTTGAATTATAATATAGATGATGGATTGAGATGATAAAGGTTATTTTATAAGTAAGTGATGATATTAGGATGAGAAATAGAATACGACTGTGAAATAAAGTAAGAATTTATTTGAGTAAATAATAAGTGTATCTTATTATTTATTTGAGTAAATAATAAGTGTATCTTAGATATGATAACTATTTTGTAATGAGCTAACCATGGGTTATCCGAAACCTAAATACTATGGACACTAAGCTAACTGGAATACTGTAACTGAAATTAGATAAAAGTTAAAAACAGGACATGGAGGCGTGTAAGTCAAAAGACATTGATAAATGTTTTAACTGATTGAGTTATAACTAGCAATGTATTAATTTGAATGTGATATAATAACCAAGGGAAACAGAAAGGGAATTTTTGATGATGTAACCTGACATATATGAAAGAGCTTGTTATGGGATTATGGATTACCCAATCACCATGTTACTTCCTTAATAGCTGGAGCTTTGTAAAATTGGAAAATTAATAAAACTTGTTTTAAAAAAAAGAAAAAAAAATAAACTGGAACCCAACAAATTTGGCTTCTATGTCACAGAGCATCCAGCTATGTATCCTTGAGAAGTCTGCATGAAAGAACCAACATCCATTCTCACTTTTTAGTAGCTGATACTAAGAGTATGCTGTCTGTGATACAGGAAATAATATGGAGTCATCAAGAATAATAGCCATAGAATGATAGCTTGATCCTCTATCTAGCTTTTTAAAAAGATATTTAAATTAATGATTATCACCACATTGGATTACAACATCTACATTTGCCCTTAAATTTTAGGCTGTGCTTGCTATCTATTCTTGACAAAATATTAATAGACTGTTGGAATTATACTATTATAAGTTATACTAACTATTGTAAGCCATACTAAGCCACTGAATACAAGACGAGCAGCAAATAAATTTCATAAATAAATAAATAATGATTTGTAATTTTACAAAGGAATTACCAGCTTTTCTCCAACAGACTTGTGCCTTTGACAGAAGCACAATAAAACAAACTTTGTATGTGAAGATTCAGTCACTTATCCATTTCCCTTTACTTGTTTAATGTTTACTTGTCTTCTGCCTTATTAATCATAGGAATCATATTGCTTTATTTATATCTGTAGTTATTAAATATATTTTCCATTGTTTCCTGTTTTCACAATGTGAATAATCATAACTATCACTGCACATTTCACTTGGTTATAATACCCAGAACATTTAGTAGTATATATTATAAGCACTAATATATTATACCATAATGATAGAATAGTGATATATCCTCTGTTTGCAGTACAACTCTGCATCTACATCTATATCTGAGTTGGTCTATGAATTTATATGATTTAGCTCAGATATTGGAGAACTTTCAACAAAGCTTCATTTGATAACTCTCAGCAGCAGAATAAAATAGCCACTTCAAGAATAACATTTTGGGCACGTTAAAAAAATGATTTTTTTTCCATTGTGCAATTGGTCGGTCTTATGTTTTCTGCAGTCATTTCAATATTTTATATGTCAAGTATTATAACTGGTTGGGTGGCTTTGGATTTGAACCTTGAATTGGGGAGGAAATGCACTGTTCATTGGCCAAAGCAAAATATTTCAATAGGGCCTCATCAGATGGGCCTTGCAATCCAAAATTAATAGTGTATCAATAATCAGAGGCAGTTTGGAATGAAACTACATCAGGGAAATTAATGAAAGTCAAAAGACAGGTTTTTCCCTGAAGTGACTATTTGGGGTGAAAGACTGGCTTTACATATGAAGATATTTTTTGATATTTCTACATTTATTTCTGATAATCAGCAACATGAGTGCTTATTGACATTATATAATCTTGGTTAACAGAAGATTCCACTGTGTGGCTTTCATTGAGCCACTCAAGCATTGTAAGCACTACAATGTATGAGGCCATATAACTATCCTCAAATTGGCACTTTTTAATTATGATAGGATTACAGTTCCCAGTCAACTTAATTATAATATTCTGGAAGTTGCAACACCTTTCTCAAACTACCAGAAAATGAAAGACTGGAACACATCAGAGTTTATTCTGAGTACATCTGCCTATTTAACTATAAGTTTGAAGTATGAAACCTAGGGATCAGAAATGGCGGCAGTGAGAGTAGCTGAGGTGAACATCTAAGAGAGATAAGATCTGGAAAAAAAGGTGAAACAAGGCCACCCAGAGCAAAGAAACAGGAGACAAAATACCCTGTATACTTGCCTGCCTGAGGGAATGAACAATTATATTTTGGCAGTTGTCTTCCATGTTGGGCTTATCTTGCTGTTGCGGGAATGCTATAAATGCTGCTTGTTAAAAAACTATCAGATAAGAATTCCATGTAATTCACCCTCCCCTTGAATAGTCCAAGATAAGTTTTTCTTCAGGGTTGTTTCCTATTTCTGTGAAATCCACATAGGCCTATCGGCCACCCACATACTTAGCCATATCTGTTGCAAAATGGATTTAATTAAAACACATGAATGCAAAAACCACTCTGGCAATAAAGATGAAGTTACATGCTATAAATAAAAATGAACTTCAATATCTGCATTACTTCTCTCAAGCTAGATGCAGGTTTGCATTTCCTAGACCCAAAATAACTGATTCAAAATATAGCAAGGCTGTTTGTTATCTTAATATAGAGAGTTGACATGTCATATTATTTGTTTCTTTATATTAGCATCACAACAATTTATGAATGGTATAGTCTCAGAAGAAACTGAAGAAAAGAAAAAGATTTGGAACCATAACATGACATGATTGTGGAGAACAAAGTAAACAGACATTTGTCACTGCATATACAAAAATAATCAGATGAGACTTTTAAAAATAAGAAGAAAATAAAAATGCCAATTTGAGATAGTAATTGGAAGAATTTCTTCCTTCTAGATTTACAGAAGAGGTTTGTTAAAGTTTTGAAGACACTTGACATAAGCATATTAACCATTTGAATGGATTAAAGGCCAAGATAGTTTTCTGTAAAACAGCGGTTCTCAACCTTGGGGTCACGACCCCATTTGGGGTCGCACGACGATTTCGCGGGGGTCGCCGGACACCGCGGGCCGCCATTTTGTTTTTTTAATTTTTTTTAATTTTTTATTTTTTTTTATTTTTTTGGCGCGTGCACCGCGCATGCGCACATCCGCCCGTCGTGCCAAAAAAAATTTAAAAAATTAAAAAAAAATAATAAAAAAAACAAAATGGCGGCCGCGACGGGCGGATCCATGCATGTGCGGTGTGTGCGATGGGCCGATCCGCGCATGCGCAGATCCGCCCGTCATGCCGAAAAAAATTAAAAAAATTTAAAAAAATTAAAAAAAAAATTAAAAAAATTTAAAAAATAAAAAAAATAAAAAAAACAAAAACAAAATGGCGGCTGTGCCATTATTTTTTTCGCGCCCGGGTCAGCGTCGCAGCGCGCATGGGCGGGGCAAGTGGGGTCTCAACCTGAGAAAGGTTGAGAACCACTGGTCTAGACAGTCTTACTCCTAGTGTGTTTTAACATTAACTGCCAAGTTTAACACCGAGTTTAAGTTAAGTTATGGGTTCCAACACTCATGGATGATTACAAGAAAGAAAAGATAGTTAAATGACCACAAAATTAAAAGTATATTTCTTTTCCTTATTTAAAACATTTATATAGCTGTCAATTTTTCAGCCAATCAAAGATTTAAAACAAGCATATAAACCAGCGGTTCTCAACCTGTAGGTCGCGACCCCATTTGGGGTCAAACGATCATTTCACGGGGGTCGCCAAACACCACAGTCCGCCATTTTTTTTTGGGTCGGCCATTTTTTTTGGTCCGCCATTTTTTCCCCTATGTGATGCGGGCCGTCGTGCCACGCGTGCGCGATGCGGGCCCGCCATTTTTTTTGGGTCGGCCATTCTTTTTTTTTGGTCGGCCATTTTTTTTAAGTCTGCCATTTTTTCCCCTTTGCGATGCGGGCCGTCGCGCCGCGCATGTGCGATGCGGGCCCGCCATTTTTTTTTGGTCAGACATATTTTTTTTGGTCGGCCACTTTTTTTCCCCTTTGCGATGCGGGCTGTCGCGCCGCGCATGCACGATGCGGGCCCACCATTTTTTGGGGGGGTCGGCCATTTTTTTACCCTTTGCAATGCGGGCTTTCGCACCGTACATGTGCGATGTGCCCGTCACACCGTGCATGTGCAATGCGGGCCGTGGTCGAGCCCCGGAAAAGGTTGAGAACCGCTGATATAAACATATAAAATCATTTTAAAAACAATAAAACATAAAATATTAAAAAGAACAAGTTACAAATCTTACCTGAAGGGACCAATCCATACAAGTGACAACACGATGCTTAGACCAATGCTCATCATAAAACTGTCGGCTGAAGGAAAGGTTGGCTCCAGCTTGGACATCACTACATGGATTTGAACAAGGATTGTGTCACTACTTAAGATTAGGGCTAACATTTTAAAATAATAAACTGTTTTGTCAATTATTAGTTCTGATTGTTTCTCTTTTCCACTACATTCCCTTACTTATTTCATTTTTTTATGTTTCTTTACCTGATGTTCTCTCTGTCTGTCGTGTCCATAATTTTAACCAAAGGAAAGAAATGGTCTAAGTATAAATATGCTATATCTAAACAATTACGATGAGTGAAAAGGGATGGTTCTATATTTGTCTAAATTCCTTAATTTACTCAGGCGGTAGAAAATCACAAACAATATTGAATAACAGGGAGGAAAATCTATATAGTTATTTTTCTTAATTTAACTTTAATTTCCTACATTTCATATAGTCTTCATTGGTCCACATAAAAATTAGTTTCCAGAAAAGAGCATAGATTCAAACTAGCTTAGTTGTGATGCTAGGTTTCACATTATATTAACTAACACATGAACTTCATGTGGAAAACTGCTATAGAGGATGTCACATATATTTGTGCATACTGTGAGTGTTGCTTATTAATTATTCAATAATATACTGTATTATCATTTGGAATAAATTAACAAGCAAACCAGCTAATAGTATCTATCCCAAAATGGAATTGGATTTTGGACTATGACTCCCAAAATCTTGCAGTCCGCATTATAATTGAAACTAGTATTCCCAAACATCTAAAGGACACTAACAAAAGAAAAGTTGAGTCCTTATTGCTTCCTAGGAGATATTTTGAACAAATGCTGAGTATTTCCATGTAGATTCAGAAGTTCTACATATTATGTAAACCAGAGGTCCCCAACCTTTTGGGCACCAGGGACCGGTTCCGTGGAGAGAGGTTTTGCTGTGGACTGGAGGGAGCATGGTTTCATGTACTGCCTGCATCCTGTGGATGAGGCTTTGCTTTTTTGCAAAGACTGGTTTCTGGCATGCCATGGCCCGGTGCCAGTCCATGGACCGGGGGTTGGGGACCCCTGTTCTATTCCACCCCCTGCTCAAGCAGAAAATCCTAAACCATTTCAGGCAAATGATTGTCCAATCTCTTTTTTAAAGCCTCCAGTGTTGGAGCACCCACAACTTCTGGAGGCAAGCTGTTCCACTGATTAATTGTTCTAACTGTAAGGAAATTTCTCCTTAGTTCTAGGTTGCTCCTTTCCTTGATTAATTTACATCCGTTGCTTCTTGTCCTGCCTACAGATGCTTTGGAGACTCTTCTTCTTTGTGGCAGCCCCTTAGATATTGGAACAGTGCTATTATGCCATCTACAGTCCTTTTTTCCCCCATTAAACTAGGCATACCCAATTCCTGCAACCGTTCTTCATATGTTTTTGCCTTCAATCCCCTAATCATCTTTGTTGCTCTTTTCTGTACTATTCCTAGAGTAGGGGTCCTCAAACTATGGCCTGCAGGCTGCATGCAGCCTGCCTTGTCTTTTTATCCAGCCTGCCTCAACCTCCCAAGTAAGCTGTCCAATTGCGAGAAGAGGGTGGGTCGATGACTCTGAGAGCCCCAGCCAATGGCGGGATGGCAAGTTGGTGGGAGGAATTTTTTCCCCCAGTTTCTCCCTTGCATGCCAAAATGCTGCTGCTTCTGAGGAGGGCTCCTCGCTAGGCACTACGAAATGCAAGCTCCAGCCTCCACCACTGCTGCTATTGCTGCTATGCTGGGAAAGAGGAAACTGGTGCCTCCGGCCCTCAACATCATTCCCACCATTGCCAACGGACAGCCTACCAGCGGCAGTGAGGGCGATGGCTCTGAGTGGGCTTGACCCCCATGAGGGTCAGAGTGGGGCTGCTGAAGTGGGGTGCAGGTTATGGGTCTGAGGGGAGCAGGTGAAGGGCAAGGAATTTGTGAGGGGCAGCTGGGGTGAGAAAAAAGGAGGAGAATTTGCTCCTGGAAGGTTATTTCAGGGTTGCGAGGGGTTGTGTGGAGCTGAGGCAATGAAAGGTCTGAAATGCCAATCAAGGAGAATATTTCTGACTCAGGGTTAAAATGAAGGGTATTTGGGGGGGGGGTCTCTGAGGATAGTAGTTTTCTTGCAGATGTTTCAGGACCCAAAGTGGGATAATAAGTGAACTGATGATGTTACCTAGTTTGGGTTATGAGATGTCTGCAAGAAAGCCACTCATCTCAGAGAGCACCAAGGACTCCACAGCCGCCCTCCTTCTCCTATTATCCTGCTCCATTCCACAAACCCCTTTTCTTCTGGCATTGCTGATGTTATCCTAGTTTGGGTCATGAGACGTCTGCAAGAAATGCTGAATGGAAATAGCACCTTGCCTTTCTGACAGATGTAACATAGCTCCTCAACAGTTTCAGTGTGCAACTTCAAGGAAAGGGTAAGCTCATCTGTGATATGCATTCACATGTGAAAGCATTTGAAGTAAAATTGGACATACTCATTAAACAAGTGAGGGAGGAAAACTTCTGTCGTCTTCCCACAACTCAAAAACTATTTGCGGAAAAACTAGCAGTTACATTTCCAAACAAAACATGTGTGGATTCACTGGAAATGTATATTTTCTTTACTTAAAAACTCATTGAAATAATTAACCGATTCATTTTTCTTGTTTCATTTTTTCATTTTATACTTGATTTTACATTGTTCTGTAATCATTATTTTTTTTCAAACTATAGTTCAGCCCTCCAACAGTTTGAGGGACAATGAACTGGCTCCCTGTTTAGAAAGTTTGAGGACCCCTGTTCTCAACATCTTTTTTATGGTGAGGTGACCAAAACTGGATGCAATATGCATTCCAAGTTTGGTCTTACCAAGGCATTATAAAGTGGTATTACTATTTCACGTGATCTTGATTCTATCTCTCTATTACTGCAGCATAAGACTCTGTTGGCTTTTTGGCTTCAGCACACATACTTAAGTGATTGTCCATAGGACTCCATGTTCTCTCTCGTAATTACTGGTATTGAGCCAGGTACCATCTATTTTATACTTCTGCATATTTCTCAGATTTTTTTCTTTTCTCAGATCCTTCTCATCTGAAGAATCTGAGAAAAGAAAGGTTGACCTTAATTTGCTTTGCGTATAGTTTACATCAGGGGTCCCCACCCCTATCCGTGGACCGGTACCTGGCCACAGCATGCCAGCGACTGGTCATCACAAACAAGCAAAGCCCCATCTGTGGGATGCAGGCAGCACACAAAACTATGCATTTTCTGGTCCGTGGAAAAACCTTTCTCCATGGTACTGGTCCCTAGTGCCCAAAAGGTTGGGAACCTCTGGAACAGAAGACCTCCAAGATCCCTTTCCACTCTGTTATTCTGCTTTTCTGTTATGTTTTGGAGTACTGGTTTCAATGACAATAATGACTGGAAGATTTTGGGACTTGTAGTCTAGAACCTAATTCCACTTTGGGAAGATAGTGTTAGCTGATTTGTTTGTTAATTTGTTCTGAATTATAATATTTTGAATAATGAATAAAAAACACTCACAGCATGCACATATATATATATAACATTCTATTTAGCAGTTTTCTATGTGTAGACACACATAAACACAAACACACACACACACACACACTTTCTAGAATATAGCCTGTAGAATCATTCAAAGAGCAAAGGGATATTTACTCTAAAAATGTTGTGTGCCTTTTAATTTAAAGTCTAGAAGATATTGTTGATCAAAATCAGTATTTCTCAAACTTAGCAACTTTAATATTTGTGGACTTCAACTCTCAGAATTCCCCAACCAGCATCTTAAAGTTGTTATGTCTGAAAAACACCGATCTAGATAAAAGCTGATATATTCATTTCTTCAATATGTCACAATAAGATTATGCAGGATAAAGACAATTGAGAACCTTGAAAGCATCTAGAATTAATGAAGAGGATTAATTCATTAATTAATTAATAAAGAGTAAATATATTTTATTACATCACTGAACTCAGATTATCGTCACAGATGTATTGAACAATGAGGTGTTGCTCTCTGTAAGTCAGAAATGCCCATTTTATTTACTGATTGGATTAAAAAAAAAGGGGTTGGGAGAAAGAAAGCACTGACCTATCTTTTTCCTCTATATCCCGGCCACTGTAGTCAAAGAAAATGTTCGAATCTTCTGCTAGAGCTCGCTCAATCACACGTATTGTCCGGTCAAAAAATATAAGGAATTCTTCTGAATGTAGAATCTGTTGCTTTTCTTCCTCTGTCAATTCTCTAGGAGGAGCTTCCAAAAGAATATTGGCAGCATTAAACATACAAGCATTTAAATATTTCCAGATGAATCTTACTCTTCAGCAAAGAAATGAGATCTTCCTATGAAACCTATAGTAAAATTGGTAAGACTGGATGGTTTGCTGTTTTTAAAGGAAAAAAAATTGAATTCATTAATATAGCACTACATAATCTTAGAATATGGCTTCTATATCAAAGACATCCTATATCTTGCATATTTATTGTTATGAAGAAGAAAATAGTTAAGATCACAAAATAAAATAAACTTCATATTCAGATTTCAGAAAATATTTTTGATTGATGCTTATGACCCAAGCAAGCTTGGAAAAGCAGTGTAACAGCCTTAACAAAAAAAGTAGTCTTAAGTGCTCTTTCAATACAGAAGCCATCTTCAATTTCAGTTTCAAAACCAAACAAATTCTAAAAGGTTCTTAAAATATGAAGTTGAACTTGACTCTTGATGGCTAAATGAATACATCATGTAGTTTTATTGGCAGTAAGATGGAAGTAGCTTGTTGTGCTTTCTTCTGGGATTTTTTTTTTTAATTTTCTGTCTCGGATTTTGTGATCACTTCCTATCCCAGTATAACCCTGTTTTTTCAAGATAAATGATGGTCAGATATGTGCTAAGACTTAGCTAGGTTAAAATATTCTTAACTGATTAAAATGCATACTTTACTCCATTGATCATAAACAGAAGTTACATAAAGAAAAGTTCTTGGAGACAGTTTTATAACATTGGACCTTTCTAATTACTGGAAACTCATCATGCTCAATTTTTTGAAAGTATTAGAATTCAATTTAAAATACATGGATCAGGTTGATGTATTAGGAAAATTATAAAGGTAGGAATTTGAGAATATATTTATTGTAGATAATATGTTCCAAAATGTGGTTACCACGGCATGATGATAAGCTTCAGATTGTAAAACTGAGTGAAGATTGAATATTTATTAGAGAGTGATCCCACTGTAATACCAAAGAAGAAACCAAATACTTTCTTATGATGTCCATAAACATTTTCATCCTTCCTCTTTGTTTAATACCCAAATTATATCTAAATGTTCCTTACACATTATGTTAATTTAGGTCATTCTAAAACAAACAATGCCCTGCTATCTCTTTTTAATTATTTCTATTACGTTTGAAAAAAGACTAAGTGAATTCTATCCCATATTCCCCACAGAACATATACAAAAAGCCAGATAATTTTAGGTGTGCAAACAGATAAGAGGTCATATATTGAATTATAACATCAATGAACCTATATTCAGCATACCAATTAGCACCAATTAGAAATGCTTTAAATAGATAAAACAGAGAGAGAGAAAGAGAGAGACAGATATCTTTTACCTAAAAGTGGTATTGTTGATAAGGCTCATATTTCATACTAAGTCATAATGCAATTTCTTAGATTTTGACATAGCACAATGTGCAATTCTAAAACTGTACAGATGTAAACCAGAGCTTTCCAAACTTTCTCACTTCATGGCAGCCTTAATGTCTTAGTATTTTTTTTCACAGAGCCCCAGTTTGTATGCTCTCTGGCAGATATCAAAGTGTCATTGTCTTTCCCTCAAAAATTTAAAATATCCCATGGTGTTCACTGTGAGCACAGTTTAGTAACTATGGTTGTAAAGCATATTTCATAGCTTAGCATTAGTAAATCAAGACATTGCACTTTTTGAACAAACTATATTTGAACACAATCAATGTGTGCCATATGACTACAAAAATGTAATTTCGGCCTTAGTAATTGGAACATTAATTTTACCATTCTTTGTATTGTTTTTAAACATGAAAAAATGTAAGAGAAGCATAGAACATGATGGATAAAAATCATTTCTGTTTAACATTTTGGCAAAGCAAGTTTTATTTTAATGGCACTATGACTGCAAACAGCAGGTGTCCAGAAATTAAAATTAGCTAATCTTATGTATAAATATGAAAGCATAATTGTTTTAGACAATGAAGACAGGCTTAAGATACAGAAGGATCTGGACAGACTTGAACATTGGGTACTATCTAACAAAATGAAATTCTATGGTGAAAAAAGTAAGGTTCTACATTTAGGCAAGAAAAACTAAATGTACAGGTATAGTACATGGGGTACCTTGCTCAATGATAGTAACTGTGAGAGGGATCTCAGAGTCCTAGTGGACAATCATTTAAATATGAGCCAGCAGTGTGCTGCAGCTGCCAAAAAAGCCAACACAGTGCTAGGTTGCATTAACAGAGGGATAGAATCAAGATCACATGAAGTATTAATACCACTTTATAATGCCTTGGTAAGGCCACACTTGGAATACTGCATCCAATTTTGGTCAACAGGATGTAAAAAAAGAAGTTGAGACTCTAGAAAGAGTACAGAGAAGAGCAACAAAAATGATTAAGGGACTGGAGGCTAAAACATATAAGGAACAGCTGCTGGAATTGGGTATGTCTAGTTTAATGAAGAGAAGGACGAGGGGCGACATGATACCGTAGCAGTGTTCCAATATCTCAGGGGCTACCACAAAGAAGAGGGAGTGAAGCTATTTTCCGAGGTGCCTGAAGGCAGGACAAGAAGCAACGGGTGGAAACTAATCAAGGAGGGAAGCAACTTAGAACTTGTTGTGAGTGTCCCTAGACCAGCTTGGGAAGTGTCAGAGTATGAGGATGCGCAGCCAGGCCCCTCTGGGTGTTTTCCCCTCTCGGCAGCCGAGGAAGAGCAGCCAGGCCCCTCTGGGTATTTTCCCCTCCCGGCAGCTGAGCCAGACAGGGAGGAGATTTACAGGCAGTCTGGGTCAGATTCACAAAGTGAGGGGTCAGATTTGGATCAAGAAGATAGATGGCTTGATCCGAGATTCCGAAGGTTTGATAAGCGACGGTGTCAGTTAAGTGGAAAAAGGAAGTAATGAGGGGAAGTGACGTATCGGACACTATATTAGAAGGGGACAGAGAGACTACGCCTTTGTCACGAGCAACGTTAATCAAGGAGTAGCCTGATATCTGGAGCAGTGCGTTTGAATTCAGTCTTCTGATGTTTTGGAAATCTACAGAAGAATAATGAGGTATTGGACAATGTGATAAAGAAAGAGTGAGTTAATTGGAAGGTGTGGGAAGAGCATGTTCTAATCTAAATGTAAATAAATGAGACTTGGCCGTTCCTGCCAGCAAAATGCCAGCAGCGTGCTTTGAAGTGAATCCTTTTGAAATGTGTTAAATAAACCTCTTAAAGACATATTTATGTGGATTTTAATGAGCTGAGAGGGGCCAGACAGAACAGATTGCTCGTGACCCAAAAGCAGAAAAGACGGAAAATTAGTCCGAGCTTTCAGTGACGTCATGGAGCAGCTGCTCGCAGATAATCCGGCTTTGTATCAATTAGTTCTAGCTCTCCAGCAACAGATTGGCGATTTGCAACAGCAGATTCAGCAAGGTGCAGGAGTCCCAGCCCCAGCTCCACCCCCACCCAGACAAAGCAGATGTTATTTAGCCTTGCCTGATAAGTTTACTGGAGAGCGTAGTAAATTTCCAGCGTTTTTAAACCAATGCAGAACATTCATTGCCTCAACTCCAGCAGATTTCCAGCTTGATGAAAGTAAAGTGGCTTTCATTTTAAGTTTACTCTCTGGTCCAGCTGCTGATTGGTCGTCTCCTCTGATAGAAGGACCAGATCCTGTTCTGCGCAATTATGCAGGATTCTGCCAGCTGATGGAAAGAGAATTTGCTGACCCCCTTCGTAGACAAACTGCCACCAGGCGGATACGAGAGTTACGTCAAGGATCGCGCTGCGTAGCGGAATATATATCAGATTTTCGCCGCCTAGCTCAAGAAATTAATTGGAATGATGAGGCTCTCATGGAAATTTTTCAAGATGGGCTGTCTTCCCAGATCTTGAATGGATTGAGACATACTGTAATACCCGCAACCCTGGATGCATTATACCAACATTGTTTGGCTATTGAGGCGCAAACGCAAGCCACGGATGCCCGCCTGGTCAAACAGATGGTTCCAGTCACCGAAGTACCAAGCCAGTTCCTGCACCACGCACAGGATTCCAGACCCTACCTATCACTTCACCTATCCCGGCACCCAGACGTATTTTTCAACCATTGCCGGCTTACACTGAGAGGCGTCCTGTACCCATGGCCAGAGATGAGCCCATGGATCTTGGTGCAGCCAGATCTCGCTTGACCGAGGCTGAGAAGGCAAGACGGAGAGCTGAAGGATTGTGCCTGTACTGTGGAGAGATGGGTCACTACGTCATGGCCTGCCCCCAGAAACGACGTGGTACGACAGGTCCTACTCCTGTTCCAGCTCGGCCTCCCACTCAGCAGTTTCAAGCCACCTTGCTGGGAAACGGCCAGAGCCCGGCCTAATGGAAACGTTGGGTCGGGCAGGCGCCAAACCCAGTCCCAGTTCCGCAGACGAAGACCCCGGTCCTCCGAGACATCTGATCCTAGCAACCAATATACTTCTGGGAAATCATGCACAGGGCATTCCGGCACACGCCTTGTTGGATTCCGGAGCCACCACTAATTTCATGGATGAAGCTTTCGCTTGTCAGCATGCCATACCTTTGTGCTCTGTGAAGCCGCCTATGTTGGTTGAGACAATCGATGGTCGTGAGTTGTTGTCTGGACCGATCAAGTTCATGACCCAGCCCATACGCCTGGTCATAGGACAACATGAAGAAGCCATCCAATTCTATATTACCAAGGGACTTCATTTCCCCGTAGTTCTCGGCCTAGCCTGGTTGAGAACCCATGATCCTTGTGTGGTGTGGTCCCAGAACTTTGTTTCATTTCCCAGTTTGCAATGCGTAGACCACGTACGCCAAGTTTGCGCAGCCCAGCTACCATCCCACCCTGACATCACCTTGCCGGCCGACCTAGCGGACTTTGCAGATATATTCAGTGAGAAAGAAGCAGACCAATTGCCTCCGCATAGACCATATGACTGTGCCATTGATTTGCTGCCAAATGCCAAGCTTCCAAGGGGACGCCTTTACTCCATGTCAGAACCCGAGTTGGCCGCATTAAAAGACTTTGTGGACAAAAACCTGGCCAGGGGTTTCATTCGTCCCTCTTCCTCGCCTTTGTCAGCTCCTGTGTTATTCGTGAAGAAGAAAACCGGAGATTTACGCCTATGCTGTGACTATCGCAAGCTCAATGCCATCACGGTGCGCAACCGGTACCCTCTGCCTTTGATTCCTGATCTCATGGATCGTCTCCGATCAGCGACCATCTTCACCAAGATAGATCTACGGGGTGCTTACAACCTGGTTCGCATCAGAGAGGGGGACGAGTGGAAAACCGCGTTTGGGACCAGGTATGGTCATTTTGAATATACCGTCATGCCCTTTGGACTCACCAATGCTCCGGCCGTCTTTCAACATTTCATGAATGACATCTTCCGGGATTTATTAGATCAATTTGTGGTGGTTTACCTCGATGACATCCTGATTTACTCCCCGTCACGAGCAACTCATCTCCAGCATCTCCGGCAAGTTCTGCAACGCTTGAGAGAGCATCACCTTTACGCCAAGTTAGAGAAATGTCAATTCTATCAAACCACCATTGAATTTCTGGGACATGTGATTTCTCCACAAGGCATTGCCATGGATCCTGGCAAGGTTGAGGCCTTGCAAACCTGGCAACCACCGTGTAAAGCAAAAGATGTCCAAAGACTTTTGGGATTTGCGAACTATTACAGGATATTCATTCCGAGATTTTCTGCCTTGACTGCGCCCCTTACTAGACTGTTACGGAAAGGCATTAAGTTCCGGTGGGGCGATACTGAGCAACAGGCGTTTCAGACCCTCAAAAAGGCGTTTGTTCAGGAACCCATTCTCAAGTATCCAGATCCTTGTCGTCCCTTTGTAGTAGAGGCCGACGCCTCAGATGTTGCTGTAGGGGCCGTGCTTCTTCAAACACGCCAAGATGGCGGCCCCCTATTCCCGTGTGCTTATTACTCCAGGAAACTGAGTCCCTCCGAACGCCATTATACCATTTGGGAAAAAGAGCTATTGGCCATCAAGACTGCTTTTGAGACCTGGAGACACCACCTGGAAGGAGCCCGCTACCAAGTTGAAGTTCGGACTGACCATAAAAACTTGGAATTTTTGCAATCTGCCAGGAAATTGAATCAACGTCAGATCCGTTGGTCTTTGTTCTTCGCTCGATTCAACTTCAAAGTCACCTACATTCCGAAAGAGTACAACAAAAGAGCAGATGCCTTGTCCCGTAAACCTGAGTATCTACAGATCAAGGACCCCTTGCCGCTTCGAACCATTCTGCCTATCGAATTGATCGCAGCCGTGCGCGATCCGGTAGATCTACGACGACAGATTCGGGAAGCGCAACAACTAGATGACTTTGCGGCACAGAAGAGGCAAGAGGTGGGTCCCGACTCACCTTGGACCTTGTCCGAGGGTCTATTACGCTTCCGTAACCTGTTATATGTTCCAGCAGGCCCACTCCGTGGTCTCATCCTGAATCAATGCCATGATAACCCTGCGGCAGGTCATTTTGGGTTCTTTAAGACTCTCCACTTAGTGTCTCGGACTTTTTGGTGGCCCAGACTTCGCCATGATGTTCAGTCTTATGTGAATTCCTGTGTACGGTGCCGTCAGGCAAAACATGCCACAGGAGCCCCTCCGGGATTATTACAGCCTTTACCCACGCCGGAGAGACCCTGGGGGGCTATTTCCATGGACTTCTTGACTTGTTTACCTGTTTCTGCCGGCTACACCGTTGTCTTTGTAGTGGTGGACATGCTGACCAAGATGGCACATTTCATTCCTTGCCGAAGAATACCGACAGCCAAGGTCACTGCTCAGCTGTTCATTCAACATATCTTCCGGCTACACGGTCTGCCTGACAAAATAGTGTCCGACCGAGGAACCCAGTTCACCTCGGAGTTCTGGAGAGAACTCATGTCTGCGCTTCAAGTCCAAGTTAATCTAGCCTCCACGCATCATCCAGAGACTGATGGGGGTACAGAGAAAGTGATTGGCATCCTGGAGCAGTATTTGCGTTGTTTCATCAACGACCAACAGAACGATTGGTCCAAATATCTCTCCGTGGCCGAATTCGCTTTCAACAACTCTCAGCACACTTCCACTCAGACCACTCCGTTTTTTGCCAACTACGGCTATCATCCCAGATTTTTCCCGCTCACGCTCCTCGATTCTCCAGTTCCAGTTGCAGAGGACTATTTAACCGAACTCCAGTCAGTCCAAGAGATGGTTAAGCACCATTTGACTAAGGCCAAGGAAGACTACAAGAGGGTTGCAGACCGCTCTCGTCGCGACACGCCGCCGTTAGCTGTTGGAGATCGGCTTTGGCTCTCCACCAAGTACTTGTTTCCAGGGAGAATTCACCGCAAGCTTGATCAACGTTTCCTGGGTCCTTTTCCTGTGGAGACGGTCATCAATCCGGTGACCTATCGTTTGACTTTGCCTAGGTCTCTTCGTGTACATCCCGTGTTTCATCGCTACTTGCTTGTTCCTGTCAACCCTGATTCTCCGCTTCGACCTCCTGATCCGGGCCCGACAGCTCGCCGTGCTCACGTTCCCGTTTCCCGGTTGGCGGTGTCCGGCATCCGAGATTCCCGATGGCTCAACGACCGCTTCCAATATTTGGTTGATTGGACCGGGGGTGGGCCAGCCGCTGGCTGTTGGGTAGATGCTCGTGATATTGAGGCTCCTCAGTTAATTTGGGATTTTCATACTGCGTTTCCCTACAAACCGCATCCCCTGCGCCGGCCCCAAGGGAAGGGGCCTGCGGGGGGGATAGTGTTGTGAGTGTCCCTAGACCAGCTTGGGAAGTGTCAGAGTATGAGGATGCACAGCCAGGCCCCTCTGGGTGTTTTCCCCTCCCGGCAGCCGAGGAAGAGCAGCCAGGCCCCTCTGGGTATTTTCCCCTCCCGGCAGCTGAGCCAGACAGGGAGGAGATTTACAGGCAGTCTGGGTCAGATTCACAAAGTGAGGGGTCAGATTTGGATCAAGAAGATAGATGGCTTGATCCGAGATTCCGAAGGTTTGATAAGCGACGGTGTCAGTTAAGTGGAAAAAGGAAGTAATGAGGGGAAGTGACGTATCGGACACTATATTAGAAGGGGACAGAGAGACTACGCCTTTGTCACGAGCAACGTTAATCAAGGAGTAGCCTGATATCTGGAGCAGTGTGTTTGAATTCAGTCTTCTGATGTTTTGGAAATCTACGGAAGAATAATGAGGTATTGGACAATGTGATAAAGAAAGAGTGAGTTAATTGGAAGGTGTGGGAAGAGCATGTTCTAATCTAAATGTAAATAAATGAGACTTGGCCGTTCCTGCCAGCAAAATGCCAGCAGCGTGCTTTGAAGTGAATCCTTTTGAAATGTGTTAAATAAACCTCTTAAAGACATATTTATGTGGATTTTAATGAGCTGAGAGGGGCCAGACAGAACAGAACTAAGGAGAAACTTCCTGATAGTTAGAACAGTTAACCAGTGGAACAACCTGCCTCCAAAAGCGGTGAATGCTCCAACACTGGAAGTTTTTAAGAAGAGACTGGGCAGCCATTTGTCCGAAATGGTATAGGGTTTCCTGCCTGAGCAGAGGGTTGGACTAGATGACCTCCAAGGTCCCTTCCATCATCATCATCATCATCATCATCATCATCATTATTATTATTATTATTATTATTATTATTATTATTATTATTTAACAAAATTTAAACAAGAAAGAAAACTACATGTTTCACCTGTCCCATATTTGTGGGACTACTGTAGATGTTATGATGATAAGCTTTTTTGAAACACTGAAATGGTACAAAAGGAAGTGAGGCAGCTAGTTGAAACTCAACCAACTTTGTGTCAGTTCCAGTGTCAGTTTTAATTTATTATTTTCTTTTCAGTTTCTAAAATATTAACATCCTCACAAAGTACTGCTGTCTCTGATTCAACTACCAGACTTCCTTTTGAAACCTGCGGTCTGAGTGTCTCAAAAACTATTACTACTAAAAAGAAAGGAAAGAACGAGGGGGGAGGGGAAAGGGATTTTACAGCTATCTTTTGCTTGAGATCTGGCTTGAGGAGACAAGAAGAGGAGCCAGGGGCAACAGAAAACACTTCAACTAGACTAAACTATAACAAAAAAGAGATGATGTTAGTTATGGCTATCTTTCAAATACAGCTGAGGTATACATAGAACTCACTTGCAAGCCCGTGAAAAACTAAAATAAATATATGTCTTTCAGGAGTCTATTTAACTTGGCTTTTAAAAAGTATTCACTCATAATTCACTACGTCGTCTTCCAGAGATACACAAATTATGGTTACTTTCATGTGGCAAGGAGAGGAAACGTGACCCAAATCTCAACCACAGTTCAACAACTGAGTATAGTTCTTCTGCTCTCTCTAAGACTATTGGCTTCTCTGCTGATAAGACCTGCATTCAAGTGAGCAGAATCTCTTTAAGAGAGTTCACACTCTCACATTAATTATTAGTGCTATAGGCAGAAGGTAAAATCTAGGAAACTACTTTTGATCTGTTCAGACCATTTGTCCACCCTCCAAAATCAAAAGTTTTCCACACTAGTGAAATCTATCCAATCCTTTTAAACTGGAAATATATGGACAATTCTTGGCCCTTCCATTTAGAAATTTATTTGCTTATTTGATTTATACACTGCTCTGGCAAGCAGTCAAGCTAGCTAAGACAAAACAAAATATGAATACTTAATAAAAATTATAGTGAACAGTGGCATAGATATTAACAGCATCTCAGGTCGATAAGCCTGTCAAAATAAATCTGTCTTCACAGGTTTCTAATGTTTGAGAAAACTCCCAAGAAAGTACATTTCATAGTCAGAGCAATGAGAAGAGGACTTTCTCCCATGTGTCAGAAAGATGGGCCTATGACCATGGGATATCTATTAATTTTAATAAATCTAGACTTGAACATTGCAAAAAAGTACAAAAAACAAAACAAAATTCAGTGCAATATATTTCTAGGCTTAGCAGAAGGCAGATCATACAGCTAATTGTTTTGATCAATGATCGAAGAAAAAAGTTAACATACAAGCTAACAGATTTTAGACATTGTGGTTATAATCTTATATATATTTATTTTATTCAAACTATTTATATAGTTGTTCAGCTCATAAAATGCAACTGAAGGTGACTTAATAGGGTTAAAACCATAAAAACCAATAACAAAACATATAATGACACAATACAGCTTAACTGAGACCAGAGGCTACTGAGGAACATCAAGTACTTAATCTTGAACAGTCTACTTACGTACCTTCCTTCACATCTTGTGTCTTTTCTTGAGTTTCTACCTCAGTATCATTCTGAGCTTTCAGTTCCACCAATTCATCATCTTCCTCATCTTCTACAAAACAAAAGGGAGCCATATAGAAATTGAATTTGGAGGATAAATATGTGAAGCATTGCATGATCCAAAGGCAGTGGTGGGATTCAGCCAGCTTGCTGGCAGAACCAATACCTATTTTTTTGTTGAGTTTGATGAACCAGTTATGATAAATCTGAGTCTCCACTCCTGGCCTTCCCGTCTCCGGTTTTTCCAAGTTTTTTTCAATCTGATGCTGAGGTTTTCTCTCTCGGCTCCTCGCTTCAGCCATTTGAGTCTTGCCACTCTCAAGGTCCTCAGGGTGATGGAGGAGGTTTCTTAAAGCACTGAAGCTGACACCTGTTCCATGCCCAAGGGAGACCTCTGGAAGCGGAGGCAGGAGGGGAAGATAGTGATCTGAACGTGGTGTACAGTGACAGCAAGCGGAGGCAGGCAGGAGAAAGCTTCCCCCACACCTCTGCTTGCTGCCATTATGCAGCACATCTGGATAGCCTGTCTTTCCGCCGCCCCCTGCCTCCACTTGCAGGGTGATGGAGGAGGTCTCCCTTGGGCTTCTCCCACTTGGAGTAAGAATAAATGGGAGCATTGAAGAGAAAATAATGGAATGAGGCAGAGTGATTAGAGAATAATCAAGTCTAACCACAGACCTACCAAATCCCAACACCTGTCACGCCTTGTCTGTTCGGTAGTGACTTCTCCCACTTTCTCCTTCTTCCTCCTCCTTTGAACAGCCCTTTGCTCCCATTGCTTTTTCAGTCCCGGATCTCGGTTTGTCCAGAGCCTGTGCAGAGGGTCTTTGGAAACAAAGCCCCACAGCGATCAGATGGGGTGGGAACCATTCCCTTCACTTTTGGACGGGCTCCAAAATGGGCTGGAAGGAGCAGCCCGAGGATTCCAATCTGGCTTTGCAGCAAGCAAGGGGATTGGATGCACATTGGTCTGGAATCTCAAAAAAACGGGGTTTTCCCCCCATGCTGCATTTTTATTGCCATACTGTTTAACTTTCTTTAAAGTTTACTTGATGCAAAATGGGCATTCTGCATCAAGTAAACTTTAACCTTTAACTCTCCCATTTATTCCTACTATTTCTTCCATCTTTTTTCTTATCTCAGAAAAAACATTACAGCAGAAATACAAAAGATAAAATATTTATGGCATATTTCAATATTATTTTTTTATTTATTTGCCTCTTTGAGAATATTTTTATTTTGAAATGTGATATGTACAAGTCAAGAACATAATCCACATAACTGAATTTTCAAAAATTGTAAATTTTTCACAGACAAATCTCAAGAAAAAATACATCCAATTATTATTAGATATATTTAATAATGCTGGGAAAGATTGAGGGCAATAGAAGAATGGAACAACAGAGAATGAGATGGCTGGACGGAGTCACTGAAGCAGTAGAAGTGAGCTTAAATGGACTCCAGAAGATGGTAGAGGACAGAAAGGCCTGGAGGAACATTGTCCATGGGGTCGCGATGGGTCGGACATGACTTTACAACTAACAACAACAAAATTATTCTGCAGCTCTTGATGCATTCCATCACCATGAAACATATATTAGGTGTTCCATATCTGACATTGTTTTGCAGTATATGAGAAATTCTATACATACAGAATGGAAAGAATAATTCCAGAAAAATATGACAGTTGTTTCTTTTGTCAGTCAAAACCCAAGACAATGGCTTTTTAATATACCAACCCAGAAACAAAAAAAATCGTAAGTTTCAAATGTTATTAAATTAACTGCCTGTTCTTTTCTTATCCTGCAGCAAACCTCCACTCTCAGTGATCTTAAGTTTGAATGTTTGTCCCTAAGATGCTTCTTTGTGGCCAATAAACGGAAAGAAGGAAAAAAAGAAAAAAACATGTACCAGTTTTAGTCTGGCAGCTACTCTACTAAGGGGACACCTGTTATTCAAACAATTCAGTTCTCGGTAGATTTGACCTATAACAAAAGGTTAAATACAATACTGACCCCAGGTCAGATGCTACTGACAAGTAAACAGGATCGGCACAGTTCTGAAAAATGACCATTCACCACTCAACTTGAGATGACAGCAACTGGGACGTACATTTGGAGTTTAAGAGTGGCTCAGCATTAATATGAATTTAATGAGCACTGAAAATTGACACATGTCAACTACTACTAACAGATGTTTTACTGCCCTTCTCTGACCTATGCAAATGATGCTTGCCTTGCTTTCACTTCTTCTACTCTACTCATATATGTTTCTTTTTACTGTTTGGTTATGTTTACCTTAAATTATATGAAAGTTTGGAGACTCCGACTGATACCCACTACCAATTATATCCTCTTAAGCCCAACTGAGTACATTTGAGGAAGGAAGTAATGCTGTAGCTCAGTGGTAAGCTTGCTATAGCATCTGTGAGGTCCTGGATACAGTTCCTGGCTCCAATTTAAAGGTTCTAAAATAGAACACCTCCCTTAGGCATGAAGCCAGCTGGATGACTGTGAGCCAGTCATTTTCTCTCAGCCCTAGGAAGAACCACTTCCCAAAACATTGCCAGAAAAACTGTATGGATACTAACCATGTGGTCACCAGGTGTCAGGGTGACTTGAAGGACCATTAGAAGAGCAATAAAATAGAACATCCTTTTCTACTCAAACAGCCTATTTGGGTGAATCATCAGGCTGAAGTACTAGACAACTTTATGTGATTGCGTAATTGAGTTGAAGTAGGAATCATCCAGTCATTGCTAATACCTATAAAAATCAGGACATCAATAGAATAGTGCTTTCGTACCTTGCCATTTAGGCTTTGAACAGAAAATGGACATAGTTTTTTTTTCATTTTTTCCCCTAATATGCATACCTATGAACAACCTACATGCCAATATATTTTGATAAAGAGAAATGGATTCAGTATTACGATGGTAATTTAAAAAATGAATTATTGAACTGGATGAAGAACTCAAAGGAACAGAAGACCAAGACAATTTTATTAATAGAGACAATTATATCATATAAGTTATCTCTTCAGTTTTTTCTGTTTTCTCAGAATTTATCGACAATAGTACTGGAAGAACTATTGTTCTTGCAGGAACAAAACATCAAAATAAGCTAATCCTATTGTAATGCAAAATATCTGGGGTAAACTTAGACTCAAATGAAATTATTATGTTGTATGTGTTTCTCTCCCAGAGCATTTATGCCATATTAATCCTACATACACATAGACATTACGCACATACACTTTCCACACATGATTTAGCAAAGTTGAAATGCACTTACATTTCAAAACTCTCTACAACTGTCCAAATCTTCAGAAGCATTTTCATATCAGGCAACATTTTTAAAATTCTTCTCTTGCAACATTTATAATTTATTTATACAATTTATACAATTTATTCAAAAAAATAAATTAAATACAGCAAACATGTATTACTTAGCAACCATATTTTTTCAAAGCTATCCAATTACTGGAATAAGAGACAACAGATAATTTTACTTACCCAAGATTTCCTAGATCTTTATCTACAAACCTTCAGGATTTAATTTTATATTTATAAACATTTGCAACTCTCCAACAATTTCCTGACTTGGGTTTATTCATTTAGGGACTCTTTTTTCTTTCCTACTCCTTTCTTTATTACCATCTTTTGCAAACAATTGGGAGACTTGACAATTGCAGTTTTAAATTCTATTCCAACCCCTTTAAAAGATTCCTGAAGGAAGGCTTTACATCCTAATTCCCTTTCTACATCTTCCATTTAAAGTTGTCTGAAATCAGGATTTCATGACCTAAAATAGAAATTTCCTGCCAGAAATGGAGGCTAGCAGAACAACCTGGAAAAAACAAGGAGTTTCAAGCCTCATCTCCAATTTCATAGGGAGAAGACCCAAAAAACATATGGGTATGGTAGAAGCCATAAGGCTACACCCTTAATTTCCAAAATTATACATATTGTTATATAGTGTTGTTGTATACATTATACAGAACAAAGCTTTGTTTCTATTCTGGAGACATGCATTCTATCTGCTATGATTAATCCACTCTCTATAGAAGTGATATTTTAATTTGGATATGTTTTTCTAGTTTCTCTTGCAGCTAGTACTGTTGCTGTTGAATCAGTTCACTATGGAGTTAATTATTGCCTAAGATTTATGTAAGACAAACAGTCCTCTCTGCTGCTATAGGTACCACCAATTCAACAGCTATGATCTATACTGCTCCCTGGAGTACAAGATTTGTACTTCCATAGATTTGCACCATGACAGTACTTCTGCACATGTTTGCTAAAGCAGAGCCATGGGGAATATCATGTTTTAATTTTATATAATTAGAAATTACTCCTTTCTCCTTTCTCCCTTAAATAATTGCATGTTAGTATATGGAAAGCAAGCTATACATCTTGCTTTATTAAACAATACTCTATATGGTATGGTGAGTTAGTATAAATGTAATTATCTGCAAGTACATCCTGCAATATGAATGAACAAAGGAATGCAAATTTGGTCTAGGGGAAAGAATGCAAATTCAAAGTTTTCTTTCAGCTCCCAAACCACTATCAATTGTATATGAATGTTACTCAAGGAACACTATTGATCACAATGGAATGGTAAATGCATCCTATATATAAACAATTGACAGCCAAGGTTATACTCATAGTAGTTCAAGTCCCAATCAGAAGGCATAACACAGTTTGTCAGATTTTTATAGTTTATAAAATAAAACACTTTTTAAAATAACAGAATATAATAGTTTGATCCATTTTGGATTGGTCAGACCCACTAATAGTATTATGTCCAGTTTTGGGACTGCACTTTTAGAAATTAGGATAGTATATATCAAGTCTTCCATTTTAGCCTTTCAACAAACTTGGGACATTTGCTTGAAAGAAAATATCAAGATTCAGAGCTAATTATGGTGTCCTGGTAAATTGTTAATATAACGGCTATCAGCTTGAAGTCACCATTAACATTTTTTACACTGTCCCAGAAAACCCTTGTTCTGGTTTTGTCCCAATATACTGTATTAATTAAATATCAATATGCACAATTTCTTGAAAATGTGATATCACGGTATTGCAGTATTGTTAGGTACTATAGAACCACTCTAAAGCTTTCTTCAACTTGGTGCCCAGATGTGTAAAATTCAATTTCCAGAACTCCCATCCATTGATGAGAATCAGGGGAGTCTTGAATAAGGTATTGATTAATTATCTATAGAAGGCACCCTCTATATACTTTAACTACAGTAGTCTGTGGGGAGAAAGTACAACTAGTACACAAATAAATTACAGAAATAATAATTAAGAATGGAGTTACTTATAAACAATGTGGGAAACAGAACATTAGCAAAATAAATAAATAAATAAATACAACAAGCGATAGACTCTGCAACTATCCAAAGATTTTGTGTAAAAATAAAACAGACTTATATAATTATGAATTTCAACAATTTGATTGTAAAAGAATTGCTTGATGCATTAATTCTTCTTGCCTCGCTGTACATAGTATACAGAAAATATAGTATCCTATTTAGACTCCTCCAAGTTAACTTAGATTCATGTTATTATCTATTAACCTCTCTAAGATTACAGCATGAACTATTTCTGGCATAACTATTCTCAATCTGTTGGTGTAGTATTTCACATTTCCATCTTTTGGTTTTTCACTTTACCACTAAGTGTTGATTTTGTTTTCAAGCAGCTTTGGTTTCACTGCAGTCAGCCACTGCCCTAGAAAGGCAGGTCTTATTTTTCCATTTTGTGACAAATGATGGAGTATGGAAGCCAAATGGCAAGGAAATGGCTCTCAGTGTTTTGTTTATGATTTTTCTTTTGGCATCTTAGAACTGCCCAATAAGCCATATTAACTGAACGCCTGGCTACAAGAATTTGCAATGCTTCCTCTATTAGAGCCCTCAATATAATTATTTTCCTATTAATTAAATATGGAAAGCTGCCTATGGTTCTTATGGAAAGTATCTATTGAATCCCAGAAACTGATTTTCCTTGGCCTGACTACATTTTCCTTGGTTGCCACAACAATCTCAAAGTTCTTTGCTCCTTGGTCATGGCTATACACCAACTATGGCCCTTTCTTTTTAAAATGCTTCACCACTTCTGTACTAGTGAAAATGGCAAAAAAAAAATAGTAAAATAATTCAACTAATGAGAAAAATGATTTATACCTTTGCAATTTTAGTTCAACAGGCATTAAATGGACAGAATAAAGCATTCATAGTAGCAGCTTCCTTAATTGTATTTATTTACTTACCAAGGTCCTTTCCAACTCTGTTATTCTGTTAATTTTGGCTCAATGGCATGGAAAAGAAGAGGCAAGCAAAAAGGTAGTAGCAAAGTGATAAGCTTGTTCAGGATTTTCTGTATTGTGATCCTTACTTTTCTATCATCAATCTAATTCTTTTGAGGGACCTTAAATTACATTCAGTTTCTTATCTTGATCTTAAATAAATCTCAGATCTGATTGTCATGAAGATATTGATTTAACAGAATGCAATGTTTGTTTGTTTGTTTGTTTGTTTGTTTTAAATCTGATCAGACTTAGATTTGGGTCAACCTGTTTGCTTGATGTGCTGCTAGCCAAAAACCACACCAATGACAAGAGTACAACCTGGGAATAATTGTAGGTAAGCCATGTCTTTCTGAAAACCAATTTGGACTGTTTTCAGTGGCACATGTTTTGAACCCAAGAGAAGAAGTGACAAAAGGTAACAGTTCCAGAATAATACAAACCAATGTTTTTCTTCATTTTTAAAAAAATTGTCCATAACAATGGAGAAACAATATTGATAAATCAATGGAGATTATAATGATAGATCTAAATAATAAGAAATATAAATTTGGAGTGCTCAAGTCAACATCTTTTTGCCTTCTAGTTATTTTGCATTTAAAACTAAATAAACCCAAAGAACGACATTATAGTCAAACATACACAATATAAAAATATGAAATACAAATTATAATCTGGTAATAATAATAAAAACATAATAATAAAAACAGTAGAAAAAGGTTGGAACATTCACAGGAGATACTGCACTGAAACTATTTCTAAGAACAATTCTAACTGGGAGCTATCAGCTATCTTTCCAAAAGGTCAGGCATACCACATCTAAACCCCATCCAAAACTATTAAAATTGTTTTTTGGGGGAATGATTTTTCATTGAGGGAAGTCTATGAATTAAGCATCTATTTGTTTATCTACTGCTATGGAAAATATCTTAAGTGGGATGCAAAAATGTTTTTAATATAAAATAAAAATTTACATTGAGATTAAATATGCATATATGCTATTAATTATAACTTAATAGAATAGCAATATCGCAAATATCAGGATGAATTTACATGTTTTTGGTATGTGCCTAAGTGTTAGCAAAGCTGGTACGTGTTTTATTTCCTGAGATGGGGACAGTGACTCAAAGAAAAGTGATTATATGATAAGGCAATGGAGATTATTTTAATTAAAAACACATTCTTTTCATGAAAGGCGGTTATTTAAGAAAAATAAGGAATATTTTAAGGAAACTTTCAAAAGTCATCATTGTAGCAATCCCTTTAGCTGCACTAGTTGAAAATCCATATCTCCACAATTCATGATGGATATTTACAATTGCACTGATAATTGTAGAAATTCAACTATTTTATTAAAATAAATCTGTATATTTAGTTATTTTTTCCTGTCTTTTATTTGTTGCTCTCCAGTAAAAGTTGTGCATTTCTTAAAAGAGCTATAGAGACTCCAAATATTCACCACTAAATTGCACAGAACCACACAATCTCCACTTTGTGTTTGTTGCTTTGTTGCATGACTTAAAGAATATAATTCTTTCTCCATGAATCAGTATGAAATGAAATAATTCCTGCTCCAACAACAAATGCTAGTAGGGAAAATTATATTCTTGTACTGTGGATACTTAATCTCTAAATAGAAAAATGCAAAATATAAGTCTGTATGCAGTTGACAGCCTCTGCCCTGGAGGTTTCCCAGCTTTTAAATTCAAATTGTATCTAGGAGCTCTTCACAGCTACAAACCTTTGAGGTAAAGGTGCACTATATATGTTCAAAAGTATCCCTGCCAATATATACTGATTAGTAAATATTCATTAATCTAAGTGCAGATTACAGAGAGTAACGAAAAAACTGATAGATAAGCAATGGTCATTACACAAAAAGAGATAAAACATTTTTGTAAGCTCTGAATAATGAGATAACATTATTTACAGAATATGATCTGTAAGTCATATCGTATGCTATCATTTAGTGATAGAAAAAGATGAAATTCAATGGTGAAAAAAGTAAGGTTCCACATTTAGGCAAGAAAAACCAAATGTACAGGTATAGTATAGGGGGTACCTTGCTCAATAGTAGTAACTGTGAGAGGGATCTCGGAGTCCTCGTGGACAATCATTTAAATATGAGCCAGCAGTGTGCTGCAGCTGCCAAAAAAGCCAACACAGTGCTAGGCTGCATTAACAGAGGGATAGAATCAAGATCATGTGAAGTATTAATACCACTTTACAATGCCTTGGTAAGGCCACACTTGGAATACTGCATCCAGTTTTGGTCACCACGATGTAAAAAAGATGTTGAGACTCTAGAAAGAGTACAGAGAAGAGCAACAAAGATGATTAGGGTACTGGAGGCTAAAACATATGAGGAACGGTTGCTGGATTTGGGTATGTCTAGTTTAACAAAGAGAAGGACGAGGGGTGACATGATAGTAGTGTTCCAATATCTCAGGGGCTGCCACAAAGAAGAGGGAGTCAAGCTATTTTCCAAAGCGCCTGAAGGCAGGACAAGAAGCAATGGGTGGAAACTAAACCAAAGAGAGAAGCAACCTAGAACTAAGGAGAAACTTCCTGACAGTTAGAACAATTAACCAGTGGAACAACCTACCTCCAGAAGTGATGAATGCTCCAACACTGGAAGTTTTTAAGAAGAAACTGGACAGCCATTTGTCCAAAATGGTATAGGGTTTCCTGCCTGAGCAGGGGGTTGGACTAGATGACCTCCAAGGTCCCTTCCAACTTTATCATCATTATTATTATTATTATATAAATTAATTACAACCTGATAAACCACAATTAGGTCGCTTTACCACTGATAATCCCCGGAAATGTAATACAGAAACGTATGACATTGATTAGGTTCAAATATCACATTGTCATGAATTTGTTAGCATTATTTATTAAATAAGCCAATTGTTTATTGCTATTAAATATAAACCCATGTATTTGCCCACATAAGTATAATAATACCTCCAAAATACATATCCACTCTATGTTTATATAAATGCATGTTTGCAGAAGGAAGTCTATCTGTAGATATCAAATAGGCAGGACCAGCAACATCAATGACATCAGGGAAGCTATAGCAGTCCTTTCAATTATTATAGACATATATGTATAATATATATGTGAAAAACAATTTAATTTATTCAATTAGGCACTGTCTAACTCCAAACAACTATTTTGATCAGGCCCCTCTTAGAAGCTATTGGACTGGATTGGCCATTTTAAAATTTTATTTGAATGTTATTATAATGGATTCCATTTTAGTGTTTATTCTTTTTAATTTGTATAATACAAATTTACTTGATTATGAACTGCCCAGAGTTTGGCAAGTAGTGATAAGTACATGTTACAAATAAATAATTTTAAAAATAGTCCTACAAAATAGCACTTGATATGTGCATATAATGGACAACAGGATAAAATAAAGAAAAAAAGTTGCACTCCACAGTGTTTAGGTAATCATGTGGGTCTATTTTACAACAAAATCAGAGTTAACTATTAGATATTATTCTCCCAATTCAATGTTTCTGAAAAACTAAGTTGTACTTAATTTCAAGCTGATAAGACACTTCATCAATTCTATTTGAATGTTAAATTAGTATGCACACATTTATCACTTTGAAATGTATGCTTTCTTTCACTTTTCATCAGCCCATTCCTAAAGCAATGAACAATGACAAAGCACCCTGTCTTTTGCTCCCCTTTTTCTCGTCACAGCTAATGAAGACCTGTGGCATTAAAGGCAGTCAAGATAGTCTTTGGTAAACTGTTTTGAATTAAAGGGCAAGATTTGAATCTGTCTAAAATTAAAGTACAACTTAAACACTTTATTTTGACAGCAGATTTATAACAGGAAAATCTCAACAGGAATTAAATGCAAACTTTCTATTTCTGTCCCCCCCCTCCTCTGCACAATGTTGGAATTTTACATAAACTTCACTTTGATTTAGTGTCTCAGGCAAATAGCAGGAAAACCTAGCAGCGGAGGTAGTCCTATCACCATGTCTGCAAACAGTTCTCTTCCATTTTGGGGGCTCTCTCATGCTGGTAATGTGAATTCAAATCATCTGTGTTTAAGATTTAACCTAATGATTGACAGGTCCTTTGTAGTCTCAGTCTGTAGTAAAGATTATTGAAGATATCTATCAGTTATTACTACAAACCCACTATGATATTTAATACTTGGAGAAAAAATGTTTTTTTTAAGATTATAATGTTGAATTCATTTTGGAAAACTATTTTAAAATAAAGAATTAAATACACGTAGGTGGCTGAAATCCAAGTAAAGAATTTAATGTGCAGGAGGTGGAAGAAAAAGACATGTTAAAGCATCCTCTTTGAATCCCAAAGAAGATTCAGAGGAAAAAAGATTTCATTTTGAAGCTACTCTATGTTTTATAATATCAAGAGTTATGAAGATTTGGGATGAGAGGGGGCGTTGAATTTCATAATATTCTCACTGTGAACTATTCTCTCTCCTTTCATGGTTCTCATTTGCCCAGATGTGATACCATCTGGAGAAGAGGCCGAGGGAATGTCCAGGGACCAACTCCATAGGAGGGACCCAAAACAAAACTTAACTGAGATTACTTATTTTAGTTAAGTAGATGAAATATATGTGACTAAGTCTAGGGTACAAAAGGGCACAACTTGGGAATTGCTCATTAGGAGAATAAAATATGATTCTGGGCTCATGATTAAATACAGTGCTTTTTTTGTATTAAAAAAACAAAAGTGCCGGAACTCACACACGTCATACAACCCCCCTTGCCTACAGGGTTCCATCCAAAAAAGGTGCTGGAACTCCGTTCTGAGCGTTCTATGGCAAAAAAAGCCCTAATTAAATGTTCCATAAAGAATTACTCCCCCCAACTTTCACACAGAAAACTAACTGTAAAAAGGCTTTCTAGACCTTCTATTAGATTTCAGAGAAGAGTTATGGAAGACACCATTTCATCAATCAATTCATTCACTGTCTAAAGTGATAAAATCCAGGTACAGATTTACAGACACTAGTGAGTAATAAGTCACATTATTCCTACAATCTCATCTCTTATAAAACTACAACATTATTTTTTATTTTTAGCAAAAAAAGCTAATTATAAATGTTATGGTAGCAAATTATCACTCCAACTTCTTTTCCCCCAATCCACCTCTCCCCCTCCCCCATTTCAAAGTCAGAGAGCAAGAAGAGAAAGCTGAATTATCTCTCAGGGCGGGTAACCACCTGCCATCCAGAAAAGGTTCTTGAGAGCCAGCATCTGTCTGAGTTTTGATGTAATGGCTTTGCTTGCCAGGTTCTTTTCAAGTCTCCTCTAATCAAAAGCTGTCACTTAGTGCTATTAGCAAGAAAAAGGAATGGCAAAGGGGTGGAAAATATAGCCATCTTTTAGAAAGAGGGGAAAAGAAAGGAGAGACAGAAAGAAAGAAAATTCAAGCAACTAACCACTTGTCACCTGATGCCAAAAGCAATAAATGCATTAATGGCTTGGCCAAACCTAAAAGTCATGAAAGCTTGCTGATTCTGTCAGCAGAACTATTTTTCAAAATATACGTGCAAACCTATGGAGAAGCTTCCCTCCTGCTTTACTTTTTAGGGATGGAGAGAGAGAGAGAGAGAGAGAGAGAGAGAGAGAGAGAGAGAGAGAGAGAGAGAGAGAGAGAGAGAGAGAGAGAGAGAGAGAGAGAGAGAGAGAGAGGAGAGAGAGAGAGAGAGACGCACAGACACACACACACAGAGACAGAGACAGACACACACACACACACACACAGAGAGAGAGAGAGAGAGAGAGAGAGAGAGAGAGAGAGAGAGAGAGAGAGAGAGAGAGAGAGAGAGAGAGAGAGACGCACAGACACACACACACAGAGACAGAGACAGACACACACACACACACACACACACAGAGAGAGAGAGAGAGAGAGAGAGAGAGAGAGAGAGAGAGAGGAGAGAGAGAGAGAGAGAGAGAGAGAGAGAGAGAGAGAGAGAGAGAGAGAGAGAGAGAATACCAGAAAGAGCAAATGTAAATAAAAAGATTTAACAAGTTTACATTTTTGTCTATGTAAACAGTAAAATCCGAAAGGATATTTCAAAAGAAAAAAGGGAGAGGAATGCATTATCTATATCTTTGTGTGGGAGAGTGGGGAAGGAGGTGAAATAGGAACATGTTCCATGTTTTTATATGGAGAACCCCATGTGCAGCAAAAACAACTGAAGAACACAGTGTTTTCTGACCTTTTGATTCATAGTCTAACAAGAAGGTGGCAATCCAAGGTGCAAGAGAACATGCACACTAAAAAAAAATAGAAGTGCAAGTACTGTCCTGGTGAGCACGGCAACACAGGAACTACCGGTACTAGGTATGAAGCTGTGCATGGTGTCCATTAGAAAAAAAACCTGACACATAAGGATTTTCAGCCCAATCATTGCACCTTGGAGACATTAGAAAACAGAGCAAAATGAGAAGTGGCAATCATGCTATAAAGAACAGTTTCTAAATCCTTGGCACATATTAAAATTGTTTCAGTTACAGACATAAAATTACATACTGCTGTTTTTAGGTTTTTGCACAGCTTCAGTTTTGCCTACAAAAACTGAAAAGGCCAAATGTGCAGAGTTCCACCAAAGCAGTTTTAAAGGTGTGAAAAGCAAAAATCATTGTTATCACAATCTCCATCAATATCCAAACAATAGTTTTCAAAATTTCCCAGTGAGGCAATAAGGAGATAATTCTGTGATTTCTGATGAGAAACGCAATTGTGACCCATAATGTAATTGTTTGGTTTCTGACTTAGCAGCTTGTAGAAATCCAAGCATACTTTATGATTTTGTATAACAGGCAGTGAGGTGCTACACACAAAAAAATCACATACCTCACATAAACATTATTAGAATTATGTATGGTTGACCAACAATGTAATCCTTAATATCTGCAAACTAGTTCCTATTCTGATTTAACACCCTGCACTAAATCACTATGTGATATACAGTATCTGTTTTTATCCTACACTACACCACCATGAAAACTCAAAACCTATGTTTTATTAATGTGTGCAATGTGAATTCAGTCAATTATGATTTATCTCATAAGTCACAATAAAAACATGGCAGAAATTAGGTATATATTTTGAAGGTAGTAATGTCTACAAGTTGCAAATAGAATTGTTAAATGCTGGCTGTGAACATTTGTTAGGCAAAGCTACTTATTGTATGCATATTGCATACAGACACATGGAACATACTCTGTCCTCTGTTGATTCAGTGAATCTAATAAAAACTTATAAATTCCTGAGAAAATAACTGGGGCGGTGTTTGGGGGAGATGATGACAGGGAACACTCTACCTGTTGCACACTTTGCCCTTTTCTTAAAAAAATACCAGGACTATAGGTTAGACTGGGAAACTTAAAATGGCAAGCCTTATTGTTTCTAAGAAATACATGAACATACTTTAGAGACCACCATGATCTTCAGCAAGATCTTTTACTCTGCTTGAAAAGCAAAAACCATTTTTAAGGCAAAAATGCATTAGCGGGTGAATTTGCGTTTTTCCATGGCTGTATCATGCTAGTGATCTTAAATTAACCCAGATTTGTTTGCACTGTGATTTATTATTTAGTTCTCCGGTAGAGCAACATTAGCAAAATAAAACACTAAAAGAGAAATTTAAGGAAGGTTGGAAAGCCATTGCTATTAATTTACTTCCTTTCTCTCTCTTTTCCCCTCTTTATATATTATTATTTATTCCCCAGCAAAACATAGAAATGCATCACATCATTCTATATTTATCTACACAAATCTTCTCCAGTTTCTACAAAAGATTTAATGAATATTTTACAGTAAATATCTTGCAACCTTCTTTCACTAAAATGCTGAACATTTAAGACAGAGCAATGATGCAACCTGAATGAAATAGAGATTGCTTTTCAAACATTTTGGTATATAATTTAATTTATTGCTAAATTGATAGCTAAACTAAAAACAGATTCAATTGCTGGGCAAAGGGGGGGGGATGTACAAGAAATTACCAAGCTTTCTTGTCTTGAATTAATTCTAAGCTTCTTTGGATATATTTTCCTCTGCTTCTTACTATTGCCCCATAACAGACAGTAGCCATTAATTCAGGTAGTGACTGGTTTTCAGTATAAAATGCCAGCGGTTTCTAGTATATGGAATGGGTTAGTAGATGAAATATTCAAATGTTAATAGATGCACATTTGTTACTGACTACAACGAAACAACAAAGGTAGAAGCATTCTGGGCTCTGGAAGCAATTTATAAACTGTTTCCCCCCAAGTCCTGAGGCTATTCTGTACTATGTAACAGTATTGTTTAAAACTCATGCCCCCCAAAAGTGTTGATTAGCACTCCAATAATTTCCAAACAACATGGATGGGTCCTGAATGCAAGCTCCAAGGAGACTGACAAACAAAAGCATGGAAGCTGGAGTGAGAAATTTTTTGGTGGCTGCTTCATCTCCTCAATTCCAATTATGTTGAATAGATGAGGCAGAAATTAATCCCTTTTTTCTTGAGTTTTTCAGGAGGAAATTTTGGAAAATTTCTTTTTTTAAATAAGAACTTTTCCAACATTTAAGCTCTGGAAACCAAATGGTTTTTTAAAAATAGACACTGCTAAACTTTTTATCATCTTCTGTCATATTTTAGTTCACTTTTGCTTAACAAAATCTGAAGAAGGCTTCTGTAGATCATGAAAACTTCCTCATCTGTAGAGATTGTGTTAGTCCAAATAATCAGGTATTACCATAGTTACTTCTGAGACCAACAGACAGTTGCCTCGCCTCCATTTTTCATTGCACCTTACATTATCTTCTCTTCTCCACACCCTTTCTTTTTATCTGCTAATGTTAATGGCCTGGTACAGTGATGGTGCCCAAACTGCAACCCAAAACACACTTATTTATTGCAAAGTGCAGGCTCACATCAGCATTGTGGTGCCCTCAGAGGAGTCAGGAGGGCATTGCTGCGGTGGTCATGGCAGACTGAGTGGGCATAGCTGGACTGGGCGTGGCCACCTCAATATTACTCATGGGGGGATGACTGTAGGGGCCGGGCAGGGTTGGGGAAGATCCACAGAGTCTCTGGTGGGTGGAGCGGTGGGCAGGAGGCTCATACTGTGGGGTGAGGCAAGGCGAAGCAGGGGGCAGGGCAGGGTGCCATTGCCGTGAGGCAAGGCAAAGCAGAGGCTGGGGCAGCTGCTCCCTGACACCATTGGCCTCCGTACACAGAGACCAGCAAGCAAGCACATGGGGGCTGACAGCCTGCTGGCCCCTAGACCAGCACACTCTGCCTAATGGACCTGCATGAGCAGCTGGCAGCCGGGGTAGGTACCGAGGTGCATGAGGGTAATGTGCTTTACCTGCAAGCCAAAGGCAAGTCCTTCGAGGAGGCTGAGATGTCCAGTGGTGACCAGCTCTCCAACCAAAAAGAGATGGGACAGAGTAGGTTTGTCCGGCGGTCCACATCACGTGCTCTCCCAACTTTGTGTGCTGCCAGTGATGCCACAACACTGCACTACACAGCCCCTGAAGCCCCTGCTGCCCGATGCTGTCAGCCTCCGTGTGCTCACCATCTCCTATGCGTGTGCCTTGGGGGTCAGTGAGCCGGGTGGGGCCAAGGCAGCAGGGCCCAGTCCTTCACCATCTCCACTCACTTCCTGCCCCTTCGCTTCCAAATGTCACGTGCTCATTCACTCGCTTATTCATTACCCTGTCGCTTCCAAATGCCACTTGCTTGCTAACTTCCTGCCCCATCACTCCAAACGCCATGTGCTCCCTACTCTGGCAAACTCTGCTGGGGTGACAGCATGCGTGTCCACAGAAAGGACTCTGAGTGCCGCCTCTGGCACGCATGCCATAGGTTTGCCACCACTGGCCTAGTATATCATCCATTGTGGTAAATTACAAATATTAAAATCATTCTTGCAATGTTACTTGAATATATTTGTTTTACTTTCTTGAATAAAACTTATCTTTCCATCTGAGAATTAGTTGAACCATAATTTGATCAGGACTTGATCCATATTTTAGGCCTTTGTCAAATGACCCATCATTCCCTTCTTTCTGCAAAAGATCTGTGTCCATGTATTTATTCAATTAGGTGCTGGTCCTCATAAATCTGGCTCTGACATTTTTAAAATGTGAATTTGATGTTTTCCACCTTTTTTTTAAAAAAAAAAAATTCAAATCCAGTATGCCCAGTTAAATCATGCTTATATTGCTCTCTTTTGTTTATACACCCGGATAAAGTTAAAATAACCACTTGAAAATACTACTGTTTCAGACTTGGACAAATACTAAATGTTTTGGAATTTCTTTTGTTGTTGTTTTTGAACAAGAAATATCCAGTATAATTTGCAAAATATGGATTGGCAGGCTAAGCCTTGGAAGAAACATCCTGCATGCTGGGATATTCACCAAAACCAAATGTTTTTCAAAAACCAAATTCAAATGAAATTAATGCTGCTGAATGATGACATATTTATGACAGCCTTGGTGACTAAGAAGAGGTCTGTATTTCTGAACTAAAAAGAGACAAAACAAAGTAATAATCTTCAGTCAAGAAAGCATCCTAGTCACTGGATTAGAGTAAGAAATAGATCAATACACTGAATGATAATATATATATTATATTATATATATAAACCAAAGAACCTTGAAACACATTCTGTGAATGGAAATATGCTTTAAACTATTCTCCTAAAATAATATCTTTCTCCATTCTCAAAATACTATGCTGAAATTCTTTTTAAAACACTTTATGAATACCTTTCAGAAGAGTGGTGGAATCAATAGATAGAAAGGTAAAAAGGTTTAAACTTCTCTGGCCTAGCACAAGAGCTTTACACAAGCATACAAAGTTTTTTGGACTCATTATGGAAATTTAAGTAGTCCTTGACTTACCACCACTACTGAGCCCAAAATTTCCATTGGTAAGCAAGACATTTGTTAAGTAGTAAGTTTTTCCATTTTACGACCTTTCTTGCCACAATTGTTAGGTGAATTACTGCAGTTGTTAAGTTAGTAACAGGGCTGTTAAGTGAACCTGGCTTCCCCATTGACTTTGCTTGTCAGAAGGTCATAAAGGGTGATCACGTGAGCCTGGGACACTCAACTGCATACAAATTTTGATCACATAACCATGGGATACTGCAATAGTTGTAATTGTGAAAAACAGTCATAAGTCACTTTTCTCAGTGCCACTGTAATTTTGAACGTTCAACATATGAATGGTTGTGAGCTGAAGATTACCTGTACAGGAATGTGCAACATGCCATATTCCATACACCTCTTCTTTCATTCTTTTTCTGTTGCTCTTCATTGTCAAAGAAATTGGAAACATATGCCCTCAAAAAAGATTTTTTTATTGTGAAGGATATAGCTGATAGGACTTCTGGGTTTCTCTTCGGGATACATCACAATATTGTAGGACAATCCATGGAAAAATTATTCACAAGTAAGTATTGCTGTGTGAGTATATATTTTTTCCAGTGGTCATTTTTTCACAAAGCTGCAGTGTTGCTAGGTTTATTAGTTGTTCCAAGATCACAACTGCATGCCAGATGCTTCCATCCTGCAGATTCTTTTTTTTTTTTTTTTTTTTTGCAACCTGAAGCCTCCTGTCATCATGCATGTTAAAAATAGGTGGCACGGACTGTTGTGTATAAAAATATCCAGTTTTCAATTGCATCAAAACTCACATGATAAAATAATTTTACAATAGCAATAAAGGCTATTATCTTCCTAAGTATTTAAATCTTTTCTTAGCAGTAATTAAAAGGCACCCACTCCACTTTTCTCTAGAGAGGGTTCTGATTAGCTGTTGATAAACTGAAATCTTTTTTTAAAATACATTATAACATTAATGCTATGGAAAAATATTTTGATATACAAACACTAAAGACATACTATTGTGTTCTAATTAATCTTCACAAGAAAAATCCATAAAAAACTCTGGAATATAGGGATTAAATTCTACAGCTTACAAGCATTCAGAAGAAGTGGATAAATAAATAAGAAATAAGTAAGAAATATCTTGCCTCCTCCTTTACAGTAAGAATAAATATAAATGTATTGCACAAACTAGGACTATTCATAGAATTAGTTTCCAAATTCAATATTTAAAGTCAATCTAAATGCTAAAAGCATTTAGGGGGAAATGTTCCTGGGGAACTACCAGAGGACTGGAAAAGAGCTGATGTAGTTCCCATCTTCAAAAAAGTGGGGAAAAATGGATCTAGGAAACTACAGGCCTGATCTCAATACCTGGGAAGATTCTGGAAAAGATAACCAAGCAATGAATCAGCAAACACCTATTGGCAAACAAAGTCATTACCAAAAGCCACATTGATTTGTCCAAAACAGATCATGCCAGACAAATCTTATTGCATTCTTTGACCAGGTGACAAAATTAGTGGATCAGAGGAATGCTGTGGACATAATTTACTTGGACTTCAATAAGGCATTTGACAAAGTAGACCACAACCTACTACCGGTACTTGATAAGATAGAAAAATACAGGTTAGACAGCATCACTACCAGATGGATTCGTAGCTGGCTAACCGGCCGTACTCAGCCCTTTTAGCCCAATTTCATCAATTGGTTGGAAGCATATCAATATTTTTAGGTTTGTAAGGATTACAGCCAAAACTATCATTTGAAAGTGAAAACAGTGAAGAATAAAAGGAAAGTACAGGTAGTCCTTGAGTTATGACCATAGTTGTGCCCAAAATTTCTGTTGCTAAGTGACACTTTTGTTAAGTCTTGACAGACTTAACAGATAGACTTAAACATTGGGTGCTATCTAATAAAATGAAATTCAATGGTGAAAAAAATTAAGGTTCTACATTTAGGCAAGAAAAACCAAATGTACAGGGGTACCTTGCTCAATAGTAGCAACTGTGAGAGAGTGGACAATCACCTAAATATGAGCCAGCAGTGTGCTGCAGCTGCCCAAAAAGCCAACACAGTGCTAGGCTGCATTAACAGAGGGATAGAATCAAGATCACGTGAAGTGTTAATACCACTTTACAATGCCTTGGTAAGGCCACACTTGGAATCCAGTTTTGATCACCACGATGTAAAAAAAATGTTGAGACTCTAGAAATAGTACAGAGAAGAGCAACAAAGATAATTGGGGAATAATCATATAAGCGAACTAAAACGTATAAGGAATGGTTGCTGGAATTGGGTATGTCTAATTTAATGAAGAGAAGGATCATTTGTTCAAATAATCAGCACATCCTTTCAGAAAAGTTTGCCCTTGACCCGCATATGCAAAGATTTCTATAGAAACCTGACAGCAAAGAATTTGGGATTATCTGGAACCCCCATTGTGTAGAACTGAACATATTAAAGCTCCTTGATGCTGACAATTAAACTGTACTCATGGTTCATCCCCATTACACCCAACTTACCGACTATATAGATTTACTCACATGGAGACTGTAAAACAAAAATATTGATACTGGAATAGGAGTCAACCACAAAGTAGCCAATGGAACTATGGAGAGATTTGACAATCAACTAATCTTGGATAATCTCATAAACTGAGTAGGGTCTACTTAATACTTGGATGCAGGACTATGTGAACATTCCAGGATGGTTAACTTATAGAGAAGCATTAAAAAGAAAGTATCTCATACTCATAGTACACCACTTCAATAATGCTGCGGCTCAAGGGTATCTCTTAACAGGATTAAGCCAGCAACATTAGACCCAAAATTATAAGAAGTAAACAGCAATGACCAACCAAGCGTATTCACTTTTCTTCTGCATCTTTGACCCTACAATCCTGTTCATAAACTGAGTTAGTTTGGATACTGGTATCCCCATTCACAGAAGACACACTGATGTACTGGTATTTACACTCTGGTTTATTAAACTACAAGACTACAAACACAAAAATGAACCTTTTTATATTAAAGGGTGTAACTGGACTTCAGGTGATGTGCCAGAGACTACTACAAAAGCAGATGGACAAGAAAAAGACCTACAAAAATTGAGAGCATTTTTAAGAACAGTGGTCATCTAAAAGTGAAAAAAAAGTAAATCTACTTCCTTGTCTGTCGAACAAAAACTACAATCTAATGCCAATGTTTGGGGGCACATGCAGACTAATGTTTAGATACATGCAACCCTGATTTAAAGTGACCTATGAATTTCTTAATCTAACCTAAGTCATATGGTTATAGTGAGGATATAAGACGGTAGAAGAACCATCAGGAAAAAAAATCTGTCTTCTGGTTTCTTCATGCATATTCATTTAGATGTGAGATTTAGATTCATACTCAATTTATACTTCCAGTAGCCATGTTCCATCTTCCCCACTCCCTAGCCCATTCATTTCTGCTTTTCAGTTGCTCTCCAAACTTACCTCAATAAATGCACACAGACCCACAGATATACACACACACACAGTGCATTTGCATTGGGTCTGTCTAGTGAGACTGACTAATTATCTGCACAAGGATATACAAAGTATTAATAAGGAAAATATACTTACAAATCTAAACTGTCTCATAGTGTTCTTGCAGTAGATAAAATTAAGGTATAATACTGTGAGATGAATTATTAATGTTAATTTTGATTCAAAAGTTTTGTATTTATGCATAGACCAAGTTCAAATTTTGGCTCCAATAACATATGGCTTGGAACTAATAACTACTAATAAAAAAAATGCTCAGCCCTTCTTTTCTCCCTCATTAATGTTATTATTATTTTAGCAAAAATGCATCCTCCAGAGTCACTAACAATTGTATATCATAGTTAATCATTGATATTAGTCCCATCATTTTTTGGCAGAACTATAAAACAAAGAAGCAGAAGGAATTAAATCCATCTGAATAGATCTCTGCAAACAAGAGTTTTCATCTATACCTCAGATAAATCCAGATCAATCACGAGAACTTTTTAGTGGTTCTTTTTTATTCTTGATGTTAACAGCTCTTTCAACCTTCCTTACCTCTTTCAGAAAATTTCTGGAATTTGGTTGTATTTGAAGATTTTTTTTTTCTTTTGACAATTTTCTGGATTTCTTCCCATTTTTCCAAGTGAACTCCTTTGGCCACTGAAAAATATTATTCCTTTTGTCAGCCAACAAAACATAGCAGCCAGGCTCCTATTATTTGCATTCCTTTGTAAAAGCATTTCCTTATCACATACTCTATTTCCACAACTGGATTAAGCTTTTCAAAGGAGCACAGATTTCATTTTCCTGAATTTTTAAAAGAGGAGCATAACCTGTTGTCTGAAAGCATTGAAGCATGTATATTAAATGCCCCTTGCTGGAAGGTACTCACACGTGTCAAGATTTTTAAAAAACAAAAATCAAATAAATAAAGGTTTCACCTTCTTCAGCAAGTGCCACCTGCTTGCAACTTAACCTCTGAACAATTGGTGAGCAGGTGAGACTTTGTTAAATGTAGGGATCCCTTTCAGGGATAGACACTTGAGTACCATGAAAGTCATAATCTAATTAAGATGAACCAGTGATGTTTTCTTAAAGGGGCCCAACTGAAATGGAACAAGCTAGGAGGACCTATCTATATGCTTTATGAAATTTACCAAGCTAGGATAATGGTCTGTAAGTTTTCCCAAGGCTTGTGCACTACAAATTCCAGAATTCCCCTGTGAATGCAGCCTTTGGCTGTGCTGAATTCTGAATTCAAGTTATCTGAAGAGTTCCAATTAGAGCCTTTAATGCTGCTACACTTCAATTGGAAAAGGAATTTGCATTTAAGTTGTAACTTAGGAGTAGTAAGCACTTCAGTTTTGGAAAATAGATACAAAAATGACAGTTACCCTGTACATAATGTCACCTAGTGAGATGGCCTGTGCCTAAATATATTTATTAAACAAATACACTATGAATAAATTATAAAGAAATAAAATTCTATCAGATAGCCAAATTGTTCTCTTAATTCTACAAATCTCTCATCCTGAAGAGTCCTTGGTTTTATTTACTCTATGGTCTTCCTACTGCTGAACTCTAACTATGCACAGGGAAAAAAACCTCCCATAAACCACCATCCCCAAATGAAATCTACATATTCAGGAAAGATAAAATATAAAATCACTTTTTTTCTTTCATACCACACTGAATTGTGATAATCTAGATGAGAATTAAACACAGTAGCAACAACAGCCTGCATCAGTGTTTCTCAACTTTGGTGGCCTGAAGATGTGTGGACTTCAGTTCCCAGAATTCCCCAGCCAACTATGCTATACTGGCTGGGGAATTCTGGGAGATGAAGTCTACACATCTTCAGCCACCAAGGTTGAGAAATACCAGCCTGTGTGAATACACAAGTATTTAGCAGGATCTATGCCTTTAACAAGAACGTTCTTGTTGCAACTGCTGTGACTTTTCTGAAATCAATTGCCTAAATTGCTTTTTGAGCAATCTTTGTTCCCTGGGACCATTTCTGTTGAGAAGCTTTTTATTACTGATCTTTTTCTTTATACTTCCCCATAGTGAAATTTTACAGTATTACTGAAAAATAAATGAGGAAGTGAAAAAATGAAAGGAAATTATTTAAATTTTCTCAACCTCAAAGAACCGAAACTGACATTTGGGCAATTAAAGATCAATTAATAATCTCTTACATAATAATCATGGCTGGAGATTAGCAACACAGCATTTGCAAACAGCATGGCATAAAAGACACTTCTAGAAAGCAACTATCAACTTTCAAGCTCAAATGTAAAACACAAAATTCAAGTTTAGAATAGAACAGAACAGAACAGAACAGAACAGAACAGAATAGAATAGGAGCTGGAAGAGACCTTGGAGGTCTTCTAGTTCAGCCCCCTGCTCAAGCAGAAAAACCTATATCATTTCAGACAAGTGACTGTCCAGTGATGGAGCGCCCACGATTTCTGGGGGCAAGCTATTCCACTGGTAATTGTCCTTACTGTCAGGAAGTTTCTTCTTAATTCCAGGTTGTTTCTCTCTTTGATCAGTTTCCAACCATTGTTTCTTGTCCTGCCCTCTGGTGCTTTGGTGAATAACGTAACCCCCTCTTTTTTGTGGTACCCCCTCAAATACTGGAATACTATTATCATGTCTCCCTTATTTCTTTTTTTCTTTAGACTAGCCGAACCCAAGTCCTGCAGTTGTTCTTTGTATGTTTTAGCCTCCAGGCCTTTGATCATCTTAGTTGCTCTTCTCTGAATTTTTTCCAAACTCTCAACATCTTTTTTGTGATATGGGTTTCGTCCCACCAGGTTTCTATAATGACAACTATGTCATACCCTCTCTCATTTACTATTGCTTCTAGTTCGCCCTGTTTGTTCCCCAAACTTTGAGCATTTGCATATAAGCATTTAAGACTTTTATGCCTGTCCGTGGGCATGTTTCTTGCAGCTCCTGATTGTTGATTGGGTTTTTCTTTTTCCTCGTCTCTGTCTACCTCATTGTTTGATTTGTTTTCTTGGGATTTATGATTGGTTTTGGTTTCTAGAGATTCTAAAGATTGGTCATCCTCCCCACCCTCAATTTTAGTTTAAAGCCCTCCTGATGAGTTGGGCCAGTCTTTTTCCGAGTACATTTTCCCCTGTTTTTGTGAGGTGCAGCCCATCCCTTGCCAGGAGTCCTTCACATAGGAAATGCAGTCCAAATGCAGTCCAAACCCAGTTTTCTTGGCGACACAAAATGATTGAAATTTCACAGGATTTGACTTGATGTAAGGTCTAGGTCACTTTTAAAGTACTTTTACCTCTGTAATTTCTTGATTAATCATAGGAAAGTCATACTGAATAGTCTAAATATTTTAACTGGATGACATCAAATGTCTCCTATTTTCCTAAAATATTTTTAGCTATCCAACCATCTTGATATCCTAAACTTCATCTTTTCCTCTGCTCTCTCTCCTCTACCTAATTTCCAATATTCCATGATAATTTTCCTTGGTCAATCCACACTGACAAGACTTTAAGACTTTATTATTCACCCTTAGGATTTTTTTTAAAACTACAAATACAGGTAGTCCTCAACTTGAACAGTCACTGTTGAAAGTTACAATGGCAATGAGAAAAGTAACGTATGATAGTTTTTCACATTTACAACATTGCAGCATCCTCCTGGTCACATAATCAAAATTTAGGACCTTGGCAACTGACTCATATTTATGATGGATGCAGTGTCCTGGGGTCAAGTGATTACCTTTTGCAAACTTCTGATGAGCAAAGTCAAGAGAAAGCCACATTAACTTAACAACTGTGTCACAAATTTAACAACTGAAGTGATTCGCTTAACAATTGTGGCAAGAAATATAGTAAAATGGGGCAAAATTCAATAATAATAATGATGGTGGTGGTGGTGGTGGAAGGGACCTTGGAGGTCATCTAGTCCAACTCTGTGCTGAGGCAGGAAACTCTATACCATTTCAGACAAATGGCTGTCCAGTCTCTTCTTAAAAACTTCTAGTGTTGGAGCATTCACAACTTCTGGAGGCAGGTTGTTCCACTGATTAATTGTCCTGTCAGGAAATTTCTCCTTAGTTCTAGGTTGCTTCTCTCTTTGGTTAGTTTCCATCCATTGCTTCTTGTCCTGCCTTCAGGTGCTTTGGAGAATAGCTTGATTCCCTCTTCTTTGTGGCAGCCCGAGATATTGGAACACTGCTGTCATGTCACCCCTTGTCCTTCTCTTCATTAAACTAGACATACCCAATTCCAACAACCATTTCTTATATCTTTTAGCCTCCAGTCCCCTAATCATCTTTGTGTTCTTCTCTACTCTTTCTAGAGTCTCAGCATCTTTTTTACATTGTGGTGACCAAAACTGGATGCAGTATTCCAAGTGTGGCCTTACCTAGGCATTGTAAAATGGTATTAACACTTCAGGTGATCTTGATTCTATCCCTCTGTTAATGCAGCCCAGGACTGTGTTGGCTTTTTTGGCAGCTGTAGCACATTGCTGGCTCATATTTAGGTGATTGTCCACTAGGGCGCCAAGATCTCTCTCACAGTTGCTACTATTGAGTAAGGTACCCCTATACCAGACATGTCAAACTTGCGATGTCACGTGACATTGCGCAACGTATCGGAGCTTTTTTGCCATTGCCGGCAATGGGGTGGGCGTGGCTCCAGTATGATGAAACTGGCCCATGGGCCAGCAGTTTGACACCCCTGCCCTATACTGTACCTGTACATTTGGTTTTTCTTGCCTAAATGTAGAACCTTACTTTTTTCACCATTGAATTTCATTTTGTTAGATAGCGCCCAGTGTTCAAGTCTGTCTATTAAGTCTGTCAAGACTTAACAAAAGTGTCACTTAGCAACAGAAATTTTGTGCACAACTATGGTCATAACTCAAGGACTACCTGTACTTTCCTTTTATTCTTCACTGTTTTCGCTTTCAAATGATAGTTTTGGCTATAATCCTTACAAACCTAAAAATATTGATAAGCTTCCAACCAATTGATGAAAAGGACTAAAACATTGTAGCCCTGCTGAGAGTGTGCCAACCCACCAGAGTTTTTAACTTTGACAACCTTAAGATATGTAAACTTCAATTCAGCCAGCATGCTTGCTAGAGAGCTCTGAGAATTGAAGTCTACTATCTTAAGGTTGCCAAGGTTAAGAAACAGTCCTGCTCACAATATGTTCAAAAATGAACGCAAGGCATTTAAGGATTTAAGCACTTCATTTCCAAGTAATTTTACATCAAAAAGATATTGAAGCATATGCCTGGATTCAGATGCATCATTTAAAATAGGCTCAGCATAATTCTGGGTATTGAATTCCAGCCCAGTTTTAATTGACTGCCAGCTCTTAGCCACTTTCAGTGGCTGAAGACAGCCAATCACAATGCTGTAATTTCTAAATATGTACTTTGCCCAGCAGGAGACCAACTAGCAGGCAATTTGGTCAGCATTTTGAAATATAAACATGACATTTCAGTTACCCGCAACAGACTTCTGCCTTTAGACACCTTCTTAAATGCATTTTAAATGAAACAAAACTTTGTCATGTGTGGCAGGCAGAGACAGTCATTCCTAATGTTGATAACACTAAAATATAAGCAATAAAGTTATCTTATTGTGTACTGAAAGAAATATTCACCTGGTAATGGTATAATCACTTAAAAATCTCTTTGGACGCACACTGGGTTAATATATCTCCCAATGTCTCTACCTGACTTGACTTCCCATTTTCATCCAAGCAGACTGTAATACATTCCAAATCATTAAATTTTAAAATATGAATGTTTACTCGGGAGAGAAGTCAAAAAATAAAGATAGTGGCTTGCCCTGCCTCATTTTTTAGTGTGCAACAAATAAGCTACATGTAAAAACAGAAGCAGGATTTTGATATATGGTCCCAGGTACCACTTTAATGGGTTTTTTACCCTCCAGCAAATGGAAATGCCCCTAAATATATGTTAATCATTCCACATTTTTAAGCACCTAATCCTTAATATTTTAATCATGAAGGATAACTGGAAATAAATGTATGCATTGTCATACTCTCCACAGGCATTTTTAATATGCTGAAAGTATCAAAGTAATAATAATAATTAAAAAAACCTAGGTCCTAGTGGGTAATGCTCTATTCCTAAAGTCTAGAAGGATCTAACCATGAAGGCTTCTCATCACTGGTTCTTCTAGGATGTTTCTTTTTTAATCTGACAGTCAAGCCCACACCCCTGGGATTTCCTAGTGGCACTCCATCTAAGCATTGCCCAGGTCTGATGCATCTTAATTTTCTCAAGATCAGTCATGTTTGGCTAGATGCTGCCCCCTGCTGTAACCCCTTTACCCATCAAAAGCTATACTTCACAATTAGAGGGAAACCTTTTTGACATTATTTGTTTCCCTTCTTTTCTATTTGAATAACATCACAGAACTACAAAGATACACAAAGCAAATTTGTATTTAGGTTTCAGTCCATCCTATTAAAACTGGTTTAAAAAAAACAGATTAAAGCTTGCAGTACTGTATAAATGGAAATGAACTAAACATAAGGAAAAGGAAAGTCTATTTATAGGTAGAAGAAAGAAAGATATCCCACTGGTGAAAAATAAGCAAACATATTCTAAAACTACAGCTTACAAATTTGCATGCTGACTGATATTTCCGACTAGACATTATATATAGGTATGACAATTTTAGGATGTCCTCTGAGGAGTCTATAACACTAGAAACCTGTGTGGACAGATGAAAACCAATGGGACACAAGGATTCCAGGTTACAAATTGTATAGGATGGACAGGAGAGGGAGAAATGGTGGTGGCGTGGCCTTGTACATAAATGAGGAGTTAGAATCTCATGAACTCGAAATTCAAGAAAATTCAAACTCACCCACAGAAACATTGTGGATAAAAATCCCAGGACAGGAAACTAATCTGACGTTAGGGATCTGCTATCGCCCTCCCAACCAAACTCCAGAGGCAGATTGCTATTTGGAAAATGAATTTAAGGAGGCCTCAAAAAGAAATAGGGTAGTCATAATGGGGGACTTCAACTATCCCCATATAGATTGGGTAAATTCTTGTTCTACACATGAAAGAGAGACAAGGTTCCTCGACATGTTAGCTGATTATTCCCTTGAGCAGATGGTCATGGAACCAACCAGGGGAAAGGGGATCCTGGACTTGGTTCTAACTAACGCACAGGATTTGATTCATGATGTCCTTGTAACCGAGCCCATAGGAACCAGCGATCACAACACAATAACCTTCAACTTAACCATGGATAGCAAATTGTCAGTGAAAACTAACACAGAGACCTTAAACTTTCACAGAGGGAATTTTGACAAAATGAGGAAAATAGTAAAGAAGAAACTAAAAGGAACAGTAAAAAAAAGTCAAATCCCTCCAAAATGCTTGGAAACTGTTTAAAAATACGTTACAACAGGCTCAAATAAAATGCATTCCAAAAAGAAGAAAGAGGACTGGCAAGTCAAAGAGGATACCAGTATGGCTTATGAATGAGGTAAAGGAGGTTATTGGAAAGAAGAAAAACTCATTTAAGAAATGGAAGGCTCTTCCTACCGAGGAGAACAGGAGGGATCACAAACTCTGGCAGACCAAATGCAAGGCGATAGTCATGAAAGCCAAGAGAGACTTAGAGGAGCATATAGCAAAGAATATTAAAAATAATAACAAAACCTTTTTTAAATACATCAGAAGCAGGAACCCAACCAGAAAAACAGTTGGGCCACTCGATGACAATGGTCAGAAGGGGATAATCAGAGAAGACAAGGAGATTGCTGAGAGGCTAAATGACTTCACTGAGGAGGATAGAGAGCATCTGCCTGCCACTGAATTAGTTTTCCCAGGGAAGGAAATAGAAAAATTAAACCCAATAGAGATAAACAAGGAAGATGTTCTTGCATGCCTTTCTAAACTAAACGTCAACAAATCGCCGGGTCCAGACGGCATCCACCCTAGAGTTCTCAAGGAACTCAAGTGTGAAATTGCTGAACTTCTAGCTAAAATATATAATCTCTCTCTAAGATCAGGCAATGTACCGGAGGATTGGAGGGAGGCAAATATAACCCCGATCTTCAAGAAAGGATCCAGAGTTGATCCAGGAAACTATAGACCAGTCAGTTTAACCTCAGTTCCAGGCAAACTGATGGAAACCATTATTAAAGATAAAATTACAGGGCACATAAAAAAACAGGCATTGCTAAAAGAAAATCAACATGGTTTCTGCAAAGGCAAATAATGTCTTACTAACTTGTTAGAATTCTTTGAGGGTGTAAATAAATACATAGATAAAGGGGCCCCAGTTGATATAGTATATCTTGACTTTCAAAAGGCTTTTGACAAAGTCCCTCACCAAAGGCTCCTAAAAAAAGCTCTTCAGCCACGGAATTAGAGGACAGGTCTTGTCCTGGATTGGTAACTGGCTAAATTGTAGGAAGCAAAGGGTGGCAATAAATGGACAAGTCTCTGGATGGAAAGAAGTGAGAAGTGGTGTACCCCAAGGTTCAGTTTTGGGACCTTTACTTTTCAATTTATTCATCAATGATCTGGATGTAGAAGTAAACAGTGAGGTAGCAAAGTTTGCTGATGACACCAAATTGTTCCGGGTAGTGAAAAGTGAAACTGACTGTCGGGAGCTCCAGAAGGATCTCTCGAAATTGTGTGAGTGGGCAACAAAGTGGCAAATGCATTTTAACCTAAACAAGTGCAAAGTTATGCACATCGGGGCAAAGAACCCCAATTATACTTTATTATTATTATTATTATTATTATTATTATTATTATTATTATTATTATTATTATTATTATTATTATTAATTCAATTTCTATGCCGCCCTATTCCGGAGAACTCAGGGCGGCTCACAACACAGTAGAAATCAACATATAAAAATACATGTAAATATAAAACCTCTTAATTTTTTTTAAAAAACCAATCATTCAGCATACACACAGACATACACTGGCTTGGGGCAAGATGTTAACTACCCCAGGCCTGCCGGCAGAGGTGTGTTTTGAGTAATTTACGAAAGGCGGAGAGGGTGGGGGCGACACGGATCTCCGGGGGAAGTTGGTTCCAGAGGGCTGGGGCCGCAACAGAGAAGGCTCTTCCCCTAGGCCCCGCCAGGCGACACTGTCTGGCTGACGGGACCTGGAGAAGGCCGACTCTGTGGGCCCTAACTGGCCGCTGGGATTCATGGGGCAGAAGACGGTCCCATAAGTAACCTGGTCCGATGCCATGTAGGGCTTTATAGGTCATAACCAATACTTTGAATTGGGTTCGGAGACCAATTGGCAGCCAATGCAGCTCGCGGAGTGATGCAGAAATGTGGGCATTTCTGGGCAAGCCCAACACTGCTCGTGCGGCTGCATTCTGCATTACCTGAAGTCTCCGAACGTTTTTCAAAGGTAGCCCCATGTAGAGAGCATTGCAGTAGTCGAGCCTCGAGGTGATAAGGGCATGAGTGACTGTGAGAAGAGACTCCCGGTCCAAATAGGGCCGCAACTGGTGCACCAGGCGAACCTGGGCAAATGTCCTTCTCGCCACAGCCGAAAAATGATGTTCCAAATTTAGCTGTGGATCGAGGAGGACGCCCAAGTTGCGGACCTTCTCCGAGGGGGTCAAAAGCTCCCCCCAGGCTGATGGATGGATAGATTGAATTATCCTTGGGACGCAGAACCCATAGCCTTGTCGGGGTTGAGCTTGAGCCTGTTGGCACCCATCCAAACCCAACAGCCTCCAGGCATCAGCACATCACTTCCGCTGCTTCACTGAAATAACACGGGGTGGAGATGTAAAGCTGGGTATCATCAGCATACTGATGATATCTCACCCTGTGTTGTCGGATGATCTCACCCAGCGGTTTCATGTAGATATTAAACAGCAGAGGGGAGAGGACCGATCCCTGAGGGACCCCACAAGGGAGGAACCTAGGGGTCGACCTCTGACCCCCCGCCAACACCGACTGCGACCGACCAGTGAGGTAGGAGGTGAACCACTGCAAAACAGTGCCTCCAACCCCCAACCCCTCCAGTCGATGCAGAAGGATACCATGGTCAATGGTATTGAAAGCTGCTGAGAGGTCAAGTAGCACCAGGATAGTGGAAAATCCCTTATCCCGGGCCCGCCAGAGATCATCCGTCAGCGCGACCAAAGCAGTTTCCGTGGAGTAGCCGAGCCTGAATCCTGACTGTTGAGGGCCCAGATAATCAGCCTCATCCAAGGACCGTTGGAGCTGGAGTGACACCACCTTCTCAACAACCTTCCCTATAAAGGGAAGATTGGAGACAGGACGGTAGTTGTTTAATACAGCTGGGTCCAGGGAAGGCTTCTTGAGGAGGGGGCGCACAATTGCCTCCTTGCAGGGAGCCGGAAAGGACCCCTCCCTCAAAGAAGCATTGACAATCTCCTGAACCCAGCCCCGCGTCACCTCCCTGCTGGCTGAAACCAGCCAGGAGGGGCACGGGTCCAATAAACAGGTGGCGGAACTCACAGCTCCAATGGCCTTGTCCACTTCATCGGGTGCCACAGGGTCAAACTCCTCCCACACAACAGGATCAAGACGAGTCCCTGTCATCTCGACTGAATCATTATCAGCCGACACTGCATTCCAATTGGAGTCAAGGTCCATCCGAATCTGGGCGATTTTATCCACGAAAAACTTATTAAAGTCTTCAGCACTACCCTGCAAGGGTGCATCAACCCCCCCCCCCGATTAAGGAGGGAGCGAGTTACCCTAAACAGGGCGGCTGGGTGGGATTCCGCAGATGCAATCAAGGCGGAATGATACGCGCATCTTGCCACCTTGAGCGCCACCTGATAAGTCTTGATATAAGATCTTAAAAGTGTTCGGTCAGATATGGATTTACTTTTCCTCCATCGCTTCTCTAGACATCTCTTCTGGCGCTTCATCCCCCTGAGTTCCTCAGTGAACCAAGGAGATCTCCTGGGTCTGCTACCACAGAGAGGTCGCAGCGGTGCGATCCGGTCAAGAGCCCCCTTCGCAGCCATATTCCAGGCCGTAACCAGGGACTCTGCCGAACCGAGAATGAGAGAATCCGGTATTTCCCCAAGTGTCCTCTGAAAGCTCTCTGGGTCCATCAGACGTCTGGGGCGGAACCACCTAATTGGTTCCACCTCTCTGCGGGGGAGGATTGGAGCCTTGAAAACAAGCTGTAACAGAAAATGGTCTGACCATGACATAGGCAAGATATCTAAGCCCCTTAAATTCAGATCATTGCTCAACTGTTCTGAGAGGAATACCATGTCGGGAGTGTGTCCCCTCTCGTGAGTCGGACCCTGAACTACCTGAGTCAGGTTCATGGTTGCCATGGTGGCCATGAACTCCTGCGCCAACCCAGAGGATTCGCCGAGCGATGGAAGATTTAAGTCCCCCAAGACAATAAGCCTGGGGAACTCAACCGCCAGCCCAGCAACCCCCTCAAGTAGCGCAGGCAGGGCTGTTGACATGCAGCTGGGAGGCAGGTACGTGAGCAACAAGCCCAATTATTATTATTATTATTATTATTATTATTATTATTATTATTATTATTATTATTATTATTATTAATTTATTTGACTTCTATGACACCCTATTCCGGAGAACTCAGGGCAGCTCACAACATAATAGAAATCAACATATAAAAATACATGTATATAAAACCCCTTAATTAAAAAAAACCCAATCATTCAACTTACACACAGACATACACTGGCTTGGGTACCAACTAATGGGGACCAAACTTTCTGAGACAAGCCAAGAAAGGGATCTTAGGGTTTTGGTGGACAGCTCGATGAAGATGTCAACCCAATGCGCAGCAGCAGTAAAAAAAAGCAAATTCCATGCTTGGCATGATTAGGAAGGGAATCGAAAATAAGTCAGCAAGTGTTGTATTGCCTCTGTACAAATCGATGGTGAGACCACACTTGGAGTACTGTGTACAGTTCTGGTCACTGCACCTCAAGAAGGATATAATGGAACTGGAAAAGGTGCAAAAAAGGGCAACAAGAATGATCAAGGAAATGGAGCGCCTCCCTTATGAAACCAGATTGCAACGCCTTGGTCTCTTCAGCCTTGAAAGACAGCATTTAAGGGGTGACTTGATCAAAGTGTATAAAATCATGCATGGGATAGAAAAGGTGGATAGAGAAAAATTCTTTTCTCTATCACACAATACTAGGACAAGGGGGCACTCCCTAAAGCTCATAGGTAAGAAAGTGAGGACAAATAAAGGGAAATATTTCTTCACCCAGAGGGTTGTTGGTTTATGGAATTCATTTCCAGAAGAGGTCATGACAGCTGTCAGCCTTGATAGCTTCAAGGCAGGGTCAGACAGATTCATGGATGCCAAGTGTATCGGTGGTTATTAAAACGGATGTCCATGTGCTGCCTTTATGTTGGTTGAGGCAGGCAGGATTCCCTTGAGTACCATTTGTTGGGGGTCAAGGGAAAGGGAGGGTTTTGCCTTCTCTTTCTGCTCAAGATCCCCATGTACAATTGGTGGGCCACTGTGTGACACAGAATGCTGGACTCGATGGGCTTTGGCCTGATTCAGCATGGCTCTTCTTATGTTCTTATGTTCTTATATAGTCTTGAAATTATTTATTTTTTCACAATATTTCTCTTCCACTCAAAATCAGGCTCTATTATAGCCATTGCAGAAGAAGCAGTAATTAGAAACAGGTATAGCATAATTTCTATAGTTTAAAACAATATTTTTAAAATAATGGAAAGATAAAATTGGTCAAAGAAAGCAAAACAAGCAATCCCATAGTCCGCAAATTACACAACTATTCAACTGCACTCACAGAAAGATAAGAAAACAGGATTTGGTCTTATAACTGAATGAATACCTCTTCAAAATGGTATTAATTATATTGTATCATGATTGTTCTGGACCAGCAGCCAACCTTTCATACAGTCAGTGTATGATATAAAACGAGAATCCCAGTTTCTCCCTTCCAGTTTCAATACCCTTTTCTACAACTCTCTCAAAAACTGAGTCATTTCAAACGAAGAAAAAAAATCAATTGCATTCTATCTCTAGGAGATTATGGGTTGCCTTTTTATTCTACTGGAATTGAATAATCATGCATTTATAAAGTGTGCCCTAACTAACTGCTGGCAAATATGTTCTGCATTGCTGGGGTATTTCTTTTTTTACTCTAGTAGCAGAACTCATATATTTACACACAAGTTCACAATAGCTTCTCAGCATATGCACTTGCCATTTACTTCCCTAAGTAAAACAACAAAATGAATAAAATGAGGAGACAGATGCTTACTAAGAAATTATTAGTCATTTTTTTACAGAGCAGAAGTTAACACATCTGCATCATTAATTTAATATGAATATTTTTATTTATAATAATATTTCTAATATCATTGCAATGATACAGGACAAAGAAAATAATTTGTAATTTAAATTATTTTAGAAATATTTTTATTTCTTTTATATTTTAGAAATAATTTTCATTTAAATATAATCCTCATTTATGCCTTAAAAAGCCAGAATTAAAATTTTGAGAATTTCACCCAATTAAAGGTTTGTCCTAGGATGGCAGCCTGTTAAATAATAGGGAATGGATTCCATTTACTAGGAGAGAATGCAAAATGTTGAACATGAAATGCTGAATGAATAACCTAAAAATAAATATAGATTTCTACGCCAACCCACAAACCTTGTTCTCTTTCTCTCTTGCATTTTGGTTTCCTTATCGAAACAGCTCAGCTAAAGGTGGAAATCAATTCCTACCGAAGCAAGTGAGCCAAAAACAGCCTGTTGCTGAACTGTTGTGCCCATTAAATCCTTGCTAGTAACAGATGTGTTTTTTTCTTTGCTGAGCTCCTAATGAATGACAGAAACAAACAGCATCAATAACCACTACTGAGCTGTTTTTCTTTTTTTAAAAAAAGGCTTCTTGTACAGTACATCATGATTTGAACAGACTCTAGCCATATAAAGTTGCAGCTGTAATTAGCCACGCACTGCAGTTCCAATTCTAAATAAAATAAATTAAAAATGTTCCTACACAAGTTTGTTTGAATATAATTTTTTAAACAAGGAAAATACCTTTCAGTTGAACTTTATACTTCAGTATTTCCTCAAGGGAACATATATGTGCAAAAATACATTGGAATAGGCATTGGCATTTTCAATCCCATTGAAAATATATATTGATAGGAAACAAGAGGAAATCTTACTTAAACGTTCATTGGGAGAGTGCTTACAATTTCTCCTGAGAGAAGATGATGAGTATCCTATGTTTCTACTTACAGAGGAAACATTAGTACTACATTGGAGCTTTCTAGAACAATCACATTTACGCATATGTTTGAAAAGCAGAGTTCTCCTGGTAGCATTCTGTAGCAGAATTCAAGAGCTAGATCTAGTAAAAGAATAGAACTTTACCACATTTTGAAGCAAGTTTATTAATAGATTGTCATCTACACAATATCTCCCTTATACTACCATTAAATTAAGTGCATGCCTCTGCTAAAACCATTATTTCTAGATTCTAGAACACTGAACTATCCTACGTTAAAAATGAATATATCCACATATATATTTCAGGATTTTTGTGCACTTGCTGCAAGAAATATAGTATGATATCACTGCTTTCTACAACAATTTTAATTTAAATTGACAGTTCAATCTCAAAGGAAATAAATTTAAAACAAAAAACAATCAAAGCAGATGTCTCTTGTCTAAAGTCCACTTTCTACCATGAATATGTAGTATGTCAAGAATGTTGGCTGAATGAAAAATGAAGATTATGTCCATGAACTGTATGATGCTTTTTTTTTTCATCTGAGGTACAAGAAAACAGAGAGATCTAAATTTTGCAAGACATAAAAATGAAGCAGTATCAAGTGAATATAATGTTTATTTTAAATCAGCAGCACACTCTACTGGCTGCTGTATATTTTGGTATTAAGATTTAAAAGAACACCTTGCAGCTTTAATATAAACCACTATTATTTTCTATTGGAATGGGAATAATATTCTTTGTTTTATCCTTATATTTCTGCAAAATCTACATTTTGCTAGTACTGGTGATCTATTTGAAACTTTATTCAAGTGCATATTATGAATTAGAAACCTGCACTTGAAGAATAAAAAAAATCATGATTATGCTCTTATGCAAAGCCACTAAGAATAGGAGTTGTCTCCTGTTATACCAGTAGTACATGCTAGTTTCTTGCACTGCTTAATGCCAAAAAAAATGTATGACAGCTTGGAATCATCATTTGGCCAGTGAGTTCTCATAATTAACTTACATCTGATCAAGCCCCCTAATTCTGCAAGAAACAAGGCAGAATCATGAATTGGCAGGCAAGTGGAGTGTATTTATTATTGTGGACAAAGTGAACCAGAATGGAATAGTTGAACAGAAACATTAGCACCACTGTTGAAATAGTCTGGTATCTCTGAGGAAAACCTAGATAAAAGAAAGAGATGCTATTGGTTGGTTCATTTATGCTTTTTATTTTCAAAATTGAAGGAAAAGGGAAAACGAAGTTGAATTGTTGAATGAATTGTTGGCCACAAGTAGCATTATTATTCTTGACATTGAAAAACTTCCCATCATCAGCTGAGTAACAGCAAATTAAATTTCAATATATTCTTATAGGAATTTCAAATTACTTTTTTCATCAAGGGCAGAGAAAGATAACAGGAGTGTAACAGAATCATAAAGTTGCATAACTTAACTCTATTCTTCCAATTCCACCTGGTAACATCACCCTCCCACCCAGTACACATGAGAACAACCTCAATATGAATATGAACATATAAACTTCACCCTATAAGGGAGAAACCTTTATTCCCTTGTGGGAGGAAATTTTATGCATATACAGAAAACATAGCTAAAGGAAATACAGCTACATATAGTTATACCAACATTATTCTCTGCTACCGTATAACTCTGGCAAGATGGAGGGGTATACAAGTTTAATAATAATAAATAACTCCCTATCTTATAAATTACTCTTGCTTTCATCATTTATAGGCACCACTTCACACAATGAATATTCATTCATAAAGATTATTTTCATGTAATCCAGTTCAGAATGGGACAATAATGCTGGGCCACTTCATTCTGCCTGCCCCGCCCCCCGCCACAGCTGACCCACTGCAGGCATTCATCCTTGGCTGGCCCTATGTCAGCACTCTTCCCCCACCACTGATCCACCATAATCATCCCTCACCCCCTCATCCCAGTTGATTTGCCAAGGGACACTTGCCGCTGGCCAATTTGCAATGCAGGAAAATTAGCTGCCCATCCTGGCAGCAAATATGAGCGCCATGTGATGGGCCTCTGTCTTCCCATTGGACGCAGACTTGCAGCCAATGCCATGCAGCCAATTATCCTAGACCCAATCCTGCATCCCCACAATAGATGAAGAATGCAACAGCACCCTGCAGCAAACCATAATGGTGATGTATCTGTAGTGACATCATCAAACAAATGCCATCATTTTATGCTTTTGTCCAACCATCTGATACAAATATACAAATCATTAGTTAGCACTTAATGATTATCAGTAAATAGAATAGAGGCCAGCTCATAAGTTAGTTGATTCTCTCAGTGTCTTTGATTAAGGAGAATATGTCATATTTATCACTATAAATGTATTTAGCATTCCTCCCCTTCTTTTGCAACCACAGGGAACAAATTCCACATTCTCAATATACAGAAGTTATAATAAGTACCTTGTGATGTTCTCATGTTGCTCTTTTCCTCTTTATTTTTGGCCTGGAAGAAGGATTCATTTACACAGAAAGCTATAACTGCTAGTTTATATTATTACATAAAGTCTAATTTTTAATTGGTTTTAAGAATATGGCATTATTATTATTATTATTATTATTATTATTATTATTATTATTATTATTATATCACCACTTAGGATTTGAAAATTATATGTATCTTTTTTCACAAATATTAACTTAAAAATATATTGACAGAGAATTGTAATAACTGCATTGTGAATATACTGTCATTCACCTAACTGAATGAGCTGTTCTAATATTTTTATCTGAAAAAAGAGAAACACACAAAGCAAAAATGAATTCCAGAACAAGTGCATTCATGTTTAATAATTCTGAACAACAATAAAGCAAAATGAAATTATTTTAGTCATCCATTTTTACTTTGGAAAAAGCCTATATTTAGTGGTTGAAATGGATTTCTTCATCATGGAACAAAAATTCTAAAGCTGCTATAGAACTATTGAATTTTTTTTTTTGAAAAAAAAAAAAAAAGAACGGTATCTTCAAAACCAAAACAAAGATGGCCATCAGAATTGAGGCCCTATACAAAAACTCACATTTGCTTGTCTATCATGGAGGAACATGTCAGCTTTATCCAAATCCAGATTTTGATATTTAAGGATCAGTGGCTTAAGGAAAATTCACAGGAGAAAATCAAGAAGGCAATCATAACCATACAAAACTCACTCTTTTTAATATGCAGATTAAAAGGACTGATTGTGATCACACAGTCACTATCTTGACTTTTTTGACCAGCAGATACTCCTGTTCAGAAAGCTTTGGATGGTGACAAAAAGGAGAATGATAAAGGCCAATGTTATTAATAATACATCTGGCCATTCTATGATCTTGTTAATATAATTTAGTTGTTCCATTATGGCTGTAAAAGTCATGTTGTAATTTACATTACCTTTGGACGTTTTAAGGAATATCTCTGAAGATATATAACCTGAAACCAGACTCCTGGGAATTAATGCAAAGCAGGGATTAAAGAGTCTAGAACGGTGAAAAAAAATCAGCTTTTAAAAACGAATTCAATGTTTGGGACAATATCTAAAAGGAACAAATATCAAGACCTTTAAAAGTAAAATGAAGGTTTACAAAATTGCAAGCCAATAAAACACACTTTGTTGCATTTCTCTCTAATCACTTTGTTTCCTAATTTAAGTGGGCATTTTTCCCACAAGAGGAGATTGCTTGCTTTTTGATAACAAATTTCATGATAGATGGCTATACTATCACCAGCCTAGCTTTTAAATTGGTTTTAAGGATATGACTTTAGGAAAAATAACCACAGTTTCATCACTGTAAACAACAGGTGAGTCAGACCCGATAACCTACTGTTTAATACTGTCATAACAAATACCTATTATTGTTGGTTCCCTTGATGAAAGAAAATAAAGGCACCACCTAAATCTTGAACACATGTTTCACTTTTCCAGCTGCCTTGTTGCTGTGGAACATCATGCTAACAAGAAGTGATGCTAACAAGAAGCTAAAGCCAGTGCAGCAAATGGAGCATTTAAATGTATATAAATATGCAGACATTTAGTATATAAATAGAAATTGGCTATTTCAAAGAAATGAGGATATCCCAGGAAAGGCATGCTTCAGCTTCATATTGCCATATTTTCTACACAAGACCACCTTAATCCTATTTAGCTCAAAAATGTCAAAACAAAACACAAAACCCTTCTTCTGCTGAACTCTTATTGTCTTAGTGTTTAACATTAACATTAAGCTACTGTGTGAGATCATTGGTTAATACAGGGTCAGGCATGATCAGTATATGACACTCAGCTGAATATCTTAATCTGTGGTCTAACAAGTGATGCTACTGAGGTCGTATCTCATGGCCTGGAAATTGTTCGAGAGTGGATGGGACCCAGTCTTGAACATAACCAACTGGCAATAGGTACAAGGTTCTTTCATAGCAAAAACAGTCTAACATTAGTCCTGAAGTGTGTGGTGTTTTGCTTCAAAGAGCAGCTGGCAGCTATGGTCAGGAAGGGTTTAGCACAGATCCAGAGTACCAATTGTGCCTTTTCCCGGACTAGAAATCTCTCCTCAAAGTCAAGCATGCCTTTGTCACTTTGTGGGTGGATTATTCCAATGCAGTTACATGTGACTACCTTGGAAGACCACTTGGGCACTGCCACTGATCCAGAACAAAGTCAAATAAGCAAGTCTAGGAATATCTCAATATGTCCATGTAATATCTCTGCCAAGTGAGATGCACTGGTTAACACTGATCTCCTGAATTCAACTCAAGGTGTTCATTATCCTCTACAAAGTCCTATCAAGTCAAGTCCTGATTATCTGAGATAATACCTCTCTCCCTTCTTTATTGCTTGCTTTGTAACACCTAACACATCAAGCATTATTCACCAGAAACCATTTTTGCAGGGGAAGACAATTTTTGATAAACTTTGGGACAGATACTGGAACAGCTTAGAAATTTTAAACATTATATTTCAGGATTCACTCTGTATTAAAAAAAATGAAAAAACAATTCACAATGCATGCAAAAACTGCTGGCGTAACACATGGTTGTCATGTGAAAAAGGAAAACATCCAACGTTTAGCACATCACTGTAACTTAAAACAGAATTAAGAGAATTTTGAGATCTTTCTTGTGAACAACTACAACAATCTTCCATACTACAATCTGGCTCTAATACCCTAGAGACTTTTCCCAAATAAATACAAAAGCCAAGGTCTTAGCAGGTGGCCAGGTACTGATATTCAAATCATTAAAGTTTTACATGTGGCATTTTCATTAATGGGGGAAAAGGAGGTTATTGCATGACGGACAATCTGTATATATTTGCAGATGTGGTGTATATGGAAGTCAAATCTCGCAAAGGAATATAATTTGAAGCAATCTGCTTGCTCAACAATAGCTAAAGGCAAAGTCCAATCAAAGTACTGTCAGTGCTCTGGCCCAGCAAATAAATGAGTTGCTTTGACAGGAAATTCCAATGGCAATTTTAATTCCGATCAGGCTTCAGGAAGTGGGAAGAATAAAAACACATCAATTATAGTGACAGGAAGTTTTACATCACATGGCAAGCAGCTGTTGCCAAAGAGACCCATCTGCCAGACTTGTTAAGTAAAAGAGGCTTTTTGGTGTAACCAAAACTTTCACACCCAGATCCAATAGGATGACATAAATCTCCAACTGTGAAGTTATCTCAGAATAAGGGAAAAGAATACAGAAAAAGAAATTAAAACAATTTGTTATCAAACATACACTACTACTCCTAAGACACATAAGCCAACGGACTCTGGAAGTGGGAAGTTGCCTTTTTGATCTGAAGTTCTTTGATCAACAACATTTAACGTTATGTCCAGTAAACCCAGATGGAATTTTCCCACCAACGTGACATTCTCCTCTTGATATTGAATATTGGTCTTAGCAAAGTCTGGTTTATTTTTTCTGTAGCTACCGGTAAATCTCATCCACCAGCTGGTTAAACTCATTGGACATATCTGCTCTTTGAGAAAGAGGGGTTAGAAGGATAGGAATTCAAATTAAGTTGCTTTTTTATTTTGTCTAGAAGCACTGCATAATTTCTTCGATAAGTTAAATTAAGCCCCAAATAATGTAACTAATTCAAACAATGATTAAAACCATAACATTTTTTAAATGTATCAGATTTTCAGGCTTGTTGATTGGCATCACATCTTCCATTAAAGATGAGGACTCAATAAGCAGAGCCACATGCCATTTAGAAATAACATAAGGATGGTCCAATGCTCTGGATTCCAAGACAAAAATGTGGTTTGTAGCTTGTTTGTACACAGACACAGCACTCTTTGCAACTCACTCAGGAAAATTATTGTTTTTCCAGGACTCATAATCTCAGGAAAAGGTGCAATGCTTCAAACAGTTGCCAACCAGTGCCTTGGAATTCAATGCTTTATTTATGAAAGCTATTTATGGTGCCAAGAAATTTGGCACTCTTTAACCCCCCCCCACAATAAAGTATTTTAATACTTTTAAAAGCCATTAAGGGCTGCAACTAGTATTCTAATTAGCACTTATTTTTCTTAACAGCTATGTATAACTTTTTGAGGAAAAAACTGGTAGAAGAAATAACTAGTAAACATCAATGTTCTTAAGCCTCAGTATGTGCCATCATCTAATGCACAGATTATTATGAGTTCCAGATAAGATGTCTAACGTAAATTGAAAAAGATAGCCATCTTCTAATCTAACTGATCTTTCAGTCATGTTATTTTTTATAAAAAATAATTAATACATAACTTTCATCATCTACATACTTTTTCTATAGTTCGTATATCTAGCTCAATGTAGTTCACTGTCTTACTTTGCATGCCACATCCAGAGTTGATATTGTTTTACTAATTTGTATTAGAAAGTAGATATATTAATAGTAAAATATTTTGACACTCACAGAAAACAATTAGAGCATCTAATATTGATCTGATATGTGCTCTGAAATGTCAGTTGGTTCTCATCTTATCCTTCAATACCCATTCCCGAATAAGCTGTTTTATGTAACATAGATCCCTTACATCTTGGTATTCAGAGGCAGCGGATTAATTCACAATGTACATTCTCATGACCATCTAGAAATTTAGGATTATCATCATTTCTTGAACTGCTTTGAATTTTCAGTAAATATTTCCTCACCTCTAAAGGATGGGCATTGCAAATTTATTTTGTTGAGCATTAAAGAAGAACAGTGGTCTCCTGCATCGTTTTCCTGCTCAAAATTATTTCATTGCTTATTTAAAGGGGAAGTATAATCAATCCTCCTTTTTGGTTTATGAAACAGGAAAAATTCTGATGAAACATACTCAGTTTTGATAACTTTACAATGAAAAAACTAGGATTTTAGTCTACTACAAAACTAAATATAGAGAAATATACTCAGTACTATAAATCCTTGAAAAATACAATCATGTAACTAATGCTATAATTTAACATGGAAAAGTTTTTTGCAGTTATATACACACCATCAAAACAATTATAATAATAACAGCTGCTCAACAGATTCAGTGTTCAGCTTCAGTCACAGCTGAAAATTGGTGGGAAAATAAGGAGACAGAACCACAGCAGGAGATTGTACATCCCACTGGCAATTCAAAGCCTTGATAGCTACTGTCATTCAGCTAATTAGTCTTGTTAATACAATTCCATAATGTCTTCTTGTTTCAAACAAAGAATGTTACTGTACACTGTACAGATAGTCCTTGATTTATGACTAGTTGCTTAACAACTATTCAAGGTTACCACAGACCCCAAAACCTACTTATGACCAGTTTTTGAACTTGCACATACCCTCTCTTCATGGTTATGTGACTGCAATTTGGGTACTTGGCAACCAGCTCATATGCAGATTTGCAATATTTCTTGCCAATTTCCAGTTTGTTTCTGGTTTCCAGCAAAAAAAAAGAAGCCCATTAGAGAAAATTGATTCATTTAATGACCATGGCATTTCCCTAACAACCACCACAAAAAATGTTTAAAAATTGGGTCCAGTCATGTGATGTCTAAATTTACATCCACAATGACTTACAACCATAATTCCAGGCTCAATTAGGATTATAACTGAAGGATGACTTGTAGTCAAAGATAAACTCATCTTTTTCTCATCTTCATAAAGCAAAACTACACTTTTAATTTTCATTTACTTTGTCAAAATATGTTTCAGTAGGCAATAAAATTCAGGATAAATTAGACTTGGGATAAATTAGACTCAACTGTACATTTCAGCTTTAGGTGCTCTTCATTATGGTAATTACGCAGTTGGTGCTACCGATTAAGAATGAAAAGAACAGTACTATTGTATTTCTTTTTTTTCTGGTTTGATTTTTCTCCCTCAGCTGTTTCTATCATAACAGAATACCATAATATTAACCAAAGTTTCTGAGGTCTTTTACTTGCAGGATATTCCAATATAGGTTTTTAAATATTCTTAAGTTTTACTAATTATAATGGATTTACTTTCAATATGGTTTCATTAGGTGGCTGTCTAGAAACCTGCCAAATTTTCAATTATGTGGGATTCATAATAATATAAAATATATTATTTTCAGGCTATTTATCATCAGCTGATAAAAATACAACATCTAAGAAAAAAATTAAAAAATCATTTATGTTTCACTGTTTATTTCCCAGGAGGCAACAGAACCTAATTCCTCTGCCTTCAAAATAGCTGTGTCCGATAATATATTTAACACATTGCTATAATAAGTCCATACTCTATAATAAGCATGGAAAACAATCTGAAGTTATCCTTGTGCATTAATGGATTTTTCTTTAATTCAAGATGGCAAAACAGCTGAGTTTCTTTTCAGGAACTACACAAAGTTTTAATTAAATTCATTAAATATTCTCTGTATTTTGGCAAACAGAACCATTCAACAATGTCCAAGGTCCAATCTATTTTGTCATAAATAATAGTAATGTAAAAGGCTAAGACTAAATGCAGATATTTAGACAAGATCAAGAATTCCCGCATCGTATTTACTAAGTAATACTTATAAAATTATTGCAAGATATAGCTAGTATCCTCCAAGCTCTTTATTTAGCAGATTTATAAAAGGAATAGCTAAGACACAGTATTTCAATTAACATAACCAATAAGAATGCAGAATTAATATTAACTTTTTCAATTAAGCAGAAATATATATTTAACTTTAATTATTCAAGCCTATATGTTAAAGCAAAGAGGCATTGAGAGTGTATCTTTCATATTATAGATTTCTTTACACCTTTCCTTTCATGTGTTATCTGATTAGGGCTTCCCATTTATTTTACAGTATTTAAGGACTAAGTAAAATAAATAGATATCCATAATCAAATGAAAAACATTAAAATAAAGCTTATATCTTTGAGAAGAACCCTTAATGTAGGTTGGTGGGAAACAAAGGAGATTTTAAAATTTGCCAGCAAGATACAGTCAAAGTTTGGTAGAAGATACATTTCTGATTTAGAATATAGAACGTTAAGAGTGGAAGGGACTTTGTAGGTCATCTAGTCCAACTCCCTGCTCATGTAGGAGACCGTATACCATTCTGGACAAATGGCTTTCCAGTCTCTTCTTGAAAGCCTCCAGTGATGGAGCAGCCATAATTTCCAGAGGTAAGCTGATTCCACTGATTAATTGTTCTAACTGCCAGGAAATTTCTCCTTGGCTCTAGTTGGATCTATTTTTAATGATCTTCCACCCATTACTTCTTGTCCTGCCCTCTGATGCTTTGGAGGATAGGTCAACCTCATCTTCTCTGTGACTGTCCTTCAAGTAATGGAAGACTTGTATCATGTCATATAGCATATCATATCATTTAGTAGAATGATGATCCATTTTGTGAAAACAATAAACAATGAGAGGGACCCTGATAAAAATGTCCAGGATTTAATATTAAGCGATGAAACTCTAAAATTATAAATACTACATGTAACTATATGATTTAATGAGGAGGAAAAATAATTGAGGCATACTATTATTAACAATTATCTGTAGCCACATCAAAGGATTATTATTATATCAAAGGTATTAAAAGTGGTATACTTCTAAAAATCAGTTTACAGACTGATTCTACATGTGTTCATTCAGAAGTAAATTCTTTTGAGTTCACAATGGCTTCCTGCCAAGTAAATGTGCATAAGATTATAGGTTTAGACATGTAAGGTCAGCCACATGTGGGTGATTTCACAAGAAAATTTTAACCACAGAAGAATAAGACAGGAGAATCCATCATTCAGTGTACTTTTATCTGTCAAAAATGATTGTGTTAAATGACATATATAATATAATAGGTCACTACTGGAATAATCAAATTAAAATGAATTAGATAAATCCATTTTTAGGCCTTGAATATATGGGGGGGTTTCATACTATTTTCACATGATACTAAATTAATGTGATACCAGCCTTATAAATGGCTACCGAAAGGATATTTTACTTAAACATTTTTTATTTTCTTGTTAAAAATGAATTCGCAAAATCTTTAATTTCAAATATATATAGTATTTCATTCCTACGATTATGAATTTGTAAGAAAGAGATTGTCTGTTTTTACTCTTGACAGTTACAGATCCAGCTTTTCTGTTAATACACTAATGTAATAAAACAACTGTATTAAGTCACCAGAGCTGCAGAAATTAGCAGGCCCCACATGAGCCCTATCACTGAAATTAGTCATTATGACCCATGATTTCCTGCAATAATTGAAAATATGTTCTACTTGGACTTCTGTATACTTCAGGATCCCCATTTTAGGAAGTAGATTGGTCTTTGGCCTCATCCAGACAGCCTTCCTGTTTATAATCAACTACAGTAAGTCTGTAAGCTGTCTTTCCACTAAAACCTAGGATCACAATCAATGTTTTACTTCAGGTTTATTTTGGACTTGTTTATCTCTCTGTTCTATTATTTTGTCAATTTCAAGGATTACTTATACTACTAATGGAAATAAAATAGTTATACAAAACCTGTCACAGTGAAATTTACAAATCATTTTATAAAAGCACAGTAAAAATGGCAGATTAAATATTATTCCTACATCAAGCAGCTTTCTATAGATAGTCCTTAACTTATGAACATTTACTTAGCAACCATTCAGAGTTACAGCAGTACTGAACAAAGGGACTTATGAAGACTCACCAAAGTTATGGCCATTGCAGAGCCCATGATGTGACCAAAATCCAGATACTTGGCAGCCCTCCCACACTTATGACCAACTCCCTCTGCCCACTTATCTTCTTCCCATTTTTGCCCTTTTGGTCACTTGCATTCCATGGCCCCTGCCCCCTTAGCTTATCTTTGCCACATTTTTGCTTCCATTGCCAACCAAGAATGCCCAGGTTGTTTCCTTATGAAACCTGGGTAAGAGCAAACCTCAGCAGAAGCAGGAACAAGAAGACAGTGAAGGTCAGCTGGGGTGGCAGAGCACAGGGCCCTGGAGTGCAGGGCAGCAAAGGCAAATACAGTTGGGACTGGACTGGGACAGCTGTGCCTTTGCACCACTTAGGGTAGCTGGAGGCTTCCTGAGGCCTCTGTGGCTTTCACTATTCTGCTGGGGTGGCTGGGGCTTTGCATTCTGCTGCCAGGCAGCTGCGGCTTCACACAGCACTTGCCTCAGGGGTTGCAGAACTGCAGAATGCCAAGAAGTCCATGAGCCTCAAAATGCATAGCCCAAGCTATGCAGTTTGAGGACAGAGCAGCCAAAAGGACAGAGATGCAGGGAATAGGCTATTTGGGGATAGCTGAAGGACAACAGGCCCTTACCTTGAAAAAAAATCAAGGCACAGGGCTGGAAGGGACCAAGCCCAGAATAGTTAGCTTGGAGTGATTCTCAGCTAGGAATGGTGGAATTCAGCCAACAATGACAACCAGGAATGCTTTACAACCATATCACTTAGCACCCAAAGTTCCTGTTCTAATTACCACTGTAAGTTGAGGACTGCCTGTAATGTAAAAGTCACATTTCTGTTTTTACAAAGTTGAATAGGTCTACTTGCAGCTATTATACATCTGTGTGGCATATAAAGAAATACCTGCATTAACACATTTAGATCATGAAAGGATTTTTTTTTACTAGTGAACTTTAACTAGATAGATATGCTGAGCTGCAGGACTTTTCTTAGTTGAAAATGTTTTCTTTTCCTTCTTTTCCCCTTTTTTTTTAACTAAATGGGGTTACGTTTATATACAGGGGTCATCTCCAAGTGCACAACATAGTGCTGCTTTCAAATGTCAGAACAGGAGGATGAGAGAAAAGCACAGAGCCAATTACTTGCAGCCGACATGAAGACTCTGAGATCAAAGCCATCAGCCATCATCTGGGGCTAGTTTTCATCAGGCATGTCAACTGCCCATTTGTTTTAATGGATTGAACTGGGAACCTTGCTGAATATTTACATTGATGAACAAACAATGAGGAAAATAAATCATAAATCATCCCCCAGGAAGCAATAAAAGAGACATGAAATACCGTAGTAATAAGAAACAGATCACGGTTCTCTATTGAAAACAAAGTATTCTATCCAGGTATAAATAAGTATTAGATGAAAGCTCTTTGAACTTACTCTTGTGGTCTGAGAAGTACTTCAGGTACTGTCTAGGGGGCCTTTCCATTACAAATCCATGAGTTAGGCTGAATTTAAAGAGAATGAATGGTTCAAAGGCACCCATTAAGTGGTCAAGCAAGAAGATGAACCCGAGTTTCCTAAGTTCATCATCTAATTATTGTTATTTGTTCATTCACAGACAAGTGACTATAGGTGGTATACATTAGATCAGGGGTCCCCAATCCTCAGGCCATGGGCCATTACTAGTCCATGGCCTGTTAGGAACCAGACCACACAGCCAGTCTCCCCCCTCCCAGTCTGTGCAAAAATTGTCTTCCACGAAACTGGTGCCTGGTGCCAAAAAGGTTGGGGAGCGCTGCATTAGACTGTGTCACATGACAGAACCCTAAACCAATGACCCTGTTCTACAGAAAATTCCCTTGGAGTGCCATAAGCAAATGAAAATTTCAGAATTCTTTTTCACAACAAACAGAGGTAGCCATCCTTTGCTTTCTTTACACAATTCAGTTGGTCAAGGAATTCTGTTCCTTGTCACTTATGTTCTAGGCAAGGTATGATTAATCCTGTTCCTAGAACTTCCTACAGAAATCCATTAGAATAGAATAGAATAGAATAGAATAGAATAGAATAGAATAGAATAGAATAGAATAGAATAGAATAGAATAGAATAGAATAGAATAGAATAGGAATAGAATAGAATAGAATAGAATAGAATAGAATAGAATAGAATAGAATAGAATAGAATAGAATAGAATAGAATAGAATAGAATAGAATAGAATAGAATCTGGAAGGAACCTTGGTGATCTTTAGCCCAGCCCCCCGCTTAAGCAGGAGAACTTATACCATCTCAGACAAGTGACTGTCTTTGTTGTTAACTAACAACGGATGGAGGAAATTCTTCTTTGTCTTGAATACAAGAGAATTGTTATTATTGAGCTATTCCAGATGCTGCTTGTGATTCCTAACATGCTTGCAGGCCTTTGACACCTCCTAGGCTTCCTGATCCATCTGTTCAGGACCACCTTTAAGGGATACCCAAGTAGGCACTGGTTTAGGGCAGCAAACTTTAGGGGTGCCAATACCATTGTTTTTTTCAAATAATTCTAAAAATGCAAATCTTTGTATTGTTGGGAAGTGGCAACATCAGTCAGTGTGGCCTAGGATTACCATATACTATTGAACTGGCACTGCACTTGTTTATTTATTAATTAAATTGAAAGCTAAACACTATAAAGAAGCATCATCCAGCTTAATTTTTATGAAAAATGACAGCCCCTCAAATATTGGAAGATGTGTATATAGTGTTTCTTTTTTTAGATAGCACCCTGTAAACCCAAATATGGGAGGAAGAAATCATTCTTTCCTTTTGCCTGTTTCAGCTCAACCATCTTCCCTCCCTGATTACTGACAAAGCGGGAGAGAGCCTGTGGCTTAGAGGTTTAAGCATCTGCCTAGTGTGCAGACTGCCCAGGTTCGAATCCCGGAAGGGTGAGTTCTGACTGAAGAGAGTTAAATAACTCGAAATAGCTATCTCAGAAATCCCTTATTTCTTTGTTAACAATTTTAAAAACATATATATATTTGTGCTTGCAGATGGCTCTGGGTTGAGCTGAAACAGGCAAAGGAAAGAATGATTTCTTCCTCCCATATTTGGGTTTACAGGGTGCTATCTAAAAAAGAAACACTATATACATATATGTACTATATATGTACCATATGTACTACAGCCACCAATTTGCAAGCTATTTTTCCTTTATTTCCCCCATGTCAGTTTTAATTGAACCACTAGAGGGTACCCTTTGTAAATTTCTGAAGTATATAATAAAATTCCCTTTTAAAACAATGAAATACAGTGGAAGAGTAAGCCTTTGCCATTGATAAATCATATTTCTCTTGCAAAATAACTTGATTTTCACCTTTAAAAATCTACAAGAAGTGTGGCAGACATTGTATAAGAAGAGCAATGTTAGTCTATAGAATGACTGTCTTTAAAGGAAATTTGTTAGAAAAGTTGCTTCCAGGTTTCTGATTTGGAGCAGTCTTTTTCTGACAAATTACATAGTAGAATTTTTAACTATGTTAAATAATAGCTTTATGTTGGATTTAAATTATCATAGCCAGCTAATGGCACATTAATTTAATCAATACCCATTTTTGAGGAAGAAACAATGTTTTTGAACATTTTGGAACCTGTTCCAGGCATCAACTTAGGCAGTAAATGTTCAGATCACCTTTCTCCAAATTGGAATTTTCTATGATGAGCACTGACACCTCCTGAAATGAACCTCCATTAAATCTGGAGGCAATGACTGTTTTTTCATAAACTAAATGGAGCAATGCCAAAGGGGTCATGGACATAATAGGAAAAAAATCTAGTGCCCATAGGCAAATGTCCCAGAAAATGAATTTATTTAAAAGGTTATATCTCATTTGTTCTTCACCAAAGAGTAGGCTGGCAGTAAAATCAAATTTACAAAGTGTGTTTAACCATCAGAAATAATCAACATCAAAACACTCCTCCCCCTGTCCCAAATTCCAGAACTCAGCAGAAGCAGAACATGCTGAAATATGCACAGACAAAAGGGAATGTAGAGCATAAGGAACGCGAACTCAGTATGATGAAAAAATGATTTTTTCCCCCAATGGAAAATCTTCTAAAGTAACAACACTGTAGCTAATTGCCTATATTGGTGAAATGTTTGCACCAAAAAGGCCCTGCTGTTTAAATCACAGCCCTTCAATTGCAAGGAGATAATCAGAGAGGAAGAATCTAATTTTAGCTTTTATTTAATTACTTGGGGCTCAAGTAATTTAAAGGCTTAAAAGAGAAGCAGGGTATTAGTGATGGTCAAGGATGATGTCTACCATCCAAAAAAAAAAAAAAACTAAAGAGAAAAAAGTTGCCTAGCTGAGCTTGAAAAGTAAATAATTAAAAAACTTAGTTCTATCAGAAATAAGCCAGCAAACAACTTTATTCAAACAATTGTGAGAAAGTCTGCTTCTAAAACAAGTCAGCAAAAGTTGATTTGTGATTCCTAATAAAGAATATGAATTAATATTGAAGTATCAATTACTGTCATATCTTAAAATAATACTGAAATAAAATTCCTTTTGCAAGTATAAAAAGTTAAACTTACCTTCAGAGCGATGAGTATCCAACGGTGTCTGAGTCTCCTTGGAATAGGACACCACTTCCCGGGGCAAGAAGTCCACCTGGGTGATCTTGGAGATTCCAAGCTTGTGTAAACGGCGGCTAGAACAAACACACACAGTATTGAGGACTGAAACAAGCTTTTCCAAATTCTAGTGGGGGGGGGTCAGATTCCCAGGATGAGGTATCTTTTCTCTTGATTTCTCTCTTAGTTTAGAGGGCAAGATATTCATGCAAACCCGGGAGATAAGATTTGCATTTCAGGTTGTTTTGGAATATTGCACCTAGCAAAAAAATCCACAAATTGGATACTGACCTCTGTAACAACTTAGCCTTTAAAAGAAAAGCATAGTTTTTGTTTCTCCAATTCTTGGATGATATTTTTATCTACCATAGTAGTTTGAATAAAACACCACCATAAAGTATTATAAGAGGAATTAAAAACCAGTGACACTCATATGTTGCTAAACTGTAATTCCCAGGATACCAGGACACCAGACTACTGGTGAGGGACACTGGAAGTAACATGTAGAGTATCACAGGTTGACTATCACTGCTCTAAAAGATCAAACACATTATTATGATGTACAATATGAATTCTTCAACATTCCTAGATTTCTTTCTGTAGAATGCAAATAAACCAGTACTTGTATGTTTAAGAGTATGCTAAAAGCACTGAAGTGTTCTTCAAGTTAGGCTACCTTTTCATATCATTCTTATAGGCTAAACATTCAGAAATAAACTCTCGCATATCAAATGGAGTTCCTTCTTAATTTACATTTTATTTATGCTATCCTTACTCAAAAAATAATAACACATATTTATCTGTGTTAGAGCAGGCAAAGCTATGAACATGTCATAAATATTCTCATAAAATGGCAAGAATAAACATAAGCAACTAGGGGATAAGGCAAGTGATGAAACAAGAATTGGAGCATCATGACATAGACCCTTTGACTTATGCCACTGCACAATATATCCTGTCATTGCAGTTTGTAGCAGATGCTAATGGGTAGGTGGGTGGATTCACAAAATATCTACAGAATCCAAATTGTTACGATTGTACCAAATTGTCCCATTTGCCTATCATTAACCCTTTTCCTACCCCTTTTTGTTTTGTTAGACAAACAGAAATATTTCCAAAGAAAGCTCCGAATTGCAGCTATACGTTTATATTGTTTTTCCTACAAACACTTATATGGCGGAAGTAGTATCCAAAGGTTTTCTTATGGATGATGCTAACGGTGATAACTTGCTCCACAACATGACAGCCTTTTTAAGTTAAAAAAATCAGGACAGAAGTATTACATTAAAGAATTAAAGAGTAATTACATTATTTATTGGCTGTAACTTTCAAAATTATCATACAAATAAGATTGTATAGGAGAAAAGAGAAAGACATTGATGTACTATATTAAAAGAATGTTGCTAGCAATGAACACAAAAGCATAGTAGGGAAAGTATTTGGCATGCTGATTACGTTAGAGAAATACATGTTGTTAGACTATATCCACATGCATGTTATAGTTTCCAAAACATGCTGCTTCAACATTCCATCTCCAGTGAAACAAAAAGAAGTCTACAACTCCCAGAGTTCTGTGAAAGTAGACGACACAACCAGTGGTGGGATTCAAATACGTGAACAACCAGTTCTCTGTGTGGATGCTGCTTCTGGAAGTCCATTCTGGGCCTGGGCAACAAAAAATTAGCTAGTGGTTCTACCAAAGTGGTGCGAACTGGCTGAATCCCACCACTGGACACAACTCCACATCTGAATAAATTTGGGATGGCTCAGAAGTGACCCTTTCAAAGAGTCTTGCTAAAATTTTCTTGGCATAATATGGCTCCTCCCAAATTTTCAGAACTGAACAAACGATGTGGAAAGTTGAATAGAATTAAATAAAGTTATTAATAACAACCACAACAATGATAGAGAAGAGAATAATACAGAAAAAAAAACCTACTTAGGAAGTCAGTTCATGCAATGAAGTCATACTATAACATAAAACAACAAGAGTGGACATATACCCAAGTTCAGAGTCAGACTGAAGCTGGAGCACTGAAGGGTCTGTGTCCCACTGCAGGGTCCTAGCCAGGTTTAATCAGCCGCACAGGACAAAGGAATGGGTGGGCGGAAAAGAACACACAAAATTAACTGAAAGGATGAAGGAAAAGAAGTCACTTCATCACTTGCCATAATATGTTTTACAGGCACAGAACACAGCTCCAAAACTACCATAGAAAAACACATGGAGGATCACAGTGTTCTTTATCAGACAAGAGCAGGTTAATTCAGTGAGACTATATGTCAAACTAACAAACATTATACCAGCAAGTATTGAAGGCTTCGAATATGTGACATTTGCCAAGCTATGCTTAATTACAAATAATGAACAAATAATTAGTAACCATTATTTATGAACAACTCCCAACAGAAAATAAATATGGTCAGATTCCCCACTTTGTTTTTACAACAACATACAACACAAAGGGAAGTCTTTATAACTAAGTGAGCACTTCAAAAGCACTGGAGTGACAATGCAGTTTAATTATTCTAAAATGCTGCATGCTGATTGACTGTGCCACAGACACAAAATGTGGCGTGGTCAAAGAAATTTCAGGATGCAACCTTTGGTGCTATATGTATGGGACATTTTGCACATTCTGATTAAGGCATAATGAGTTAAGAACTCTGAACAGATATAATAGCGGAGGGAGGAAGTGGAATTCAGGCACTTGGCAGCTTCCCCACACAACCCCAGGGGTATTTCAACTCCTCCACCTGCCTATTTCTCATCTCATTTATGGCTTTTAGGCCCTCTGCCACCCCAGCTGACCTTTGCCATTTTCTTGCTCCCATTTGCTGATAAGATGTGCCTGCTCTAGTTGCTGGGACAGATTAGCTACAGAATCACAGGATTTCGGAGAATGACTTTGCACTATGAAAAGGGGAGCCAAAACAACTCAAAGTCACCCCAGGGCTGCCTATGAGATCTTTGCAAAGGGCTGTTTTAGCATACTGTGTCTCAGGAGCTACTTTCGGCTTTTATTTTCTGTTTTTGCAGTACAAAGCCAGCGCTGGCAGGGCTCAGCAGTTAGGCCTGACATGCCTCATTAGCAGCAAGAGTAGGAAGATGGCAAAGGTGATTCAGGGCAGTAGAGCACAGGGTCCTGAAGTGCAGAGTAATAAGGGCAACTGGACCGGGGGAGCTGCAGCTTCCAAGGCATGGCAAGCAGCCCTAGGATTCTGATGCTCTGTAAAGCAGGGTGATCAATGCCCTGCAAATCAGGGCACAGAAATGGGGAGAAGGGGGAGATAGGCAGTTGGAGACAGTCCCTTACCTGACTGAGGTTCAAGGCTGGAGGGGCCAAGCCTGGAATGGCTTGGATTGGGGTAAGATTTTGGCTAACGACAAGTAAAATTTACCTAACAACAGCAATGTTGGGATTGCAGTCACTAAGCGATGTGGTCATATGACATCTCATTTTATGACCCTATTGCTTAGTGACTGAAAATCTGGTTCCAATTGTGGTCGTAAGTCAAGGACTACCTATGCCTTGTTTATACTTCTGAACAAAGTGTGAGAAATAATTCTATGAATAGCCAAGTCTAGAAATGTGTGATGGTTATGGAAGAAGGGACAGATGCAATTTGATGTGGATGTGATAAATGGCATGTTTTGTTTGGCTCTTAATGGGATATTTGATATCTTTTGTAAGAAAAGCCTGTAGGTAGATTCTTTTTTTTTTTTACACAATTTCTGCATCCAGCATTATAGCAACCAAGATTCAAAGGGTAGTTATGTAATTTAAACTGGAGAAGTTTGATAATTCTGGCTGTTTCAGTAGTCTTTTCCTTTGCATAAAAATAGCACAATGGAACTGGCATTAGGACTGACTCTTTATGGCAGAAAAATAAAACATTTTGCAGCCAAAATTACACTTGGCTTATATATAATGGGTTGGGGTCATGCTAAAAAAATATGTTATTTTTATCAAATTGTACACTGTTTCAATTATCAAACTGTACACTATTTCAATTATCAAAGTAAGTTTAAGAGTCTTATATTTTAGTATTATAACTCCATAGAATAATGAAATAGAGAACAATCGTGATACATAGCTATACGTTGGGGATCATAACCCATACAAGACAATCAGGAATAAGCTCTCAAGGAACAGATGACTGCAATCTACCCCAAGGTCTCCATGAGGGTGCAGCTCCACAGGCTAAATACAGCTGCAAAGAAAGCACATCTCTTACATTTCACAAGATGGCAATGCTTTACAGCCAGGACAAAAACCTTTTGTGATCAAGACAAAAAGTAAATTTAATTTAAATGTTAATAAAATTACTATAATTATTTTCCATGTATTTAAAAGGATGGCCTTTGAAAGACTTCAAGGTACATCTACACACACACACACACACACACACACACACACACACACACACAAAAACACACAGAGAGAGAGAGAGAGAGAGAGAGAGAGAGAGAGAGGAGAGAGAGAGAGAGAGAGAGAGAAAGAGAGAGAGAGAGAGAGAGAGAGAGAGAGAGAGAGAGAGAGAGAGAGAGAGAGAGAGAGAGAGAGAGAGAGAGAGAGAGAGAGAGAGAGAGAGAGAGAGAGTGTTCCTAGATAATAATCAGGACAGTTCAGTGGTTTACCTGGTGGATTATCCCTAGACATACCATCAGCATATCCATACCCAAAGGGATTGTTAGAAACCCTTCTTTAGTTCCTGTCATAAAGGTGGAGGAAGAATCTTTTCAATAGCAGCAATTCCTTCTGGGGAATTTTTTAGTCAGAGTCACAAATGATACTTTCCTTGTCCTATTAGATTTTTTTCCCCAGGCCTTTTAAAAGCATTTAACTCTGAGCAAATCCATGCTTACATTTTGTTAGAGTTTTGCTATTCAAAAACCTCCCTAGGAGGTATAGATATAATCTGAAGCTGAACATTGTGGAACAGCTTCTGTAGCATCTAAATATAAAGTTTTAATAAATATACATTCTAGAAGTAGACTTAGTATTGCTATCCATTTGTACTGAAACATGTTTTATTAATTTCTGTTTTCAAAACTCCAATCCATTTTCAGTATAGTTTTCTATTCCTATCCTCAAATATTATGCCTTTTGAGCAATCAAATTTTTCAAGCTAGTAGTGATTTCTCTACCCCAAGACAGACAAACTTTGGGCAACTTAGGATCACTCTTTTTATTTGTCACAGGATCATAGCAGCCATGGATAACATGAGGAGGTGATGAAAGTTCTCTTCCTGATTTCTAAAACTTATCGGAGATTAATTCACCTATTATCTGCTGTTTTCAGGGGGGAAATCATGAAAAAGTGTGAGAAATGCAGTACTCTAGTTATTGTGGAGAAAGGAGACTTGGGAATCTCTTCAGATTATTCATCCCTCTTCTACTTGATAATTGAGATGGTTTTCAAGTACAATGACTGTACGTCTTTTATAAAGTGTTTTGATTTAGAAAGCTATACTTGAGATTTATTTTTTCACAAACTCACTTTTTATGTCCTTTATTTTGGTCATTTAACTTTTCCCACACAAATTGTATCACTAAATGCAACCTTTCACAGTCCTGTGAAAAATAGGGAAATAAATTTACATATACTGTTTGATTTTAGATATTTTTATTAGAATATGCAGTTTTTCTTGGGTTTTGCTCTTGAATTTTCCTTTGTAAGGCAAGGTTATAAACCATTTTTTTATCCTTATGAACTTTTTTCCGATTTGCCTTTTTTTTTCAGGTTTGTCCTTTATATTTCTTAAGAAAATATGGCTACTGTAATTTCAAGTCACTTTAAACATGGCCCAATAAGCAGAGCATTGCCCATTTCATTCAGTGGTTTCTGATAAAATAATTCTAAATATTTGAACATTTTCTTTAAACTTTTAAATTTTGAAAACAATGTCAATGAAAAGCACAAAAAGAAATATTCTGTGATACATAACAGATTTTTAAGACACATTTTGGAACAAAAAAACTCATCCAGATTCCCATGATTTATTGTTACATGACTTCTTTTTTAAAAGAACTATCCTAAATCTACTGCCAGTCAATATTACTATATAATACCAATAAAACATATTTACACAATAAATTGCTGCAGAGGAGAGCTGTTCATTTCAATAAAACTTGCATTAAAGAAATTTGAAAAACTTTGGATCCTGGATGTTCTGAATCAGAAATAGAACTGCAGCATATCAGGACTATAAATCTTCATGAACTTTCACTGAATACAGAGGGGTTAAACTCATGCTTTAATGACCTCAGAAGCATTAGAGTTTCTGAATTTGCAGAAGAGTTTGTGAATCTCATGGGGCCATTTATACCAGAACATCCTGGATTAACTTAGGAGAAAGAGAAAAATACACATAGCTTGCTTGTGGCACTCATTACTCCTTTGTGCCATCCTCTTTAAATGCAACAAGTTCCCCAAGTGTCAAACAATATTCCACTAGGGAGGATACCATTATAGTGTCATTAGAGAAAGAGCTTGTGAACACAATTCTCAGCAGGAAAAAACAACTGAGGTTACTGAATGAACAGGATCATCTTGAAGGCTGGCCAAGGGCTTAAATCTCAGATTTTCTCTTGAAAGTACTGATTTCGAGCATTTAACCTATTTCTGAGTGCCTGAGGTTAATTACTACTTTTATGAATATTCCATTTTTCCATCTGATAACAGTCAAAATAGGTTGCACAAGACATCAGCACAACACTTACAATCAAAATGAACCCAATAAAATAAAAACTTCAAGACTGACTCTGACAAGAATGCCAGATAAGAAATGATAAGGAAATGTTGCCAAAAAAGAGAGTGTGAAATGAACTGAAAGAAGCAAAGACGATGCCAAATCTATCTGGGAAGATGGACAGTGTGTCAAGAGAGAGTTCTGTTTCCTGCAGATCTTAATGATCTCAGGAAGTGAGAGAAGTAATGCAGAAGCAAACAGGCCTCCAGAATAATAAACAATTAAAGGATGTGTAGGCAGCTTTACTAATTTTGAGTGAGACCTCACATACATTGTACTATGTAGCCAAATATTAGAACATATCTTTGATTTGGGAGTTCAAAATTCATAATTTAAAATTTGAATCATGTCCAGAAATATACAAACAATCTGGACGGTAGCATGACATCATTTTTAAAGAAGCCCACAAAATATATGGGGATATGCATAGCTTAACTTCCTTATAATCTATTTAAACTTAATGTTCAGTTCAAAATTAGGCAAACTATGTCCTCTTGTGATTAACTAGTCAGTAAAATCCATGGTGAAGGAAGCTAGGAACTGCCATTCATTAATATTTGCTAACTTCTAATATAGCTCCATATTATTTATCATCATTGGGCAGGTTTCCAGAATTTTAGACAAAAATTGCTCAGAACTATTAGAGACGTGCCTGTCAGTCTTTTGTGTGTGGTATAGATGCATATCACTGAGTTACAGTGATACATCCCATCTGTGGTGATACTTCATGCAGTCAGTGGGCCTGGAAATGACCCATACATATCATTTATAAATAGAAATGGCTGTTATATAATTGTTGCAAATATGACTAAGATATTTCTTTAAGCTTGGAAATGAGAAACTAGCTAATTTTGAGAGTTTGCTCATTTCTTCCAGCCTTAAAATGGCTTCTTTTTATTTCAGGGGAATAAATTATCACTGAACAATGATATGTAAAAGAACATTTCATACCCATGCACAAGTATTTGCTATCATTATATATTCAGTCCTAAGTCTAATTAATCTGAAAAGGTTTCCCAATAAAAACCCAAGTCATGTTAATGATTCTTTGGGAACTTAGAAGCTAGTTTCACACATGTTCCTCAGGCATCATCATGTTTTTATGATTTTGGCTTAGAATGTTATTAAATTTAGACACTGAGATAATAAACCATTATTAATGATTCAACAAATTACATGAACTTAAGGTTTCCTTAGCAAGATATAGTTAAGTAACCATAAAGTGGTGAGATATGTGAAATCTAGTTTTCTGATTGGTGATCCATGGGTGCTATTTGGAAAACAACAAGTCTTTAATCCTTTATTATTTCAAGAACATTTTTGATATTTTTGTCCAATTGTATATTATATCAGTTCACAGCCTGAATAAAATCTAATCTGACTAGGAAACAAAATGTAACCAGACAAGCTTAATATTGTTTAACAGCTCCCTTCTATAAACTGCTGACCTGCAGATCTAATTGACTTCAACAGCCAGAATTCCTCACTGAGGATTTTAGAAGCAAAAGATCAAAAAACAGCAAGATGTAAAAAATTATTTGGCACTTGAGGGCATCAAATGTATATAAAACTTTATTAAGAATTAAGCTAGTCTTGTACAGGTAATAAATGAACCATATGTACACAGTTTCTAAAGTTATAGTAAGTAGTTGAAAAATATTAATTTGCAATATCATTCCAATAGTCATCGCATTTGTTTTCAAGTAGCAACCAGAAAATCACTAAACTGTCACTATAAGGCAATGATTTAACTGAAGAAATACTAATTAAGTTTTTTTGATATGATAACTTTAAAGCAATGTAAAGAAGACATGATGAGATGGCAAAATAATTAATTAAAATAATTTCAGGGCTCAAATTCAAGGCATGAAATATATCTTCATCATTTAAGGCATCATAAACATTAATCCCCATTAAGAAAATTAAAGCATCTCAGAAAGAGATGAGCAACTGAAATGTAGAAACTTTGTTGTGGTATTCAAGTTATAAGGAGAATATCATATATTTTTATACTCATGCATACAAATTACTTCTTTTAAAAAAACTTTGATATATGTAATAAGTTTACAAATTGGGAATAAAACGTAAAACATTTGAAAATAATGCAAATTTGCAAAAGTGGATTTTGCCAACAATTAGCTGCTGTTAACTGCCAAGCAAATGTGTATTCCTTTGAGGTTCTGGCTTCCAGAACCTTGCTAAAACATCCATGTGGCTTTCTGTTATTCCACATAGCATTTTTCATGCATATTTCTCTATGGATACACAATAGAAAGAGTAAATTATATCACTGATTTCCTTGGGACTAGTAGATGTCTCCACCTCTAAAAGAAAAGCAGTCTAATTAAGGATTTCATGACTAGATTAATAAGTATGGTAGCCACTAATTACAATAGCTGCAACATATTACATTAATTAATACTAGTCAGAACTAAATTTTTGGTTGGTAAGGCACCCTAGATATCACCTTAGGGAATAGGAAAACCCTTCCTCTCTGAACTACTCTGTAGCATAACAAACTTGCTAATGAGAAGAACAGCACAGAGAAGGGAATTCTTCCATGAGGAATGAGAGTATCAGCATACTTAATGATGCCACAAACTCCAAATGCAAAATGACCCATTAAGCTGAGGTCTCTGGCTTCTATAAACAGCAGACTTCCAAAACTAATTCCCTTTCTTAGAGCAAAGATACAGAGAAGTAGAATCTAATCTTATTTAGCCAAGTATAAATTGAGACAACTTTAACTGCTAAAAGTATACATTGCAGAGTTCTATCTGATATCTGATATGCTCTTACTGGGAGTACTATGGGGTTTTATACTACAGGTAGTCCTCAACCTATGACCACAATTGAACCCAAAATTTCTGTTGCTAAGTGAGACTATTGTTAAAGGAGTTTTGCCCAGTTTTATAACCTTTCTTGCCACCATTGTTAATCACTATAGTTGTTAACTTGGTAACATAGTTGGTAAATGAATCTGGTTTCCCCATTGACTTTGTTTGCCAGAAGGTTGCATAAGATGATCACATGATCCCAGGATACTGCAATTGTCATAAATATGATTCAGTTGCCAAGTGCCTGAATTATGATCAGGTGATCATGAGGGTGCTGCAACAGTCGTGTGAACAACAATCATAGGTCACTTTTTTCATGAGATTGTAACTTTGAACAGTCACTAAACAAATTGGCATAAGTCAAGGACTACCTGTAAGTGAAAATTGTGAGTAACACACATTTAATGCTGTAAAATGGGGGGAGGGGGATGTTAATCTTTCAGATGGATAATACTCATAGTTAAACTTTCAGAAGAACCACAGAGGTTTTCCTGGAAACAAATCAAAATAGTAATTAATTATTACTGATTCAATGATACTGTCTGATTGTTTTTCATTACTAGAAGTAGTTTTATTTTTACAGTTGTTCTGCCTTAACAAGTACTTTTATTTATTTTGAATCTAAGGAACGTGATGAAAAGTACAGAATACTGATTATGAAAAATATCTAAACAGTAGGAGAAATTGAAATCTTGACTGCCACTTGACTGTTTACTCAGAAATAGAAAATAGCTTACTTTAAATTTTACATCTTTGAATTTCATTATCTAAGTTTGCAAACTGAAATAATACCAACCCTGCCTACATGTCTGTCTCTTTTGTAAGAAAGTTCTACAAGTGTTCTAAAACTGAAATAAAAAATGCATGTCAAGTATATATTAATTAAATCAAAGGTTATAAAAACAAAAGATTGTTTTCTATTACTGGACTATGATAGAGATAATTTGTATCTAGGTTGCCCAAAAAGAATGCTTCACAAGCACACTAGCCTCATGATATACATTTCCAACCCTATACAAGAAAGAGCAAAAAAAAAAAAAAAACAAGCAAAACCACAACTGTCACACCCATATTGTCATTAAAGTTTGTGTTGCATCGAATTGGTCAGGTGAAAACTTGACTTTCAAACAGACCATAGTGAATAAAAGTTTAGGGACTCCAAATGTACAAGTCTCTTTTCACTATAATGCAAATCCATTTACAATCATATCCTCCTTACAAGTAATATCAGCTAACACTGTCTAAAGTTATCATTCTATCCCTGTTCCTTTCATTGCCCTCCACATCACAAGCCCAACACCCTGGCATTCAATATGGAGACCAAGTGGTCTCCCACTCTTGCCTACAAACCTGCCAGTTTATCTGAGGTGGCTTTCATTTGTCTAATCACAGAGAGGATAATGACATGTTAATTTCTGCTACCACTTCTGATTTATCAAATAGCTCAATGACATTCTAGGGCAGAAGTGGAAAAAATTGTTTTGGACAGCACCACCCTAAAGAAACAACTTATAGGGATCAATGGCAAAATGTTCTCTGTCAGGAATGGGAACTTAATGGCAATGTTATTTATACTTTATGGAAAGCCATAGCCCTCAAAATGATGCCGAAAATCTGATGGAAGACCACAGAACATTCTGATATAGCCTAAAAAGTATGGTGAGAAACACCTTGTAGAAAGGGGATGTGGGCAGTGAATTCATAATGTCACTGGAATTTGCACAAGAAAATTTCAGTCCAGTTTTGAGAATAATTCAAAATAGTACAAGAGGCTTAAGGCATCCATTTTTTGATCTTAAAAATTCCAAATCTGCTAAACTTCTCTATTAAGAAAAATAAGAGGATAATGCCAGTTTATACCTTAAGATAAGCCATAACCCACAATACTATGACAAAAACTTAAGCTGCTCAAGACATGCTGTTAGGCTCATAGGACTTCCCAATACACAACATGTGGATTATGGTTGCCCATCCCTATCATAGAGAAATAACTAGATAATGTTAGCCCCTAAAAAGAGGATGAACAAGATCTACATGCAGAGTCAGACTGCATTAAGCAAACCACAACAAGTGCTCAAAAGTATTGTTGTTTTGTCTTCAGGTATTTGCTATATTAAAGACAAAAATAGCAGAAATAATTTTTTATACAAGCCTTTTAAAGAAAATTTGATTACCTGCCAATGTGTTACATTGTAGACCCTACATTGATTGGACAGCTATTCATAGAGGATATCCCTAAAAAGCACTGTTTTTTTTAATAACTCTTCAAAAGAAGACCATCCTCTGAATGGTTATGAGCCAGATTTGAGTGGCCTTTTCAGCAGCATGAGCTATATCATTAACCTGCTGGCTTTTCAGGAAGAAGAGCAATATGAAAATAAAATTAACCATCACTATCATGCATGTTTCCATAAACAAAAAATCTGCCCCAAAATTTATCTGAAAAGATGATAATCAGTGAAAGTTATAATTCTATAGTTATGTTTCAAAAGGTTTAATATTGGGGAAATTTATTGCATCCTAGAAATCTCATGTCAAAGAATAAAAGCAGGACAAATTTTATTTTAAAATTAATAATTATAAGGCAATGTATTAATAGCTATATCAGTTAAAAGATGCATGCATACAAAGGACATCTGTGTTAGAAAACACAGTGAATGTGTGCTGCTACTTTTTATTCCATATTTTTCTTAAAACTGTTAAAACACAACAGATGAGAATATTGTTCTTCTAAAACCAAGAAGAATTCACGCATCATGCTAAGCCACAATATGGTTTGCTTGGTTTTGGCTTAGTATGTTGTATAAATCCATGCAATGGTGGCTTCTTTAACAATCATAATTAAATAGCCAGCAGTCTTCATGCCCCAAGTCAGTATCAAAATAGAGAGCTTCAATGAAAGGAAACTCCTCTGACAATCCTTTTAACACAGGATTTTTTTCTCTGCAACATGGATATCCCAAGTGGAGGAGGGAAGGCAAGACGGGGAACAAGTGATGAAATGTTTGCTGTGACATGACATAAAAATGCAACTTACAAGTTGTCATTGACTTATGACCAGTTGCTTAGTGACCATTTGAAATTGTAACAAACCTTTCCCCCAGTTCCAAATTTCCAACTGTCCCCATGGGATCATGTGGCTATATTTTGAGTGCTTGGCAACTGGCCTGCATTTTTTATTTTTTTGCAGGGTCCTAAGGTCACATGACAATTTATGACAATTTTGCCGAAAATGGGAATTTACTTCCAGTTTTTGCAAAATGTTCCACAGTGAATAATGGGTTCCTTTTAACAACTGCAACATTCCTTAAACAATTGCAGTGTTCATTTAATGACCACCACAAAAAAGGTCATAAAATGGGTCTGGTCAGATGACTCATTTTACAACCATCACAACTTATTACCATAATGGATAAGCTTCATTAAAGTCCTATGTCAAGAACCATCTTATAGACTTGCATCGTGATATTAACAACCGCGAGTCATCATTCTGATATAATTTAATTGCTGCCTATGCTGTCTAAAACAGAGTATTCAGTCTTACACTACAGACATATATTTCCATAAAAAATATCCTCAAGGGAAGTAGATAGCACATACAGTGAGCATTTCATCTTACCTTCCTATAGGTCCTAAGTCTCCCGAATCTTGACTTCCAGCTTCACTGGGGGTGCTCACTGATTTCGGAGAGGGAGACATAGGGGTTGGGACTAAATAATGAAAATAACAGGTATCCCATGTTAAAACATGCAATGATTGCATTGATGTAGAGCACCGTCAAGAAAATTATAAACCGGGATCCAAATTAAAAAATGATTGCACGTGCAGGAAGATTTTAAATGGTGAAAACAGGAGGACAAAGGAAAGAAATTAGTCAGTTCTAAATAAATTTTAGGGAGGTTTAAACTGGCCCATGTACTGCGTTAATATTAGCACCCAATTTTTTATATTAAAAAAATTAAAAGTCAAGGTTGACTCCAAGTAGAACTGATTTTTCAACATGGCCAGGCAGTTGGAATTTTTTTTAATAATTTTGTTTTACCAAAGTTAGGGCTTAAATGTTTTTGTTGGTACTTAAAAATGAAATTATAATGGACAACTCTGAGTAAAAAATTTTAAAAAAGCCTTGCAATTTTGAAATCTTGAAAACAAGAATAAGTATAATTAAGAAAGCAAAAATATTTTGGACATTTATTTGAATATTTGCAAAACAGAATGACTTCTTGGGTTTTTATGATCACTAATATTTATTAGTGTAACAGTCCATAATTTTCTGCTCAAATTGGTTGTTTACGGTAAATAATTCCAGCAGATGTGAATTCATAGTGAAGTTTTTTTTCTTTTTCTTTTAAGCCTCCTTGAACATCTTTCGCATTTTTCTGCCAGCATAATAAAAATATTACTCTTTATGCTTTACAAAAATCTCAGATTTCCTGGGAAAAAACTAAGGGGATTCCAGAGGGACTACTAGAGCTTTGTGATGTTATAATTCCCATTTCTGGCTTGTGAAGTTAGTGTGGACAAGTAGTCACCCCCTCCCCACATCTCCTCCCCACACCTCCAAGTCAGCCCAGTCCCCACACCTCCAAGTCAGCCCAGCAGATGTTCTAAAACGCAATCAGTATTTATTAAAGTTCTCTTGCTTGAATCTGTATCTAACCAATTTCTTTTAAATTATATATATTTGGTAGTTTGCTTGGCAAGAATACACAAGTAGTTTTCTTCCAGGATGGTGTGATGTTGGCTTTGTTTCTTGATTCTCAATCTATTTTAAGCTTTTGAATTTGCTGATGATCTCCCATTTGGAATCAACCAGATTCATAACTATTTCATAACTGCCAAGGTCAGTTAGATGCTGCCACCTGCTGTGGATGATCAAACATGAATATAAATCAGTATTTGAATAGAATTATAGACTCAACTATTTTTAAGAACTTGAATTAGAATTCCAAAACTAATCTAACTGGGAAGGAAGCAACTGACCAGGTTTTCCCTGGTGTACAATATTAAGCATCTTGCTCATAGGATTGTTTTCCATGATTTAGTTCAATAAATCTCTAGGCTGGAAGGTAGGGAACTTTTTTATATCAATATGTAAATTAAAGATGAACTACCATTTTTTTTTAAGTGAAAACTCTCAACCACATTTAATTTGGCAGTGAAGGATTAAGATCAAGACAAAACAGGCCAATTAGAGCTAATCTTCACACAGTTACAGTCAAAAATATAACTTTTGACAATGGCTATTTCAACTTTGTGTTTAAATGTATACAGGTAGTCCTTGACTTACAGCCATTTGTTTAGCAACCATTCAAAGTTATGACAACCCCTTTAAAAAGAAGGTACTTACAGCCCCATTTTGAAGTTCCAATGGTTGTCCTCCAGTCACATGACTGTATTTTGGATGCTTGGCAACCAGATCACATTTACAGCTGTTTGCAGCACCTAGCAGTCACATGACTCAAATTTATGACATTTTTTGCTGGAAACCAGTGTTTACTTTTGGCAAAAAAAACGCGCCCATTATTTAAAATGGGTTTGCTCAATGATTGCCATGTTCACTTAATGAACACAGCAAAACAAGGTCGTAAAATCATATAGTCATATAGTAATCCACTTAACGACCAGCATGATTTACAATCTTAATTCCAGGCTCAATTATAGTTATAAGCTGAGGACTATCTGTATTTCCTCTGATTTAGCTCATTTTGCTAAACCATTCACATATGCTGGCAGAGACACCACTGAAGCCGCCTGGCCACAGTTTGAATTCCAAAATCTTACACATATTCCCACCATGAGTTGTTATCAGAATAAGCTGGGGGAAATATACCAAAGGCATTGGCTTGTAATGAAAACAGATTGTGAAGGGATAATGAAAATAGGTCATTATCCACCAATTCTGCTTCTTGGTGCTAGCTATTAGCCATGCTAGTAGAAGATGAGTTCTGATTTGCAAAAATAACATCAAGGAAGTGATGGCTTTAAAACAGTATTTCTCAAGCTTGGCAACTTTAAGGTGTGGGGACTTCAGAGTGCCCCACATAGCATGGCGTATTTTGAGAGCTGAAGTCCATATATCTTAAAGTTGCAGCATTTGAGATACACTGCTTTAAAGCCTGTGGAAGGATCAAGCTATTTAACTATATTATCCAAGACTTTTTTAGATTGTGCCCAGTAATTTCCAAGGGGCAGCATCATAACACAACCCTATTCATTTCTGTTTGTGATGTTGCAGGCACACACAAAAATGGCACAGCTTGTGGCACGCTGCTACAGCACTGTTTCTATCTTCCTAAAGAACAGTCAAAAATGAAGAGGGGGAAATACTGAACAAAAATCCAAGTGAACCAGCTAATAAAGTTGTTTTTATTTTATTATTTATGTATGTACATTTTTATTATTGGGTGCAATAAGTAAATCTATCTTGAAAGTGGCAACTATTATAAATAACTCAAAACCTAGACCAAGAAGGATGGAACACAAGCTATTAATGGTGTAGCTGTGGCATATGAATGATAACTATGCTGGCATACAAAACTGACATTCAGCAAAGAAGGGAATGAGAATTGCTATCAACTAGCCATACAATCGTGTATTACATGATGTATAATTCACATATATCTCAACACAGACACATCAAGGCAATAAAAGCAAAGCATGCACTGATAATGCATGAATGTTATAGAAACTGAAAAATATTAATGGATCTACTAGAGTACCTAGAGGAGGTTCTGGGGAAATACCAATGCTTTGCAGTAAAGCTTCAGTTTCTCTTCTCTTGCGATCCAAATCAGAATCTTCCGGAGGTGGTTCCTTCTTCTGCTGAGAATCCGCCTGAATTAACAATAATGAAGAATTATGCAGAGAATTCAAATAAGTAGAATGATTCACAGACATGCGGCAGCTTCTCTCCCAGGACAGGTAGCAGGTTAAGTGGTGGGGCTTTCAACAAAACTGCAGAGTAAGCAAAAAAGATGCTCATCCTAATTTCTACCTCAGTAACAATATATTGTTTTTAAAGGAAAAACAAGGCACTTTAATTGCATGTGTGCAATTAATGCACTGCAAAGAGAACAACAACCATTTCTAAACTAATATCTTTTAATTTCCCATAAAACATGTTTTGTATATGAGTACCTTCAGTTTCTTTAAACTCTCAGAAGTAAATTTGGCCCCTTTTCCCCAATTTTTAATTGGCCTCTGAAAAAGTAAAAATATGGTGGACAATCTTGGCTAGTTTGCTCTGCCAACAAGTCTTTTTATTGCTGTTTTAACATAATCACACAATTCCAAAGCCAACAGAATACCAAATCAGATACCAAATCAGTCTAGATTTTATATGAATTTTAAGATGGTAATTTTAATCTTTTGCACTGCTATTGCTGTTGTGTAGCTAGAAAAAAATGAGATTAGGATTTTCCTAAGTAAGAAATATCTGTTGCATGTCAGAAACCGTCCAACTGTGTGTTGGCGCTCTAGCCAAATCTAGATCAGTTCCGCATGCAACACATGGAGCAGAAGTAGTTTTGGATGTTTCTCCACCCAGACTTTAACGGCACAGCAAGTGGGCAGGTAGTATAGTATCTTCTAGATCATCCAATCATCGCTGTGCCTATAATGCATTAATTAAGTCAAGCTTTGTATCACTTGCAACAATCATGTTGGGTGAGGCTAGAAGGTTCTTTAAATGATGAAACAGTCATTGCCTTATCATACAAACATCATGTGTGATGTCGGTGTGAATGTATGAAAGAGACAACCACGTACATGGATGTGTAATCTTGGATTTTTATCTGCTGGTAAAATGCTTACATACTCAGAGGCATCCTGATTTAACGTCCCACCTAAGACTCTTATAAAATTCACACTATAATAAAACATCCACCATTTCAGGATCAGTACCATTACAGATACAAAGTCTATGAGAGATAAGCATTTTTTGAAATCTACCACATAGCTTAGCTGATAATAATACATTTAATCGGGCTTTTGAAAAGGCTAGTCTGCATTTTCTAGAACATAAGTTATTCAAATATTTAGGGAATTGTAAAATACGTATATAATTAATTCTATTATGATATCCAAATGATAACAGGTATTTTATACTGCAGCTATTGTTGACAAAAGGAGAAATACCAACATTTAATGCTTTCCCGAGTTTGTCTGAAAATGGATTTCACTGTCAGTTCTCATCTCTATTTTGCACTGTGACTGAATTAAAAAGAGAGGAGCATAAATTCCTTAATTAAAAATTCCCATGTGCATTCTCAAGGTTATACCAAATAATATATCAAATTAAAAGAACAAGCCAGTATCCTAAAGTCAGAAGGCCAACAATGCAACAGTAATTATCATTTATTTTGCTGAAGAACAGTAAATGCAAATTTGCTACCTTAGCAACCAAACTAGCCAGCAATAAAATGAGAGAGGGAGACACAGACTGCAACTGAATTTTTAAATATGCTTTAGATAAATAGACAGACAGACAGACAGACGATGGATGGACGGACAGACAGACAGACAGATAAATTATGTTTTCACAAATAAACAATTCAATTTCAAGCCACAACTATTTTGAAATCTATCAACAGCATTTTGCATTTATACACCAATTACAAACAATTTCCCTGTTTAATCAGGCCCCAAAAAGCAAGATAAAGAAGCTAGACACTTCTGGATTATAGGTCTGCAAATTGTGATTCAAAGTATTAAGTAATGAAAGAAAAACCAATAAGTCCTCAACCAAATTAAAACTGGCCATTGTTAGGCTTCATACTAGGCATGGTGATATATCTAAACTCTTAACCTTACTTAAAGGAGAAGTTCACAGAAAGCCACAACTAAGCTCACTTGTTTCAGACAGGTAAGATAGAAGCCAAATATATACAGAAGTCCATTTTATTTCAGATCACCAATATCATGCCCTATAAGGGCTAAGCCTTTTTGTCTCACCTTTTCAAGCAAACAGAAATGTAGTTATATTCTTCCCATCTTGACAATGGGAACATTTAACATTTGCATAATTTTGTCTAGCTTAAATCCTGTTTTGCCAGCTTCAACCCCTTACACTGGCTCTCTCGTGGCAATTCTCAGCAAGCAGAAATCTACATATTTTGGGGATGGATACAAGTTATGAACTAAAAAGGAAATAAATATGCTTATTAAAGTTCAGAGAATTACAAGACGAGGAACACAAAATATAAGATGGATAGAGAGCATCAAAGATTGACATTGTACCGGATTGTATTTCTTTTCTATTTGTTCTGTTATGAAAAAATATAAATTCAAAAGAGGCATAAATAAAAAGTAGGAACAATACCTTAACAGACATCACACACACCTCTTTCTTTTTCCTTTCTTCTTCTTTCCGTTTCTTTTCCTCTCTTATTTGAGCCAATCTCTGTTTTTTACGTTCCAGTTCTGCTTTTAAGTCACTCTTGTCTGACATGATGATTACTGGTTAGGAAGTAAAAAGAGAAGATATCAGTGTTGGGAACCAAGAAAAAAATAATATTTTTTAACCTCCATTTACCTCCAATCATATATTGATTGGCATCTAGAATGGGAAAGGAGGAAAGAGTTTTGATGCAATTGAAAGAATTCCTTGATAATAGCCTGATTATATTGGGAAAAGGTAAGCAAATATACAATGGAGTAAATACATTATCAAAACACTTGATTTTAAAGGACAATTTGGTATTTTTTTCTGCAGCTCATATTTAAATACTGCTCAGCCCTTATAAAACTAAAAACAATTTGCTTTCACAGCTATGATAGGGGTGTGCAACTTTTCCTAGGTCGAGGAATACTACCGGTATGGCTTGGCCAGTGATTTACAAAAGGATTGCAAGAACGTCCTCTAGGAACCTAGGAGATTGAATTGCAGTCTTTGGTGTCCCCAAAACTGCTCAGTCCTATCTTTACAAATACAATTTACTTACCTTCTATTTAATCCAGGTTCTGAAATTGGTCAATATTGGCTCCCAATGGTTAAAGGACTGTCCATTGTTGTTGTTGTTATTATTATTCATAGTACTATTAATTAATTAATTCATTAAATTATTTTCACATAATAAATGGTAGGAAATAAAAAATTTGAAACATCATAAAAGGGGCAGTGATTATAGCATCCGCTGTTGCTTTTCAATGAATCATTTGCACAACTTCTAAACTTAGAACTGCAAAATTTACAGACAAGTATAATTTGAAGAACAACCAACCTCCAATTTGCATATTAATCTCAGAAGAACAATTTAAATTGGCCTGAGTATAAATGTGAGTACAACTTTCATCAACCATCTTTTTATGAACTAATTGAAGCTAGCTTCTGAAATATAATCCTTCTCAATACACATTACTTTCTCTTGATTGATTGGTAAATTGACTGATTATTTGCCAATGACTCACTGTCGACTCAGAGTGACTATATTTTCTCCACACTCCTCCAGTCACATATGGTTTAACTGTATCTATATAGACAAGCAGCATTACTTTAGCTACAAAGAATTGTGTTTCTGACTAACTTCTTTTTTCCCTTCAACCTGTAACTTAATTCCCACTCGGATTATGTCCTGAGTTTAAAAAACAATCCAATTAGCCTTAGTTGTGATTTCTATAATGTCACAATCACTCTTAATGGAGGGGAAAAAACAAGATTAAGGACAGGGAAAGGCTAAAGAGAAATAATAGTTTCAGGATTATAACACGTAACAGCATTATTATTGATTTATGTTCAGCACAGCTGAGCAAAGATTCCATCAGAGGCATGCAAAGCCCAAGGAAACCATCAGTTATGCTTACTTTTACACTCTGCAGCATTGTTCAAATACATCAAAAGAGCTTTGAAGCAATCAGTGCAGATGCTGCCAAAGGCTATTATCTAACAAGTCCAAGAGGAATTTAGTAAAGAATTCTAATTTCTAGAATTTGGGGAGTTTGGTCAAACAGATCCAAAAAGTACAGTAATAATGGAGGATCTTTTTTTCCCTCTTATGACCATGGGTACTTTTACACTAGCTTTTACTGTGCAATTGTCATGCCTTATTCACGGGACCCAAAGCACCCAAAAGTAGGATAAAAATCAGTAGGTAGAAGCTTTACAGTGAAAGAACCAAATCTAAAATGAGGAATTTCCTGACTGTAAGAGCTGTTAAGCAATGGAGCAGCCTGCCTACGGAAGTGGTGGTTGCTCCATCACTGAAAGTTTTCAAGAATTAGATAACTATTTGTACAGAAAATCTGAGGATTCCTGTATTGGGCAGGGGGTTGGACTAAAAGATCAGCAAGATCCCCTCTATGAAACTATGATTTTATTGGCTGCCCAGACAATGCTATATAAGTAGTCAACTTACAACAGTTCCTTTAGTTCGAAGTTACAACGGCACTGAGAAAAGTGACTTATGACTGTTTTCCACATTTACTAGTATTGAAGCATCCCCATGGTCACATGATCAAAATTCAGATGCTTGGCAACTGGTTCATATTTACAATGGTTGCAGTGTCCTGCACTCATCTTTTGTGACCTTCTGACAAGCAAAGTCAATGGAGAATCTAGATTCACTTAACAACCTTGTTACTAATTTAACTGCAGTAATTCACTTAACAACTGTGCCCAAAAATGTCATAAAATGGGCAAAACTCACAAATATCTCACTTAATAGCAGACTTATGTGGTCAAAAGTCAAGGACTACTTGTATGCCACTTATAACTTATACGGTTCGGGCCGTCACGTGCGCTCCGCGCATGTGCGGATCGGGCCGTTGCGGTCTGCCATTTTTTTTGTTTGTTTTGTTTGTTTTTTCTGTCGCACGCGTGCTGCGCATGCGCGGGTCGGGGTTACGCCGTGCATAGGCGGCGCAAGTGGGGTCTCAACCTGAAAAAGGTTGAGAACCACTGGTTTAGTATAATGAAGAGAAGGACTAGGGGGGGACATGATAGCAGTGTTCCAATATCTCAGGGGTTGCCACAAAGAAGAGGGAATCAAACTATTCTCCAAAGCACCTGAGGGCAGAACAACCAGCAATGGATGGAAACTAACCAAAGAGAGAAGCAAGTAGAACTAAGAAGAAATTTCCTGACAGGACAATTAATCAGTGGAACAACCTGCCTCCAGAAGTTGTGAATGCTCCAACACTAGAAGTTTTTAAAAAGAGATTGGACAACTATTTGTCTGAAATGATATAGGGTTTCCTGCCTGAGCAGGGGGTTTGGACTAGATGACCTCCAAGGTCCCTTCCAACTCTTTTATTTTATTGTATTACTAGCTGTACCCAGCCACACGTTGCTGTGGCTCAGTCTGGTTAAATGGAAAAGAAAGAAAAGAGAAAGTGCACATTTGTAATATGTTTAATTTCACAATGCTTGTGGGTATACAATATTTTTTGTTGTTCCATTGTCTGTGCAGATATAGAGATTGTCTGAAATCGTAGCGTGTGTTGCTTTTATGTCCAACAAATGGCACTGTTTTTCAAAAAAGCATGTTTTTACCTGTCACAGGTGTGACATCTATATAATATAGGTATATAAAAACACGCACATATTCGAATGCAACATTGTGTCAAAATTTCAAAGCAATCGGTGAAGAACTTTAGGAGATTTAAGATTTTGAACAACGAACATTTACATTTTTATTTATATAGATTGTATATAATTAACTTTCCACAAACATCATTCTGGCTAATGGGGCACGGATGGGACCATTTTGACTATCTATGTAACACTCTCTTACTTAAGTAACTAAGCTATAAAGAATAACAACCAAAAATCAAACCTCAATACTAGATTATTGCAATCCTTTTTTACTCCTGTTGGATTTTTCTGATCCAACAGTTAGCTTTTTCATGTAGATACCCAAAAGAAAATGCCAAAAATTAGCTGGCCTGGAATGCACATTTAAAGCACTTAAACAAACTTCCTATGCACAATTATCCAGACACTGCATTTTTTCCCCTCATTAGTAAAGTCATCTGCTTTTTTCCATATATAAAAAGGGGAAGAGAATAACTGAAGTATTCTCCCCCAAGCAAAATGACACTACACTTTTAAAAAGATTAGGGATATCAGCCAATTAAAAGAACATATAATTTTATAATATGTTATAATGTTTCTAAAATTTTAGATAATGTAGTATTAAAATTTCAATCCTTTCAAAGTTTATTTTCTTTCCCGAAGAATATTTAGTGAACTGCACTTAGCATCCTTTCATTGACAGACTTTGTTATAGAGATAGAAAGATGGGATGGCAATCTTTTTGCAACTTGGGGGATATGTAACTGATTTTATATTTCTTTAAAATCCCCTCCCCATCTGTTATTTATAGATAACTTGGCAAATCTAATTGATCTTTGTGGTGATGGCCTACATGTATTATTTTATGCCGTCCCAACGTAGCAGAATTAAATAGGCTGCCTCATCACTAAAAGTGTGTCTTATTAATGAAGGCATAGAGAAAGATCCTGCTAAGGTTAACGTTAAGAGGAAAAGGTCTCTCTTTTTTTGTAGACATTTCTAAAACTCTATTTTTTATTGAACATGGGCTAGAGACTCTGAAGGTTAGAATCCTAGATCTTCTGGAAAGTGCTAGATCCAGGAGGCTGATTTATGCAATGTAGAAAAAAATGGGCAGACATAGTATATTCAACTGGGAGGTAGCTTGAGATATTGTTTAGTAGGCTTTGACACCCTAATATTTTCACAGAAGAATCAAGTTGGCAACATTTTAAAAATGTATCTGGTTACTTTTTTGAAGAATCGTTAAGTTTTTAATATTGGAAGGGATCCTAAAAATCACCTAGAACAACTTCTGTCTTGTTGCAGGCAGCTTGCAAGTACAACATCTCTAATAGATAGTTGTCTGCTTTAATACTTTGAGAATGAAAAACAAATTTGTCTCTATGGCATCAGCTTTACTTTCAGAGTTTTTAATCCTTGTTCCAATATTTAGCTGAAATCTAGCTGACCAGTCCCAACCATTATTTCTAGCCTTATTTCATGCAGCAACAGAAAATGATCTGCTGAATTCTCCACAATGACCAGTCTTCCCTTAAACTGCATCACAAAATATTAAAAAAAAACATAAGGAATCAGGGAACCTCACTAGATGACATTCCAAAGTACCAAAGGTATTTAAAATCCCCACCATTTGCTCTAAATTTAAAAAGGTGCCATAATGAACAAGTGAAATAATTATGAAGCTTAAATTCACATAACATGCATTATTCAATATTTTAAGAGATATTTCATAGGAAATCTATTAACATATTTTATTTAGTCTCCTTAGCTCGTATATCAATTAATACAAATGTGTACCCTTACTTAGAAGTATACTGAAGTAAATATGAATTTCTTGTTCTACTTTATACAGCAAAAAGCTATGAAAGCTGCTGAATGTTTTGTTATTTTAATAGTGAATTACATCTTAATTAATATATTCTCAGTTGATATTCTACCAATGGGTTGATACTTAAATTCCCATAATCCTACTAAGGGACCTTTGACTATGCTCAGTGGAACTATGACAGATGAGGACTAGGACAATCAATAGCAGAAGGTCCCTTTTAATCCATTTGGAGTTAAACCTATTATAAAAACCACACCAATTTATTACAAATTATCTTCTATGCACAAAAGGGAATAGTTGGGATCCTATATCTGCAAGAAGCAAAGCTTATATAGGTCAAGACCTTAGGAACATCTTGCCTCTGGAGATGTGCCTAGCACCTTCCTCTTTGATCTTCTATAAGATAGAAAAGACACCATTTTAAAAAAATGAAAGGTAATTGGAGGCCGGTTGCTATGGAATATTTGGGTGACAGGGAGGCCATATTTATTTCTTGTTTGTTGTTAAACTACCAGGTGTTGTCAATGCTAGGCAATCCAGAAACACTTGCAAAAATAAATATGCAAATAAAGATTAGAATCCCAAAAAATATAATTGGCATCTTTTGATTACTCAATAGGTTAGCCTTTTCCATATTTGGCTTAATCTCTTTCCTATCAGATTAAACCAAATCATCCTCTAAATTAAAAAACGATGTTTCTCAATCTTAGCAACTTTAAAATGTGCATACTTCAACTCCTGACCAGGGAATTATGGGAGTTGAAGTCCGCACATCTTAATACTGCAAGATTGGAAAGAACTGCTCTAAAGAGTAGTATTTTATTTCCTTCTACTACCAAGTACCTATTGTGAATGAATGAGCCTCCTCTTTAGGAAGCTGAAATGGAAACTGGTTTAAAGCATTATCAAATCTGACAAACCATCATGTCCACAATTTCGGAGCTCCTGCACCAGCTTCAGATACTAGCCTAGAGAATGTCCGTATCATTCTCTCCGGGAAGACACTTCCACTTCAGAGAAAGACTTTTAATGCCAATGTATTTCATATTTTGCAACCAGTTCCAATTCTCCTCCTCCGGGGAGGGGAAGAGAGCGCGCGTAATAAATACATTCAAAAAATTCACAAGCCATCATCTCCTTGCCAGCTGAAGCTCTTAAAACCATCTTGGAGTCCAGACTTACAGTCAAGAACCGCATTTAGATTAACTGCGGAATATACCTTCCCTCTCGGTCGCTATCTAGGCAGATCCACCCCGAAAAACGATTCAGCCGCAGCATCTTTCTCCGGGCTTGTAGGGCAGAGAAAAGGGAGGGGTAAGGAAGGAAGGAAGAGCAGGACATCACCCACAGGAGAGCCAAATTCAACCCGGTGGCAGGGCTGGCATTACCTTGCGCAAGGATTTATCCTAGGCTGTCTTGCTGCTTTAGGCAGCTTCTAGAGAGCGAGCAGGGGGAGACTGCGGGCTACGTGGTACCAGTTGTTACCGCTGGGAAGATGCTCGGTTGGCTTCTCTTTGCCACCGATAGCAGAAATTCTGGTAGCTGCTGCTGCTGCTGCTGCGACGACCGCCTCTTCTAGAAATGTGCTGTCTCACGCCGGCCAGACTCCGCCCCGCCACGGCTGCTTCCCTCCCACCTCGGTTGAGGCTCAGACGACACTGCCCTCCTCCCAGGACCTTAACGATTCTAGGTCAGAGAAGGCTACACTAATGCATTCTGCAGCTATCCATAGGGAAAGGGGCCGCCAGCCTTGGTCTATGGGTAACTGTTTATCAGTTGTGAGAGGGGGGGGGAAACAGGTCAGCAACTATAGATTTAAAGGAATCTACTATTCTATATTTTACATGAAGGATATGATTCTGAATGTACGTACCTAATACTATCCTTAACCATAGATTTGATTCAGCCAGTTCGCACCACTTCAGCAGAACTGGTAGCTAATTTTTTGTTGCCCAGGCCCAAAATGGACTTCCAGAAGCAGCATCCACACAGAGAACTGGTTGTTCACATATTTGAATCCCACCACTGGATTTGACTGAATAAGAGGATGCCTAGATAGAGTGATGAAGACAACTTTATTATGTAACCAAGATTCAGATTTTATCCTACAAAAAGCCTCCTAAACCTGAATCATTATATTTGAGTATACCTTAGGTCAGTGAAAATGCTAAATGTTTTAGTATTTAGTATTGCAAGAACAGCTGATGATTATGAAATCAAAATCAGTTGGACCCAGTTGCATTTTTTTTCTTTTGATATCACTGACTGCAATTACAATTGCCCATCCTTTTCTCCATCTTCCCAGATTCATGCACTGAATTCTCTAGAAATTTCTGCACACCCTGGTATGAATGTATATATCTTTGAATCTTCTGAACAGCACTCTTCCAAATCAATAAGTCAGTTCTAACAGTTTTTAGCTGAAAAAAAATAGCATTTTAACTCAAACATAGTGTTATGTTTCAATAAATACATAGTAATAAAGCTCAGTCTACTTCCAAATATCAAGCTTAGCATAATCTTTTTTTCATTCATGAATGGAATTCAATGTTTTGAAAGCTGATATCTTTGCCTTTATGATCTGGATGAATTAATTTGAATTATATACATCGTTTTAAGGTCCATACATACGAGAATGCATTTGAACAACTTACATTTGAGAAATTAATTAACTGAAATGCATAGAATCAGAATGTGTGTGTGTGTGTGTGTATAAAGATAGCACTGTAGCACTGATCACAGCAGCACAAGAACAGGCACTAAGGACCAGATTCATGGAAGAAGGGGTCCACCACACTAGGCAGGACCCAAGGTGCAGACTATGCAGAGAGAGACAGTCCAACACATAGCGGTAGGCTGTAAGATGCAGACAGGAATAGCATGCATCGAAAGGCACAACCAAGTAGCTGGCCTTTGTACAGAAACATCTGTACAATATCTGTACAGAATATGGGCTAGATCTTCCTAAGTCTAGATTGGAGATCCCACAGAAAATTGTGGAAAGTAAGAAGGCTAAGATCCTGTGAGATTTCCAGATCCAGCAGGCAGGCAGGTGCTAGCCAGTCAACCAGACATAGTGGTGGTAGACAACGACTAAAAGACAGTGATGGTACTAGATGTAGCAGTGCCAAGTGACAACAATCTCAGGAAGAAGGAGTATGAGACAACTGGAGAAGTGCCAGGTCCTGGAAGAAGAATTAGAGATGATGTGGAAAGTAAAGGCCAAAGTAGTTCCAGTGATGGTAGGAGCACTTGGGGGTTGTGAGTCCTAAGCTGAGAAAGTGGCTCCAACATCAGAACTCTCTGTTCCTGCCTCGTGCTCTGCAAATTTGTTGGTGAACAATTTCCATAATTCCCAATCAATATGGAAATTGTAGTTGGACACCAATATAATGCCCCATAGTACAACTCTCTTGAAGACAGATATCTCCTTTCATATTCAAAGTAAAGCTTCATCCGGTACAATACCTTCATAATACCACATTATTACTCATGTAATTTTAAAATCAAATATAAGTAATCAGACATTTTACTTATAAAATATTTTCGAAACAGGCAATATTTGAAATATGTATTAGTATCTTTGAGAATACCCACCTAATTCTCAACTTGCATGGTGATTGTATGATTTATAATGCGTAGCTAAAGGCATTTCTCTTTTATTTATATGCCAGCATGCTGCTGATGCCACAGCTACCAAATCTGTGTGCTTATTGATAGGTTATCTTTGCTGTAAGATTAAAGTACATCACAAAGAATGTGACAGTTTAGTTATCTTACACAAAATGGTGAAACATAATAACATAATTCTGGAGAGATTAATTTATTTTTGTCAGAGCACTGAATTACTGTATGATTTATGCATAATTGTATAGTGAGTATATATTTGGTGACTATTTTAATCAAAGAATTTTAATATTACATCAGTTGAGGTTTTAAGGAAACTGTTTAGAAGAAAATTGTTACTATTATCTCCATGTAAAATACAGATTTTGTAAGAACATGCAGGGAAAACTAATTCTAAATAAATTGCTGTAATTGTTAAGACAATTATGTCTCTGACAGCTGTATTTATTTATTTTATTTATTTTAATTAAATTTATATGCCGCTCCTCTCCGAAGCCTCGGAGCGGCTTACAACATAAATAAAACAATTTATCAAAAAAACTAAATCCAAATCTAAAAAAACAATTAAGAATAAAACCCCCAGACACATTCATCATTCACTCAACAGTCCACTGTCAACCCCAGGCCTGCCGGCAAAGATAAGTTTTAAGATTCCTTCGGAAGGCCGGGAGAGTGGGGGAAGCACGGACTTCAAGGGGCAGTTGGTTCCAGAGGGTGGGCGCCACAACGGAGAAGTCCCTCCCCCTAGGACCTGCCAGACGACATTGTTTCGCTGACGGGACCCGGAGGAAGTCGACCCCATGCGTTCTCACCGGTCGAAGGGAAGTATGTGGCAGAAGGCGGTCCCGTAAGTATCCTGGTCCAATGCCATGAAGGGCTTTATAGGTAATAACCAACACTTTGAATTGCGCTCGGAGACCAATAGGCAACCAATGCAGCATGCGGAGAGTTGGCGAAATGTGGGCACAACGTGGCAGGCCCACAATTGCTCGCACAGCTGCATTTTGCACTTTGCACTAATTGTATATAACATTATTATTTAACTTCTTAATCTAGTCTTAACCAACCCTCCCCGTACTTTATATTTTTATTTATTAAATATTTATTTGTCCTTTGTTATAGCAAAAAGTTTTAACAAAACAGCTTGTAATGTGATTTAAATAGTAGAGCTATAATTTAACATTTTAATATGAAATAAATAGTTTTGCTTTAAAACACTGACAATATAACAAACCTTACAAAATAGAAAGATCTTTGGAGATGTGTAAAAATTGAAAAGTAAGAGAGAGCCTGGTCAATTGCTTTGGAGGAACAACAAAAAGGAACACATATTTCTGCAGCAATAAAATTAATACCATTATCATTTTGAGAATTTTCAACTACTTTCTGCCCCTGAAATATATTTTTATAGTCAATAATCATACAACTTCAAAAAATTTGATATGATATTCTTTCTTTTTTAAAAAACAAGTTTTATTGATTTTTTTCATTTTACAAACAAGTGCTTAAGAAACAACATGGTGGCAGGGCAATCAATTGTCAACAAAACAGAGTCATATTCATAAAGTTCAGATTAAATCATTAAAAAGCCCCTCTCTTTTCCCTCTAATGACATATTATATTCAAATTAATATATTTCAATACAACTAAATCAATCCTAACAATCCTCAATAACCTTTCATCCAAATAAATCCACAAATCCAAATCCTGTGTTAAGGTTAGCTATTTCAATTACTATATTCCATATTTCTAATCTAAATACATAATTAACACTTCAGGAGTCTTCCCATTACCTTTTTTCTTAACATATTCAATAAATATTTATTAATATCATTTCTTCTTTTTTCTTATTCTTCTTCCATTACAAAGTAACCATCAGTTCTAATTTAAAAAAAAAGCTCAAATCAGAAACAAAAAAAGAACAAAGAAGAAAAAACAAAAACAAAATAAAACCAAAAAAAAGAAAAGAGAAAAAATACCTTCCTATTTCTATTATACTTTATAATCTAACAATCAATCCCTCAATATCTGTATCAAATTTCTTTAACCTCCTCCCAAAATTACTATATCCAAAACAGATTAATATATAGACAAACAACTTATTATTAAATTCAAACCTTTAATTAATTTTTATTCAATCTAACATCTTATTTAACTGTCTTAAGCCATAAATCAATCCATATCTAATAAGCCTTTTAAACCCATTACATAAAGCCTTAAGTCACACTCTTAAATCTTATTCTAGCTTTTCTTTTATGTCAAACAGGTTTCCATAACAACGCCTCTATATCAATGAACAAGTCACTTTTTATGCCTTGTAGTATCCTTTGAATCAAACAGAGACGTCCTCTTTTCTGTTTTAGAGACCTAGCTCTTTTGTAAGTAATCCCTTGTTGTTTTGAAAAGTCAAATCTCCACGTCTGAAACTGTTGAATAACAGGCTCAGTTATGTCCAACTTTGTAGATGATAGTTGTTTATCCAAGCTACCATAATTCTCAATTCGTTGAGTTTGTCTATACATTTCTGTTGGTTTTAGGGTTGTAAGTGGTTTAATTGCAGTCCTTTTTAATTCCTCAGAGATCTCATCAACATGCATATGAAATAGAATGGAATCTTCTTTACCTTTAGTTAATTCCACTTCTGTTCTTTTTTGATCTATAGAGTGCTCAGATAAAGTCTGGAAGTCAATTTGTAAATTCAAAGCAGAGTTTCTGTTTTTTATTTCCATAGTAAATTCTTTTATTTGCAAACTTATTTCATCAGTAGCTTCATAAAGTTTTTCCAGTATAAGTTTATAGTCAAGTTGAACCAAGGGTTGCTCCATTTCAAAGATAATTAGAAACAGTCTGTATCATTTAGTAGAGGCTATGTTCAAGGAACATTCAATTAGTGTCCACCCCCACTAGTACAGCTGTTAATTTTCTTTGTATTTTTCCTTTTATGGTAATCTAAAAGTCAAGGTCAATCTCACCATAAGAAAAAAGAGAAAGTTGCAATTTTAACTTTTTCCACAAGGTGTCCTCAGTACATTGTAAAATCTTTTCCCAGAGACCAGGAATTTCATAAACAAGATCAGGAAACACAGAAAAAAAAGAGAATTCAAGTCCAATAGCAGATTCAATATTTTAAAAATTCCTAAGACCCCAAAGTGAAGAGAAAAAAAATAGAAAAAATCACTTTAAATTAACTCAGTCCATTTAAGCTTCTTTTTCTCACACTCACAAACGCCGCTTTCTTAGAGTAGGGAAATCATTTCAAAGGTGCTTTTTACAGGCACAAAAAAGAGAAAACCAAGAGAGGAGAAAAAAAAGTCTCACCTGGCTCAGCCATGGTGGTTCCTGTGCTTAGATGTTCTTCTGACTTCTGGTTACAGCGGCAAGGTGAACGGCCATTTTACAGGCCGTTTTTTCCACCGTCAGCCCAAAGGAACAATCTCAGGCCGTGGAAGAAGCTGCCACTCTCCCACGGATGACAAGGACCTCCTCAGCGGTAGCCGCCCGTCCAAGGTGGATTAAGGGTCTACCAACAGGGGAGAATCAGCTGGCGAGGAGAGCAGTCTCCTTGTGCAGCTGCGAGCGCTGCGATCCGGAACCGGAAGTCATGATATTCTTCATATCTTGGGATATGTATGTATGTATGATAAAAACTAATATTACTCAATAAAAAGAAAGAAAAAATAAAAAGAAAGAGGTCAAGGGGAAGGCCAAAAGATCAAGAAAGAAAAACTAAAAAATAGAAAATTAAAAAAGATGTAAAGCAGTAGCTTTCATCTACAGCAATTATATGTACAATTATAAATTTACATTTTTATCTAAATCATAGCACGAGTCTCTTCTTTTTATAATCTATCCTATCTAATCACCAAAAGCATAAATAGTAAGCTTGGTAATCTGTCATAAGCATGAATGTGTTGCCAAGCACCCAGATTTTGATCGTGTTACCTCAGGATGCTAGGATAGCCAGACAAGACCCGTCATAACTACCTTTCATTCAACGCTATTATATAACTTATGGACTTTTTCTGGAAAACATTTTTTCTGTTTTCCAGAAAAAGTCCATAAGTTATATAAGTTATAATAGTGTTGAACGAAAGGTAGTTATGACGGGTCTTGTCTAGCCATCCCAGCATCCTGAGGTCACATGATCAAAATCTGGGTGCTTGGCAACACATTCACACTTATGACAGATTGCCAAGCAACTCCAATTACGTGATGATCATTTGCAATCTTCCCTGCCAACTTCAACTGGCAGGGCTAACTTTCTCCCACCCATCCACTGTCCCTTCACCACTCTGTGTTTGTATTGGCCATTCATACATTCCCGTGCACTATACCCAACCCATATCACATCTTTGCACCCTGCCCAACCCATGACACTCCTCCCTTCCACACCCTTTTCAATCCCCCTTGACTCACACTCTCCCCAATTTGTGCCATATTTCTCTGGTCTCCTTGCACTCTCCCAGACACATATTTTCCTGAACTGCACCCTCTTGTTCCTTTCTCCATCTGGCAGCAGCCACCTAACCTGTTGCAGGCCTTGGACTTGCAACTTCCTGCCAGCTTCTCCACTGATTTTTTGTTGTGGGAAGTCAGCAGGAAGTTGCTTTGCCTAACAATTATGGGATTCAGCTAATGATGGCATCAAAGACTGCAGAAACTGCCATTGCTAAATGATGTTGTCATACTTTACAACTGCATTGCTTAGCAATGGAAATTCCGGTCCCAGTTGTTGCAAATAGAGGACTACCTTGAGTTTTCTCTTCTATTATTCCTTATTGGAAAGCTCTATAATATCAGGCATTGGCAGATGCAGAAAAGATATAGTTAAGGCACAATTCTGCTTCTCATGCTCACCATGGTTAATCATCAGTAACTATTAGAAGTCCTCTAAATCTTTCAGCAGTAGAAGAAGATCCCTAAGTTGTTTCAAATGCCATGATTTGGAAGAGGAGCTTGTTTGGGTATTGTAATTTCTAGATACTAAGTTTCAGCTTGGTAGAGGAAGTCTAGGAATTTTGATTATACTTTATTTATTTCAATTTAAATGATTCTTTTTCCTCTTTTACCGCTTTTGGTGTCAAAGAGGATACAAAGTTCTAGTTCTTGCTCTTCTTGGCTACCTCAGCCAGCAAATTTACATGGTTGCACATCTCAAATTCATGGCTCTGGGTATCTAACAGCCTTAAAAGAAAGTTTAAAAACAGAAACAACAGCAAACAACACATCACTAATCATACAAAGCATGTGCAAGATGGCGGACGTATCTCTGTAGGAGTAGCCAGCGTCTGATGGGGGATGGCTAGAGACTTCCCCTGGGGGTCGAGAAACATCTAGGACCCCAGGGAGAGGACTGTTTGAGAGGCTTTGTGTCTCCTGCTGGGAGGCTTCTGTTTTTCGGAAGACTATCTGAGATGGGAAATGGGAAATGGCTTGGTTCCTTCCCCTCCCCTTCCCATCCCCCTCCCTTCTACCACCATGTGAATGTGCGACTTTGGTGGAGCAGCTGAGAGGTGTTAGTGGCCGCCATAAAAAGGAAACAGCTCGGCAGCCCCCCTCTCCCCCTCCCCCCTCCTCATTTTGCCGGCCGGCGGTTTCTGGGAAGACAGCTGGAGGCTGTGGGTGATGGAGGGGGCAGCATGGAGCTTGGACTGTGGTCTATGGTGAGGGAAACAGCATTTCATGCTTCCCCCTCCTTGATGAAGCGTGATTAACTATGAGATCAAATGGAAGAATCGTAGTGGCCTCCCCCGTCCTGTCTGCTTATACACGGAATAGGAAAGTGGAATCACTTTTGGAACTCTGGAATTTTGGTCCTTACTTTAGATCGAACTGCCTGGTTCTCGCCGGACCCCATCAATGTATCTTATCTGACTGGCTCCCTATCTGAGATCAACTCTTCTTGCATTGCGACATTTTCCCCTCTCGCAATCATGGCCCTCCGCTTTATCAAGGGCCCATCTCGAGGATGGACTTTGGAGTCCTGAGAGATGGCATGCGTCAAATAAGGGGCTTTGGGGTTTTTAAAACCGTTTTTAACGAAATTTTTAAGGGAGGGTAGGGGTGGAGAAGGGGTGCTTAGGGCGGGGGAAGGAATTGTTGGAGGGGAGCTAGAAGATAGGCCCGGCAACGGAAGGGGACGTAATCCTGTGGGTTCGGATGGGGAGCTGATTAAGACTGATTTATTTCCAATTAGTACCGTAAGTGGGAGGGGCAGATATGGCGGGAGCAGGGGGCCGTATCATAACAGGGGAGCACGTACCCACTGTTTATGAGTGGTCATGCGCTCCGACCCCCAAGGCTCTACCTGTTCTCGGGGTTATTCAGAACCACAGGGCCCTGGCTGTAGGCTGATGTTGTGCAATGCCAGGTCTGTGGTAAACAAGCCCCGCCCCTCATCCAAGATTTAATTTCAGAGGGGGGAGCAGACCTGGCAGGTATCACGGAGACCTGGTTAGGACCGGAGGGCAGTGTCCCTCTGGTGGAAATGTGCCCACCGGGTTTCCTTGCATTCCATCGGCCAAGAGCACAGGGCAGGGGTGGGGGAGTGGCGGTCGTGATTAGGGAAGACTACAGGCCGAGGGAGGTCACTGTTCCTCAGACGGCAGGCTGTGAATCCCTCCTGGTGAAGTGGGACCTTGGGGGTCTGAGGGCAGTGTTGATTACGTACCTGGCTCCCTGCCACATGTCAACCGCCCTGCTCGAGCTCCTGGACGTTATCGCCACAGTGGCGGTTGAGGTTCCCAGGCAGGTTGAGGTTCCCAGGCAGGTTGAAATCATGGGTGACTTCAACCTGCCATCTGTGGGCGGGACGTCCGGGGGAGCTCTAGAGTTCATGGCTTCCATGGCAGCCATGGACCTGACCCAGGTAATTCAAGGCCCCACACATACAGGGGGGAACATGCTTGACCTGGTTTTTGTCTCTGGACAGTGGCTGAGTGGTCAGAATATAGGGGATATAGTTATTGAGCCCCTGTCATGGTCTGACCACTCTCTCCTTTGCTTGGACTTTCTGACCGCTGCACCCCACCGCAGGGAGGCGGAACCAGTGAGATGGTACCGCCCCAGGCGGCTGATGGAACCCGAGCGGTTCCAGATGGAGCTTTGGCCAATTCCTGAGGTTCGGATACACGACTCGGTCGAAGAGTTGGCGGCAGCCTGGGATAGGGCTGCGGCCGGTGCTCTAGATCAGGTCGTGCCTTTGCGGCCTCTGATTCGACGTACGTCTTGATCGGCCCCTTGGTTTACTGAGGGGCTGAGAGAGATGAAACGCCGGAAAAGATGCCTAGAGAGCAGTTGGAGATTGAGCCGTGCCGAATCTGACCGAACACTAGTAAGAGACCATATTAGGTCCTACCTAGCGGTGATAAAAGCAGAGAAGTGTTCTTACCTCACTGCTCTTATCGCGTCATCAGATAACCGCCCAGCCTCCTTGTTTAGGGTGACCCGCTCCCTCCTTCATCAGGAGGTGAGAGGAAACCCCTTAGAGGGTAGAGCTGAGGATTTTGGAAAATATCTGCATGATAAAATCGCTTAGATACGGGAAGGCTTTGATTTAAACTGGGTATGTCCGATGGGAGAGACGGAGTCTGGTCTTGAGACTGCTATCTGGGCTGAGTTTGACCCCATGACTCCCGAGGACGTGGACAGGTTGCTTGGGGGACTTAGGGCGACCACTTGTTCATTGGACTCGTGCCCCTCCTGGCTGGTGTTGGCATCCCGGGAGGTGGTACGAGGCTGGTTCCAGGCAATTATTAATGCTTCTTTAAGTGAGGGTGTCTTCCCTGCTGCCTTGAAAGAGGCGGTAGTGAGGCCCCTCCTTAAGAAGCCTACCCTGGATCCAGCTGCTTTATCAAATTATCGTCCTGTCTCCAACCTTCGCTTTCTTGCGAAGGTTGTCGAGAGCGTGGTTGCCCGACAGTTCCCGCGACACCTGGAGGAATCGTTATACCTGGATCCACACCAGTCGGGCTTCAGGCCTGGTTACAGCACGGAAACAGCATTGGTCGCGTTGGTGGATGACCTCTGGCGGGCCCGGGACAGAGGTTGTTCCTCTGCTCTGGTGCTATTGGACCTCTCGGCGGCTTTTGATACCATCGATCATGGTATCATGCTGCAACGGTTGGAGGGGTTAGGTATAGGGGGCACTGTTTTGCGGTGGTTCTCCTCCTTCCTCTCCGGCCGGATGCAGTCTGTGTTGACAGGGGGCCAGAGGTCGACCCCGAGACCCCTCGTATGTGGGGTACCTCAGGGATCGGTCCTCTCGCCCCTTCTGTTCAACATTTATGTAAAACCGATGGGTGAGATCATCCGTGGTTTTGGTGTGGAATACCATCTGTACGCTGATGATACTCAGCTGTACATTTCCATGCCGAACCACCCCAACGATGCTCTTGCCGTGCTGACCCAGTGCCTGGAGGCCGTGCGGGTCTGGATGGGGAAGAACGGACTCAAGCTCAACCCTTCCAAGACCGAGTGGCTGTGGCTACCGTCGTCCCGGTTTAGTCAATATATTCCTTTGTTGTCCGTTGGGGGTGAAACAGTGGCCCCCGCGGAAAGGGTTCGCAATTTGGGAGTCCTCCTGGATTCACGGCTGTGATTAGAGGACCATTTGACGGCCGTGGCCAGGAGGATGTTCTATCAGGTTCGCCTGGTACGCCAGTTGCGTCCCTTCCTAGACCGGGACTCGCTATGCACAGTTACTCATGCCTTCATCACTTCCAGGCTGGACTACTGTAATGCTCTCTACATGGGGCTCCCCTTGAGGTGCACCCGGAGGCTTCAGCTGGCCCAGAATGTGGCCACGCGGGTAGTGACCGGAGCGTCATGGCGCTCCCATGTAACATCGCTCCTGTGCAAGCTACACTGGTTGCCGGTGGCCTTCTGGGTGCGTTTCAAGGTGTTAGTGACCATCTTTAAAACGCTCCATGGCATCGGACCCGGATATTTACAGGACCGCCTTCTGCCAGCAAATGCCTCCCGCCGTCCGGTACGCTCCCACAGAGTGGGTCTCCTCAGGGTGCCGTCGGCCAGACAATGTCAGCTGGTGACCCCCAGGGGGAGGGCCTTCTCTGTGGGAGCTCCAATGCTTTGGAACAAGCTCTCCCCGAACTCCGTATGATGACGGAATTGCGTTCCCTCCGTCGAGAATTAAAAACATATTTATTCCGACAAGCCGGCCTGGGATAGTAGCTCCGGTTCCAACAAGGCCACAATTGTTTTTAGGGGATTGAGTTTTTAGATTGTGTATTGGGTTTTTAAATGATTGGGCCAAATTATTTAATTTATTTTTAATAATTTTACTTTTTGTATGTTGACGTTTTTAATTGGGCTGTACACCGCCCCGAGTCCTTCGGGAGGGGGGCGGTATAAAAATCGTAAAATAAAAATAAAAAAATAAAATAAAAATATACAATAGTGCTCAACGTATGATCACAACTGTGCCCAAAATTTCCATGGCTAAGTAAGGTAGTTGATTTTATGACCTTTTTTATCATGGTTGTTAAGTGAGTCACTATAGTAGTTAGATGAATCATGTGAATCCGGCTTCCCTCATTGATTTTGCTGGTAGAAATCCAGCTGAGAAGGTCACAAATGGTGATCAATGACCTGGCAACTATTGTAAACCCAGGCTGGTTGCCAAGCACCTAAATTATGATCACATGACCGTGGGAATGCTGCAGTGTTCATAAATATGAAAACAGGTCATAAGTTACTTTTTTCAGTTCCATAGTAACTGTCACTAAAATGAATGGTTGTAAGTGAAGGACTTCCTATACAAGAAAGACTATCTGTACATGACTGTCGCACCATCTCCACAGTCACCTGATCCCAATCCAGGTACTTGGCCACACAGTCACATTTATAATGGTTGTGGCATAATTGTGATTGCCGTCTGGACCTTCCAAGCCAGCTTTTGACAAACAAACTCAATTGGGGAAGTCAGATTTGTTTAAGGGTTGTGTGATTCACATAATAAATAATCTCATACCTCACTTAACAATTGTGATAATTTGCTTAACAACTGCAGTAAAATTAGTTGTAAAATCACATCTGGTCATGATGATTGACTTAATGATGGCATAATTTAACAACAACAACAACAACAACAACAACAACAATAACAACAACTTTATTGTCACTTTGAATGGTCACCAATTGGTATATATCAAAATGAAATTTCATTGTATACAGCTCTCAAAGGGTCATCATCTCTGATATACAGTCCTTGTTCATGGCCAGCTCAAGTTTTAGATCGTCCATTTTAGTCTCTAGGGAGGGAACAATGGCAAACAGGATAGATGGAAACTGAGCTCCATGTGGATTAGCCCTCAAATTAGCTTCTATTCCTGCATGACATCCTCGCCTCGTTTCCTTTTTCTGATCCTGTCTCTTCCACATTTTCCTTAAAGAGATCTTGCTTCTTAAAGACCGAAATTCCAGGTCCAATTGTGTTTGTAAGTCAAAGACTATCTATAGAAACAGCAGCCAGGATAAAAACAGCCTCATCCATCACAAATTAATATAAATGATGTACAGGCTTACCCATGCATCCTGATTGCCATGCCTGGTGACAAAACGAGACCTTATGATAGACCAATAGGCTCAAATGCCAGTCTAATTTCTGGGAAAATGATATTCCAAATGATAAGCATCATGACATACCAAAAAACTGCTGCTATATCCAAGTACCAAACACCTACCAAGCCTACCAAAAACCTAATGGCCCAAAGCCCAACTTTCTTCTCTCAAATCTGGAAACTGAAAAGAAGATCAGGATCAGGAACCTCATAGTTTAATGACCATAAATATTTACTAAAACAAATAAAATAACATTAGTCATGAGGAGGAAAATAATCAGATTCCTTCAAATACTTTTATAAGATGTCCTGAAGTTATCAAGAATTACTATAAGCTTTTTAAGTTGCCAGAACTATTAATTACATGGAAGTTATCTGAATTTCAGGTGCTCCTCATTTAGTAACTGTTTTATTTAGCAACCATAAACAGTTATGATGGTAATGAGAAAGCAACTTTGCCACCAATTCTTGCATTTATGACCGCGGCCATATCCACCCAATGGACCACACCCAGCCGGCGCTCGACAATGCATAAGTGGGTTTTGGGTTGCAGTTTGGGCACTCATTCTCTAAAAGGTTCACCATCACTGAGCTAGGGTATTGTCCAAGAATGGCCTAGCCATCTATTGCACCTCTTCCAACCTGAAAGCAAGTTTTAATGGAGCATACAAATCAGGCATTGTGGCTTGTTATAAGTTAGGGATAGAAATAAGGGTTTATTCTTGTCTGAGGATACCAAGTTAATCAATATGGATGTAGGCTTCTGGGCCCAGTTCTAAGTGCCTGTCTAAGCAGTTTACAGAGTCAGCATATTGCTCCCAACAATGTGGGTCCACATTGTACCAACCTCGGAAGGATGGAAGGCTGAGTCACCCTTGAGCTGGTGAGAATCGAACTGCCAAACTGCAGGGAGCTGGCAGTCAGCAGAATTAGCCTGCAGTACCTCTAACCTCTGCACCACCATGGCTCATAAAGCTCTATGTGACATAACATCAGGGTGAATAAGAAATTTATGTAACTCTGCTTGAGACAGCCTGCTGAGGACCCTATCTGCTTTGATATCAGAGTGATTTGGGAGATTTACAAATATTACAAATAATATTTACAAATATTGCAAATGAGCAGATAAGTAAGTACAGGAATTGAGAGTGGCACTTTAAACCTTTGCAAGAGCAAAGTAGAATGGAGATGAATTTGCACACAGGCTGCAACCTCCTTACAGCGCACAGCTGAAAACAACAACTGCCAATGATATATAGATTAGAAGATTTCTGTACTTCCTCTAACTAAAATTAGGGGGAGGCACCTCTCCTTTAGCAAAATGTTACAACCAATGTTAAGGAAAGTCCATTTTCTGGTGCTTTCTATTTTTTTATGCCAATGCCAGGATTCTTTCCATTCATATCCATTAACTTAGCTTTTGATCTCCATGCAAACACAGCAGGAGATTGTCTCTTCCTCCTCGCTGCACCTGCTGTGCATTGGCTTTCATAACACCTTATTAGGAATAATTGCCTGTCAGCTGCCTGCAGGCTTTCCAGTGTAATCTAGGCTTCACGAGTGTCCTTTCTTAACTTCCTGTCAAGTTGCTGGCATAGGAGGGAAATTGTTTAAAAGCTCCTGGGGGGAGGGAAGCTAGAGAGACACAATAGCTAATTAGCTGTCGGTGCAATGCAAATGATCAGCAGCAGCCCCTTCCTGCTTTGCAGTTTAACAATATCTGCAAGTGTGGTTCTTACTTAACAATACATGAGGAGGTGCTGAAAGTCAGGGAATGATCTAGTATATTGTGCAGGGCACATTATTGTTTAGCATCACTGTTGTGTACTTCGTTCGTGTGCGAATGATGAAGACACATGGCGATGCTGAACAAACACTTTATTCTCCTTCTACAACAACCAACCAAAAGAAAAAGGCACGCAGGCCTTTTTATATGGCCAGAAACCCAGACAGTGTCAACCAATAGGAACAGAGCATTTTCGCGCCTTGCGCATGCGCACATGGCCGGTGCCGCTCTGTCTGGACCCTGGGCAGCTTTTGGAATGCCTGGGACCAGTGCAACGTACCGAGCCTGCTTTTGCAGGCTCAGGACACAACACCCCTCCCCCCTAGATGGAACATACTTCGCGTACACCCATGTATGTCATGCATTTGGAAGAGTGGCATACAGTTGCATTATACAAATGCAAGAAGTGTGGACTACTTGAGTCTGCCCTCAGGCAAACCCTCTTCAATATTGATTAATACAATAAATGTATCAGAAATAAAAAAAATACAAAATAATCTATCCACGAGTTACTCCCATTATTTAGGGGCCTCATGAACAGGTCCCTCATGATTTGACAGCAACTTCACAAAGTCTCTCAAATGTTTCGGTGGGCACTTGGCCCGCTGCAACCTTCTAAGGCCTGGAGATATTGCCTGGCCCCCCTGCTCGCCTACCAGGCTAGGCAGGCCAGGGCGTTGCTGCCCTAAATCCCCAGGTGACCCTGGTGAGGGTGCCTGGCCTACCTGCTCGCCTACCAGGCTAGGCAGGACACGACTTTGCTGCCCAAAATACTGGTTGACCCGCCCAGCTGCTGGCTGGCTGGACCCTCTAAGTCCAAGCCAGCATACCATGGAGGGGTGGAAGTCCCCGAGTCCACAATGGACCCCTCTTGGGAACACTGTCCCTCGAGCCCAAGGCCAGCAGATGGAGAGGGCTGGGTAGCAGAAGTGCCCCATTACTCTGTGGCCCCCAAGCATGTGCCCAAGGTGCCAGAGTCAGAAGTCGCCTCCATGGCAACCCCCTTTGCTGGTGGCCTCCTTTTGGGAGCAATTGCGGAATGAGGCAAGTGCCCCTGATGTAATTCCTTTTCTCTTGCTGCTTGTGATTTGTGTGGATACCCCTGGTCAGTCTCCCTGTCTGGAGCACTATCTGACATATGTGAATACTGTGGATACCCCCGGTGTGACTCCCTGTCTGGAGTAATTATGGATGTGTGGGATGATCTCCTATCCCGTAAATTCCTGTTAGGAGCACTTGCGGAACCTTGGGGTGAATCCCAAACAGCCTCAGTAGCAGCTAGTGAGGGTCTGTTAGGCCTGGGAACCTGTGACCTAGAATGCATATTATGGTCCTCCTCCCCCCCCAGAGCAGAGCCAGGAGCAGAAGAGTGCAAGTCCAGTCTCCAATGCAGTTGGTCTATGTGTCTGCGAAGAACGTGGCCGTCAACCAAGGCAACTTCATATGACAATGGCCGAGAGACCTTGCAGACCACAGTTGTGACCCAGAGATGTCCAGGCCCATAGTTTCTTGCCCAAACCGGATCACCCACCTGGAGTCTTCTAGGTGCCCGCGGTTGTGATACCTGTGAAGCCACCCGGTCAGGGTGCAGCCTGTCCAGTTTAGTGATGAGGCGGCAACTCCAGCGGAGTTCAACAAAGTTCTTCCCAGTGGCTGTGCATGGTGTGGTGTGGTGCGGTGTGAAAGAAAAAAATCAGCTAACCTGTGATTCCAGTTACCGTAAGTCAGTTTCTTGAGGGCATCTTTGGTGGTGAGCACCATTCTCTCTGCCAGTCTGTTGGAGGATGGATGGAAGAGAGCCGATGGTGCATGCCGAATCAGGTTGGCCTGAAGAAAAACCTGGAACTCAGAAGACGTAAATTGAGGGCCATTATCTGAAACCAGAACAACTGAAAGACCATGTGATGCAAAAATTCCTCTCAACACCTGGATGGTCCTGGCAGTAGTAGTGGAGGAAATAGGAAAACCTCTAGCCACTTGGAATGGCTATCAACAACAACCAGGAAGAATTGCCCCTGAAAGGGCCCAGCATAATCTATATGCACCCTAGACCATGGGGTTTGAGTTTCCTCCCACCTATGTACTGGGGCCTGAGGCATTTCAGGCTGAGATTGTTGGCACACTTGGCACCCATGCACCTGGGCCTCGATGGCTTTATTGAGCACCAAAGATGGCTGCGCGCAAGCGCTTTCATCCTGACTATACCAGGATGTCCCTCATGCAGAGAGATCAAGATTCTAGACCTCAATGAGGCTGGAATCACTACCCTACTACCCCATAACAGGCAACCCTTGAAAGTGGAAAACGCATGCTTCTTGTGCCAGAAGCTTTGGAACTCAGTATCTGGGCGCTTGTCAGGCCATCCTGACAACACCAACATCAGCATGTGTGTAAGCGTGTGATCAGTGGCAGTTTCTACAGCCATGTCCCTAGCATTGAAGGAAGACTCAGGCAACTTCTGAATGGAAAGACTATTAATGGCTGGAGCAGGATTTCGCTCTAATTGGTTCAGAGGTATTCTGCTCAGGCCATCTGCATGACCCATTTCTTTTCCTAGTTTGTGAACTAATGTGTAGTCATATGCTGACGGGAAAATGGATCATCTCAGCGTACGAGGAGAAATGATATGTGGGGTTTGTTTGTTAGTGGTAAACAAACCCAGCAGAGGCTTATGGTCAGTATAGACCGTGAAATGGCGGCCAAATAAGAAATCATGAAATTTCTTAATGCCAGCCACTATGGCCAACACTTCTCTGTCAATTTGAGCGTAATTTCGCTCTGCAGAGGACAGAGTCCTTGAATAACTGTGTCCCATCAGCCTTCAGATGGCTAAGTACAGCTCCCACCCCATAAGGAGATGCATCGCATGCGATGCAAACAGACAGTAGTTGCTCATTGAAATGAACTAAAACAGCATTAGAACTGAGCAAGGCCTTAATCTCATTGAAACTCTTGTCATGGACTTTAGTCCACTGCCAAGAAGCCTGCTTGTCTAAGAGCCTGTGTAATGGGTCTGCCACTGCAGCTTTATGTGGGAGAAATTCATTATAAAAATTTAAGAGCCCCAAGAAGGCTTGCAGATCACTCTTAGACTTAGGGCTTGGGGCCTGCTGGATAGCTTGCAATTTAGTTTCAGCGGGGTGAATGCTTTGAGCATCAATCCTGAATCCTAAGAAGTCAGTAGAAATGACTCCTATCTTACATTGATCCTTCTTTAGTTTAAGGCCTGCTTTTCGAAAACGAAGCAAGACAGCTCTTAATCTTTCTGCTAAATTTTGAGATGACTCCCCAGCAATGAGGATGTCATCGAAGTAGGGACAGACCCCAGGAATACCTTGAAGTGTGCTCTCCATGACACTTTGGAATATGCCAGGGGCTAGATTTACTCCAAATTGCAGTCTCTTGACCTTGAAGGCCCCCCTGTGAGTTACAATCGTCTGGGCCTCTGCAGCTGCCTCATCAGCAGCTAGCTGTTGATAGGCCTGTGCCAGGTCAAGATTTGCAAAAATGCCCCCCCTTGAGGGAGGCCAGAATGTGACTTACCACAGGCACTGGATGCTGTTGCAGCGCCTTATTCAGTGTGCATTTATAGTCTGCACATATATGTATGTCCCCATTAGCCTTTAGAGACGTTACTATGGGGGTTTCCGATGGACTTGAATCCACAGGTTCTAGAATGCCCTGCTGGAGCAATTTGTCCAGCTCAGCATCAATCTTACCTTTCAGGACAAAAGGTACCCTCCTAGGCTTAACCCTGATGGGCGTGATGGTTGGGTGTAACCGTAGCAAAATGGGAGGGCCCTTATAGGATCCTAGCTCTGAACTAAACACATCTGCAAACTCCTTGCAAACCTCTGCAAGGCCCAGTGTTTGCAAGCTGTGCAGCCCAGTTACCTGGATTCCCAGAGCCTCAAACCAATGGAGTCCAATAAGACTTGTACGTTCACCCCCAACAACCACCACATCTAGAGAACCTTCAAAATCCTTATACTGTACCCTAAGGGTGGCCTCCCCCTTAACACACATCATAGAATTTTGAAAATCAGTGAGTATTAGATTTTATGGCCTGAGTTTAACTCGAAGGCCACTACTGCTGCAAATCCTTTTAAAGGTATTAACTGAAATAATGGAAAGAGCGGACCCTGTGTCCAACTCCATCAGTAAGGAAACCCTTTGCAACCTTATGTTAATGGAAAGTTTCTTCTTAAGGGGCTTGTGTGTCTCTGTTCTTAGAATGCTCCTGCATGATGCGCAGAAACCCACCCTGTTTTGGCTGGGGACCCTGGTACCTTTCTGAAGCAATTCTTCCTGAGTTGAACCTTCTGACAACCCAAACAGATGGATGCAATGTGGCCCTGCCTGCCACACGCCCTGCAAATGGTGGAGCGAGGCCTCCAGTCAGCTCGCTTGTGACGTTCTCCGCACCCGAAGCATTGAAGAGATGCTAAGGCCTTGACCGGATGTCCCTTCTGCCTCCTCTCAGCTGGCTGGTGAAGTCTGTCAACCTCCTCTTCAGGATCCGCTTCTGATCCTTCTCTAGCGTCCTCTTGATGGACAGTAGCCATGTCTGGAGGATTCCAGCGAGGTGCAAGACCTTCACAGCCCCGCCTGCTGCTTCCTCAGCTGCCACCTCTCTCAACACATCTTGGAAGGAGACATCTTCTTTTGCAAAAATCTTCTGTTGTAAATCTCTGCTCCTCAAAGCACATACGAAGCGATCTCGCAGCTCTCTTCCAGATCCTTGAACTCACAAGGTCTGGCTGCTTGCCTTAAGGCCGCAATAAAATCTGCAGCAGATTCACCCGGCCTCTGGTCTCTCTGCTCGAAAGCCTTCAACATTTTCTTCAAGTCGGCATATGTTACTGACTCCAGAGGTGCAGGGGCCACCAGATTTTCTGTGATGTCAAAAGCTTTTTGTCCACAGGCACACAAAAGAGTTGCTGCCTTCAGGCTGTCTTCTCTAATCTGATTAACTCGGAAGTAAATCTCTACCCATGCTATGTAGGAATTCCATCTGTCTGGGTGGGAGACATCGAAATCAGTCAAGCGGCCAATCTTCGACATCGTAAGCTTTACAACGTTCACCACTCGCTTCCTCTACAAGCTGCTGTTGGGGAAAGGGTCCTTTAGCTGAGCTCAACCTCCAGCGACGCTGTACTGGCAGGCTGGGATGCTGATTCAGACGCCGTCTTCCCCTCTTCAGGACTTCCTGGGTAAGTCCTCAAATCTTTTGTTCCAGCTTGCAAAGGATCCCACCTTCGTCGTCAGTGTTGTGTACTTCGTTCGCATGTGAATGATGAAGCCACATGGCAATGCTGAACAAACACTTTATTCTCCTTCTACAACAACCAAGCAAAAGAAAAAGGCACGCAGGCCTTTTTATATAGCCAGAAACCTGGACAGTGTCAACCAATAGTAACAGAGCGTTTTTGCACCTTGCACATGCGCACAAGGCCGGCGCCGCTCTGTCTGATCCCCGGGCAGCTTTTGGAATGCCCGGGACCAATGCAACGTCCCGAGCCTGCTTTTGCAGGCTCAGGACACAACAATTACCATATCAAACTTCAGACTAAACACTCTTACATGGGTGTATTAAAGCCGATCTCAACTTTGCTTTCTCTATAAGGCAGGTGAATAATTCTATCCTAGTAATTTACTGCAGGGCACGTTAAGGTGCAGTGACTGTACATAATGTAGCTACCCATGGGGTGGCAGAGCAGAACCAGGAGTATGTTCTCATTTGATTCTGTGTTATGGGTCAGAAAACTGCAAGCATCTGGCTAAAATCTTCTGGCTAAACTGCAAGCATCTGGCTAAAATCTTCTTTCTAAAAGAGAAATCTTCTGGTTTAGTCACTGCCATCACTGAACACAAGCTGCTAATGTAACTCACCACTAGATGTGGTGATGATCTTCCACATGTGGGATCTGAAAATGACTCATGCTTTCTCCCATGCTGCACACCATCCACCAATAAAGACTGGAGAGGAGGAGTATGTACAGGCACCTAATGGGAGTTGGTCATGTTCTACCCACTCCTTTCATGTCCTCTGCTCACCACCAAAATTATCCATCATGCACACAGAAAACAGCAACTTGTTTGGAGAACAAATATAAAGAAAAATTTCAAGAAAATTCATGAAAAACACAAAACACAAAATTTGTAGGTCTCAGTTATGGACTGGGATGAAAGATTATTTTATTTAAGAGCTCTCAGCCAAGCATCCTCAAGTCAACTTTAGGGGAGATATAGATATGCATTGAAATATCTGTTGAGAATAAATTCCTGGATGAGCAGCAATTGCTGACTATAAAGTTAGGTCTGCTTATACCTCTACGTTATGCTATAAATTTAATTGATTTTTAAAGGAAGTCCATTAGTAATAATGAGTTGGTCAATAAAGCTTGGTCTGATAACATTCAGAACAACAACTTGGGATATTTTCTGATTCACAAGAGGGATAATCTGCCAAGAGGGCACCTCACCCTACTAAGAATATGTAGTGGTATTTTCCAGTTCTGGAAAAGGATCTTTCAGAATGGCTTCCTGATTGTAAAATGAGTTTCTTCCAGGGTTTCATTTCACCCCAGATAAAAAAAACTAAAACAAATGGATCTTTGGCCTCAGTGAGAGATCAAGCATTGTCATCATCAGCCATTCCAACGTGTCAGGCCCTCAGCCATTCAATGGATCAGCACTCTGCGTGTCCCTCTCCCTAGCACTGCCTCCTTTAGATACGCCATGATCATCTCAGTGTCATCTTTATACTGTCCAGTCAGCAGGTGCTGGGGGGGGCTCCTTCTCCTTTTTCTGCTGATCGCTCCCAGCTATATTTCACTTATTTTTATCATCCTAGGTATGGTTACCTCTGATTTAATATGCTACTTTGCAAATTTTCAGGAAATTATATCTAAACACTGTGAACATATACCAGTAAAATGAATTTAATAATTAGAAAATCATTTTTCAATTCATGGCAACAAAACAATGGGTGATAAGAAACTCTATGTGTCTGTGTCTATATGACAGAGGCAACAGAAGAATAGTAATATTTACATCTTGCATTTTAAATGTTCAAACATATCATTGGTTTAAAACAGCTTTCAATGAAATGAAATGAAATTAACGTTCTACATAATGTTAATTTAAGAATGATAGCTTACGATGTTGTGTCACTAGGTGGCAGTTTAAGAACAATTCAGTTCTTACTGAACAACTTAGCTGCCTGATTCTAAAGTGCAATTATTCAACTTATTTGCATGTATCATAATAAATATATATCATTCAACAATAACAAGCAGTTATGGTGATTCTGGCATAAGAATTCTTGTATAATTAGACTGATGCATACAATGAAGTGATTTGTGATTATACAAAAATAGAACTGGAGACTCAACAATACTTGAAAAAAGTTAGGTTTCTCTAAAATATTATTTCCTCTCATTATTAGGTCACAACCTGGCAATGTCTTGATGTTTTTCAAGTCAACAACTAACCTATCCCCAAAGCTTTTCCTTTAAACCTCATAATACTAAAATAATTTCTTTCAAATTTTTCTGTGTCTAAACATTTTCTACAATGCCAGGAAAGAGATTTACAATGTTAACTGGACGATGATGACACTTGCTTATGCTAGATGTCTCTTTCTTGGCAGAACAAAATAGCTTTCAACAATATTTAATTCCCTTCTGTTATTTTATCTAATACTATATCAATTAATTCAATTAAATCAAGTCTTTCATTTATTATAAAACAGAAAATGAAGCATCTTACTGAATGATTTGCAGAATCAGATTTGGAGAGATTTTCTTCAAAAAGCAATGTTAGGAATACAAGTAGCTCGTATATGCAAAAATAGGTATTTAATATGCTTTATTATAAAATATATAAAACTTTTGGTATTTCTTTGCATTCAAACATGCATGTATAACTCTCATACCATTCCCTTCTTGACAGACAATATAAAAAAAGAATTAGTAAGTCAAGATAATCAAAAGCATTAGATAAAAAAGAAAATATAATTTAAATCTAAAATTTAGGTTACACCATTTACCTCTCCATACTACAATCAGAAAGTTCATATACTACCAAAATTATTTCAACCACTGTAAATTTAAAAAGAATCAAATTCATAATAGTACTGTATTTAGAATCCTTTTGGTGATGCTTCAGATAGGAACAAAATAGTGAGATGGCATTGGTTGCATTTGATGAGCAGCATGAGGGTAAAGCAACCTCCATTGTACTCCTTGATCTTTTGAAATATTCTGATACCACCAACCATGGATTGTCTGCAGGCATTAGGAGTAAGAGGCCTGGTATTCCAGTGATTCTTCCAATTTTTCCATGCAACAAGTCAGAATTTGTGACAAAAATCACAATCCCCTAATATATGGGATGACTCAGGATTCAGTGTTCTTGACTATATAAGAGCATTGACAAATGTCATCCATTAGTTTGAGATCAGATACTCAGCTGTACATCTCAGTTCCAGGCAACCTGGTAAAGCTGTGATGGTTTTGCCTCAGTGACTAAAGATTGAAAATATCTAGGGAGGAACAGGTTTAGGTGAAATCCTGACAAAACCAAGCAGCTATGGGGTTCTGGACCACCCAAACGCACTTCCCTCTTCAGGAGTGGTATATAATTTGGGGGTCTTTATTTATTTATTCATCACATTTATATATCCACTCACCTCACAAAAAGATGAGCAGCATGCAGTTAAAAACTATAAAATAGTAATATAAAAAACAATCCTATGCGATGACTTATTTATTGGTAATACTGTTACTTTTTTTCCCAAATGACTGCTTGGTATTGTTTCTGTATTATCTATGATATATTATTTTGTAGTTACATTGTACATCACTCAGGGTCACGATGGAACTGGGTAGCTAATGAAGCCAATAAATAAATAAATAAATAAACACATAAACAAACAAACAAACAAAATACTATTCATCTTAAAATGAAAGCTCCCTAATGGTATCAATGTAATCTTCCCTTCTGGGGAGAAAGCATAGATATAAGAGAAAGGCATGACTCAGGCTATTTTCTTTTAGATTTCTATTGATTTATTCTGTTTTAGAAAAAAGAAAACAACCAGAGCATAAACCCGTGGAGAAATAAAATAGTGTTCTAGATTTGATTAGGGAGTTTAAATATTAATGGACCCGAACAGGCTAAAGAAGATATCTAACTTGAACTAATGGTCAACAGATATTTGGAAACTTCCCAATTATTAGTCATCAGAATTTCATTAAGGTCTCTCTCCATCTGCAAGTTATGTGGATACGGATATGATATGTAGGAAGATACAGCAGTATTTTAAAAAGAATGAAAAGTAACCATCTAAAATTAGAGAATGTAGGGGTCTAAATCCCCCTAATGACTGCTGCCTCATAAGAATATTCAGATTGTTTTCCTCCTTCAGTTTGTAAGTAAACTGTAATAGGCCTTTTTCTCATTTTTCATTTCTTATGGACATACAGCCAAAATGCTGCAGCAACCCAAACTTAGAGTTGGAAGGACCTTGGAGGTCTTCTAGTTCAACCCCCTGCAAAGTAGGAGACCTTATGCCTGTGATGGCAAACCTATGGCACGTGTGCCACAGGCAGCACTCAGAGCCCTCTCTGTGGGCATGCGCGCCATCGCCCCAGTCCTAGGCCTTCAGCTGGGTTTTATAAAACCTTTTTGCTTTAGGTCTCCGCTGCTGTGTGCAAAAAAAAGGTTCAATCAATCAATCAATTTCATCTTTTCGCGGGGAAAAAAAGATCTCGCAAAGTTGGAATTGATTGATTGAACTTTTTAGTCCTACCCAGTCTGCCATTATCACTGCAGCCACGCCCACCCAATGGGCCATGCCCATCCAATGGGCCACACCCACCCAATGAGCCACGCCCACCCGGCACCCAACGATACATAAGTGGGTTTTGGGTTGCAGTTTGGGCACTCGGTCTCTAAAAGGTTCACCATCACTGCCCTATGCCATTCCAAACAAGTGGCTGTCCAGTCTCTTCTTAAAAGTCTCCAATGATGGAGCACCCACAACTTCTGAAGGCAAGCCATTCCACTAGTTAATTGTTTTCACTGTTAGGAAATTTCTCCCTAGTTCTAGGTTGCTTCTCTCTTTGATTAGTTTCCATCCATTATTTCTTGTCTTGCCTTCTGGTGCTTTGGAAAACAGGTTGACCTCTTCTTCAGCCGCTCAAATATTGGACCACTACTATCATGTCACCCCTAGTCCTTCTTTTCACTAGACTAGACAAATCCAATTCCATGATCACATTAAGCTAATCTTATATTGTTTCCCAGTCTATATCGTAAGCAAATTTATGATAATCTTTTACATTCTAGAAAATAATGTGTTTTTTTCTTAATCCACTGCAGAGTCCCCACTTGTAAACTTTGCTGTGCTTAGCTTCTTTCCCATTTGGGAAGTATCCTCAAGTGACAAGCTTGGCCTTGATTAATGATGGCTAGAATCTAACTCTGTATAGGGGGAGGAAGCTACTAACTATCTATCAGCCAATTGGCAATTCTGAAAATAACATTTCCTAACACACTAATAATGGAAATATTTTTTGTGAGACAGCAAGGAGACCAATAGGAAGCAGGACATACTAGTATTCCAACAAGCCCTTATTTTGATTCAGCAAAAGTTGAGTTATGGTGTACTACTTTATGGATCTATAATATTGTCCAGTAGTCCCTGGAATGATCACAACAAATATATAGTTCTTCTTATGCAGCTCTATATAAATTAGCAGCAAAATTGTTGAAGAAACTTGGAATCTTTCCTTACCCTTTCCCCTGAATTAGGAAAAAAATTGATATACTGTAAGCCTTTGTTCAGAGAATCATACCTTGCCAACCCAATTCAGAAAACTTATTACTGCCAGTGCTTTTTTTGTAAAAAAAAAAAAAAAAAAAAAGTGCCGGAACGCACACACGTCATACAACCCACCTTGCCTACCCTACAAGGTTCCATCCCAAAAAGATGCCAGAACTCCGTTCTGGGCGTTCTAAAAAAAACAAACAAACCCTGATTACTGCTACCGATATAAAGCCAGTTCAATAAGAAACTATGGATCACTTATAAAGGCTACTACTTTATCTCAAATAAATTCTAATAAGATTGCCAACTAGATTCAAGGCTTGCAGACTGCTTCAATTCTTCAAACACAAATTCAGTGATTTTATTCCAGACTGGTGCTCCACTGATTTTGATTTTTGATTGATGGTATACCAGAGAAACACAAGAGGCACACCTGTTACATTAGCTAAATATTATATTCTAGTAGCTTAACTATGGCATCCATAACGGCTGCAACCTTTCACATACAATATCTTATATGCCAAAACAGCTTTTCTCTCTAGTACTCTCAAGATGTATCAGTAAACAAGGGTAAGTCCGCATTAAGGGAATTTTAGATCACATATATCTGAGAAGGTCAGGAAGCTGTGAAAGTTGTGCTATGGACTAAGAAAGGAAAGTTTTTTTTAACGATGTCCTTCTCCAAAATGTCACTTGCCTTTTATGTAATAACTCTATCTAAAAAAATATTTAAGAAATGTACCAACCTCACTACTGGAATTGTCACACATTGTGGCAATCTTTCCAACTCTGAAATGTGAGGATTCAGCTCCGTCACGACTCCTTGGCATGTTAAAAACACTGAGACCATTGACGTCAGCAGTGAGCTCAGCTGTCTTAAATGCAACCATGCTTTTGTGAGGAATCCTTCCTTCTTTTATTTCTGATGGTCAGGCTGTAAATGTGACACTATCCCCATTCATGCATGAGATATCAATAGCCATGCACTTTGTAGGAGTACAGCCATTCTTTGGATGAGCAGGGAAAGGAGCTGAGACCTAAAATCAGACTCATACAGTAGCCCTCAATTTACATCCCTTTCTTTAGTGACAGCTCAAAATTACAAACAAAATAACAACAAAAAGTTACTTGTGACCATTTTCACACTTTTGAACATTGCAGCATCCCTATGGTCACATGACCAAAATTCACTCTGTTGTGTCCTGAGCCTGCAAAAGCAGGCTTGGGACGTTGCATTGGTCCAGGGCATTCCAAAAGCTGCCCGGGACAAGACAGAGCGGCACCAGCCTTGTGCGCATGCACAAGGTGCGAAAACGCTCTGTTCCTATTGGTTGACACTGTCCATATAAAAAAGGCCTGCGTGCCTTTTTGCTTTTGCTTGGTTGTTGGAGAAGGAGAATAAAGAGTAGTTAACTGTTACCATGTGTCTTCATCATTCGCATGCGACTGAAGGATTTAACACTGGTGATGAAGGTGGGATCCTTTGCAAGCTGGAACAAAAGATTTAAGGACTCACCCAGGAAGTCCGACGAAGGGAAACACGGCATCTGAATCAGTGTCTGAGCCTGCCAATACAGCATTGCTGGAGGGTGAGCTCAGCTAAAGGACCCTTTCCCAAACAATGGCTTGCAGAGGAAGCAATTGGTGAAGATCGTAAAGTTTACGATGTCGAAGATTGGCCGCTTGTCTGATTTCGATGTCTCTCACCCAGAGAGATGGAATTCCTACGTAGCACGGGTGGAGAACTACTTCAGAGTAAATCAGATAAGAGAAGGCAGCCTGAAGGCAGTAACTCTTTTGTGTGCCTGTGGACAAGAAGCTTTTGACATCACAGAAAATCTGGTGGGCCCCGCACCTCTAGAGTTAGTAACATATACTGACTTGAAAAAGATGTTGAAGGAACATTTCCAGCTGAAGTTATCCATCATTGCTTGGAGGCACGCGTTCGAGCAGAGAGACCAGAGGCCAGGTGAACCTGCTGCTGACTTTATTGCTGCCTTAAGGCAAGCGGCCAGGCCTTGTGAGTTCAAGGATCTGGAAGAGAGCTGCGAGATCACTTCGTATGTGGTTTGAGGAGCAGAGATTTACAACAGAAGATTTTTGCAAAAGAAGATGTCTCCTTCCAAGATGCACTACGAGAGGTAGCAGCTGAGGAAGCAACAGGCGGGGCTGTGAAGGCTTTACGGCTCACCAGAAACCCTCCAGACACAGCTACCATCCATCAAGAGGACGTTCGAGAAGGATCGAAAGCGGATCCTGAAGAGGAGGTGGACAGACTTCACCAGCCAGCTGAAAGGAAGCAGAAGGGACGTCCGGACAAGGCCCCAGCATATCTTCAATGCTTCGGGTGCAGAAGACGCCACAAGCGAGCTGACTGCAGGTTCCGCTCTGCCATTTGCAGGGCATGTGGCAGGTAAGGCCACATCACATCCATCTGTTTGGGTCGCCAGAAGGTCCAACCTCGTGAAGAATTGCTTCTGAAATGTACCAGGGTCCCCAGCCAACATAGGGTGGGTTTCTGCGCATCACGCAGGAGTATTCTGAGTACAGGGACACACAAGCCCTTAAGAAGAAACTTTCCACTAACGTAAGGTTGCAAGGGGTTCCCTTATCAATGGAATTGGACACTGGGTCTGCTCTCTCAATGATTTCAATTAACACATTCAAAAGGATACTGATTTGCAGCAGTAGTGGCCTTCGAGTTAAACTCAGGCCATTGAATCTAATACCCACTGATTTTCAGAATTCTGTAGTGTGTGTTAAGGGGGAGGCCACCCTTAGAGAACAGCATAAGGATTTTGAAGGTCCCCTAGATGTGGTGGTAGTTGGGGATGAACATACGAGTCTTATTGGACTCGATTGGTTCGAGGCTCTGGGAATCCAGGTAACTGGGCTGCACCACTTGCAAACGTTGAGCCTTGCAGAAGTCTGCAAGGAGTTTGCAGCTGTGTTTAGTTTAGAGCTAGGATCCTACAAGGGGCCCCCCATTGTGCTACGGTTACACCCAACTATCACGCCCATCAGGGTCAAGCCTAGGAGGGTACCTTTTGCCCTCAAAGGTAAAATAGATGCTGAGCTGGACAAATTGCTCCAGCAAGGCATTTTAGAACCTGTGGATTCTAGTCCATGGGAAACCCCTATAGTAACGCTTCTAAAGACTAATGGGAAAATACGTATATGTGCAGACTACAAGTGTACACTGAATAAGGCGTTGCAACAGGACCCTTATACAGTCCCTGTTGTAAGCCAAATCCTGACCTCCCTCAAGGGAGGGTGCATTTTTGCGAAGCTTGACCTGGTACAGGCTTATCAACAGCTACCTGTTGATGAGGCAGCTGCAGAGGCCCAGATTATTGTAACTCACAGGGGAACCTTCAAGGTCAAAAGACTGCAATTTGGGGGTAAATCTAACCCCTGGCATATTCCAAAGTGTAATGGAGAGCACACTTTGAAGTGTTCCTGGAGTCTATCCCTACTTTGATGATGTCCTCATTGCTGGGGAGTCATCTCAAAATTTAGCAGAAAGGTTAAGGGCTGTCTTGCTTCGTTTTCGAAAAGCAGGCCTTAAGCTAAAGCAGGATAAATGCAAGATAGGAGTCACTTCCACTGACTTCTTAGGTTTCAGGATTGATGCCCAAGGCATTCACCCAGCTGAAGCTAAACTACAAGCTATTCAACAGGCCCCAAGTCCCAAGTCCAAGAGTGACCTACAAGCCTTCTTGGGGCTCTTAAATTTTTACCATGCATTTCTCCCACATAAGGCTGCAGTGGCAGAGCCATTACATAGGCTCTTAGACAAGCAAGCTCCTTGGCAGTGGACTAAAGTCCATGACAGGAGTTTCAATGAGTTTAAGGCCTTGCTCACTTCAAATGCTGTTTTAGCACATTTCAATGAGCAATTGCTTGTATTCATCGCATACGTGCATCTCCTTATGGGGTGGGAGCTGTGCTTAGTCATCTGAAGGCTGATGGGATACAAGTCCCTGTGGCCTATTACTCAAGGACTCTGTCATCTGCAGAGCGGAATTATGCTCAGATTGACAGGGAAGCCTTGGCCATAGTGGCTGGCATAAAGAAATTCCATGATTTCTTATATGGCTGCCACTTCACAGTCTATACAGACCATAAGCCTCTGCTGGGTTTATTTACCACCAACAAACAGACACCGCATATCATTTCTCCTCGTGTGCTGAGATGGTCCATTTTTCTGTCAGCATATGACTACACTTTAGTTCACAAACTTGGAAAAGAAATGCGCTATGCAGATGGCCTAAGCAGATTACCTCTAAAACAGGTAGAAGCAGACCCTGCTCCTGCCATCAATATTCTCTACATTCAGGAGTTGCCTGAATCTCCCCTTAATGCTAGGGACATGGCTGCAGAAACTGCCACTGATCACACGCTTACACGCGTGCTGACATGGGTGTTGTCAGGACGGCCTGACAAGTGCCCAGATACTGAGTTCCAAAGCTTCTGGCACAAGAAGCATGAGTTTTCCACTTTCAAGGGTTGCCTGTTATGGGGTAGAAGGGTAGTTATCCCAGCCACATTGAGGTCTAGAATCTTGATCTCTCTGCATGAGGAACATCCTGGAATTGTCAGGATGAAAGCGCTTGTGCACAGCCATCTTTGGGTGGCCTGGGCTCGATAAAGCTATTGAGGCTCAGGTGCACGGGTGTCAGCTGTACCAACAGTCACGGCCTGAAATGCCTCAGGCCCCAGTACATAGGTGGGAGGAAACTCAAACCCCATGGTCTAGAGTGCATACAGATTATGCTGGGCCCTTTCAGGGGCAATTCTTCCTGATTGTTGTTGATAGCCATTCCAAGTGGCTAGAGGTTGTTCCTGTTTCCTCCACTACTACTGCCAGGACCATCCAGATGTTGAGAGGAATTTTTGCACCGCACAGACTTCCAGATGTCCTGGTTTCTGATAATGGCCCCCAATTTACATCTTTTGAGTTCCAGGCTTTCCTTCAGGCCAACCTGATCTGGCATGCAACGTTGGCTCCTTTCCATCCATCCTCCAATGGCTTGGCAGAGAGAATGGTGTGTACCACCAAAGATGCCCTCAAGAAACTGACTTACAGTAACTGGAATCACAGGTTAGCAGATTTCCTTCTTGCACACCACACCACACCATGCACAGCAACAAGGAAGAGCCCTACTGAACTCCGCTGGGGTCGCCACCTCATCACTAAACTGGACAGGCTGCACCCTGACCGGGTGGCTTCACAGGTGTCACACCGCAGGCACCTAGGAGACTCCAGTTGGGCAATCCAGTTTGAGCAAGAAACTATGGGCCTGGACATTTTTGGGTCACAGCTGTGGTCTGCAAGGTCTCTGGGCCATTGTCATACGAAGTTGCCTTGGTTGACCGCCGCGTTCTTCGCAGACACATAGACCAGCTGCGTTGGAGACTGGACTCATCCTAGACATCAATAATTACTCCAGACAGGGAGTCACACGGGGGTATTCACAGTATTTACATATGCCAGACAGTGCTCCAGACAGGGAGACTGACCAGGGGTATCCACATAAATCACAAGCTACAAGAGAAAAAGAATTCCATCAGGGGCGCTTGCATAATTCAGCAATTGCTCCCAAGAGGAAGGCACCAGTAAAGGGAGTTGCCATGGAGGTGGCTCCTGACTCTGGCACCTCTGGCACATGCTTGGGGGCCACAGAGTACTGGGGCACTTCCGCTACTCAGCCCTCTCCATCTGCTGGCCTTGGGTTTGAGGGACAGTGTTCCCAAGAGGGGTCCATTGTGGACTCAGGGACTTCCACCCCTCCAAGGTATGCTGGCTTGGACTTAGAGGGTCCAGCCAGTCAGCAGCTGGGCAGGTCAACTGGGTATTTGGGGCAGCAAAGTCATGTCCTGCCTAACCTGGTAGGTGAGCAGGTAGGCCAGGCACCCTCACCAGGGTCACCTGGATATTTAGGGCAGCAACATCCTGGCGTTCCTAGCCTGGTAGGTGAGCAGGGGGGCCAGGCAATCTCTCCGGTCCTCAGAAGGTCACAGCAGGCCAAGCGCCCACCTAAACATCTAGGAGAATATGTGAAGTTGCTGTCAATACATGAGGGAGTAACAAGTAGTTAGATTATTTTGCATTATTTTGATTTTGGATACATTTATTTGGGTTAATAAATACTGAAGGGGTTTGCCTGTGTGCAGACTCGAGTATTCCACACTTTTTGCATTTAAATAATGCAGCTGTATGTCACCCTTCCCAGTGCACGACGTACCTGTGCATACGCAAAGTATGTTCCATCTAGGGGGGAGGGGTGTTGTGTCCTGAGCCTGCAAAAGCAGGCTCGGGACGTTGCATTGGTCCAGGGCATTCCAAAAGCTGCCCAGACCAGACAGAGCAGCGCCAGCCTTGTGCGCATGCGCAAGGCGCGAAAACGCTCTGTTCCTATTGGTTGACACTGTCCAGGCTTCTGGCCATATAAAAAAGGCCTGCGTGCCTTTTTGCTTTTGCTTGGTTGTTGGAGAAGAAGAGTAGTTAACTGTTACCATGTGTCTCCATCATTTGCATGTGAACGAAGGATTCAACAACTTGATTGGCAGTTGGCATGTATTTATGATGGTTGCAATGTCCTGGAATCGTGTGATCATCCTTTGTGACCTCCTGACAAGCAAAGTCAATGGGGAAGTCAGATTCACTTAACAATCAGGTTACTAACTTAACAGCTGCATGAATTCATTTAATAACTGTGGCAAGAATGGTTGTAAAATGGGGTAAAACTTGCTTAACAATTGTCTTGCTTAGCAATAGAAATTTTGGGTTCAGTTGTGGTCATAACTCAAGGATTACCTTTATACAATCTACTAAGTTCAATAGCTTTCATTTTCTGTGCATATTTGCATGCAAAAGGTTTTTCCATTTCTTAGAATTGTTCAGTGAACTTGCATCTCACAAGAATCCTGAAATAAGTGTTATTATATGTTGTAGATCAAGTGAAGGATCCCAGTTGGCACACTCCTTTGAAGATCAAAATATTTGTTAGCTAAACTTCAGATGACCATTAGATGGCAGCAAAGAGAGTGTTATGCAGGACTTTTATTGTCATAGAACGCCCAGAACTGAGTTCTGGCACCTTTTTTGGATGGAACCTTGTAGGGTAGGCAAGGCGGGTTGTATGACATGTGGGAGTTCCAGCACTTTTTTTTTAAACAAAAATAGCACTTGTGTTATGTATCTTTTATACCATCTAGTGATTCTCCAGAGTTTAACAAGATAGATTTAGTACTGTAACCTTTCAGTTGAGATAGTGATGCAGCTTTGCCCACAGACCTGTCAATGGGCTGTAGGAGGCCAACGTTTCTATCATGTGGGGAAATAAAAATGGATGTAAAAGCTTTTTTTAAAGAAGAATATATGCTGCCAAATGTTTGGTTTACTTGATGAAATAAATGGGAAATCGTGACTGGATTTTAGGGCCTACAACATCACTGTTGAGTTAGAAAAAAACTATTCCTTTTCAGATAATTGTCTAAAGGCTATATGTCAGGAGACCACAATCCCCGGTCCATGGACCTGTACTGGGCTGCAGCATGCTAGCAACCGGTCAGCACAAACAAGCAAAGCCCCATCTGCGAGATGCAGGCAGCACACAAAATCACGCACCCTCTGGTCCATGGAAAACCTCTCTCCACGGAACCAGTCCCTGGTGCCCAAAAGGTTGGGGACCTCTGCTATATGTAACTGACAAAGTCCTATTTTCTGCATCATGTCATTGTAAGTGTATCAGAATGATTTTGTACTGAAACAAAATTAATTTATTGTCTGCATAATTGTGTGATATTATTTCCTTACTTATTGTAATCTGTCTCTCTTTTCTCTTTCAAGATGACATCAAAGTGCAAGTTTAGGTTTGTTTTACTTGAATTTCATTTTTGTAAATATTTCTTTATATAATACCTGGCACCATACAACTGGACTGTATTTTTTAAAAATAAAAAGATATGTAAAGAATTGTTTCTGCTTCGTTGGGGAAGGTAGCATGCACACAGAGTCAAATTAAGCATTTTTTGAATTTTTGACAAGTTAAGCCCAAAAGATTTGCCATCACTGATTCTTCTTGACATGTATATTCTGGCAAAGAGATTAGGACACATACAGTAGGCTATTCTGCCTAGTTCTAACATTAGACTGAGGAAAGCAGCCAGTTTTTAGCAGCAGATTTTGGATATGCAGCAAATATTCACTTTGCATCTTTTCTTCCTGGTAGAGTTGATGAAATGCTGTTTTTTTGTTTTTTTTTAAAATTCCATATACCAAAATTATTTGGCTTTGCAAACTAGAAACATTAACTGGGGAGTGGGTGGCTTATTCTGCTCTGTCAAATTTCAGGCAGGAAAATGCAGGGTGCATATTTTGTGGCATCTTCCAGGTAATGATTTCAAGCAAGTAGCTTTCTTCATATAGCATTTTCTGACCAATGTTTCATATAAGATTAAATGACTTCAGATAACTTTGTGGTATTGTCCAGAATGTTAACTACTGATAGTGGCTCATTACACACCACGGATTGATCACCCTATAATTACCATTTCAGTTTAGATTACTTCTGCAGTGTAGAGCCATTATATTTTGAGAATTATTATAGTCCTTTCTGAAAATGTTTTAAAGGAATATTGTATAAAACAAATGATGATGCCATTACCTAAGGGCAATACTTTGGGAGCTAAGGAAGCTATTTACCAAATGAGAAAATTTGATAACATTTAAATTTCATGAGAAGTTAAGAGAAGATGAAAAGAAGAAAAGTACTTTCCAATACAAATTTCACTAAATTGTTTGCTTAAACTTTCACATTAGCCTATTCCACTAATTCGCCTAGAACAGTGATGGCGAACCTTTTAGAGACCGAGTGCCCAAAAACTGGCCTGGCCCCCGCTCCACCCCCTGCCCCACCCCCACTCCGCTCCCCCGTCCCCCGTCTCACCTGCCCGCAGAACCACTCATCACCTCCAGGGCCTGCCGCAGATCACCCAAGCAGCCCAGCAGCGCTATGGTGGTCATGCCCTCTGCCCGTGCCCTGTAGCATCAACTGTACACGATGGGGTGTGAGGGCAGAGTCTTGTCTATGCTGCGTGGCTGCCATGTCCTTGCCTGTGCTGCTCCACATTGGTCATGCTCAAGGGTGACTCTCCTTCAGGGGGGCTGCTGAAGAGGAGGGGGTCATGGGGGAGGCGAGGCTGGGGCAATGGCACATGTGTCCACAGAGAGGGCTCCAAGTGCTGCTTCTGGCACCCATGCCATAGGTTTGCCACCACTGGCCTAGAAGAAAGCAAAATTATCACTAGAGGCTAACATGGGTTTGTCAAAAACAGATTATGACAGACAAATTTTATGACATTCTTTGACAAAGTGACTAAATTAGGGGACCAATGAGATTCTTAGATTTAATATATTTGGAGTTCCGTAAGAAATTTGGCAAAGTAGACCACAACATACTATTTGGTAAGATATAAAATTATTGGTTAGACAGCATTACTTCCAGATGGATTTGTAACTGACTGATCAACTGCAGTCAAAATGTAGTCCTTAATAAAACTACATCATGGAGGGAAGAAAGCAATGGGGTACCCTAAGTTTCTGTCTTAGCCCCAGTACCCTTCAACATCTTCATAAACAATTTAGATGGGGGAATAGAGGGGGAACCAATCAAATTTGCAGACGATACCCAACTTGGGGGATAGACAACAGGTAGATTCAAAATCCAGAAGGATCTTGACAGACTTGAACATTTGGCCCTATGCAACAAAATGCAATCCTAAGATGAAAAAAGTAAGGTTTTACACTTAGACAAGAAAAACCAAATGCACATGTATAGAATAGGTAGTACCTGTTTCAATAGTAATAACCATGAGAAGAATCTAGAAATCCTACCAGTAATAGACAATCACTTATATATGAGGCAATAGTATGCTGCAACGGCCAAAAAAGCCAATGCAGTCTTGGACTGCATCCACAGAGAGATAGTATCAAGATCATGTGAGTGCTGCTTTATTCTGCACTGGTGAGACCACACTTGAAACACGGCATCCAGTTTTAGTTATCACAACATAAAAAAGATTTTGAGACCATAAAAAAAATGCAGAGAAGAACAACAAAGATGATCAAAGGACTGGAAATTACAACTTAGGAACAATGGTTGCAGGAATTGGAAATGTTGAGTCAAATAACTATAGCAGTCTGACAATGTTTAAGGGGTTATCACAAAGAAAAAGGGGTCATAGGCCCTGAAGGCAGAAAGATCCAACCTAGAATTAAGGAGAAATTTCCTGATAGTGAGAACAATTAATTAGCGGAAGGCTTGCCTTCAGAAGTTATGAGTGCTCCATCACCCAAGTGTTTTAAAAAAGATATTGAAAAGCCATTTGTCTGAAATGTTATAGGGTCTCCTGCTTAAGCAGGTCCTCCAAGACCTCCAAGGTTCCTTCCAACTCTGTTTGAAGTAATTTTGTCTCCAGATCTGAAACACATCACATCAGCTTTTTTTTTTTCAAAAATATTGTCATAACCCAACATTATATACGGTTTTTCTGTGAATCCCTCAGGCACATTCTTGATTCTGAATAAGTGTGAAGACATTGCTGACTTGGCACTCCAAGGCATCATATTTTAGTCTGTTTGAGCTTATATTTGGGATTCCATGCCATTTGGCTTTATTAGCTTTTCTCCTAATGGAAGACCTATCTGTTTACACTTATCTTGCTTGACTGAAAATGAGCTGTCCTAAAAGGTAGTGCTTTTTCACTTGTTTGCTTTGTTAGCATCATGAAAGATCAAAAATAGAACATAGAATGAAATTAACTAAGATACATATGTACTACTAGGCCACTTGAAAGAACACACTATGTGGGTTATGTTTTAAGTAATGGGGCCTACTTCAGATACAGACAATAGCTTGGTGAATTATAGGCATATAATTCCTATAAATACCTGCAGCTGCAATGAACTAAAGATACTGCAACATAGCCATAATAGCATTTTAATACACAATGCTTCCTATCAGAAAAAAAACCTTTCAAACCAATTATTAAAATATCTCTGAAACATGAGGACAAGGTTGTACCAAAACAAAACTGAGGCAACCATTACATTACAGCTGTTCTGATGTAGTATTATAGGATTGGTACCATGTCATGAAGCTTGATATTAATACTTCCAACAGTTCATGCAGACATTGTCAGCATATAGAATTTGTGACAATCTGTCATTGATTACAACTCCAAGAAGGTCCCAGAATTTCAACTCTGTAAAACTGTTGCTAAGAATTTGTAGCACATTTTAAAAATGTAACGTAGTTTAAACACATCAATCATTTTTATAAACATTTTCTTAGCAATAAAAGCATTTGGGGACTGGTAAGGTTAAATTCATAGTTCAGCATGTAACATGCTATAGAACAGAAATAATCCATATAGAACATATCATATCAAAATGAAAGCAATAGGTACTCATGAGTTGCTTCTGTGTTGTTGCCTTCATAGAGAGCAAGTAGATCTTCAATTTTACACAGGTTGATTGCTGTTATATTAGCATTTGCCATGCTAGTGTTTGTTATAAAATATTAATTTTATGCAAAATTAATTTTCATAAATAAATGAATTATTGTAACTAGGTGTAGAGGTGCAATGATTTGATGATTAAAATGCTGGGCTGGTCAACTGGCATGACCGATGAACTCCCATGCCTGCTTTAGCTCCTGCCCACCTAGTAATTTGAAAGCATGCAAATGCAAGTAGATAGGTTTGTGGTCGTGCCTCCTCATCAGTGTGGGTTTGGGTTTGCTTTTTGCCTGGATGTGTGGTGGTGACATCTTGTGTGGTTTTTGTGAGTGTAGGTCTGGTGTCATTCCCCGTACTATGGACTCGTCTGTCAATAAGAGCAGGTTTCCAAATGGCTGGTAGGCGGGAGGCATCATCTCGTTTGTTCATGCTGTGAGGGTGTTTTTCTATCTCGATGGATTCTCTGATTATTCTGTTATTAAAGTGTTCAGTTTTGGCAATAGTTCTGGTCTTTTTGAAATCAATTTTATGTCCTGTGGCTCTAAGGTGTTGGACCAGGGAAGAAGTTGGTTCTTCTTTTTTGACTGAGTTCTTGTGTTCTTCAATGCGTGCACTTATTCTTCTGTTGGTTTGTCCAATGTATGTGGTGGAGCAAGCAGTACATGGGATTTCATATACTCCTTGATTTTCTAACTCAATTTTGTCTTTAGGGTTTTTTAGGATGGTGGATATTTTTCTGTTTGTGCAGAATGCTGTCTTAATGTTATGTTTGTGCAAGATTTTGCTGATCCCGTCTGTGGTGCCTTTTATGTATGGGAGGAGGGCTTTGCTGTTTTCTTGTTCTCTGTCTTGTATTTTAATGGGAGTTTCTTTTTGGATTAAGTTGGAAATCTTATTTCTTTGGAATCCGTTGGATGTTAGTACATTAGTGAGAGTGTGTAGTTCGGTTTTTTGGTGTTGTTCGTCAGCTAGGCATTTGGTTCTGGAGATGAGTGTCTTGGCTACGGAGTTGATCTGTGCTGGGTGGTGGTGTGAGAGTGCGTGCAGATAGCGGTTTGTGTGTGTTTTCTTCTGGTAGATGGTGTGTCCTAGGGAGCCATTGGATTTCTTGTAGACTAAGACATCCAGGAAGGGAAGTTGGTTATTAGCTTCTGTTTCCATGGTGAACTGTATTTTGGGGTGTAGGCTGTTGAGGTGTGTGAGGAAATTGTCCAGTTTTTCTTTCCCATGTGGCCAGATTACGAAGGTGTCATCTACGTATCTGAGCCAGAGTTTGGGTTTGTGATCAGATTTTTCTAGAGCTTGGGTTTCAAAGTGTTCCATGTAGAGGTTTGCAATGACAGGTGAGAGGGGTGATCCCATGGGTGCTCCTTCTATTTGTTTGTATTTTTGTCCGTTATAGATGAAGTATGTGTTGGATAGACAGTGGTTGGTCAGATCTAGGATATGTTTGGGGGGATTATATTTGTTTTGGATAGCTGTTAAGGCTTCTTTGATTGGCATTTGGGTGAAGAGGGATATGACATCAAAGCTAACAAGTAGATCGCTGGGCTGTAAGTTTTGTTTCTTTATGATGTCTATGAACTGGAATGAGTTTTTTTACGTGTGAGGTGATGGATTCTGCATAGGGTTGTAGTTGTTTGGCGAGAAATTTGGCTAGGTTTTGTAGAGGTGAGCCTATGGAGCTGACTATGGGTCTAAGTGGGGTTCCTTCTTTGTGTATTTTGGGGAGACCATAGAGCTTAGGGCATCTGGATGATTTCTCTCTGGGAATGATTCTTTGCTGGATCTCTTTGCTAATGGGGGAGGCTTTTATTTTGGATCTAGTGGTTTTTTCCAGGTAGGTGGTGGGATCTGTGTTTAGGGGTTTGTATGTGGAGTCTTGGAGTAGGTTGGTTAATTTGGTTTGGTAGTCAGATGTATTCATGACCACCGTGGCGTTGCCCTTGTCTGCTGGTAGGATTATTATGCTGGTGTCTTGTTTCAGGTTAAGTAGTGCTGTCTGCTCCTCTTTGGGTAGATTGCTTTTGGGTGGCTGGCTGGTGCAGAGTATGTTGGTGATTTCAAGTCTGATTCTGTTAGCGTCATCGGGGTTGATTTTGGTCAGGCTGGTTTCAACTCCGCATATAATGGTTTCAGTGGGGATGTGTTTGGGAGCGACTGCAAAGTTGAATCCTTTGGAAAGGACATTGGTTTCGGCTTTGGTGAGGATCCTATCTGAGATGTTATGCACTGTTTGTTTCATGTGTGGCTGTGAGGGAGTTGGGGTTTGTTTCTGGTGTTCTTGTAGTCTTCGGAATTTGTTGGTGTGTGTGTCTGTCTTGAGGGTGGTCTGTGTTTCGGCTCTCCAGACGGCGAGTTGTTTGGATTTGTCCCAAAGTGCGGGGTGGATCTTGTTGCTGAGTTTGAGGTGAAGTGTGAGCAGATCTTTGTTGATTCGGTCTAGGAGGAATCTTTTTGTATGAAGTTCATTTCTGATTAGGGCCAATTCTGTTCTAACAAATATCATACCTCTACGTGGAGGAAATCCACCATCTGACCAGGACCTATGAAAAACTCGAAGTCCAAAGAGCTTCCATTTTATGTGACCTCACATTCCTACGCAACTGCCGAGATCAAAATTTAATCTCCACATGCTTCCAATTGAAATTCCGCTCCAACTCTGCAGCCACCGAACGCATCCTGAAAAGAACAGAATTGGCCCTAATCAGAAATGAACTTCACATATACTCCTTGATTTTCTAATTCAATTTTTTCTTTAGGGTTTCTTAGGATGGTGGATATTTTTCTGTTTGTGCAGAATGCTGTTTTGATATTATGTTTGTGAAGGATCTTGCTGATCCTGTCTGTGGTGCCTTTTATGTATGGGAGGAGGGCTTTGCCGTTTTCTTGTTCTCTGTCTTGGATTTTAGTGGGAGTTTCTTTTTGGATTAAGTTGGAAATCTTATTTCTTTGGAATCCGTTGGATGTAAGTACATTAGTGAGAGTGTGTAGTTCGGTTTTTTGGTGTTGTTCGTCAGCTAGGCATTTGGTTCTTGAGATGAGTGTCTTGGCTATGGAGTTGATCTATGCTGGGTGGTGGTGTGAGAGTGCATGCAGATAGCGGTTTGTGTGTTTTCTTCTGGTAGATGGTGTGTCCTAGGGAGCCATTGGATTTCTTGTAGACTAAGACATCCAGGAAGGGAAGTTGGTTATTAGCTTCTGTTTCCATGGTGAACTGTATTTTGGGGTGTAGGCTGTTGAGGTGTGTGAGGAAGTTGTCCAGTTTTTCTTTCCCATGTGGCCAGATTACGAAGGTGTCATCTATGTATCTGAGCCAGAGTTTGGGTTTGTGATCAGATTTTTCTAGGGCTTGTGTTTCAAAGTGTTCCATGTAGAGGTTTGCAATGACAGGTGAGAGGGGTGATCCCATGGGTGCTCCTTCTATTTGTTTGTATTTTTGTCCGTTATAGATGAAGTATGTGTTGGATAGACAGTGGTTGGTCAGATCTAGGATGTGTTTGGGGGGGGGTTATATTTGTTTTGGATAGCTGTTAAGGCTTCTTTGATTGGCACTTGGGTGAAGAGGGATATGACATCGAAGCTAACGAGTAGGTCGCTGGGCTGTAAGTTTTGTTTCTTTATGATGTCTATGAACTGGAATGAGTTTGTTACGTGTGAGGTGATGGATTCTGCATAGGGCTGTAGTTGTTTGGCGAGAAATTTGGCTAGGTTTTGTAGAGGTGAGCCTATGGAGCTGACTATGGGTCTAAGTGGGGTTTCTTCTCCCCAAGATACACAAAGAAGGAACCCCACTTCAGGCACCAGCCTGAAGATGACGAATGAGACTTCGTCGAAACGTCGCCAAGACACTATATATATATGTATGTATGTATGTATGTATGTATGTATGTATGTATATATGTATGTATGTACTCCGGAAGAGAATTGAACAATGGAGTAGCAGCCCCCCAAAATGCCAAGAAAACAGCCAATGCACGCCTTCCAGAAATCAAACAATTAAGATCATTGGATGGACCGATGATGAGGTCCAGGAGTCGTGTGCAAAACTGGCCAGTGCTATAAAAGAGACTCCCATCGACCTGTTTTAAGCCCTGATGATGTCGGTAGTGCTGACCAACGAAAGCTTGGCATTTGATTAAACGTTTTTAGTTTAATTTTTTTCCTGATGTTCGTTTATATTTGTTTTTATAATATGGCTCTACTCAGGATTCGAATTTTTAATGAAAGTTAGAAGGGACCTTGGAGGTCATCAAGTCCAACCCCCTGCTCAGGCAGGAAACCCTATACCATTTCAGACAAATGGCTGTCCAGTCTCTTCTTAAAAACTTCCAGTGTTGGAGCATTCACCGCTTCTGGGGGCAGATTGTTCCACTGGTTAATTGTTCTAACTGTCAGGAAATTTCTCCTTAGTTCTACGTTGCTTCTCTCCTTGATTAGTTTCCATCCATTGCTTCTTGTCCTGCCTTCAGGTGCTTTAAAAAATAGCTTGACTCCCTCTTCTCTGTGGCAGCCCCTGAGATATTGGAACACTGCTATCATGTCCTCCCTCATTTTTCTCTTTTATATATATAAAAATAAATTATTATAAAAGACATGGATTCTGGGATGCTGATTCATCTCTTCTAATCTGTATTAGGTGATTTGTTTGACTAGGACAGCGGTTCTCAACCTATGGGTCGCGACCCCATTTGGGGTCGAACGACCATTTCGCGGGGGTCGCCGGACAACGCGGCCCGCCATTTTGTTTTTTTATTTTTATTTATTTTATTTTATTTAATTTTTTTAATTTTTTTTATTTTTTTTAATTTTTTTTGTGCGCATGTGCCGCGCATGCGCGGATCCGCCCGTCGTGCCAAAAATAATAATAATAATAAAAAAAATAAATAAAAAAATAAAAAACAAAAAAACAAAAAAAAATGGCGGACCGCGATGTGCAGATCCACGCATGCACGGCACGCACGCGACGGGCCAATCCGCGCATGCGTGGATCCGCCCATCGCGGTCCGCCATTTTTGGGGGGGGTTTAATTTTTTTAAAAACATTTTCCTGGCGCGCGCGCACTGCGCATGCGTGGATGACCCGTTGGGGTCGCGGCGCGCATGGGCGGGGGAAGTGGGGTCTCAACCTGAAAAAGGTTGAGAACCACTCGACTAGGATATGTCAAGTATTCAAATTACTCAAGATCACAAATAATATATAAATGTCCATAAAGTTTATTAGCTTATACTTCAGTCTAATTTGAACATAATAAAAACAACTTGCCATCAGATTAGTACATTAGAAGAGAGAATAAAACAAAATTGTGTTTGGAAATTCATGCACTTTAAAAAGAAGAGAATTATGCTTCTCTAATTAACGCTATAGCTGCAGTGTATTTTAAGCTGCTGTTCTCCTGTGCTGATGGTGCTTCAATTTCAACCTGGTTTAAGAAACTTCTGTCTGGATTGGGACACTTTAGCGTAGACAACTGGGAAGAAGGCACTTCAGCACCTCACTGATGGTATGCCATCCCAATTTTCTATGCCAGAAAAGCAACTGATGATTGCTTTTGTTTCTATGGGAAAGTTTTACTGGACATAAGTATGTATGTATATTGCTGTATGGATAAAAAGGTAAATTTTTGTATATAAAAATGAAGCATCAAAGTGTACCTATATGCAGGGACAAGACCCAAGCATACAATATAAAAAAAAATCACTTTTGTGTTAAATTTACAGATTTGGATCAAACTGAGCATCAAAGCAATAGGCAGATGTAGCTGAAGAATATTTCCTTAATATTTTGAAATCTAAGAATTCCACTATTTTTATTTGTATTCTAACATATTAGCCTTAAAATTCCACTTCTATATTTAATGTATTTATTTCCTTTGTTAAATTTGTTCTCATTCCTTAAACTTCATAGTAGATTTGATTATGTGTATGTCTGATTTCTTAGTGTATCAAAAGCCAAGAGATTGCAGAAGTATGCAAAAAAGCATGCATGTACATTCCAAACTACTTACAATCAAAATAAAAAACAGCAAGAAAAGTACCAGGAAAAAAACATCAGGATATTCAGACCATAGGAAATGAATACTGGGAATTATTAATGATGCCCAGGGCTTTTTTGTCATAGAACGCACGGAATAGCATTCAGGCATCTTTTTTCAATGGATTTTCAACTTCCACAGAAGCACTAGTGAAGGTGGCTCTTCACTCAGCTCACGCTGCTTTGGCGCATGGTTAGTCCCAGGGCACGACTCATTTGTTTGCACCATCAGACTCGGATGCTGTCTCCTGAGGGGTGTTGTGGGTGTCTCTAGACCAGCTTGGGAAATGTCAGAGGATGAGGAAGAGCAGCCAGGCCCCTCTGGGTATTTTCCCCTCCCGGCAGCCGAGACAGACAGTGAGGAGATTTACATGCAGTCTGGGTCGGAATCTCGAAGCGGGGAGTCAGACTTGGAACAGGAAAATATATGGCTTGATCCGAGATTCCGAAGGTTTGATAGGCGGAGGTTTCAGTTACGTGGAAAAAGGAAGGAATGGGGGAAGTGACGTATCGAAAACTATATTTGAAGGTGAAGGAGGGACTAATTCTTTGTCACGAGCAACGTTAATATCAAGAAGTAGCCTGATACATCGAGGAGTTGGTTTGAACTCAGTTTTCTGGTGTGCTTGGAATCTACGGAAGATTAATGAGGTCTTGGACAACCTGAGAGATAAAGAGTGAGTTATTGGAAGGGGGAGCGCATGTTTAAGCTGAATGTAAATAAGTCAGACTCGGCCGTTCCGCAAACAAACTGCCAGCATCTCGCTTTGAAGTGTATCTCTTGAACTGTGTTAAATAAAACTCTTAAAGAAATATTCCTGTGGACTTTACTAAGCTGAGAAGGGCCAGATACAACAGATTGCTCGTGACCAAAAAAACCCCATAAAACAAAACAAAACCATAGTCCGAGCTTTCAGTACTGCGCAAGTCCAGTGACGTCATGGAGCAGCTTCTAGCTGATAATCCTGCTTTGTATCAACTAGTTCAAGGTCTCCAGCTGCAAATTGGCAATTTGCAGCAGCAGATTCAGCAAGCTGCAGTAGCCCCAGCCCCAGCTCCAGCCCCCCCTCCCAGAAGAAGCCGGTGTTATTTAGCATTGCCTGATAAGTTTACTGGAGAGCGTAGTAAATTTCCAGCTTTTTTAAACCAATGCAGAACATTCATTGCTTCAACTCCAGCAGATTTCCAGCTTGATGAAACTAAAGTGGCTTTTATTTTAAGTTTGCTCTCTGGTCCAGCTGCTGATTGGTCATCTCCTCTGATAGACAGACAAGATCCTGTCCTGCACAATTATGCAAGATTCTGCCAGCTGATGGAAAGAGAATTTGCTGACCCCCTTCGTAGACAAAATGCCACCAGGCGGATACGAGAGCTACGTCAAGGATCGCGCTGCATAGCGGAATATATATCAGATTTTCGCCGCCTAGCTCAAGAAATTAATTGGAATGAAGAGGCTCTCATGGAAATCTTTCAAGATGGCCTGTCTTCCCAGATCTTGGATGAATTTAGACATACTATAATGCCTGCGACCCTGGATGCCTTATATCAACATTGTTTGGCTATTGAGGCGCAAACGCAAGCCATGGATGCCCGCCTGGTCAGACAGATGGTTCCAGTCACCGGAAGTGCCAAGCCAGTTCCTGCACCACGCAGAGGATTTCAGACCCTACCTATCACTCCACCCATCCCGGCACCCAGACGTATTTTCCAACCACTGCCGGCTTACACTGAGAGGCGTCCTGTACCCATGGCCAGAGATGAGCCCATGGATCTTGGTGCAGCCAGATCTCGCTTGACCGAGGCTGAGAAGGCAAGACGGAGAGCTGAGGGATTGTGCCTGTACTGTGGAGAGATGGGACACTTCGTCATGGCCTGCCCCCAGAAACGACGTGGTACGGCAGGTCCTACTCCTGTTCCAGCTCGGCCTCCCACTCAGCAGTTTCAAGCCACCTTGCCGGGAAACGGCCAGAGCCCGGCCTAATGGAAACGTTGGGTCGGGCAGGCGCCAAACCAAGTTCCACTTCCACAGATGAAGACCCCGGTCCTCCGAGACATTTGATCCTAGCAACCAATATATTTCTGGGAAACCATGCCCAGGGCATTCCGGCACACGCCTTGTTGGATTCTGGAGCCACCACTAATTTCATGGATGAAGCTTTCGCTCGTCAGCATGCCATACCTTTGTGCTCCGTTAAGCCGCCTATGTTGGTTGAGACAATCGATGGTCGTGAGTTGTTGTCTGGACCGATCAAGTTCATGACCCAGCCCATACGCCTGGTCATAGGACAACATGAAGAAGCCATCCAATTATATGTTACCAAGGGACTTCATTTCGCCTTAGTTCTCGGCCTAGCCTGGTTGACAACCCATGATCCTTGTGTGGTGTGGTCCCAGAACTTTGTTTCATTTCCCAGTTTGCAATGCGTGGACCACGTACGCCAATTTTGCGCAGCCCAGCTACCATCCCACCCTGACATCACCTTGCCGGCCGACCTAGCGGACTTTGCAGATATCTTCAGTGAGAAAGAGGCAGACCAATTGCCTCCGCATAGACCATATGACTGTGCCATTGATTTGCGGCCAAATGCCAAGCTTCCAGGGGGACGCCTTTACTCCATGTCAGAACCCGAGTTGGCCGCGTTAAAAGACTTTGTGGATAAAAACTTGGCCAGGGGTTTCATTCGTCCCTCTTCCTCGCCTTTGTCAGCTCCTGTGTTATTCGTGAAGAAGAAAACCGGAGATTTACGCCTATGCTGTGACTATCGCAAGCTCAATGCCATCACGGTGCGCAACCGGTACCCTCTGCCTTTGATTCCTGAACTCATGGACCGTCTCCGATCAGCGGCCATCTTCACCAAGATAGATCTACGGGGTGCTTACAACCTGGTTCGCATCCGAGAGGGGGACGAGTGGAAGACCGCGTTTGGGACCAGGTATGGTCATTTTGAGTATACAGTCATTCCCTTTGGACTCACCAATGCTCCGGCCGTCTTTCAACATTTCATGAATGACATCTTCCGGGATTTATTAGATCAATTCGTGGTGGTTTACCTCGATGACATACTGATCTACTCCCCATCACGAGCAACCCATCTCCAGCATCTCCGGCAAGTTCTGCAACGCTTGAGAGAGCATCACCTTTACGCCAAGTTAGAGAAATGTCAATTCTATCAAACCACCATTGAGTTTCTGGGACATGTGATTTCTCCACAAGGCATCGCCATGGATCCTGGCAAGGTTGAGGCCTTGCAAACCTGGCAACCACCGTGTAAAGCAAAAGATGTCCAAAGACTTTTGGGATTTGCGAACTATTACCGGACATTCATTCCGAGGTTTTCTACCTTGACTGCGCCCCTTACTCGACTGTTACAGAAAGGCATTAAGTTCCAGTGGGGCGATGCCGAGCAACAGGCGTTTCGGACCCTCAAAAAGGCTTTTGTTCAGGAACCCATTCTCAAGTATCCAGATCCTTGTCGTCCCTTTGTAGTGGAGGCCGACACCTCAGATGTTGCTGTGGGGGCCGTGCTTCTTCAAACACGCCAAGATGGCGGCCCCCTGTTCCCGTGTGCTTATTACTCCAGGAAACTGAGTCCCTCCGAACGCCATTATACCATTTGGGAGAAGGAGCTATTGGCCATCAAGACTGCGTTTGAGACCTGGAGACACCACCTGGAAGGAGCCCGCTACCAAGTTGAAGTTCGGACTGACCATAAAAACTTGGAGTTTCTGCAATCTGCCAGGAAATTGAATCAACGTCAGATCCGTTGGTCTTTGTTCTTCACTCGATTCAACTTCAAAGTCACCTACATTCCGAAAGGGTACAACAAAAGAGCAGATGCCTTGTCCCGTAAACCTGAGTATCTACAGATCAAGGACCCCTTGCCGCTTCGAACCATTCTGCCTGTCGAATCGATCGCAGCCGTGCACGATCTGGTAGATCTACGACGACAGATTCGGGAAGCGCAACAACTAGATGACTTTGTGGCACAGAGGAAGCAAGAGGTGGGTCCCGACTCACCTTGGACCTTGTCCGAGGGTCTATTACGCTTCCACAACCTGTTATATGTTCCAGCAGGCCCACTCCGTGGTCTCATCCTGACTCAATGCCATGATAACCCTGCAGCGGGTCATTTTGGTCTCTTCAAGACTCTCCACTTAGTGTCTCGGACTTTTTGGTGGCCCAGACTTCGCCATGATGTTCATTTTTATGTGAATTCCTGTGTACGGTGCCGCCAGGCAAAACATGCCACAGGAGCCCCTCCGGGATTGTTACAGCCTTTGCCCACGCCGGAGAGACCCTGGGGGGCTATTTCCATGGACTTCTTGACTTGTCTACCTGTTTCTGCCGGCTACACCGTTGTCTTTGTAGTGGTGGACATGCTGACCAAGATGGCACATTTCATTCCTTGCCGAAGAATACCGACAGCCAAGGTCAGTGCTCAGCTGTTCATTCAACATATCTTCCGGCTACACGGTTTGCCTGACAAAATAGTGTCCGACCGAGGAACCCAGTTCACCTCGGAGTTCTGGAGAGAACTCATGTCTGCGCTTCAAGTCCAAGTTAATCTAGCCTCCACGCATCACCCAGAGACTGATGGGGGTACAGAGAAAGTGATTGGCATCCTGGAGCAGTATTTGCGTTGTTTCATCAACGACCAACAGAACGATTGGTCCAAATATCTCTCCGTGGCCGAATTCACTTTCAACAACTCTCAGCACACTTCCACTCAGACCACTCCGTTTTTTGCCAACTACGGCTATCATCCTAGATTTTTCCCGCTCACGCTCCTCGATTCTCCAGTTCCAGTTGCAGAGGACTATTTATCCGAGCTCCAGTCAGTCCAAGAGATGGTTAAGCAGCACTTGACTAAGGCCAAGGAAGACTACAAGAGGGTTGCAGACCGCTCTCATCACGACACGCCGCCGTTGGCTGTTGGAGATCGGGTTTGGCTCTCCACCAAGTACTTGTTTCCAGGGAGAATTCACCGCAAGCTTGACCAATGTTTCCTGGGTCCTTTTCCTGTGGAGACGGTCATCAATCCGGTGACCTATCGTTTGACTTTGCCTAGGTCTCTTCGTGTACATCCCGTGTTTCATCGCTCCTTGCTTGTTCCTGTCAACCCTGATTCTCCGCTTCGACCTCCTGATCCGGGCCTGACAGCTCGCCGTGCTCAAGTTCCTGTTTCCCGGTTGGAGATGTCCGGCATCCGAGATTCCCGATGGCTCAACGACCGCTTCCAATATTTGGTTGCTTGGACAGGGGGTGGGCCAGACGCTTGCTGTTGGGTAGATGCTCATGATATTGCGGCTCCTGAGTTAATTAGGGATTTTCATGCTGCGTTTCCCTACCAAACCACATCCCCTGCGACGGACCCAAGGGATGGGGCCTGCGGGGGGGGATAGTGTTGTGGGTGTCTCTAGACCAGCTTGGGAAATGTCAGAGGATTAGGAAGAGCAGCCAGGCCTCTCTGGGTATTTTCCCCTCCCGGCAGCCGAGACAGACAGTGAGGAGACAGATGGGTCGGAATCTCGAAGCGGGGAGTCAGACTTGGAACAGGAAAATATATGGCTTGATCCGAGATTCCGAAGGTTTGATAGGCGGAGGTTTCAGTTACGTGGAAAAAGGAAGGAATGGGGGAAGTGACGTATCGAAAACTATATTTGAAGGTGAAGGAGGGACTAATTCTTTGTCACGAGCAACGTTAATATCAAGAAGTAGCCTGATACATCGAGGAGTTGGTTTGAACTCAGTTTTCTGGTGTGTTTGGAATCTACGGAAGATTAATGAGGTCTTGGACAACCTGAGAGATAAAGAGTGAGTTATTGGAAGGGGGGAGCGCATGTTTAAGCTGAATGTAAATAAGTCAGACTCGGCCGTTCCGCAAACGAACTGCCAGCATCTCGCTTTGAAGTGTATCTCTTGAACTGTGTTAAATAAAACTCTTAAAGAAATATTCCTGTGGACTTTACTAAGCTGAGAAGGGCCAGATACAACAAGGGGAGGGGGAGCATCCCTCGGAGGTAGCATACGCTGCCCCCCAAGAAACACTTGAAGAAAAAAAATTTAAAAAATAATTCTTCCAATGGCTGAAAGGTGGAAGGCAGCACGAAAGCGCTCTCTGTGTGGTCTGCACAGAGATTCGACGGCGGGAAGCAGCAGTGTGAGGGTAGCACCTCCCGTCTCTGGCCCACTGCAGAGGAGGAGGAGGAGGAGGAGGAGGAGAGGTGTGAGGGTGGACAGCAACTCCCTTACACTGCCAGAGGGCTGCCATGCACGCTGACTATGCCACGAGTAGCACCACCACCATCTCTTACTTAGAGCTGCCAAAATGCAGGAGAACTGAGGTACCGCCCCCTCACTATGCACGGACTGTGCTACTCCCTCTATTGGCTTTTGAAAGCCAACAGGAATTGCATGGACCTGGTCATTGACAACTGTCTCTGCACCTCTAAGTACTCCAGGGGATCTGGCCGGCAAATGCTGCAATCAAAGTTGTCTGCAGCGGAGGCAAGTTGGCGGAATTTTTGCACCCCTCCCTGCTGTCCAACCACACCATCTTCTTGTGAGTAAGAGAGGATCGGGAATGGGAGGTGGGGGGAGCAGCGCTTAATTCTGTGTAGATCTGGATCTAGAAAGAAATGCAACCCTCAGGTGGTATCTACTGTGTTTGTGGGTAAAACATAGATTAAGTGTTATTGGTTTCAGACAAACCCATTTCCAAGACAAAGGACTTAAGGGTTGTGTAGCCCTTAATGTTTACACTGCCTTTTGTGGGATTTGTTGGGAGGTGGTCACTGCTGCGCTTGTGATTGGTCATGTGGTCATGTGCTGAGGGCTTACTGAGGGTGGCAACCATTGTTTCGCTATACAGCTGATGTGTGTCTGTGTGTATACAATGATTGACTGTGTGCAAAAGGTAAATAATTTCTTTATTTTAAAAAATCATTGGTGAATTTATTTTTAATTTTTTTTAGTGTAAAAGTGTGACCCCAAATTTAAAAATTAAAAAAATTACTAATTACTTCTTAACCATTGGTCCTGCTAATAAAAAGGCCAGAATATTAACAGACACAATGACAGAACACACAAAAATAACAATGCCAGTTGATATTTCTGAATCTGATCTTGAGAAGCAATGCCAAACTACAAATGACTGGCTGGACTGCTGGAACTATGATCAAAACAATGATTTTTGCTTGAAAAATGAATGGCTCTGTGTTTGCAAAATGAAAGTTGGCTATACTTCTTGTAGAAAAGTTGGAACTCTTGGAATTGAAATAAAATGAGAATGAAACTTTCCAAAGAATGGACCAACAATGAGATAACCTATTCTGGCAAAGATAGGAAGCAATAGTTGAACTCACTTCAAAAAAAAATTTTGATCACCGAGAATCTGCTGTACATAAAGCAGCATTAAAAATAGTTGCTGAAAGTGAAAAAAATGACTCTTGAGAATGTTTTTTTAACCTCATTATCTCATGAAAAAATAATAACTACAAAGGAAAATCAATCATTACATCATTTTGAAACTGAAATTGATCTTCAAGAACTGAACGGAGTTGAAATGAGTCGTATTCTTCATTCTACAAATGCGTGTATTAACACTGTTAATCATATAAGTAAAGAAATGAGGAAAACTGTGGTTAAAGAAATTGTTCAGTCCAATAACAAAATTTCATTGATAATTGATAAATCAACCACAATAAGCAAAAAAACCTATCCTAATAGTATATGTTCAATGCAGTATCAAAGGTGTTGGAATGAATTCACCGATAAATTTGTTTTTGGATTTGGCAGAACTTGAAAAAGTAACAGCAGAAGGAGTATTTGATTCCTTATTCCAATGTCTTCACTTTTATGGGATGACAGAAGATTATTTAAAAAAATATTTGGTTTCTCTGGCATGCAATGGAGCTGCTGTGATGTTAGGGTGTAAAAGTGGAGTGAAAAAATTGCTGTCAGAACGTTTTCCTTCTCTTATAGTTTGGCATTGTGCTAATCACAGACTAGAATTATCAGTAGGTGATGCTGTCAAGGAAACTTCAGGAATAAATAGATTCAAATCATTTATTGATAAACCTTATGTCATATATCATGTTTCGGCAAAGAATAATAGAGAGTTGCATTTATGTGCAGAATTATTGGGGGCTCTATCCTTGGAAACTCTATCCTTGGAAAATTTTATGGGACTGGAGGCTAAAACATATAAAGAAAGGTTGCTGGAATTAGATATGTCTAGTTTAATGAAAAGAAGAACGAGTGGGGACATGATAGCAGTCTTCCAATATCTCAGGCGTTGTCACAAAGAGGGAGTCAAGCTATTCTCCAAGCACCTGAAGGCAAGACAAGAAGCAACAGATGGAAACTAATCAAAGAGAGAAGCAACCTAGAACTAAGGAGAAATTTCCTGTCACTTAGAAGAATCAGTGGAATGACTTGCCTCCAGAAGTTGTGAATGCTCCAACACCAGAAGTTTTAAAGAAGAGATTGGACAACCATTTGTCCGAAATAGCATAGTTTCCTGCCTGAGCAAGGTCCCTTCCAACTCTGTTATTCTGTTAAATTTTGGATGGGGCATAAATCCATGTATTCAGTTACAGTATACTCCAAGGATGGTTTCCAGTGAGAACTGAATTCTACATCAGATTTACTTGTAAGGTAGAAGGTTATTCTGTACATCAAAAAAAACTTCCCCAGCTTGCTTAACCATTTTTCCAAGGTGAAAATCAAATAGACTTTTCAATAATATATAATATCCTTGCATTAAAAACTGACATTAAATTGATTTGCAAGATATATGATGGGCCTGACATTAACATAACATTTCTAGTGTCTAGACAAGAAGCAGAACCAGAAATGCTAGTTCTTCCTATGTTAGAGGTTATGTTAAGAGAATCATGCAAGCTTGAAACCATCCCTCCCATCCCTCACTTTTACCCTCTCGAAAACTAGGGAGAGAAAAATAGCAAATACAAATGTAAAAGACCATAATAATAGATATCCTTAAAAAAACTAGAAATCCCATAGTTGAAGGAAATGTCAGGCCCAAGATCAGGAATGGCACAGCAAAATCCAATTACATTCAATCCTTTATTTGCTTAAACCTAATTGACAGAATCTTGCCAAATTCAAACGATAACCTTCTAACTTACTAGATATACTCTGAGAGAATCTTGTGCAAATTCAAGCTACACTGAACTTCTTTCCTGCTCCCCCTTCCAGCTCAGGTCTCCGCAATCTCTTGATCCAGGTCTCTTTCTGGGAGAACTCTGTGTTGCCCAAACTCTCCCCCACTGCTCCTTCAGGTGCACTTTCCATCACATTCGGACCTGATCTTCTTAAGGGCTTTTTGGAAAATTGCCACAATACAAAAAAGATGCTGAGAGTCTAGAAAGAGTGCAGAGAAGAGCAACTAAGATGATAAGAGGTCTGGAGGCTAAATTGTGCAACCATTGGCTAAGGGAAGTAGCTATGTCCAGCCTATCAAAGAGAAAGATTAGGGGTGACATGACAGCTGTCTTCCAGTAATTGAGGGGCAGCCATACAGATGAGGGGGTTGACTTATTCTCAAAAGTACCTAAGAGCTGGACAAGAAGCAATGCATGGAAGCTCTTTAAAGTGAAATCCTATTGCAATTTACTCTGCCAAGCACAGAAATCTCTCCAGGTCTGCTCATTCACCACTGCAGCCTTACACACTCTCAGTTGTGTGTATTTTTCTTGTTAGCTCATCCTCTGATTGCACTAAATGCATCAGCAGAATTTTGTAGTTACATTTCTACCAATATTGAAAAATCGATAAAACTCTGAGTAGCATTCACTCAGCCACTCAGTTTGCTTTGCTTTTTCTTTGTGAAGTCATGCCTCATAATGGTGCTGACAGGGGCATGAGCTCACAAAGGAGAAGTAAATAAAACTTTTTGGTGAGCTGAGTGAAAACTCAAGAGTTTTATCTTGTATGGGCACTTAGTTAGGTTCATTTGCTTTTATTTGGTTGCTTATATTTTCTTATGCTTTTATTTAACTTTATTTACATAGCTTAGGTTTGTTTTATTTTACAGTATTTCTTTATTCATTTTACTTAACATACCTATTTACACATACTCTTTGTTTATTTCTTTATCATATTTCATATATTTGTTGAATTAGTTTAGTTAGGATTAGTTTAGTTTAGCTTAGTTTTGCACATTTCAATTATAATGGAGACATTCCTGTATTACGCAGGGAAACTCCTGTTTGAGGTAAGAGATCTTTAGTTTTATTTATTTACTTGTCAATTTGCATGTCTGACTGTAGGATTTAGAATTCAAAGAGGTAATATGACAGATAACATGATATAAGTAATGATGATGAAGAAGTAAAACAGGAATCGAAAGAATCTAGGAACAAGCAAAATACATTTTAGAATAATTTTTAGAATAACTTTTGAACCAAAATATTTTTAAAATATTTGCACATCTTCTTTCAGGCACTTTCTTCGTGAACTATGTTAATATCTTCAGTTTAAATGCATCCATAGGACAGCCTTCCAGAAAGGCTAGGAACCATGGCTCTGTGGCTTTGCTTAGGGTGCAGAGAAAAGCACAGTTGTGGGGCTGGCTAGAGCCCTCAAATCCCTAATTCCTAATTAAGTCAGGAGGCTCAGAATCACCTTACTCTAAACTAGAGATGGGAGGATCCTAGCCTCTGACCATGTTGTCATCAACACTATCTCGGAGGCAGTGTCAATTGTTCATACAGCAAGGTTTAAATTGGAACAAAAGGGCCATTATAACATCACTTTAACAGCAGAGCAGCAAATGGCAACTTCAGCTGTCCCTGCAGCTGGCTAGAGGCAAAAATTCAGGTGATGTCATGAGGATTGTTGCTTAACAATGGTTAATAGTGGTTAATGAGAAGGATTGAGGGAAGATAGGACAGCTTTCTGGGTCTTGTAATAATGTCATGAGAAGTACCACACTATGATTTGCTTAGTAAATTTGCCTCCTCAAAGGATTCAAAATGTCTTCTTTTGGCAGGTGTGTCTCTGGAAATACCAAGAGCAATGAAGAAAGCAGAGGGAGCACCTCCATGAAATAACAACAAGGCATCAGGAGAAGCTGGCAGAAAAGAATGCCAGTATAACCGCTGTGAGTCAGTCGTTTCCCTTACAAGTCTATCTTAAGCTTCTCTTTTGATCTGCTTATTTTTATTCTATGACTGATGTATGCTTCTGGTCATTTTTATGTCTTAATTGGAAGAAGAAAATAAAGCATGTTGTATACTGGGATAGGTGAGGCATTGAAGAGACAGGAGTGAAAGTAACAGCTCTTTAATTGAATCAACACAGAAGCATCTCTAAAGCCGCTTGGCTTCTAGGCAGCAGCCAATCAGTTTAAAACACTATTTGCCACCTAAAGTGCAAGCTTGTTACAATACATAAACAGTTAGAGTCTTGTTTAAACATAATCATTTAACTGCTTTATAACTGCCATTATAAAAAATGGGTCAATACACAATAAAGCGCTTGCCAGCAATTTAGCACATATTGTGGAGGAAAACGACAAGATTAAAAAGACACTCCAAAAAGCTGAAGAGAGTATTATTTTAATTATTTTAATTAATTTTCATTTTCATTTTTAAAATGAGAGTGATTGGCTTTATATAAAGTTTAACAAGTTCACAAGTACAAGTTATTTTATTATTTTTCCCCCAGGGCTTGCTTAGCTGACCCCTAACACCGCAATATTAATAGAGTGGCTGAGGCAACGGGAGATGGAGGCAATGGAGGAGGAAGAAGAGATGAGCTCCCAGATACACCTATTCACAAACGTTCTACCAACATAGACAAAGATGAGATGCCATGTTTATTCGACAAAAGTGAAATAATCATAATGACAGGCTGTTGTTTCATAGGAAATTTGCATAGGAGTCATGCAAAAAAATAATAAGAAAAAAATTTTTCTCTCTGATTTTTTCCAGTTTTCTTTTTTCTGAGAACTCAGTCAAGAATCTAAGAAGGCAACAAAATGATCAAAATACCTTCCTACCAACAATCAACATTCACATGAACAAGATTAACATCAAACCAACAATCAAGGAGTAAACAATGCTCCAGTCAGGAACTGCCAAACAAGCTAACAGCAAACAGCCCAACCAAAGAAGGTCACACAAACCAACTACAAAGAAAGGCACGACAAAGTAGCCACATGGGTGCATTGCAAGATCCACAAGAAATACCATTTGCCTGCAAGCAAGAACTGGTGGGACCATAAAATATAGAAAATGAAGAAGCTAAAGTGTTCTGGGAGTTTAGAATCCAAAAAGACAGGCAACTGCCATATAACAAACCAAATGTCGATAAGAAAAAAAAAAGTCTTCTTGACAGTGGACTGGGCAGTACTGGAAACAGCAGAATAGAGAAGAAGGAGAAACTAAAAATACATATCCAGAAGAAGGGGCAAGACCAAGAAAACAGACACAAATAAGATTAACTAGAAGATTAAAAGTTAGATATAATTGAAAGAGATGGAGAAAGAAAATGGGATCCTTTCAATGAATATAAATGGATTGAATTCTCCCTCAAAAAGGAAACGTTTTTTACACGACTACAAAAATTAAAAATAGCTATAATTTACCTTCAAGAAACACATGTCAAGAGACAACGCTAGAAATTGTTAGAGCAACCGAAAATTGGCAAAGTCCATTTTGCATTAGTACAACAAAAGAAAAGAGGAATAGCTTTATACAGTATATTAAAGAGACAATGAACCCTAAACAAATTTATGCAGATGAAGAGGGGAGAATATTAATGGTGGAAATAATAATGGAACAAAAACAGATACTGATGGTAGCAATATATGCACCAAATGATAAACAAGAAGAATTTTATCAAAAATTACATTAAAAAATATTAGAATTGGAATATCAAAATCTTTGAATAATGGGAGACTTTAATGCAATAGCTGATGGAACTCTGATTTATAAAAGCACTAAAATAGGGAAGAAAGGATTATCTAAAATGGCAGAAAAAAATTGTATTCAAGATATATGGAGAGAAAAAAAAATCCAAAAAAATTGCAATATACATTTTATTCAAATAGACACAAATCATGGTCTAGAATCGATATGATATGGCTATCCTCTGAACTTAGCACTATGATACAAGAAATAGAGATAGAAACTAATATCTGGACAGATCATAATCCAATAAAGATGACTTGGAGAGGAACCAAGAAAAAATTAAGATGGTCCCTGAACAAATCTATATTGAAAGAAAAATAATGTATACAACTAGCAACAAAGAAAATGGACTTTAAAAGAAAAAATAAGAAAGAAGAGATATCACTTCAAAATGTTGGGATACAGCTAAAGCATATTTTAGAGAGTTGGCTATAACTTATACTGCTAAAAAGAACAAAGAAAGAAAACAACAATAGTTAAAGCTGAAGGAAGAATTTAGGAAATTAGAATTAGAATTACAAATAGACCCACAAAAGAAAACACTTAAAAAGCAAATGGAAATAATAAAACATAAATTAAACCTTGTAGAGGCAGAAACAATGGCTTAACAAATTAAAAGGGCTAAACAGAACTGTTTGAAAATGCTAACAAACTGGGGAGATGGTTAGCACATAAATTGAAAAAAGAAAAAGAAGAAATTGATAAACAAGTTGCAACATTTAAAAGGTGAATTAGAGTTTCATAATAACACAATAAAAAAATCAAAGATTTTTATGAGACACTTTATGATACAGAGGAAACTTCAAAAGGAAAAATACAGCAGTACTTAAAAAAAACAGATCTACCAAAAATTCCAGAGAATATTCAAAGCATATTAAATGGAAAAATATCAATGATGGTGATAACAGAGGCCATAATAAGGCAAAAAAAATGACAAGACCCTGGGCCTAGATGGACTACCTGCAGAACTTTACAAATCTTTGCAAGATATATTAAGCCCAATAATGAAAGAACTATGTAATGAAATACTTTTGGAGACTAAAATACCAAATATATGGCCAGAAGTTTTTATTAATTTTTATTATTATTAATTTAATTTCTATGCCGCCCTATTCCGGAGAACTCAGTTAGTAGTAGTTAGTATTACTTTAGTTAGTATTACGGTAGTTAGTATTACTTTAATACCTAAAGAAGATTGTTGCAAATAAAAAATTATGGACCGATATCATTATTAAACATAGATTATAAATTTTTTGCCTCAATAATAGCAGAAAGATTAAAGAAATTTCTGGCTGAATCTATACATACAGACCAAAATTGTTTTTTACCTAAAAGACAAATAAAAAAAATAACAAGAATGATTCTAGATGTTTTGGAGTACTATGAAACCCACCCAGGGAAACAGATAGCATTAATATTTCTAGATGCACAGAAGGTGTTTGATAACGTAAATTGGCAATTCATTTCTAGCAACTAGAAGAAATGGACTTTGGAAAAAAATTTATAAACATAATCAAAACAATTTATAATAAACAAACAGCTAAAGTAATTGTAAATGAAGATTTTACAGAAAATTTTAATATTAAAAAAGACACAAGATAGGGATGCCCACTATGCCCATTACTATTTATATCAACACTAGAAGTATTGAATAGAAACATCAAGCAAGATATAGAAATTAAAGGACTGGAAATAAAAGACAAAAAATATAAACTACAAGCATTTGCAGATGGCTTGGTTTTTATATTAGAAGAACCACTTGAAACAAGCATCAAGCTTATGGAGAAAACAGAAGAATTTGGAGAAATGGCAGGGTTGAAAATAAATAGAGAAAAGACTAAAGTGTTAACTAAAAATCTTAACAGAAAAACAAAAAAAATCAACTAGCAAAAAAACTAAATTTCCAAATAGTTAAAAAAGTTAAATATTTGGGAATCCATCTAACAGCACGATGTGCAACAATTAAAGAAGATAACTATGTAAGATTATTAAAACAAATAAAACTAGATCTGGAAAAGTGGAAAAATCTACAACTTTCGATGCTGGGGAGAATAGCAACAATGAAATTGAATATTTTACCAAAAATACTTTTTTTTATTTCAAACAATACCTATAAGATTGGGAAAAACCTTTTTTGATGAACTAAATACAATAATATTGAAATGTATTTGGCAAGGAAAAAAAGCCAGAATTAGACTGAAAATGTTACAAGAAGCAAAAGAAAATGGAGGACTTGGACTGCCGGACTGGACGCTATATTGCCAAGCAACTATATTAACATGGATAAAAGAGTGGACAATGCTTAGAGACAAAAGATTATTATACCTAGAGGGGGATGACCTACAGCTGGGGTGGCATGCCTTTCTGTGATATGGGAAGAATAAAATACATAGATAATTTCAAAATCATTATATAAGAAATGCGCTTTTCTTAAAATGGGAAAAAATAAAAGTGAAAATTTATTTTAAAATACCTGGATGGCTTTCAACAATGGAAGCATTTGCTTACCCAAACTTGATTAATTATGAGAAAGTTGTGATCTATAAACATATTCTTGACAATGAAGGGAAATTGAAGTATAGATAAGATTTAGAAGAGCAGGATATTGATTTATCATGGTGGTCATATTTTCAAATTCAAACGAGATACGAAAAAGATGTTAAAACAATGGGATTTTACAAAGAACAGACAGAATTTGACCAGATATTGCTGAAAACAGATGAAAAACTGATAAAAAAAACTACAAATATTTGCTAAGCTTAAAGATGGAAGAGGAACAAGTAAAAGAAACAATGATAATATGGGCAAAGAACTTTGGATATAATATAGAATTAGAAAAGTGGCAAAGCTTATGGGAAAGAAACTCTAAAATAATAAAAGCGGCAACATATAAAGAAAACATACAAAATGTTATATAGATGGTATTTAACACTGGTGAGATTAGCAAAAATGTTTAAAAATATGCCTATAATCTATTAGACAAGAAACATATACAGTAAATCTTTAAACAAAACCATGCATCCTAAACAACACAAACAGAAGCATGGATTGCCAATATAAGTATTCCTCAATGTACAACAATTCATTTAGTGACCATTCAAAGTTGCAATGGCACTGAAAAAAGTGACTTATGAACATTTTTCACATTTATGACTGTTGCAACCTCCCTATGATCAAAATTCAGATGCTTGGCAACTGACTCATATTTATGACAGTTCAGTGTCCCGGAGTCATGTGATAGCCTTTTGTGACCTTCTGACAAGCAAAGTCAAGTCAATTTGGGAAGCCAGATTTACTTAACAATCATGTTACTAAGTCAACAACTGCAGTGATTCACTTAACAATTGTGGCAAGAAAGGTCGTAAAATGGGGCAAAATTCACTTAACTGTCTCACTCAGCAACATAAATTTTGGGCTCAATTATAGTTGTAAGTTGAGGACTACCTGTACGGCCTATTAATTTGGCACATGATTTCCACATTTAGGAAAAGTGTTTTGTACAGATAGTATCAGTCAAATAGCATGCATCACTTTTTAAAAAGCTTCTAGCCAAGCTGTTGAGTGTGAGTGATCTAATATTAGCCCCTAAGCACATCATAATCAGTCCAGTGACGTCTACTGAGTTTGGCATAAGATTCTTTTCAAATTAGTTGAAAGGACACTTGATCATCTAATGGGTTTAGAATGTACTAAAACAAATGGTTCTACCATTAGTAAATGTAAAACAGAGAATAATGGAAGACTTATTAGAAACTGAAAGATCAGAGCAATTAGAATATTTTTTTTAATGAATTTGAAAATATTTACATATGGAATGTTTTATAAATAATTTTGCTGAAGCAATAATTAATTGAGGTCATGTTCATACACTTTGCATTATGGTCTCTCAATGCAAAAATGTGAAGGTGACATAGTGAATATACTTCTTGCTATTCCATGACTTTAACCCTATCCAAATAACATCCTACCTTCTACAATAGCATCCCCATGAATACCCACTAAGGAGTTTGCTTCACTATTATGTGTTAAGGAATGTGTTGTGGTAAGAGTATAAAGTAATTTTCACCCACAATGTAAGGCAGGGGTCTTCAAACTTGGCCCTTTTATGATGTGCCTGGCTGAGGAATTCTGGTAGTTAAAGTCCACAAGTCATAAAAAGGCCATGTTTGAAGACCCCCTGGGATAAATTGATTAAAAGCTGAAATGCCATGACAGCCCCAGGCACCAACCATATCCTTCCTGAATTAGCTAAATCCAATTGTTCAAGATAACTTCCCTTTTTTGCATCTTATTGGCTAGATGGAACACATCCTTAATGATTCAGGGCTGGTCATTCCAAAATGCAAAAAAGAAATGGCAAAAACCCAGCTACCCTATAGAGCCATCCATATACTGAAGGTAAATAAACTATACACGAAATATCTGTATCAGAAGCTTCTAGATTGATTGAATCTGAATTGTATAAGTGCATGCTGGATTCCAATATGGATGTTCCACCCTTAGACCACATTTTTGTGCTGCACCACTTCATTCATAAGAACTAGCACAGTGGTTCTCAACCTTTTTCAGGTTGAGACCCCACTTGCGCCGCCCATGCGCGACGCGATCCCGACCCACGTGTGCGCGCGCACGCGCGCACGATGGGCGATCCGCGCATGCGCGGTGCATGCACAACGAAAAAAAACAAAAAACAAAATGGCGGACCGTGACGGGCCGATCTGCGCATGCGCGGCACGCGCGACAGCCCAAACCGCGCATGCAAGGTGTGCGCGCGACAAAAAAACAAAACAAAATGGCGGACCGCGATGGGCCAATCTGCGCATGCGTGGCGTGCGCGTGGCGGCCCAAACCGCGCATACACGGTGCACGTGCTACGGCCCGAACCGCACATGCGCGGCACACGCACGACGGCCTGAACCATGCATGCGCGGCACGCATGCGACGAAAAAAAATTAAAAAATGGCGGACCGCGGTGTCCGGCGACCCCCGCGAAACGATCGTTCGACCCCAAATGGGGTTGCGACCCATAGGTTGAGAACCGCTGCACTAGCACAATTAAAATCTCCCTCTGTGTAGCCTTTCTTGACTTTAAGGCTGGATTTGTTTCCATTTATGAATTACTCTATGGACAAGAGGCTTATTCTTCCAGTCATTTCAATGAGCTTTCTGTAATTTTTCCACAGTATATTGGGTTTTCATTTTTGTAAGCCACTTAGAGTCACTGAGAATAAATGCATGGCCATTCAATTTTTTAAAAAAGAAATAAATACCAATATAATTAAAAGACTGACAATTTCATAGGATAAAATGTATTTACAAATGATCTAAAACATAAAGAACAAATAATATTAAATCAGTGGACCAAATAGAAATATGGCAGAGTAATTATAAGACAATTTAGATAAAGGCATGGAGTAACAATTCCTTTCTGATATTGAGTAAAATATCTAGCTTTCAAGATACAACATCACTTTATATATCAGCTTAAGAAGTTTTAATACTGCAACCAGGAGCAACTTCATTTTCTCTATTTTTGCCATTTTTAAAATTCACAGCCATTAAAAAGCATAAGAAAGGAAGGATGTTTTTTTTAAGTGCTTTAAGATAAGTCCACAGACATAGGTAATATGTTCATAATTTACAGGCATAGGTAATATGTTAACAGTCCACAGACATAGGTAATATGCAATTATGTTTTGATGTTTTATAGGTTTTATCATGCCACTTTATGTTACTCTATGAAGGTAAATTTTAATTTGTACTTTTTATCTAAATTGTTGATAATATTCTGAATTACCTCTACATCATGGGTGTCAAACTTGATCATGTCATGCGATGTATCATGAGGTATCGTGATGTTTTTTGCTTTGCAGAGCTGAGGTGGGCATGGCCTGCATGTGACACATCTGGCCTGTGGGCTGCCACTCTACATTATGGTTCTCATACACTAAAACATGAAGTGCAAAAGGCTGAAGTTATCTGGTCCAGTTCTATTGAAGTGGAATAAACTATTAGGAATACTCTGTTATTGCCTTAGTAATGCTGCTACAGCTGCTACTGCTACTATTACTACTCTTCCTTCTTTCTAAGAGCAGGAATATATCAATTTCTATGCTGTATGTCATTGTCCCAAAACATTAGTTACTTATTAACTAGATATTCTAAAATCCTGTGTGAAAGAACTAGGGCACTGAAACTGCTTGTAAGATGGGAGGCAGATATTGGTGTACAATCAAGAAAACCAAGAAAACAACCACACTTGGAGAATACCATATCTAACAAATTGGTCCTGCTAATGCAAAACTGCCAGCCCTTCTAAGTAGAGTAGACTAGGAAACCAAAGTCATGCATGCTAATACTCATTGTATTATAAGGTTATAGTAACAGAATCTTGCAATTTGAATGTGCTTCCATTGTCCCTCCCTTCATTGTTGTGATAACTAAGGAGGGTCTTGTCTAAGATGCTTAGTCAAGTTATATACTGCTCACAAAAATAAAGGGAACACAAACATATAGGATCCTGTACGTTTGTGTTCCCTTTATTTTTTTGAGCAGTATAGTTCTGACCAGAATTTCTTTTATCTCACCACTGCCTTACTTACAGATCTTCCTCCTGTTACCCTTCTTCTCATTACACCAACCCATTCCCAAGCCCTAGCAAATTCAACATATAAGCTGCACCCATTAGATATGAATATTTTCAAAATATTCCCTATATTTTTGTGGGGGGAATGGATAGCCACAGCGTAAGTTTGTGATGACTTTGCATGAGAGATGTGTTGGTTGCAGGAACTTGAATGAATTAATTGTACACATGACTAAAATGCATGCAAACAGATCTTTAGTTATTGACTAAAAGGATACAGTAATGGAGATGCCAACTAGCAAGAACATTAAAAAATGCATACACAAGCTATTGAATTTAAATTTATATCTGTATTAAATAATTGCAAATAACATGGATTAGAGTGTTTAAAACTGTTACAGAATTGTCACAAGGTTGCAAAAGGTGATTACATGACCCTGCAACTGTCATAAATATGAACCAGTTGCAAGCACCCAAATTCTGATCACATAACCATGGGAATGCTGCAATGGTCATAAGTATGAAAAACAGTCATTAATCACTTTTTTTTAGTTCCTTGAAACTCCAAACAGTCACTAAATGAACTCTTGTAAATTGATTACCTGTACTTTATGTCTTTATAAAAACTCCATGTAATTAGTTCCCATTTGAGAAAACCTTGAATCATGCAAAAGAGAAACATATTTAACATATAGAACTATAATCCCAAATGCTCCTGTCAAGAATTAAGTAATATAGATATGATTATATCTAAATACATATGCACAATAATCCAAGTTGGAAGGGATAGAGTTCAGAATTTATTTTAAAATAAAAATGTACAGCAAATGTTCAGGTGCATAAATAGAGGAATTCTTCTGAAAAAAATATTTCAGGATCTTTGGAGTTTTGATAAAAACTTCAAATGAAGAAATGTTCTAGAAAAATATTTAAAGGAGTCCAATAAGTGAAGCTAATTATTTTATGAATCAAACAAAACTGCAAAAAGACATCATTAGTTTACAAAAATATTGTGAGTACAATTCAATGTGAATTTGTAGTTGCTCTATCTTGTCTATAAGGATTAATTTAGAAGGAAATCCAAACAGCTGACTCTTCTGTGAAATAGGAGGATGCTGTTTCTTCTGCAAAAGTTGACCTTTTGCCTACTAAACTTTAGCTGTAGAGGCATTACAGCCCTGGCAATTTCACAGGCCAAAAGTCTTTGTTCCCAGCACTGTGAACTTTCCCCGACTAAACTTCACTTTCAGATAAAATGTGTCCTAAATCAATAAGCTGACATAGCTTTTCTAACTGTGCATTGTATCTATCTAGTTTTATCTGTACCAGAAAGTTGGACTATGAACTTTCTTCTCTAATTGTTTATGCAAAAGGCCAATTACAAGAATTGCTTCTTATTGATGGCAACATAGCTTGAAAACAATTATATATAAATTTTCACTTGGAATGTTCTAAGCAGGCCAAACTAGATATGACCAAACCGTAAGTTCAAAAAATTCAGAACTTGCTGATTTATATTTTTCCAGCCATTAATTTTAGTTGATCATTATGAGAAAGGTCATTTAGTTGATCATTCCATGAAAGTACATTTCTTAAAAAAACAATCCATCTAAACTGATATCTATTTGCATTAATAGCAGTTAATAGCTTTGGAGTCGGCCTTCTCCAGGTCCCGTCAGCCAGACAGTGTCGCCTGGCGGGGCCTAGGGGAAGAGCCTTCTCTGTTGCGGCCCCAGCCCTCTGGAACCAACTTCCCCCGGAGATCCGTGTCGCCCCCACCCTCTCCGCCTTTCGTAAATTACTCAAAACACACCTCTGCCGGCAGGCCTGGGGTAGTTAACATCTTGCCCCAAGCCAGTGTATGTCTGTGTGTATGCTGAATGATTGGTTTTTTAAAAAAATTAAGAGGTTTTATATTTACATGTATTTTATATGTTGATTTCTACTGTGTTGTGAGCCGCCCTGAGTTCTCCGGAATAGGGCGGCATAGAAATCGAATAAATAATAATAATAATAATAATAATAATAATAATAATAATAATAATAATAATAATAATAATAATAAGTTCATGAATAAATGCAGACATGAAAAATGCCCAATTAGATTCAAAATGCTGCATTTGATCGCACAAAATGGCTCCTCTTGATCCTAAAAGCAGACCCTGCACCTGTGAGAAAAATGCCAAGATGATGATGATTAATACCAGTTCATGCCCAACAAGAGGACTGAATAACCTTCTCTGCCGATAAAAAAAATTGCCGATGGCAATTTATTTTTTAAAAGATGAGACTACTGTTAAATCTTTTATATCTCTTAAAGTCCGTGAGACTTAAATTTTAGGCAGACATTTTATGCTGATGTCATAATGCTAGCTGACTATGATGCTATGAGAGCAACATAGAATACAGATTCAGGACAAGTAAAGATGTAGATTGATAAAGCAAAATAGAAAGCCTTCTTTCCTCAAGAAAATAACAGAAGATCACATTTTCTCACCCTAAGCTCCTAGATAAGTTTTCTGTTGTACTATATCAGTGGTTCTCAACCTTTTTAATGCCGCGACCCGCAACTGGTCGTAAGTCGAGGACTTCCCAACTGGTCGTAAGTTGAGGACTTCCCAACCGGTCGTAAGTTGAGGATTTTCCCTGCCCGGGAGCGCTGCGCATGCGTGGTGCCACTCCCTGCGCTGGCCGAGACGTAGCTGGCAAGGGGTAGTGATGGCACAGGGCGACCACCGGCTGGGCCACCAGCTGGCCCAGCCCAAGGGAGGTAAGGCACCCGCCGGGCCCCACATGTGCCAGCAACCCTCTCTGCGCCCGCCGGCCTCCCACCTCCCACCCCTGGCCCTCTTTTACTTACATTTTTAGTAGTTGCTCAGCAGGGAGGGGTGGAAACTTCTAGACAGCTCACCTTTGCTGCAGCACCATTTGCAGACTGGGACTTTTGGCGGGCTCAGCAGGGCAGAGACAGCCTTGACAATTCCTATTGGCTTTTGAAAGCTAATAGAATTAGACTCTATTCAAGAGAGTCTATTCTACTGGCTTTCAAAAGCCAATAGAATAAGAGGGAGTAGCACAGCTAAGGAAAACGGGGGGAAAAATGGCGGACTGCGTTGTTTGGCGACCCCCGTGAAATGGTCGTTTGACCCCAAATGGAGTCGTGACCCACAGGTTGAGAACCACTGTACTATATCATACTGTAACATTACATATTCCTAACGTGTAGCTGAAATCAGAAACAAAACTTTTCTTGCTACTTTATTTGCTAGTATCCAGACCGAGTAATAATAATAATAATAATAATAATAGTAGTAGTAGTAGTAGTAGTAGTAGTAAAGTTGGAAGGGACCTTGGAGGTCATCTAGTCCAACCCCCTGCTCAGGCAGGAAACCCTATACCATTTCAGACAAATGGCTGTCCAGTCTCTTCTTAAAAACTTCCAGTGTTGGAGCATTCACCGCTTCTGGAGACAGGCTGTTCCACTGGTTAATTGTTCTCAGTGTCAGGAAGTTTGTCCTTAGTTCTAGATTGCTTCTCTCCTTGATTAGTTTCCACCCATTGCTTCTTGTCCTGCCTTCAGGCGCTTTGGAAAATAGCTTGATTCCCTCTTCTTTGTGGCAGCCCCTGAGATATTGGAAAACTGCTATCGTGTCCCCCTTCATCCTTCTCTTCATTAAACTAGACATACCCAATTCCAGCAGCCGTTCCTTATATGTTTTAGCCTCCAATCCTCTAATCATCTTTGTTGTTCTTCTCTGTACTCTTTCGAAGGTCTCAACATCTTTTTTACATCGTGGTGACCAAAACTGGATGCAGTATTCCAGGTGTGGCCTTACCAAGGCATTGTAAAGTGGAATTAATATTTCACATGATCTTGATTCTATCCCTCTGTTAATGCAGCCTAGCACTGTGTTGGCCTTTTTGGCAGCTGCAGCACACTGCTGGCTCATATTTAGGTGATTGTCCACTAGGACTGCGAGGTCCCTCTCACAGTTACTACTATTGAATAGAAATACTATTGTATTTCTAAAACTTGCTGCTTCACAATATTTAAAACAATGTCTCTGAACTTCAACAACTTTTAAGATTGATGGATTTTGATACCCAGAAATCCACAGTTAGTGTGCACTATGGGGAATTCTAGGACTCAAATGCCAACCACCTTAAATTCGTGAGATTGAGAAATTGGGTTTTAGACAGTCTTGTTACTCTATTCAAAATTTTTGTCTTTTCTCCCAACCCATAACAGCAAATAATTGCCAATCTAACATCCTTTGAAAAGTCTCACAGGAGTTTTGAATTGCCTTATGAATTGTTTTGAAGCTTTTCAAGAGTCAGTTCAGGGCGGGGGAAAGACCCAAAGGAATCTCAAAACTAAATATTATGGAAACGAAGAGGTTATTTGGAAACTACAGAATGGCTGGAAAATAAATAGAACTTCGGATCAGCTGGTATTTATTTATTCTTGCCTTGACTGACGTTACTTATCCTTAGCTTTCTGTGGAGAATATTTCAAAAGGAAAGAAAGTGTTGCAGAAAAGACCCTCGAAGAATATATTTTTTAGAAGGCAGTGAACTTCTTGCTATTCAATAACGTGTCCTCCAGCGCCTGGCTCCTTGCCACAGGCAGGCTTGGCGTGACTGCCTACCGCTTCCCCGCCTCAGGGTGTTCTCGCCGTTCTTGGAAAAAGCTGTACAACCCACCCCCTCCCCTCCCTTCAGGAACCGGGCCAAGTTCTTTCAGTAGCCGGGTCGTGCCAGAAGTCAAGATTCCACGGCCGATACAACTATCTGATTGGTTCCATGCAGAAGAGAATTTTAATTAGAAAAACCAATGAGAAGTCGACAAAACGCCACACTCCATTCTCTCCCCCCTCCCGCCCGCGCTATCATCGGGTTGGGCAGTTGTCAAGGCGGATTGAAGGAAGAGAGGGAGCCCGAGGAGAAAGGGCTATTTTGAGTGGCGTAAAGGGGGTGCGGGAATTTCTTATGAAAGATGTCGTTTGTCGCCTGTTGTATCCGAAACGTGGGAGAAAGTCTTGGAGGACAGCGCGGCCTTATTGGACGCGGCAGAGACACACCTCCTCTTCCCTTCTTCTGAGGCGTTTGGATTATCCGAAGTATAAGGTTCACCACCATCCCCCCAAGGTGATGGAGTTCGATGTTCGCTTTTGTCCTTTTCTGACAGTTAACCACAAGGGGGCGTGGCTTAGCCTCGACTTTTTTTTCCATTTCTGACAGTTAGCCACCCTCCAGGGCGTGGCTTAATTTGAAAGCCCAGCCCCCAGAGGGAGGTGCTGCACTGGTCAATAGGTGTTGCACGTGCAGGTCATTAGGGGATTTAAAGTGAAGAGTCTTGTTAGCGCCACCTTTAGTCTTGTTCACAGCTGCGATGAAGGCTGCGCGGATTGTCCTGCGAAACGCGGCTCCTTTGGCGGCTGCTGCTGGTAATGGTAGCGGGGCCGGAGCCGAAACAACCAAAGAGGTGGAACGCTTATCGCGTTTCTCTCCGTCGCCGCTTTCCATTAAACAGTTCCTGGATTTCGGTGAGGGGCGTGAATGGAGGTGTAGGAAGGGAGAGCTCTGGTGGATTTCTCGGTCAGCCTTGGGGGGCTCCCGGTTTCATGGCTGGGAATTTGGGGACATGTTGCCCAAAACATCTGTCAGGGACTGAATGGCATCACTGTTTTTCTAATCTAAGCAGTGCGAAGTTTGGGTTTCTCCCCAGTGGAGAGCTTCTGAAATTGGAGAAGCCAATAGGAGAGCATGAGGGATGTGAGAAAAGTTTTAAAAAGATGGGACGGTGGATTGTATAAGGGTTATAGCATTGCCTCAGTCTTTGGATGTGTCACACCGATTTAAAGTTTATTTTAGTTAAAGCCTTCCCTCTAACCTCACCTTTGAGATGAGGCATTCATTGTGGGATCTGTTTCTATGAATTAGTCTGCCTTTCCAGGTGGCATTAATCTGATGTGATGCAATTCAAATATCTGATGACATAGGCTCTAAATCATAGGGGGTTTGGCCACAATCTTATATACTGCAATTTAATGTGCAACTAACAAGGTTAACTGAAATAGAATGGAAACTGTTTTTAAGTAACATTGTAATGCTCATCTTTGAAGTCCATTAAGTGCTACTTTGTTTCTTCATCTTTCTTGTTCCCTTATACTCCAGGCTATTTTCATGATTATTATTTTTCTATCATTTTTGAAGAGAGTTTATTGAGCATATTTGTGCAACTTTTTACAACTTTGTTGTGCGAAGGTTTTGCTTTACCTCAATATAGGAATGTATCTTGATTTGTGATAGTTCCTAAATCTTATGATGGTTGGACAATGAACTGAAGTTTCAAACAAGATAGCAATATATTTTTCTATACAGTATAATGCTTATTACATTCTTAAATAAATAATGTAATACATTTGGTATTTTTGTTTTCGTTACTATTAGGATTACTAGTAGCCAGTAGTCAATACTGTTGCTACCGGTAGTAGCCAATAGTGTTAGTACTACCGGTGCTATGAATGCACATTACTATGAATATACTAAAAGTACACTCATACACAAAGTACACTCCTCATTCAGTTAAATTATGTCTTACAAAAATTTTAAAGGTAGGCAAAGAAATGAAGTATTTTATTGTGGATTTTAGACAAATATTTGTAGGAATCTTTATAATCGTCTCAATGGCTTTAGTGCCTTTCCTAATTCTTCAATCTAAATGATTTACTTACATTATGAATGTATATAAAAATTTTGTGTCTGTTTTGCCAGTTTCACTGACCTTTTTTAAAAAAACAAAGGCCATCTTATTTGGTATAATATTGCTTCTTGTAATATGCAAGGACAGTGTCAAATTTTCTTTATTGCTGATACTATATTGAACCATTGACCTTTCAAATGGCAGATTGTTATAATAAAAGTTAAGTATGATTGTTAAATCAGGATGTGTACAGTTATAATTTGTTTTTTATGTTTTAAGCAAACTTATTTCATTAGTTAAGAATATTTGACTTTCATTTAGATTTACCTGCTTTCTAAAGCAATATTGAAATACTAGAGATATTTTAAAATTACATATTCCTAATGCTGAATGTAACTGTTAAATTTAAAATCCCCCTTATAAAGCCATTTAAATATAAGAGTTTATTAACACAATTCAGATGCAGCATATATATAGTATATATTTTTTGTTTTACATTTTTCCAAGAGATGTTGATACAGTACTATAATTTACAGTTTATTTGGGCTTGGATAACCCATATGGCAATCGCGTTCCATGCAAATGCATCTGTAATACAGACATTGCTACAAATGGAATACATAAAATTCCAAGTGGCAGCAAACAGAAAACATATAAATCTTGTATATAATATTAATATTGCAGGAAGTTTATTGAAACTGTTTTAACACATTGCGCTGAAAATATATCTCCCTTTTTTGTAGGTTCAACAAATGCATGTGAGAAAACCTCATTCTCGTTCCTTCGGCATGAACTTCCAGTTCGGCTAGCAAATATTTTGAAAGAAATTGATCTCCTTCCTAGTCTATTATTGGATACAAGTTCAGTACAGTTAGTAAAGGATTGGTAAGTAATAAATTTTGCAATAGATTTCAATTATTACGTTTTATTCATCTTACACTACTTTTGTAATCAAGTGCAAGAAAAAATTATATATATTGACATCAGGAGATAGATCTCATGTTGACAATATATTCATTGACTACTGATGGTCTACTACTGAATAAGAGTAAGTCTGTGTCCATATAGACACTATTTTTACTTTCCAAAATCTTTCATCTTTCTCTTTAGTAAACCCTCTGACTAAACTCTGCTTCTTTCAGCTAGCCAATAGCACAGTGAGAGGTAATACTATCAATAGTATCCCTGCCTCCCACTCTCAGCCTTTTCTTTCAGCACTCATTTTCAAACCAAGGAAGAAAAAAACTGCTCACAAGGATATGAAGGACAAGAGAAAAATCACTTTCAGATTAACTGGGGATGAGGAGGAGATAATAAGCTCCAACAGCGCAACATTGATTTCAGCAGAAAATGTGGGATGTGACTTCATAGGAAACCCACCTAAAGAAAATGTTGCATTTTTTCCTATTTTTTATGGAGGATAGCTGAGCCAGAAATAGATTTGTTCAACTTGCAAACATTCTTCAAGATGCACATAGTATTGGAAATATGGAGTGTGACATTGATCTTAGATGAACACAGCCTTGAATATGAAAAGGCCTGTATCAATAAGTAATAGCAAGTCCTGGAAGCCTGATGTATGTATTCTGCAGTCATTTTGTAATATCTGCTGAAAAGTAGAAAGACACTAATGACCCCTACATACATGTGTGTGTATTTTGTTAGCTTATGGCACTGGTCATATTACAATAAATAAACATAGATTTTGTTGCAGCTGCTGTATCTTCATTACAGACTTGCTGGCAGTTCTAAAATGCTGACTTGAATAAGATTGCATATCAAATGCTACAAAATATTCATGAAAACTTTGTTAATGGGTAATGAAAAGAGAATAGATATTTATAAGATGCTAAATTTTATGGGGAAAATATTTAAAGTACTTACTTCGTTGATTTAAATACTCCAAATGTTGATTTAAACCAAGGAATTTGATGTTATTTTTCTATATTTATACATAATGAAGATCCTTCTATTTGTTCCTAACTTGCATAGTTTTTGAAGTTACAGTTAACACTGCTTAGCCCTATATGTGTCAAGAGGTTTTCTAAGGACTTTGTATCTGTGTGTATGTTTCGTCAGGTCAGTTTTGACCCCTCGTGACTGCCTGAACAAGTCCCTAAAGTTTTCTTGGCAAAGTTTTTCAGAAGTAGTTTACAACTGTCTCCTTCCTAAGAGTGTGAGACAATGGTTGGCTAAGGTCACCTAACTGGTTTTGTGTCTAAAGTGGGACTAGAATGCATGGACTCCCTGTTTCTAGTCCAATCCCTTAACCACTACATTAAGTTATGTCTTTGGCCTGTATGGATAGTCTCATATTTGCATTACGGGACCGCCTTCTGCCACATACTTCTCTACGACCGGTGAGAGCGCACAGGGTCGGCCTCCTCCAGGTCCTGTCAACGAAACAATGTCGTCTGGCGGGCCCTAGGGGGAGGGCTTTCTCTGTTGCGGCGCCCACCCTCTGGAACCAACTACCTCCTGAAGTCCGCGTTTCTCCGACCCTCCTGGCCTTCCGAAAGAATTTAAAAACCTACCTCTGCCGGCAGGCCTGGGGATGATTGTTGATTGTGGTGTGATTGATGAGTATGTATGGGGTTTGTATTTTTAATGTTGTTCGGATTTGTTGCAATTGTTTATATATATATGTTGTGAGCCGCTCCGAGTCTTCGGAGAGGAGCGGCATACAAATCCGAATAAATAAAATAAAATAAATAAATTACTTGTGCTCTTTACAGGTATATTCAAAGCCTACTGGAACTAGTGGAATTTCAAGATAAAAAATCAGATGACCACAAAGCTCTTTCAGAGTATGCTTCTTTCTGTTATCTTTTTTTCAGCAGCTTATTCTATTTTAAGTAATGATTGGTTAATGTTGGATGATTCAGCTAACTTGAAACCCAGAGTTTAGATAACTAATTATATTACAATAAAATAATAATGCAGGAGCATAACTAATGTAGCAAAAAGTGACACTTTGAAACAAAGTATATCAACAATAAATTATGAAGTTTCAAAGTACTATTCATAACAATCAGTTGTCTTGATTTGAAATATGAGGAAGTAAACTAATGCATTTACATTTTCTCTTTTATGTTTTGTAAGAATATTTGTTTACTACAATTTTGGTTTTCAGAATTTCTTATATAGGTAAATATGAAGTTCTGTGTTTCTCTCAGTTTCATAGATGCCATTACTAAGATCCGAAACAGACATCATAGTGTAATGCCCATGATGGCACAAGGGGTATTAGAATACAGAGATTCCTCTAAAATGGATTCATGCATCAATCACAATATTCAGTACTTCTTGGATCGATTTTACATGAACCGGATATCTATTCGAATGTTAATAAACCAGCACAGTAAGTTACATTTTTATTCTTTTGACAAACCAACTTTTATAGGCTATTGAGAATGTTTTTTTGGGGGAAAATGGTTCTTCAATTTCATATCTTTATTTCAACAGCATTTATATTTGATAGCAGTAATGTGTGTAACCCACGGCATATTGGATGCATTGATCCTTGCTGTGATGTTGTGGATCTGGTGTATGGTATGTATAAAAATGAAAGTTTTACTTATAGTTATCATGTAGTTTGATGTGTAAACAGCAGTCATACATTGCAGTAAACTATTAATGTGGTTTGTTGGTTTTTGGCTTAGCTTTAGGAACCAGAATATATCACATTTTAATGGCTTGCTCAAAGAAATCATGGCTTAGAATTAAATGTGAATGCAGGGAATGTTTTTTCCCTAGGGTGTACAACAAATTTGAGAAGATGTAAGATTTAGACTTCCCAGTGAAAAAACCACCAATAGTGGATTAATTTAAACAGCAGTATTGCTAAATTACTCAGTTAGTTGAATGAACACAACATAAATTAAGGTAGCTGGTCCTAGTAAGACAGTTGTTTTCATTCATAAAATTCTGTTTATTATTTAGCCAAAATCTGGTTGTTGCAAATTTAGGCTACAATCTTAGAACAGTTGATTTCTGTGATACAAGAAGATATAAAAAGATCAGAAGATTAGATATAAGAGTATTATGATGAAATCTTACATACATTTACATGGTTGTAAGTCCTGTTCAGTTCTGTGATATTTTATTTTTTGAATAAATGTGTATAATATCTACATGAAAACACCAGGTTAGTTATTCAGAGCTTTGGAGATGGCTGCCATCATTACCCTATTAATAAATAGCTATGCTCTACTCAGCTGTATGATTCCAAGGAAGCAATTGATTCCTCTGAATGTTGTCCATTTCAGTAATGGGCTGGATAAGGGAGAACAAACTTAAATTAAATTCAAAAAAGCAGAGATGCTCTAGGTATAACAAAAACACTAAACCTGGAGATTGAGATGAAGCTTGTTTTGAATGCAGTTCCAGAAAGAAAAAGTTTGCAGGTTAGAAATTATTCTTCAGATTGTATTTGCAAATGGTGGCTTCATTAAGCATATATCCATAAATGTCATTAATGTGCTAATTATAATATTCCTTGAATTCATCAGAGTTGGTAACAGCCATGTCTTGGTTATAAACCATCTTGATCAATGCAGTGGGCCTACAGTACTCTTGAAAAGTATTTCAAAACTGTAGTTGGGTGTCAAGGAGTCTATTAGTTGCAGACCACTACAAAGTAATGTGTGATAACCTTTATTGACACAGGTGTTACCCACTGCCTGCCAGATGCAATGTTAAGTTGTTAATGTGGCCCTTTGAAGTCCTAAATGGCATAAGGTCTGAGAATCTGAAAAGCTGCTTCTCCTGCAGTCAACCTGCCTCAGTACTTAAACCACTAGGAATGGCTTTATTTTGAAGATGCTGCCGCTGCCAGAAATTCAATATTCTAGTATATGGGAGAAGGTGGTCTTCTCCATGGCATTCAGGATATGGAATGCTCTTCTAAGGAGATTAATGTAGTCCCATATCTCTAGTATTTAAGAAATGTTTTAGTTGTTAAATTTAATAATACTGTTCATTTAATTGTACTACATTCCTTATTGTGTTCTTTATGTTGTATTTTATTTTTGTAAGCCACCTTGAGTGCTTATATAAGTAGAAAGGCAGTTACAAATGTAACATTTAATAAGAGAAATATATCATTATAGAGAAATTTAAATCTATTTCAATAGTGTTTTAGGCCCATAGTGGATTTGCTGGCCATAATAAATCAATTCTTGTAAATAATAGAAAATCTACACAATAAGTTAATTACATGAATAATATTGTACAGTACTGGTTTGTCTGGGTTTAGAAAATAATACTATGACATAAAATTTGTTTAATCTTGTTTTTTAAAATACATTTTAGATGCTTTTCAGAGTTCTCAGATGCTTTGTGATCAACACTATTTTGCTTCTCCAGAGTTAAAGCTTACTCAAATAAATGGTAAGATTTTTTTTCTGACTGTACTAGTCTGTTTCTGAAAGCTTTTCACTTTTCGTAATCTTTACTGCTGTTTTTCTTATCTTCAGTAAATATGTCCTAGAATTGCTAGCTAATCACATTTTCCCTACAGATAATGCTTACATGTGCACAGCGCATTTATTCACTTATGCAGCACTGTGCCAAATACAAAAAGGACCTTGACATGCAATTGTGCAATAGTTGATTTCAGGGTGTATTAAAAAAAAGGATAAATTCACTACTCACTATACACTTGCAATAACCAAGAAAATTTTATCATAAAAGATAGGCCAGATAAGTCTCCCAAATCTGTGCTGGCAGATTATAGGGAAAGATGTAATATGAAAATGTATAAAGATTTGCAAAACTAGTCAGACTTAAAGTGCTAGAAAATAAAAGATTATCAATCTCAGAATTCAGTGTGGGATGCACAGATTTCATTGAAAACTTTCTTTTCATCCATATTTATTGTTTGGAATAAAATTCCAGTAATAAAATAAAAGTTTATGTATGTCTGCTGTATTTTTTTTTTAGCAAAAGCACCTGGAGAGCCTATTTACATAGTATATGTACCTTCTCATCTCTTTCATATGCTGTTTGAACTGTTCAAGGTTTGTAATTGGTTTTAAAGTTTGTATTTTAAGCTTGCATTAGGACACATTTTTCCCATATTTAGCTGAAATATTATTTTCAGTATCTGTCAAAAGCATACTAAAAGTATGGGATGTCACAACCAAAGTACAACCAAAGTACTACAGAATGGTATCCTTCCCAACATTATTATTCCAATAATAATTAAAACAGAGATTGATGACTAAAGCTAAAATGGCCCTTTTTGTGCATTTAAAATAGGGTCCTGACAAGGGAGAGACTACAGGAATATTTATTTATTATTAAATTGTTTGCCACCCATTTTGAGGCAACTCACTATCTTTGAATCTTTGTTATAGGTTTTCCTGTTAATATGACAAAAGAGCTATTACTTCATTAGCCAACTGTATATACTGTTCATTTTCCTTATTGTCAAAAGCAAATTCCTCTTAATGAGATAGGGCAAATTTTAATATTTTAAAACCTTTACAAGCTAAATTAAATTCTTCTTAATTTCTGTATAGAATGCCATGAGAGCAACAGTTGAACATCAGGAAAAAAAACCTTCCCTTGATCCAATTGAGGTGACTGTTGTACTTGGAAAAGAAGACCTAACTATTAAGGTACTTTCACTTTTTGAAATAACAGCCCCCTGGGATTTGAATTGCAGATTCTCCTATTTCTTCCTGGGTTCCAATCTATACTTTGTGAACAGAACTGCTAAATTTATAGCTAAGTCAGTTGACCAAAGGACTCCTTATATTGATCAGATTGGGATATAGTGAAAGGTGATGTATTTACCTGAATGTTGATTCTTTATATTTAGCACTTTTGTATTTTATTAAGATATTTTCCTTGTATCTATTTTACTCTGGACTTACTGTATATCCTGTATTTTATTTTATATTTGATATAGTCATAAGTTTAATCAATCAATAAGCTATCTAATATTAAGGTACTTACTACATTTGATATGAGAGTTAAATAATAGCAGTACATAACTTATTTTATTTTATTATTTAAAATATTTATATAGCTTTCAACTAATTCTGGGTGTCTCCAAATAAAAAATCCAATATATAAAATATATAATCACTTACAACTCTAAAACTCAACTAATTAAAACAAAAAGGCTGGCACCAGTCAGTTCTAATGTGTATATAATCTTCTCCCAATGTTTTTTGGGGAAATCCTTATTTAGAAAACCTTACAAAGGCTAAAAGGGTGACGGCCTACTGAACTTCACAAGGCAGCATGTTCCATGTCTGGGCCACCACAGAAAAGACAAGACTTCCTTGGTACCATCAGATAATTTTTAGGTAAAGGGACTAGCAGCATGCCCATTCTATCTGATCTGATAGGAAGGGTAGATGTCCTAAAAGAAAGGTAGTCCTGCAGATAGCCTGGCCCTGTGCCATATAGAGTATTAAAATGTGATGACCAACATCTTGAATTGCAGCTGGAAAGAAACTGTTAGTCAGAGCAACAGAGGTGTTATCAGCAAAACTATAGGCCCCCATTATTGTGCACACCACTGCATTCTGGACCAGTTGAAATTTCTGGGTGGTGTTCAAGTGCAGCCCCCAAAAGAGTGCATTGTGGTAATCCAGATGGGAAGTGACCAGTGCCTGAGTAATCAGGAAAGGATACACCAGATGCACAAACAAATATCTGTAGAGACCTCTCCTAGCCGCAGCTGCCACCTGCTCCTTGAGCAGGAGATGTGACTCCAAGATCCCCAAATTGCATACCACTCAGTCTGATGAAGGGCCACCCTGTCCAGAGTGCAAGATGAAGAACCATTTATCCTTGTTTACTGTTGGAAAGGCCTTTTGATTTAAGTAGGCTTATCATGGAATAAATAGATGGGTTATAGATTGCAACCAATAAGAACTAGGTAAATAATCTCCAGTCAAATGCTATTTTGGCAAAGTTTCTTTTTTTAAATTAGCAAGTCTGATACAAAAAGAGTCATTAGAGAAGATGACTATTTCAACTACAAGTAATTTGTTAATTACATGGGTATTTTTTTTCTTTTTAACTAGGTTTCTGACAGAGGTGGTGGAGTTCCAGTGAGGATAATCGAAAAACTCTTCAGCTATACATATTCTACAGCACCAAAGCCTGTGATGGATAGCAAAAATACTGCTATGGTAAGAGATGAAACCATAAGGCTATGGTGCATAAAGTCAGTTAGCTATTGATGCGCTTGGCATTATTTTATAGACATAGGGACAAGTGAGACACAGGGGATGCTTCCAGCTGGAAAGTCTTTGTATCAAATGACTGCATTATTCCTTGCAGTGATTACTAGGAATTCCAAAAGAACCTTCTCACTGAGAATTAAACTGTGATAAGCTGCATATTCATGAAACTAGTGGTCTTCCATGATTGAATACCATATATAAACGCCTTCCAGATAAGATGTTGAAGTCATGAGTTCTAGCCTAACCATTTCTATGAAATCTTGATAAATCATAAGTTCTAGCCTAATCATTTCCATGAAATCTTGATACTTCTATAGGGAGGGAGCACTAATATCCCATTTTTAAAGATAGGCCAAATATGATATGTGCAGAAGAAATTAAATCTATTTCAACATAGCCATTAAAACGCAAAACTAGAAACATTCCTTTTGCACTTCTCAACATTGTTTTATTATCCCATAGAATGCTTATTTAGCAAGTGTTTAAAATTAAAATTGCCTTTATTCTACTTGTATGGGAGATAAGATTTTCATTGAGACCCTTAACCACTAAGCTACCTGAATTGAATATAATTTAAAATAAGAGGGGTAAAAATCCCTCATTTCAATTAATGAAAAATACTTTATTTCTTTTTAGGCTGGATTTGGTTATGGATTACCAATTTCTCGTCTTTATGCTAAATACTTTCACGGAGATCTCAATCTGTACTCTATTTCGGGGTATGGAACAGACGCTGTTATCCACTTAAAGGTTTGTTCTGTACTTTTATTTCTCTTTTCAAGTGTGGTAGTGTGTTTTCATATGCTTTTTTATTTGTCCTACTAGTAATTTATTCATTGTCCCTTAAAAAATAATAAAAAGCCTTTATTTATAATTTGTACAATTTTATTTATTTATTTATTAAATTTGTTTGCTGCCCATCTTGTTAAGAGACAGCAAAGATCCTTCGCAGAATATACTTTTTATTCTGTTTAAATAGTTTGTTGCAAATGATTTATTGTTTATCATATTATTGGTTGAATTATAAACTATTTTGATACAAAATTATGCTAGGCTGTGTTCAAGATTTGATTTGAAAAAGCAGAGTAAAATGTTTATTAAGTCTGGGTATTTATTATAAACTCAATTCTATCTCCTAAAAGTAATTTGGCTTTTTTTAAAACATAAAATAAATCAGGCCTCTCAAAGCAGCTATATCAATTAATACCACATATATCACCTATTCTGTCTGGAAGACAGAAATGAAAAATTGTACAAAGTCTTACAAAATATGAAAACAAGAATGTTTAATCTAGCAGAATAATATCTCATGATTTAATCAATCCATTATAAATATGTATGCAAATGGTGGCAAAAATAAGTTTAAATACTCTAAATAGTAATAAGTGTCTATTTCAATCTGTGTTTTTAACTTTTCAGGCACTTTCTGCAGAATCTGTAGAGAAACTTCCTGTTTTCAATAAATCTGCGTGTAAACATTATCAGACCTCAGTAGAAGCAGATGATTGGTGTGTTCCTAGGCAAAAAACAAATTTGTCAACACAGAACATTGTTGTGTGAAGATTACATTTGTCTAACACATTGAGATGGGATCAAATCAGTTTCAGAAGAGATTAATGAAGTAAATTACTTGAAGTTACTACTGTTCAATACGAAGACTTAGATGAAAAAATATATATTGAATGGATTCTACAACACAATGTATAAATGCTATGTTTGTGCAATGTAAACTATTTGAAGAATCAAGGGGATGATACACATATTGATCTTCTTGAAGTCTATATTGTAATACACATATTAGTCTTCTTGAAGTCTAACACTCCAAATGTTTGCAGATACCTATGTTTTGGTATGTTCAAAAATGGCATGTTTTGTGTGAATATCAACACAAAATAATATTTTTTTTCTTATAAGAGTTACTTATATGTCATATTTACAGCCTGTGGGAAAGTCTAGTTGAACATTACTTTGTTACAAAGCATACTCTTAAAAAGAGATATGATATAATGGTGAATTCCAAATAGTTAACTTTACTTGAATTTTCACAAATTGCTATATGTGAGCACAATATCTTTCAGTTGTTTTTCAAAATATTGGATTCAAATATGAATGGGAAATAATCTGAAAATATTAACAAAGTTATGGGTATCTATTATGAAAGTATTGATCATAAAATAGTAGCTATATAACTTCTAGCTATGTATATTGAGGAAATGGAAAACCATGAAGGATTTTCAAAAGAATTGAAATGGATGGAATTAGGTCATTCTTTAACTGAATAGGATATGAGGCTATCAGTAAAAAGAAGCAACTTTTGTTAATGGAATTGCTTATGCAACCATCAATTTGGAATGATTTCATAATATGGATTTAGGTTATATTTGATACTTAATTTGACAGCCTCCTTCTGTCCTTCAAATAAAATGCAACTTTAAAAATGTATTGGAGGTCTTTCATAAGGGTGTAATGATAAATAGGCTGGTGGAGCATATAATATCTACATTTTTAAGAATTTAGGAAATACATTAACAAGAAAAATAATTACCCATGCAGCAGCAAAGAGTGACAATGGTAAAATATTTTATGAAGAACTGGTTGTAAAAATACTCAGTTTAAGGAATTAGTGCTTCTTAGAACCAGGAATTAAGAGCCCAGCTAGTATTAATATAGATTGTCCCATCATTTCTATTTAAGACAGAATTGCTAAATTTTAAGGAATTATTGTGACAATTTCACATTGACTCTTATTTATGGCAGTTTTATCACTGCTATATTTGCTAATGTCCACTTTTGCATGAATTCCAGATTCATGTAAGTAATCCCATCCATATGAGACTATTGTGTGTAGTTGGTACAGTGTGCCAACAAAGGCTTAGCAGTTAAACATTTATGAAATATTGAATGTTTTCTACTGAAAATATAGCGCAAGTACTGAATGTTAACTATTATTAGGTTCTAATCATGAAAAAGAAATCTAGTTATACTAATATGCAAGTGCATATTTGGTAGTCAGAGTGCAGTAAAAATACTTCTGATGAGATATTTATGGATTGCTTGAGCGGGTATCACAAGTGGTATCAAGGTAATAGCAATAGTACAGATTTTAATCCAAAATTTTGGTTGTTACAATAATACTTGTTACTATTGATACACTTGTGTACTTTGACCAATATTGTACATAACATAAAGAGTTGCTTTGCTAGTATTACTGCTGATCTGCTACATGGTCTTGCAGAAGAGCTGGAGACTTCCTGGAATAAGGAATCAGCCAAAGCCTTAGACAGGATTGCGCTTATCCACAAAACTCCCCATGATTTATGGAAGGGTCAAGCAATCTGGCAAGAACAGGATGGATGTGGTGCATCCAATCTTGTCCTTCTTGACAGCTTTCATATTTTTGACCCTGGCAGTCCTTTTGGGCTGACTTATAGAGTTGGGCAATGGGTGGAACAATTTTGTGCTGGCTCACCTCTTTTTTCTGTTGTTTGGTGTTGATAGGGAGTAAGAGATCCACTTAAGGCCTCTGTTTTGTGGGATGCCATAGGGTTCGGTTCTCTCTCCATTCCTTTTAAACTTCTACATGAATTTGCTGGCTGGGATCATCTGTCACCATGGGATGACGTATCACTAATATGCTAATAATACCCAGTTATAAATTTCAGTTCTGGGGAAAGTAGGTGATTTAATGAATGCCTAGAGGCTATGGGGGCCTGGATGGGGAACGACAGATTTCAGCTGAACCCTATAAGATAAAGTGGCTATGGGTGGGTCCCTCTGTATCCAGGAGCCTATCATTTTGGGTGGATGGTGTTTCACTACTGGCAGATATGGTACTTAATCCTCCTGGACTCACACTCCTGCTCAAAGAACAGGTGGCAACCATGGCTAGGAAGACAGTTGCTCAAATTTGTGTTGTGTGACAGTTATGCCCTTTCCTGGATAGGAAGGTTCTCTACTTGGTCACTCATGTCCTGGTCATCTCTTGTTTAGACTATTGCATAGCATTGTACATGGAGCTATCTTTGAAAAGTATCCAGAAGCTTGAGCTAGTACAGAATGCATGAACAGTTTTGGATGCCCAAAAAAGGGTACATGCAATACCTTTGCTCCATGAATTGCATTAGATGCCAGTTTGCTTTCAATACAACTGAAGGTATTAATTATGACCTATAAAGCCCTACATGGCCTAGAACCAGGCTACCTACTGAAGTATCCTTGTACAACCCAGTAAGGCAGGGAAGATATGTTGCACATATGTTATTAATTAAAGAACTTTGACTGGCCGGTCCAGAGAGATAGCCTTCCCTGCTATTGCCCCCATTCTATGAAATATTCTTCCCCACCCCCAAAGGTGAGGTAAGTCACCACTATCCTGGCCTTTTGGAAAAGAGTTTAAAACATTGCTCTGTGGGGAACCCAGAGGAACACAGGGCTGGCTAGTGCCCTGAAAGTCCTCCCTTAGCTTTTTAATTAATTTTAACAGTATTTTATCATCCTTGACTCTTTCTAAATTTGTTAACTTTTATATTCTGTTTTTATATTTTAATACTTTGTTGCACACCACCTATAGACCCTCTTTGAGGAAGATGTGTGGTTAGAAAATGTAAAAATTAAAAATAAATTTTAAAACAAACATTGTTAATCCATGCACTGCCTCTACAAAATTACTAAAGGTGTGGTTTTTGTGTTGTTATCGCAGTATGTATTTCCAAGTTACTGAATATTTTAAAGAACTTGTATTGGACTGGAACAAATATGAGCCTACATACACTTAAGAATATTTTTGAGCAAAATAAAGTTGAATGTTGTTTTGTGTACAACCCATTTTATCAAAAGCCTGCCAAATGTAAGAAACCTAAGTATTTTTAATTTTAGAGTGAATCATTTCTGTCACAATTTACATTCTGGAACAGGTCACTTGAAATACACTATGCTTATAATAAAATGTTTTTTTAATATTGCTGGACTCTGTCTTTCATAAATATATGTGTCTATCTGCTATGCCAGTGGTGGCGAACCTATGGCACGGGTTCCAGAGGTGGCACTCAGAGCCCTCTCTGTGGGCATGCGTGCCATCGCCCCAGTCCTAGGCCTTCAGCTGGGTTTTATAAAACATTTTCGCTTTAGGCCTCCAGTGCCATGTGCAAAAAAAAAAAAAAGGTTCAATCAATCAGTCAATTTCAACTTCTCGTGGGGGGGGGAGAGATCTTGCAAAGTTGGAATTGATTGATTGAACTTTTTAGTCCTACCCAGTCTGCCATTAACACCGCAGCCATGCCCACCCAATGGGCCACACACCTCAAATTGGCCACACCCAGCCAATGGGCCACACCCACCCGGCACCCGACAATGCATATGTGGGTTTGGGTTGCAGTTTGGGCACTCAGTCTCTAAAAGGTTTGCCATCACTGTGCTATGCTATTCAGGAAATGTATTTATTTGTTCAACTGTTTATTCCATTTTGGACTAACACTATGACTGTTGTTCTGACATTTCAGCTCTTAGGCATGGAGAGTAAAATATATGGAAGAACGGTTAGCAGGATTTGGATTTAGCTAGTCTAGAGAGAGAAAAAAGACTAGGGTCACAGGATAGCAGTATTCCAGTATTTCAGGGGCTATCTCAAAGAAGAGGAGGTTAACTTATTCTCCAAAGCACCAGAGGGCAGGACAAGAAACAATGGTTGGAAACTGATCAAAGAGAGAAACAACCTGGAATTAAGGAGAAACTTCCTAACAGTGATGATAATTAACCAATGGAACAGCTTGCCTCTAGAAATCGTGGGTGCTTCATCACTGAGATTTTAAGGAAGAGACTGGACAGCCACTTGTCTGAAATGATATAGGGTCTTCTGCTTGAACAGAGGTGTACTAGAAGACCTCCAAGGTCTCTTCCAGCTCCTATCCTATTACATCCCATTCTTATGCTGGAGCCTGTTAATTTCATCAGTACTTTCTTTGGAAGCAAAATATAACAACACTCCCTGGGACTCATGCACTTGAGTCAGGTTTTGGGGTTAAAAGACATCATAGCATTAGCAGTAGCACTTAGACGTATATACCACTACACAATGCTTTACACAGTGTTTCTGTGACTTAACACATGCCACAATGTTCCGTGATTAAAACCAGCCACTTGTGAACTCACCAACTTGTGTCTTGTTGGAGCCAGGGGTGTGGTAAGGACTTCTGACATTAGCCTCTGGTCCCCTGATCATCTTTGTTCATGTTAAATCCTTCGTTCGCATGCGAATGATGAAGACACATGGTGACAACTAACAATGCTTTATTTTCTTACTCCATCTCCAAGCAAAAAGCAAAAGGCACGCAGGCCTTTTTATAGGGCTTGAAACCCGGACAGAGTGAACCAATAAGAGTTCTTCTTTCTTTGCGCCTTGCGCATGCGCACAAGGCTGGCGCCACTCTGTCTGGTCCCGGGCAACTTTTAGAATGCCCGGGACCATTTGCAACAATTCTGGGCCTGCTGAGTTTCCTCATCAGGCCCAGGACACAACAGTTCATGTACATGGTAGAATTTCCACTGAAGCAAAATAGAAGTTACAAACAAACAAACAATCCACTGTCTTCTTGTCCTTTTAACATATAAGAGGAGCATCAAATTCATTTGAACACAGGTGGATTTGTTTAGAGCAAAATGAATTGGCTATTAAAATATGTCACTTTTTGCACATTAACAGATTTCTCCATTCTTTACTAGATCAGACTAACGTGATCCTGTTTATGCCTTTCCTTTATGATGCACTCCAAATCTCATTCCCTAGTAACATAGCCATACTGTATCTACTGAGATATATAAAAACTAAAGTTTATTGATTTTGAAGGAAGAGACTGGAGGAAGCTGATATAGAAAATGTATATATAGCTCACAGATACGTGTTCCTGTCTATAGCCCCTTGACTCATCATACGTTTTACAGAATACAATATATCTATACTCTCAATCTGTAAATACTAGCATGCATAGGAGGATGAGTCTTCTGTTTTAATTTAGTATTTAAAAGTTGTCCCTAAAAAATAAAATTACATACCTTCTTTTTCTTGTCAAAAAGATAGAATTTATTACTGAGAAAACATTCAGAGCAGATACAGTCATACTTGGCAAATTCAAGATAAAATAAGTTTTACTATACTGCAATGACTACTTTTGTACCAGAGGCCATAAAACAAAGAAATATCAGCTATTAAGGCAAAGCTCCCTAACCTTTCTGGGTTGGCGACCCAGAGGGAAAGGAAAGAGCAGGTAAATGTGTGCATGCATGCATGCTCAGCCGTCGCATGGTGGTGGCACTAGCGCCCGCGTCCATGTGCAACCAGGTCATGTACACCCATAGCATGTATATGTAAAAGGAAGGAATGGCACCAGTTTTCTTACTGAATTTTTCCAGCCAGCCAAATTATGACTTTTGTGTTACAGAATTCAGAATTAATTTCTACAAAAAAGGTAATCCAAGTGACTTCTTAAAAAGAATTAAGATGCCAGCGAAGCTTTCAAATACTTTTGTAGAGATGTTTCCAATATAGTAAATAAAAAGTACAATCTTGGAATGATGAAAAGATAAATAGCAAATGGTAGTCTTTTCACTGAAAAAACTTAGTAAAATGTATATAGTATGTACAATGTTATTTAATTTATATATTTCAGCTATCATATCTTGGATATATCTCTCTGAAGAGTCAATATATGAAAGCAAAAAAGCAAAAAGTGTTTTTGTGCTTCTATGCTTTCATCTAACAGTTATCTTGTTTTTGAAACTCAGATTGTTAATGCTAGTTTAGATTAGAAACATGATTAGAAAGAATATGCCTTTTTAACATTATGCAAATATTAATCCAGATGAGTTTTTTAGTTCACTGTTTGCATCTTGAAATGCTTTACAAATGTTTTTAAAAAGCAATGTAGAAAGGGTCTACTCATAAAGAGAACATATAAACATCCAAATGTGCTGTATGATTTTGATGATATATTTTATAAACCCCACCAAAAAGATTTATTTGGTTAAGCAAATTGCAATTGTCACAATATATAAACCACTGACTTAGCAGAGAAAAATATGAAACTATATACCATGTTTCCCCAAAAATATGACTTACCCTAGCTTGATTTTTTGGAGTGGGTCTTAAATAAGCGCTATCCTGAAAATAAGACCCACTTATTTGCTAAAACATAAGGTGAGGTGAACCGGGAGGAGCGGGAAACTGCCACATTCGCCCCACATCTGCTTACTATACCGCAAGGCTCTTGGTACTGCTGTTACTATAAGGCACGAAATGCCACCGTCATGAGGTGAGTCCTGCTGCAATTGCCACCGCCATCCTACTGCTATTGTTGTTGCCACAAGGTGCATTGTGCAACCACAAGGTGCATCCCACTGCTGTTGCTGCCCTGAGGCGCATCCTGCCACTGTTGCCACTGCTGCAAGGCGCATCATGCTACTGCAAGGTGTGTCCTGCCATTGCCGCTGCACATCCTGTGATGCACCTCATGGGGGCAGAAACAACAGAACACACCTTGCGGTGATGCAATGCGCCTTATGGTGGCAGCAACAGCAGCAGCAGGATGCACCTCACGATGGCAGCAATAGCAGCAGGACGTGCCTCGTGGCGGTGGCAGCAACGGCAGCAGGACGCGACAGTGGCTGCTACAGCATGATGGGCCTTGTGGTGGCAGCGGCAGCTGGAGCCCTGCCGCATGGTAAGTGGGTGTGGGGCACATAGGGCAGCTCCTGGAAAAAAATAAGACATGCCCCAAAATAAGACCTAATGCCTCTTTTGGAGGCAAAAAAAATATAAGACCGGGTCTTATTTTTCAGGAAACATGGTAGTCTTGCTGACTACAAAACAAGATATATCACTAAAAACTTTGGCTTCCCCTGAGAAGGAGAAGAATAAGGAAATGAGGAAGAAAAGAAATAACCTATCTTGTCCTTGGAAGTACTTTGCATCAGTTAGAGAAAACCCTATCCCACAGCTTTAAATATCTTAAACTCTGAGTATGCTGGGATCCAGAATCAATTTGTGGTCCTAAAATCTCTATATCACAGTGCCTTGCCCCAGAAAAGTGCAGTAGAATAGGAATCCTGCCTTCGTAGGAGGAGAGGACTTCATTGCAATTGTGCCACTTCTATTTATGCTGCATAGCCAAGCTTTATGAAAAGGATTAAGTGTTTCCTAATGCTTGACAATACTGGAATCAGTTGTAACAAAGCTGGAAGATTATTCCAACTGTTTTGAGGCTGTAAGCTTTCAAAAACAGAGTTAAGCCTGCCTCCCCTTGGTTCTTCTTAGCTCTAGACAACTTGAAATGAATTGACAGGTTTAAATAAAGGGCAGATCAGTTGCAGACACTTTCAGATGAACAGGAGTTGGGGAGGTTATGTTCCAAACAACAAAGATGTAAATATAAAGGTTACCAAGCTGTTAAAAATAACCTTCAGGCAAACTAAATTGGTTCTCAGTCAGTAGCTATTACTTCTTGTTCTTCTTCTTTTGCTTACAGTTTTTCCATTCCTTATTTGGGGGAAGCTTTTATGCTAAGTAAATTTATACTATATTATTCCTCTCAGAGACAGATAATCTGCAGTTTTCCTTCCTTTCTTTTTTTAAATGTTTTCTTGGCATTGTTCTTCCATTCTCACAAATCTATTGGGCTGTTAGCAGAGAGAACAACATGTACCCTGCTACCAGTTACACAGACAATTCAAAAAAACATGTTTATGTGCAGCAGTGACAAAGGGTAAATCATGGAGTGGCACCCCCACCCTCTAAGCACATAGTGGAGCTCTTTAAAAGTGAAAACCAAAGAACATTGCAATGAAACTCAGATTTGCATAGATGCATGTTCTGTCTGTCAGCAGGTTTATTTCTTAATCTGGGAAAAGTGAAATTATTTTACATAATTTTATTTGGCTTTATATAAAATGATAAATCTATTTTTATTTTATTCTGCTGATCATTACAGAAGCATTCAGCAATGGAGGTGCATCTTCATTCTGGCATTTCCCCCTCCCTATAATTTGTTAGTTACATGCACATTAGTTACATGCACATTTGCACTCAAGGAAACAAATTATGTTTAATGTGTTACTGCAGCAGCAGCAGCTGAACAGAGACTGACTGACATATGCATAAACCCAAACTAGGATATTTAATGTTTTTCAAGCAGATATCCTAGCCAGCAAAAACCCAGGTGATCACTAGATGGTAGCAAAGAGAGAATGCTAACTCTATAGAAGAGGAGCAGGTAGATCATGGGGGCAAAATCAAGAGAGGACAAGCCTAGAATCATCATGTGTCCACAAATGCTTCAAGTCCACCCCCTCTTGAATTCTGTTAACTCTTATCTAGCGCCAATATAGTCTTGACCATTAGTTGACCAGATTCTTATGTATAGGCTTGAGCAATAAATCTTATGAATTTGAATTTATGTGTGATCATGATTCCTCATGCCTGAATCTGGTCAATTCACTTTAAAACAGGGGTTCTCAACCTTGGCAACTTCAAGACTTGTGGACTTCAACTCCCAGAATTCCTCAGCCAGCAAAGCTGGCTGAGGAATTCTGGGAGTTGAAGTCCACAAGTCTTGAAGTTGCCAAGGTTGAGAACCCCTGCTTTAAAACTTTTCACCAGACTATATAATCCAGTTCTTGCAGATTCAGACGGATGATTCAAGGAACCACAACCAGTACTGCATTCATTTTTGATGGATGTAGGGGGTCTTCAAAAATAAAGGCAGAATTGTGATTTCTCCTACCTTTGAGAAAAGAGGTTTGCATCTTTGCCACAATAACTACACCACTGGGGAAGTTTTCAAAATGCTGCATAGAACATTAAGAGACCTCTGATGGTCTAAGATGGTAACAGACAACAAGGAGTGCATATAATGTTTTCCCAAAAGTAAGACCTACTCTGAAAATAAGCCCTAGCTTGATTTTGGGGGGGGGGGGTAGGCATAATATAAGCCCTACTCCAAAAATAAGCCCTAGTTTTGGGGCGAGGCACACACTTAAAAATCAAGCTAGGGTGGAGGGGGTGGAGCTTACCTTGGCAGCCAGGCCTCCCATGGATCAACACTTGTCTCGCCGGCCCACTTCTTCTGTGGCTGAAAGAGCATTTCTACAGCTGAGAATGGAGCTCCATTCTCTGACTGTGAAATGCAGGCCGGAGCTCCATTCTCAGCTGCAAAGTGAAGCTGCTCCTTTGGCCACAGAAGAAGTGGGCCAGCTGGGCAGGGAAGGGGGAGAGTTGGAAGGGAGGAGGATGTAGGAAAAGAGGCCAGACCCTGGGGGTGGAGTCAAGAAAGGACTCAGCCTAGAGTCTTACATGTCCACAAATTCTCCAAATACAGATTCCCCCTAGCATCAATTTTGTCTTGACCATTAGTTGACCAGATTCTTATGTATAGGCCTGAACAATAAATCTTCTGAACTGGAACTTACTTGTGATCCTGATTCTTCATATCTGACAATTCATGCTGATTAACTAATAGTCTCCATGTAGATGTTTGCATTTGGATATGGTGGCCTTACTGGATTGCCTAGTTCCCAAGTAATTTTAAGTCACAATAGATGGATCCATATAATATATTTAAAGCTCAAAACAAACTGTATTACAGTTTAGGATCTAAATATAACTATCCAATGTTTTGGCTTGCCTGAGCCACACTGAGTGAAGAGGAACAGTCATGGGCCGCATATAAAATATATAATAATATAAATATATATTAATAACAAACTTCCTTTATTTTTATTTTTTTATTATCTTGTGGGCCTGCATAACTAGCTGTCTAGGGCTGCATGCGTCCTGCAATCTGCCGGTTGGATATGCCTGGTCTAAAGTTTTCCCATCATTGAAAAACATCATCTTTATTCCTCATCTGCTAATTTTATAGAATTTCTAAAGATTCTCATGGCCATCAAATACAAATTGAATCCAGTGGTAAACCATTAATTAGAGTTTATTGAATAAACTAAATTTGACTGAGTTCATATACTCCATTAAGTCATGAAATCATAGTTTAAATCTATAATCCTTGATTTTAAAATTATCTTAAACCAAAAGCAAATTAATCTATTAATCTGTCTGTCTATATCATCTATCTGTCTGTCTGTCTGTCTGTCTGTCTGTCCGTCAGTCCATCCATCCGTCCATCTAAACTGGTGATTCACTTGACCCCTCCCTCAGATTCAGCCTGCTCACATCCTACAGGGGACACTCTATTACAATGATGTTCCTCATTTTTCAATGGCCAGTTCCAGTTTGCCTTGCCTTGTCTTACCTTCTTTCCCTTTCCCCCCCCCCTTTTTTTTTTTTAACTTTGAGTCAGTTTTTACTCCGGGCAAAGTCAGTTTTCTTGGCAAGGTTTTGTAAGTGGTTTGTCACTACCTTCTTTGTAGGGTTGAAAAAAGTGACTGACCCAAGGACCCCCACCAGGACTAGTTGCTTTAACCACTACATCAAACTGGCTATTTATTTATTTTAAACTCAGATGTGTATGTATGTCTTCATGTCAGCATTAATTTCTGGAGACTGCTGGATGAATCCCTGCAATTTTCTTGGCAAGATTTCCAAAGTAGCTTGCTATTACCTCCTTCCTAGTTGAGAGAGAGTAACTGGCTCAAAGTTCCCCAACTGGCTTTGTGCCTAAAGCCACAAAGGAATCATTAATTGGGACTATAATTCACAGTCTTCTTTCTAGCCTGATGCTTTGACCACTATACCAAACTAGTTCTATCCTTTCCTTACCATGCTTCATTTTAAAACCACCAGTCAAACTTTCAGGTGCTCAATTGTCTTCAAAATACAGGAGAATAAGACCTTTTTTTAAACTTCCCTGTTTTATTAAATAAAATAAAAAATCATCTATTTATATGTGCATATATACAGTCCTCTCCTAACCATGGAGCTGCTGAGTGACTTTGGGCTAGTCATGCTCTGCATCTCCTAGAACAGGAATTTCCAAAAATCTTCTCCCTCTCTCTCTCTCTCTCTCTCTCTCTCTCTCTCTCTCTCTCTCTCTCTCTCTCTCTCTCTCTCTCTCTCTCTCAAAATTATCCCTCCTTCTCACAATGTCATGCTAATTTCTAGAACTGTTTCCTCACTTTCTGCACAACACACACATTATATTGTACTTAGCTTCTTGCATGCCTGTTTTTCCAAAAGAATTCTCCCAACAAAGATATTTTTACCAGTTATCTTTGGAAATGAATCTTTTCTACTCTTCCTTTACCATAGTAATAAATGCACTGCACTCTGACGTATATAGCTCTGTGCTGGCCAAGTATTAACCTATGGCATATTTTAAAAAGGCAGTTTGCCATGTCATAAATTTACTTCTCCCTGCCCTTCAATGAAATTTGTAGCTATTCTAATCCTTAATGTATGCAATGTAAATAAAATTGAAGTTGCTAACTGTTGTAATAAGAAAGGATTTTTTTATACAGAAATACTTAGATATATAATTAGACTACAGTGTAAGAACTAGCTCAAGAGGAATGAATCTTCCATCATAGGTTCAAGTTTTTTCTTTTCAGATTTTTTTTATTCCACCTTCATTATTTTTATAAATAACTTTATTTTTTGACAAACAGACCAGCAAAATACTATGTACTGTGTACATAGTCTGTTTTGGTTTCAGTAAGGCGTTTGATTATGTAGAACAGGGCTTTTCAACCTTGTACTACTTTTAGGATATCACAATATTCTAGTACAACTAATCACCTAGCAGGTGGGCGTGGCCTGCTTGACGCCACTCACTGGACACAGCTGACTCGAGACAGCTGGGTCAAAGTGGAACAAGTCACACCAGCTAACTCAATGTGGGGACAACTTGGTGCCCCACAAACTCCTCACCTCCCCAAACTGCTAGCAGCCAAGCACATGCACACACACACACACACACACACACACACACACAGAGCATTCCAGGTTCGGGGAATATTGGTGGATAATCACTTAAATATGAGCCAGCAGTGTCTGCAGCAGCCAAAATAAAAAAGGCCATGCTGTATTAACAGAGGGATAGAATCAAGATCACATGAAGTGTTAATACTTCTTTATAAAGCCTTGATAAGACCACACTTGGAATATTGCATCCAGTTTTGGTCACCACAATATTAGAAAGATGTTGAGACTCTGGAAAGAGTGCAGAGAAGAACAACAAAGATGATTATGGGGATGGAGGTTACGGGTAAACATATGAAAAACTGTTGCAAGAATTGGGTATGTCTAGTGAAAAGAAGGACTAGGGTGACATGATAGAAGTATTCCAATATCTCAAGGGTTGCCACAAAGAAGAGAGAGTGTCAGCCTATTTTCCAAAGAACAGAAAGCAAGACACAAAGCAATGGTTAGAAACTACTCAAGGAGAGAAGCAGCCTAGAAATAAGGAGAAATGTCCTGACAGTGAGAACAATAAACCAGTGGAATGGCTTGCCTTCAAAAAATGTGCACTCACTGGAGGCTTTTAAAAGGAGATTGGATAGACATTGGTCTGAGATGGTATAGGGTCTCCTGCTTGATTAGAAGACCACCAAGTCCCTTCCAATTCTGTTATTCTGCCCAACTTAGGGTGGTAAACATATCCAATATCCCTTCCTCCTCCTATTTTCCCCACAAAAACAACCTGCGAGGTGACATCATTTGAGAGAGAGTAACTGGCCCAAAAGCACTAAGCTGGCTTTCTTGTATAAGACGAGGTCTCAGCTCACAGTCTCTTGGTTTATAATCTGATGCCTTAACCACTAAACCAAACTGGCTTTCATTCTGAAACTGAAATTACAATAATTATTTATTCAAATATTTTTGTTACTGTCTTTGCTTTCTTTTTTGAGATGAAGTTTGAAACTTACAAACATTCATTTAGTTACTATTTGAAATTACAACTGCATTGACAAAAGTGATTTATGACTGCTTTTAACACTTACAACTGATGGAGTGTCCCCATGGTCACATGATCAAAATTTAGATACCTGGCAACTGGCATGTATTTATGAGAATCTTAGTCCTGGGGGAAGTCAGATTCACTTAACAATTGTATTACTACCAGTACACCTCCTAAACTATTTTTGTTCACATAGTACTAATAACTAATACTAATAATTAACATAACTAATACCAAATATATATTATGTTTTATTATGATGTGTAAATCCAGTTTGAACACTTTTTAAATATATATATGTGTGTGTGTGTAGAGTTTAGGTGAGACTTCAGGTCCTGGTTGGTCCCCACATCCAAGAAACTCACTACATCAGATGTTCTTTAGCTTTCTACATCTTGAAGGCAGCAAAGAAATGGGCCAATTATATCTGAGCCCAAATTTTCTATTGCTAAGCAAGACAGTTGTTAAGTGAGTTTTGGAGCATTTTATGACTCCACAAATGTTAAGTGAATCATCACAGTTGTTAAGTTAGTAACAGTTGTTAAGTAAATCTGGCTTCCCCATTGACTTTGCTTATCAGAAAGTCACAAAAGGCAACCACATGACTTTGGGACACTGCAACTATCATAAATATGAGTCAGTTGCAAAGTGTCTGAATTTTTATCATGTGACCATGGGGATGTTGGAAGGGTCGTATGTGCCATTTAACTTTGAATGGTCACTAAATGGACTATTGTAAACTGAGAACTACCTGTTGCTAAATCTGACAAAAATCAAACTAGAGATTTAACTCTCTTCAGCCAGACATAATTCAAACCTGGGCTGTGTGCTCTAGGCCATAGGCTCTTTCTCACTTTGTCAGCTGTATCAGGGAGGGAAGAGACAGGGGGAGGAGATTTACCTTGAGTGTTTTTTTTATATAAAATTCTTTTATTAAAACAATCAACATTGAACATAAAAACATATTGTGCAGCAATCATCATGGCACCTGAGATGCACCCTGTCTGCCCAAATATGGGAGAAAGAAATCTTCTTTCTTTTTCTGTGGATGGCTCTAGATTGAGCTGATACGGGCAAAAGAAAGAAAAAGAAAGAAGATTTCTTTCTCCCATATTTGGGCAGACAGGGTGCATCAAAAACACTCAAGGTAAATCTCCTCCCCCTGTCTCTTCCCTCCCTGATACAGCTAATAAACAGCAATCAAATAAAATGTAACAGGAGTTTAGTTGAGGCTAGACCCGAGGAGTGGAAAAAGGCTTACTAATTCAGACGTTTTCAAAGACTAATACTTAGTATTGTATACCAGGTGTCATGATGATTGCTGCATAATATGTTTTTATGTTCAATGTTGATTGTTTTAATAAAAGAATTTTTATACTGAAAAAAAAAAGATTACAGACAAAAAAAAAATGAGGGAAAGCCTGTGGCCTAGAGGTTAATATAGCTGCCTAACATACAATACAGCCCAGGTTTGAATCTCAGAAGGGTATGTCTGGCTGAAGAGAGTTAAAAAGCTCAAAATAGCTATTCCAGTTCTCCCTTTATTCTTTGTTAGCAATCTAAAAAATGTATATGTAAATGAGGTCGCAGTTGGCGACTGCTGCCTGTGGATGGCTCTAGATTGAGCTGATACAGGCAAAAGAAAGAAAAAGAAAAAAGATTTTTTTTTCTCCCATATTTGGGCCGACAGGGTGCATCAAAAACACTCAAGATAGATATATAGATATACCGGTAGATAAAAGCACCAAAACGGAAAGCTCAGAACTTACTTAATCTACAAAAGCAGATCCATCACTACAACTGCCAGCAGATTCTTCTTTATTGAAAAAAAAGTGTGTTTGGACCAAGACAGTTTATATATATTAAAGCCATTATTCTGAAATGGTTTCTGAATTTTGAATGTATATGCATAGGAGTGCATGTATATCCTTTCATTATGTAGACTGTTTTCTCTGACTTAGCTTCATTCAAGTAACTTTACCTCCCCCTGCTGTTTTGTCTGTCTAGTACACTTTTCAGAAAACATTTCAGAAAATACTAAGAAAAAGCCCTCTCTGTTATTTTAAATAATTCCTAGAGTATTCTTATTTTTGCTCTTCAGACTGAATGAGATGCAATCAGCAAATGATCTAGTGCTGCCCTCTTTTGACCAAATTCATGCTAAACTGTACAGTACATAAAACAGACATATAGGCCTGAAATGTAAGCAAAATTACTGTTTGAAAATATATTAGAGATATTGTAAATCCGTACTCTCAGGTGAAAAACATAAGGACAGTAGAACTGAATTCAGCCATTTTTATCCATCAATTTTACAACATTATCCCCTTATTTTATTTATAACATTAAGACAACTGTAACAAAGATTAATGCTCATAAAACTGGTAAACAGTGATGAATTAATTTCCTAAAAAAAACCCCTCCTTAATGAATTATTGGATCTCAGGAGATCTAAGGAAGAGAGTGCAAATGACATCAAGGTGGCATGTGGGATCTATGAAAAAAACAGGCTGATTTTTTTCATTCAAAAGAAAAAAAACTGCCTTTAAATAGACAAGAAAATTTGAACTTACACATTTTAAGGCAGGTATATCAAACTGCTGGCCCACGGGCCGGATGCGTCACCCCAAAACCGCACCCACCCCATTGCTGGCAATGGGGAAAAAGTCCCGATATGTCACGCAATATCACGTGATGTTGCGAGTTTGACATGCCTGTTTTGCTTACTATGTCAGTTGGTTGACTTCACCTGCTAAGGCATCAGTCATGGTTTACTAAATACAATGGCAATATTTAGAAACAATCTAAGCTAAGATTAAACCACATTGTGGCTCAGTGTTGAATTAATCAGCCATTATCAATTTCTCTACCTTTTCCAAAATACAGTATTTTTAATGGTAACATGCTGATATTTTCTTTTTTATAACATTTGTTTTAAAATTTACCGAAACATGATAAAAACTAATACAAACAAAAATAAAAAGGAAGAAAAAAAGGAGTGCAGGAAGAAAAGAAAACAGGAAAAGAATAAATATATAAAAATAGTACAGACAAGTACAAGTTACAAGTTCAATTTCAGTAGCTAATCACCCTCTCTGATGTTACAACAAAAAACCCTCCTTCTGTCATAGCTCACCTCTTATCTATAAGCAAATTTTAAATCCACATCATTTAGTCCTAATCAGCAAAAGTCCATTAAGAATGACCAAAAATGACATATATATTTTAACCTTATCAAATAAACCAGCTTTATTTTCATTTCCTTTACTTTTAACACACTTCCTTTACTTTTTGTGATTCAGTATCAGGTGTGATTGTACTTTATGTAAGCCTATGGTTTAACCTTGGTTTATTGAATAAGTCACAGTTGATATGGTTCACATATAGCATGTTATTTATAAAGAGGAACTGATTAATGCTGACTAAGATTTGAAGAGCTTAGCTTCAAGATTCTTCAGCCATGGAGGCAAACAGTCTCTCAATCTAATAACCTCCCAGAGTGCCTATCAAAGAAACTAAAGTGAGCTCTCTATATGCTACTTTTACTCCTAAATTAAAAGCGAGAAATACATTGAATAATTAAAGAGGTAAAGTGACATTTAAATACATCATAGTTGAGATTAACCATATTTTGGTGCCTAACTACAATAGTACACTTAATGAAGTGAGCACTGAGTAGATGGAGACACACATAGAGAAGCATTGAAAAAGATGTTCACTGTAATCGAAACAATTATATTTGATTAAATATTTCTGCCAGCTTTAGAATTGTAGTGATTTATGAGTTCTAAACCATTCGATATTTGAAGACTAATCTGCAGGGCTTTTTTTTCTCCTCATAGAACGCTCAGAACGGCGTTCCGGCACCTTTTTTTGATGGGTTTTTTTTCAACTTTTGCATGAGCTGTGCTATTCCCCCTATTGGCTTTCGAAAGCCAATAGGAATTGCTGCTGAGCGTGCCAAAACACCCGGCCGGCAAATTTTGCACATGTAAGTTGTCTGCAGCGAAGGTGAATTGGCAGGAACTTTGCACTCCTCCCTGCTACCCAACTACACCATCTCCTAGTTAGTCCCGAAGATACCTGGAGGAGACTGGAGCGGCAACGCCATGGTAACTTTCTCTTGATCTTCAGCCCTGCTAGGACAATAATGGCTGTGAGTGCCAGAGGCAGGGGCGGCAGGGCTGCTGCGGGCGGAGGTGTGAGAGGCGGCGGTGGCCGGCTGCCCCCTATGCTGTTGGAGCCGCGGGGCCTGCTCTACATAGGGCTGTGCAGGGTGGGTAGTGGTGCTGGCAGGGTGGGAGCCATGGGGCCTGCTCTACACGGCAGGGCAGCAGTGCTGGCGGGGCGGCTGTGGGCAGGGGCGCGGCATGGAAGCAAATTACAATATAAAATGTTATTGTTACAAATGTTTTTATTATGCATTTATTATATTATATTCTGTATTGCTGCAATGAATAAAATGTTTCTTTTATTTACGATATTTTTTCTTCAATTTATTTGTGTCCTCCTTTTCATAGTAAAAAAGTTGGTCACCTTACAAAAATGCAATTGCTCTGTTTGTATAACATGCTAGGCCCAGAGAGCTAAACCTTATGGCTTAGCATGTCTAGTTCAAAACACTAATACGTAACTGAGTGACCTATAATATTCTAAATGACAATCTACCCACCCCCATTTTAACTAAGAGTGCTGCATCAACTAGCCACTTGCTGCTTTGTTACATTACATGTAAAACTGAGGAAAATGGTTTATTTTGCCATGTTTTATTATTACAAAAAAGGGAAAAAAATGGATCCAGGAAATTACAGACCTATCAACCTGATCTCAATACCTGGAAAGATTCTGGAAAAGATAATCAAACAATGAATCAGTGAACACCTAGAGACAAACAAAGTCATTACCAAAAGCCAACATAGGTTTGTTAAAAACAGATTATGCCAGACAAATTTTAATGCATTCTTTGACCAAGTGACAAAATTAGTGAACCAAAGGAATGCTGTGGATATAATTTACTTGGACTTCAGTAAGGCATTTGATAAAGTAGACCACAACCTACTACTTAGTAAGATAGAAAAATGTGGGTTAGACAGCATCACCACCAGATGGATTCGTAGCTGGCTGACCATACTCAGTGTGTGGTCCTCAATGGAACTGCATCTACATGGAGGGAAGTGTGTAGTGGGGTGTCCCAGGGCTCTGTTCTGGGTCCAGTGCTCTTCAACATCTTCATCAATGATTTGGATGAGGGGATAGATGGGGAATTCATCAAATTTGCAGATGACACCAAGCTGGCAGGAATAGCCAATATTCCAGAAGATAGGCTTAAGATACAGAAGGATCTTGACAGACCTGAACATTGGGCTCTGACAAAATGAAATTCAGTAGTGAAAAAAGTAAGGTTCTACATTTAGGCAAGAAAAACCAAATGCACAGGTATAGTATAGGTCGGAGGTCTTCAATCATGGCCCTTTTATGACTTGTGGATTTCAACTCCAGAATTCCAGGCTGGCTGAGGAATTCTGGGAGTTGAAGTCCACAAGTCATAAAAGGGCCATGTTTGAAGACCCTTGGTATAGGTGGTACCTTGCTCAATAGTAGCAACTGTGAGAGGCAATCACTTAAATATGAGCCAGCAGTATGCTGCAGCTGCCAAAAAAACCAACACAGTGCTAGGCTGCATTAACAGAGGGACAGAATCAAGATCACGTGAAGTGTTAATACCACTTTACAATGCCTTGGTAAGGCCATACTTGGAATACTGCATCCAATTTTGGTCAACACGATGTAACAAAGATGTTGAGACTCTAGAAAGAGTACAGAGAAGAGTAGCAAAGATGATTAGGGTACTGGAGGCTAAAACATATAAAGAACGGTTGCTGGAATTGGGTATGTCTAGTTTAACAAAGAGAAGGATGAGGGGTAACATGATAGCAGTGTTCCAATATCTCAGGGGTTGCCACAAGAGGGAGGGAGTCAAGCTATTCTCCAAAGCGCATGAAGACAAGACAAGAAGCAACTGATGGAAACTAACCAAAGAGAGAAGCAACCTAGAACTAAGGAGAAATTTCCTGACAGTTAGAACAATTAATCAGTGGAACAACCTGCATCCAGAAGTGGTGAATGGACAGCCATTTGTCTGAAATGGTATGGGGGTTGGACTAGATGACCTCCAATGTACCTTCCAACTTTGTTGTTGTTTTTTTTTGTTGTTGTTGTTAATTGCATGGATACAACCAAAAACGAAATCAACAGAACTTTATGTAATTTTGTCTGTATCAGAAAAATGTTATCAATGCAGGTTAGCAGCAGGTGCAACAGTCATGTCCTGTAACATATCTCTTATATGTCCAAGCTCTTTGCTCCCAAGAAACAGGAAAATCTGGAATGCATACCTATGTGCATCCAGAAAGGGGTGGCATGGGGCTGTTGACTGACCTTTCAGCCAAATGAAAAACAGCAGTAAAAAGAGTGCAGTGCAGTTTTATTCTGACAATGAGGTCCTCCCATGTTTTGAAGAGACTGCAAATTCTTCAAACTATAATCAGAGTGATCCTGCTGAGTTCTCTGTCAGATGCCACAGTGGGTATAATCTAGCACCTGCTTAGAACAAAACTGGCAAGTGAGACCAGATGCCCACAGAATGAAAAGGGAGGGCAATTACAACGTGAGGAAGGGTGTCTGAGAAGATCAGTAGCAAAGATTTTTTCCTTTTCTCTCAGCATGGGAGCTTTAGTTGTAAAGACAGAGCCACACGGCTTTATTGTTCTTCTCTGCACCACTCTATTCTATGTGTACACACTGACAATCTCAAAGAATAAAATTATGCATGTAGATTTTAAACATGAGTCCTCTCCTTTTCCTAGCCCTGCAGAAAATTCATTTTGATGACAACTCTCTTTTTTAATTTTTCAGTTATGAGCAGCCTTAGCCACAGTGAGTTTGTTGAAGGTATTGTCTGTTTCGGTTTTTTTTAGTGCAGTGATAAAAAAAATGTCCTTCATATTGTAGATACACACCACTGGAAGCAGCGACAGCCTTTGATTATAGTGTGTTGATAATGCAACTATGAGCAGCAAGTGTTCTCCAGGTGTGTTGGACTACAATCAGCATGTTGGGGAGAGGTGATAAGATTTGCAACCCCAATCTGTCTGGCAGAAGCCAGAAAAAGTTGAAAATAAACTTTTTGATGTGCCTTTTCCCCTTTTATTTTGTTTTAAGGCTGTGAGCAACAGCAACAAAACACTTCACAGATTATGACTACAATCACATACAAAATAAACTCAGATTCTTTAAACCATTATTTATTTTTTAAAATATATTTCTTATTTATGCATCCTATTTGTATGGCTGCCAGTTTCATAAAAAATAAAGCTCTGAAAATAGACCATAATGTTCTGATTTGCACACCTATCCATTTAAATCAAAATCAAATTAACCTCACTATGTCTTGGTGAGATGTACAAACCTAGCCAATTACTTTGTAAGACATAATATTTTCTGGCCACAAAAAAGGCATAAACTGAGTTGCTAGAGAACATGCTGGAATGGAAGATGGCTTGGCAACTTCACCAGTGTGGCTTCTGATTAAAAAGGTATTTTGTGATTGACTGTATTCACCAGAGAAGCCATTTTGACCTGTACACCAATTCCAAATATGCCCAATATCAAATAAAGTTAGGGATCCATCTCTTATTTATTTGCTTGCTAAATTTATTTGTTAAATTTATTCGCTGCCTTTCTCACTGTGGGGCTACTCTTAGATATTAATGTCCTGATTTCTATTGAGTAAGTAATCAGCTCAAAAATGAAACCTTTATTGTATAATTCAATGCATTCTGCAGTAGTCTTTCTTTCTTGATATTACACTTCATTTTTTATTTATTTATTTATTAAATTTTTATACCGCCCCTCTCCCGTAGGACTTTTGGATGAAAAAGTCAAATAATTTTTTGCTTGTAATATTGATATCCTAAATTATAACTAATATTGATAAAATTTTGTTTTTATTTCCAATATTGTAAGTTATTCAAACAATAGTCAATAATTTTAATTAATATTGTATAAATACCTTTGTATCAAAATGAGGATACAACCTCACAACAATATAATAAAAAGATAGGATTCTTACTTATTTTATGAAGGGAGAAGAACATGCCTCAAAATAAAAGGATTAATATTCGCAATAGTCTTGCATGACCTGTTGCCCCCTCAGCATCTTCGACTACAAGTCCTATAACCCTAATTCAATATGGTAGTGGTAATATGGAACATTAGCAGCTACCAGGTGGAGAAAACTAATAATTCTCTTTAGAATATGTCCAACACTCTGGACTTTTTTTTCTCTTTCCTTAGAAGTATTTTTCTTAGTTCTCCCTTTTCACTTGTTGTGCTTCTGTAAACTGCTAGGAATGAAATATTCTGTTATCTGTGCTCAAAGTTCAGAAATGATGTGTATCTATTTGAATTCATATCCTTTGTAGGAAATATTAGCTCTGCTTCTTGCTGATACTGTCATAGAAATCTTGATTTTAACTTCTCCCATGGGAATAGAATCCTAACACTTTTAAATTAAATTATCTGAAAATGTATATTACATTTCTTAATATATTACTCCTTCTGGCTCTAAAAGCAAATACCTTTTTAGTATTGCTGGAATTAAAAGTAAAGGGATTCCTTTGTGACATTGATAGAGCAATATTCTTCGAATAGCACATCTGGCTAAATGTTTTAGTGATCGTGGTGTATTTGCACATGCCTCAAAAAGGGATTCGTAGAAAGTTCTGTATGTCTGCAAAGACAAAACAAAATATGTTTGGAGTTAATATCTGTCCTCTGTGCACAAAAGCATTGGAAGAAAATGTTCCAGGCTTTGCCATTATCTACTGCAGCTATCTTTTAGTAACTGTAAGCAATACTGCTGGAGCCAAATATTTTTAATTTCTAGACTCTCTATCTCTCTATTTAAATATATTATTTTCTTTTCACTGAATGTGATGCCTCCCAATTCAGCAAAATAGATCTGCCCAAGAACAAATATAGCTTAGATACAACTGAACACACCTGTGAATTTAATACTGATAGCACCGCTACTCCACTCCCTTGTTCTATTTTGGCTAAACTTTTGATTTTAATACATCTGCCTGGCAGTTTTCATTAAATTTTTGTTTGGCCCCTTTATTTTTTAACATTGACTGAATAAGAGGAGGAAGGATTTTCAAAATGGCTATTCACATAGGGAGACAAGGATGATGGAAGAAGATGGGCTGAATAAGTTTGCTTTCGCATATCTAAGTTCTGCTGGACCCTAGAAAAACAACTGAGTGGTTTTAGATCAACTATGTTTTTTTGGGCTGTCTAGCTGACATGTTCACTTGGCAAGGATCAAATTATAGGAGAGAATACAATGTATATTGTTTTGAGTTCCTAGAGTTTAAAAAATAAAAATAAATAAAATAAATTGCATAGAACCCTACTTTTATTTCAGGTTGCCAATAGTTGTCTCCTGCTAAATATTCCTTTTAACAAAGATACTAACAAGATTCATACATTATATTTTCTTTAATGATCAGTTTTACTTATCTCGGATTCAAAGCTAAAAGCATGGAAACTGAACCACTCTGGCTAGCTTTATACATGATACTAAGTTAAAATAATAATTAAAAAAAACATTATGGCCTAATGCAATGAATGACTTCACTACCCTAATATAGTTGTGTATTTTTAAACTACTTACCTCAAAGATATCATCAGGTATAGCTGTTCTCCATTTTGTTGTGCACTTGATATGCTCATATGTATTCACAATAACCTCAACTGCTCTGGGATAGGAATAACAAGCTTGCAACACCTATAAGCAGAAACATATCACTACCCAATAGATGTCACTGTTCTCCCAAAAGCAATTTTGTGGCCTATAGGAGCATCTGTAAATGTGAGGTCAAAAAAACTGAGATGGTCACCATGATCTTGTAACTGAAGCTTTAAATCTACATTGATAAGTAATGAGTCTTGATTACATGGTCAAGGCCATCATCATGGATTTTTTGTCTGCCATCTGGCCCCAAATCTAATCTTTTAAAAATACCAACTGGTAGGATCATTCCAACCTTAAACAATAGCTCTTTTACAGGAAAGATACTAGTATGTTCCAGTTCCTGTATAGCAAACTAGCTGAATGATTTCTCCATTGATGTTATGTCTCTGTGTACAGGTAGTCCTTGACTTATGACTACAATTGAGCCCAAACTTTCTGTTGCTAAGTGAAACATCTGTTAAGTGAATTTTGCCCCATTTTATGACCTTGCTTGCCACAGTTGCTAAGTGAATCACTGCAGTTGTTAAGTTAGTAACATGGTTTGTCAGTGAATCTGGTTTCCCCATTGACTTTGCTTGCCAGGAGGTTGCAGAAACTGATCACATGACCACCAAGGGATTGCAAACGTCATAAATATGAGTCAGTTGCCTAGCCATCTGAATTTTGATCATGTGGCCATGGGGATGCTGCAATAGTCATAAGTGTGAAAAATGGTCATAAGTCACTTTTTCAGGACTGTTGTAACTTTGAATGGTCACTAAATGAACTGTTGTAAGTCAAGGATTACCTGTATTCTGAGAACCACAGATCTTAAACCTGGTATAGAATTTAGCACACCCAAGGGAATTTTTCCACTGCTCTTTAATTTTATATTGCAGCTTCTGTTCCTGATTATTAAGAAGAAATGTTTGTTGTGGCAAATAGTCCCAATACCAGGAATCTGGCATATCTACACCTTTCTTCATACTTCTGTGTGCAAAATGTAGATTCATATACACACATGTGTACAGAGTAGCCATGAGTAATATTCAAATTATGGAAAATTGTTAGAAAAGGATGGATTCTTCGGATTCTTTCACTGAATGCTATTCTGACTGATATTTCAATTAAGATGTTGAACTGGGCTTAGGAGTTTGCAGATTTAGCAGATTGCTGCCAAACTTCCTTTAACTCCTAGCCCCTCAGGCCAGTTTTCTCTTATAAGTGCCATGCATTTCTTGCATGTAGAAAATACATCTGTATATAATCCATATATAAGTTGTTAGCAGAAAAATTTAGAAAGATAGCAATGGAGTAAGTAATGAAAGATGTCTCATTGCTTTCTTTCGATGTACATTTTTAAGTGTAATGAAACCATTATGGTTATATTATGGAATTCTCATTCTATAATAACATAGGTGAAAGTTTCTTAAAGTCTCTTATTTAACCCATGTATGTTTATTTCCCGGGATGCGTGTTCAAGAGGAAAAAAGACATTTCTGACACCTTAGCCATTATAAGTTTTTTTTTCTGCTACAGTGCCTGGCCTGCATTCTGATTTAGAAATAATAACTATTGACCTCTTATCTGACTTTACAGGATCCACATGACAGACATCTTATGAGAACTTGCAATATCATATTCCAAACCAAGGAAACATCTCTAGGATTCTGTTGCTCTGCAATCAGTTATTTAAACTGAATTGGACACATTTTAAAAGATAAACCTCCATCTCATCTTGTGCATGTATCCCTCTACATTAGAGGTGGGGAATGAAGACCCTTTTATGACTTGTGGACTTCAACTCCCACAAGCAACTCCATGGCTGGCTCAGGAATTCTGGGAGTTGAAGTCCACAGGTCACAAAATGGGCCATTGTCCCCCACCCCTACTCTACATAATACACTACACATCATCTTCCTTTTTTTACCTTATGGAATTGTGGTGGATATATCCTGGCAGCTCCGTGATTCAGAAGCAGCTGATAACAGATGTCAGGCTGAGCACTAGGACGCACATCTGTCACTTTCAGGACATATTGCAGGGGGGCACACCCATTATCATCCATCAGGTTGGCTTCAGCACCTGCCTCAAGCAACATGTTCAGGAGTATATGGTCACAATTCCAGGCTGCCTTGTGGAGGGGGGTCCTGAAATCTTCATCCCGTGAATTAACATCAGCTTTGTAGTCAAGGAGCATCCGGCAGATGAGATGGTGATCTGTGCTGTAGGTTTGTTCCTTGCCATTAAGGGCCCAGTAAACTGCACAGGACAATGGTGTTTCTCGGTGGGCGTTTAAACCATCAACTACAGCTCCTTGTTCCACGTAGAAGGCAACCATTTCAGGGATGCCACAACGAGCAACGGTATGAAGGGGCATTTCTTCGTCTTGATTGTTTGATCTTATATTTACATCTGCACCTGTTTGAATATAAATCACAAAGAAAAGGGGGAAATGGAATGGGATGGCACAGTGTCGATACTACTACAGCAACAAAAATAAATCATCATGAATATATAACAACCTCAGCAAAACCTCAGAGATGCTGAAAACTCTTAAGAGTAAAATTATGTGATTTTTTTTAAAAAAATCAAATAGTTTTTCATTCAAAAAGTCACTTCTTTTAATAAGGAGATTCAAGGAAACGCCTCTGAATATAGCATTAAAATCTAATTAGATATGAGTATGGGAAGATGAATTATCTTAAGGAATATGGACATTCAGAACTTTCAAACTTAATCCAAACTGATTTGGATTTAGAAATCTACAGACTGACAATGCAGATGCAAAATCATTGGCATATGTTTTTGTCTTCCTGCTACTAGCTAACTATCCTGTTACCACATTTGAGCCTGCTAGCATTTCTGAATATTTTTAAAAGTGGATGGTTTGTTTGTATGGCAAACAAAAGTAAACTGTAAGAAACGGATAATGTCAAGCAATGCCCTGACCTCCCTCTCACAGTGACTGGACGCTGGTAAGGCTGGATCAGGAAAAACAGGCTGAAACTATATCCTGGCAAGACAGAATACCTCTGGGTTTGGGGTTATTTGATGCAGGGAAAATTGCCACCTCTAGTCTTGGCTGGGATGGTACTGCCCCAGAAAGACCCAGTGTGTAATCTGGGTGTTCCAATAAAGAAGAATATTTGGGGGTCAGGGTTGAAATAAGGGATCTTGGTGCTCTCTGAGCTTGATGGTTTTCTCACAGATGTTTCATTGCCCAAACTAGATAAGTGTTTTGATGATATTATCGAGTTTGGATGATGAAATGTCTGTGAGAAAACAATCTAGCTCATAGAGCACTAAAGACCCCCCCCAATCTGGGGGTTCTTCTGGTTTCACAACTCCTGTTCAAGGAGCAGGTGGCAGTCATGGCCTGAAGGGTTTTACTCAATTGCAAACTGTGCACTAGTTATGCTCTTTCCTGCTCACAATCATTCATACTTTAGTCGCCTTCTAACTTGATTACTGCAATGTACTCTACATGGGGCTGGTCTTGAAAAGTATCCGGAAGCTCCAATAAGCTTAAAATGCTGCGGCCCACAGGTTTTTGAGCAGGGTCAGATGTGTACAGATAATCTCTGCTCATAAGCTACAGTGGCTGTTGATTTGCATCCAGGTACAGTTCAAAGTGCTGGTTGTCACTTTAAAATCCTACATGGCTTGGAGCCGGTTTATTTGAAGGACTGTGTTTTCCTGGTCACATCTACCCAACCCATCAGAGTATGGATGCAAAGAATGTTGCTGGTCATCTCACCTAAGGAGGTACATCTGGCAGGACCCAGAAAAAAGACCTTCTCCGTGGTGGATCCCCCTCTTTAGAACATCATATCCGTAGAGATTAGATCAACTTCCACAAGTGTGCAAAGCTCTGAAGACCTGGTTTTGCCAATAGGCCTGGGGAACCCATCAAGTGACTTATTTGATTGGCTGTTGTTGCCACAGGGATAGGAGTTATTGCTTTTTATTGTTTGTCTATTGGGTTTTATTTTTGTAAGCCACCCAGAATTACTGAGAGTGAGAGAGCAGATATGTACATTTTCTTAAATAAATAAATGTCTATAAGTCATATGGAGTCTCCTACAAGAACTTTCTTTTAGTGGCTTTTTCCACTGAAGTAACAGTCCCATCAAGTGGACAATCCAAGCCTGGGTAACAGAATTATTTCCCACCTTGTCAGCTTTGTGAAAGCTCCATTGCTATCACCTTAGTTTAGGATTACCATTGGATTGGGTCTGCAAAAATCCAAATGAGCATCATAACTGGTTTGGTGAAATGGTAAAAGCTGGGAGACCATGAGTTGTAGTCCTGACATAGGTACAGAACTTGCTGGGTGACCTTGTGTAAAACCAGTCACTCTTTGTCAGCCTTAGGAAGAAGACAATGGCAAACCACTTCTAAAAAAAACAACCTTGCCAAGAAAACTGCAGGAATTTGTTTAGCAAGTTGCCAAGCATGAATATTATTATTATTATTATTATTATTATTATTATTATTATTATTATTATTATTATTATTATTATTATTATTATTGTTGTTGTTGTTATTGTTATTATTATTATTTATTTATTTAATTTCTATGCCGCCCTATTCTGGAGAACTTGATATGGAGACAAAGAAAAGAAAAAAAACCCAAAGAGATACAGAAAATCCAAACTTTTTGCTGCTTTCCAGTATTTTGCAGCTTTAAGTTGGTATGCTGGTTGTCCAAATAGGTGACAAAATTCAAAGGGATTTTGGGTGGTTCTTTCTCTATAATGAAAGAAAGAAAGAAAAGACTGGAAGATTCCTATGAGTTCATCTCTTCCTAAAATGGGAAAATGGCATATGTTGTTAACTTTTTAATTTTCTTTTATTTCTTTTTTTATATATATAAAATTTTATTAATTTTTATCATTATAAATAACAAAAGAGGAAAAAAACACATTAAAACAACTCAACTGAATAAAAACGTTTACAACTTTTTCAATCACAAGAACAAAACATAAAAACTTAACTAAAATAGTTAAGTTAACTATAGGTATTGCTCTGCGGCACCCCCCAACCACATCCCCCTCCTCCTTTCTCCCTACCTCTACCTCTATCCACCAACCATCTCTACCCCCATTCTCTCCTCCCCCTCATGCCACCTCCCTACTTCCCTCAACCTTCGCTCCTCAATCTCTTCCCTTCAAATGTGGTACAAGGTGCTGCAGAGCAACCCATCCTTTATCAAATATCATGTTACAGTTGAGAAGATTATAGAAACCCCTCCACCCCCACCCCCCACCCCCGACTTTCCAAAGTGAATACGGGGTAAAAAAAAACACAAGAAAACCCACTAAACTACCCCAAAATGTTATATAAATCCTATTAAAAATTTAACTACATTTTTCAATCCAACATATAAATATTTAACTATATACTAAATACAATTTCTTAAATTGATATTTCCTTTGTATATAATCTATCCATTTTTTCCAGTCCAACATATATTTTTCATTTGAGTGATCCTTCAAATATGCGGATATTTTAGCCATTTCTGCCAAGTTAATAACTTTTAAAGTCCATTCTTCAATAGATGGTAATTCTGGCATCTTCCAATATTGTCCCACCAACAATCTTGCTGCTGTAATCAAGTTCAAAATTAAATTCATCTCTATGGTGGTACAGTCTTTTATAATACCTAACAAAAACAACTGTGGTGAAAATTTGATACGCTTTTTCAATATATTTTGAAGTATCCACCATATTTTTATCCAGAAAGCCTTAATTTTTCTACAAGTCCACCATACATGAAAATAAGTAGCATCCATAGATTCACATCTCCAACACTTAGGTTGTATATCCGGGTACATAGATGATAATTTTTTCGGGTCTAAATGCCATCTATAAAACATTTTATAAAAATTTTCTCTTAAATGTTGCGCTTGTGTAAATCTTACATTTTTAACCCAAATCCTCTCCCATGTTTCCATCATAATTGGTTGTCCAAAATTATGTTCCCACTTAATCATACAGTCCTTAACTAATTCAGTTTCAGAATCAATTTCAATTAATGCATTATATAGTCTTTTAATATGCATAGGCCTTTGATCTCTAACTTGTTTAATTAAATTTTCATCTGTTGAAGAAAAGCCTATCTTAAAATCTTTTTGCCATCTAGTCTGCAGTTGTGCATATGGAAACCAAGTATAAACTATTCCTTCTTCCTTTAACGTATTCGATGATTTCAATAAAAACAAATTCCCTTCTTTAATTAGGAGTTTCTCATAAGACACCACATCTTGAATTTGTTCTCTATTTATACTCTCTATTGCGTGCCTGGGAACTGTCCAGAGAGGAATCTTTTCATTTAACTTATAGTAAAACTTTTTCCAGACACGCAGCAGAGCACTTCTCAATAGGTGCTCTTTGAAACTCCTATCCACCTTTTTGTCATAAACTAAATAAGCATGGAAACCATATAGTAAACCGTACCCTTCTATATTCAATATTCTATCCTTAGTTAAATTAACCCAGTCACTTATCGCTACTGAAACAGCAGCATAGTAGTATAACTTAAAATTGGGCATTTTCAAACCACCTCTTTCCCTTGTATCCTGAATAATTTTCAGTTTAACCCTCGGTTTCTTGCCGTTCCAAACAAATCTATTAATACCTTTCTGCCACTCCTCCAAATTCGCATCCTTTTTAAGTATAGGTAACATTTGAAACAGAAATAAAAATTTTGGCAATACATTCATTTTAACTGCAGCTATCCTACCCAACATAGATAATTGTAATTTTTTCCATTTATCTAATTTTATTTGTGTCTTGTTCCACAAAACTTCATAATTATTCTTGTATAGCTTCCCATTAGAAGCTTCAATATAAATTCCTAGGTATTTAACTTTCTTAACTATCTCACAGCCCGTTATTCTTTCCAAATCTTGTTTTGAATTATTATCTAAATTTTTAACTAACATCTTTGTCTTAGATATATTTAATTTAAAACCTGATACCCTACCATAATTTTGAATTATCTCCATCAAACTCTGGCCCGACTGTATTTGTTGAGTCAAAGTCACCAGCAAATCATCAGCAAAAGCAGATAATCTATAATCATGTTGTCTAATCTGTATACCTTTTAAATCATCTGAAGCTCTAATCCTATTCAATAAAACTTCTAAGGTTAAAACAAATAACAAGGGGGATAAAGGACATCCCTGTCTAGTACCTTTCTCTATACTGAATAAATCTGTTAAATGCCCATTCACAATAATCTGACCTTTTTGTTTCTGATAAACTGCTAATATAGAATTAATAAATTGATCACCCATTCCCATCCTAACAATTAATTTTTAAAAAAACAACCAATTCAGTCTATCAAAAGCTTTCTCCGCATCCAAAAACATAAGAACTGCAGGCACCTGAATATGCTTATCCAAATATTCCATTATATTAATGAGTTGTCTAACATTAGTTTTCATCTGTCTCCCTTGTAAAAAACCAGTTTGGTCAGTATGAATTATTTGTCTTAAAACTGTCATTAATCTATTAGCCAAATTTTTTGCAAAAATCTTATAATCCTAAAATTTTCTACCTGGACATTTCATGGAAAACAGCCTATGTTTCTTTAATTCCCAAAGAGGGAAGTTTTATTTCTTAACTGAATGTATTTGCATGCAAAAACAGCACCCATGGTGAAAAAAGCCTGAGATAAGAACTTGTTATACTTCTTTAATTATTTTCTAAGCCAACGTAGAACATGATCTGGGGCAGCTCCAGGCCTGAAAGACCTGAAACTACAGAGAATAAACTGTAGTTCATTTCACTATCAGGTGCCCATCAACAAAGCAAGTTGCATGAATAGCAATTAAATACACAAAGGGAAAAAATACCCACTCAAAATCCATGTTCCAAATCTAGGTTGCTCTAGTGAGCAGAATAACTCCCAAAATTGTGTCCTAAACTGCACATATAAGTTGATAAATCAATCCAACTAATATGACAGGAGTAACCAGCTAAAATTTCTTTTATATGATCAGAGGGCCTAAATAAAAGGTTGTCTATATTCTACATTTACAGGATACATCACAGATACAGTCTAATAATAATAATAATAATAATAATAATAATAATAATAATAATAATAATAATAATAATAATAATAATAATAATAATAATATAAAAATATTTGGCAAATGTACACAGATTCCTTGTTTTTTTTCCTGATTATTAATAATAACAGGACAAGGGAAGAACTTTATTAAATTTATGAAAAGTAAAAACAATATCATTAATTTGTCCTCTGTCAAACTCAGTAAATACTATTTATCAGCAGGAAAATCTGTGTTAATATGTACATTAATACTTTTAAATATATTCAGTTCCCTTTTGATCTAGTAATCCATCCACTAAAGAAACTTGGATTCAAGATCATACATCAGTGGTGGCAAACCTATGGCACGCGTGCCAGAGGCGGCACTCAGAGCCCTCTCTGTGGGCACCCGCACCATGCCCTGGAGATGGCAACTGTCCTTCTTCAACCAGCCACCTCCTAACTTGCCGAGGTCCCACATGGCCAGATGCATCTCAGCATGGCTGGTTTCCCTCCCCCCATACCATCCCTCCTGGCCTCACATGCTCTCCTTTTCCCAGGCACAAGCCACTGCATCGCCTCCTCAGCTGTCGGCCGGCCGGCCAGCTCAGAGGCGGCTTCTCTGAACTTCTGGGGGCGGACTGCAGAGCCCCAGAGTGTGCCGGTCGATGGGCCGGCTGGTTGTGGCTACTGACAGACACTGTCAGCCCCCATGTGCTCACTGGCCTCTGTGTGCGGGACTGATGGTGTCAGGCAGCAGCTGCCCTGGCCCCTGCTTTGTCTTGCCTTACGACAATGGCACCCCCACCCTGCCTCGCCTTGCTTTGCCTCACCCCTCAGGATGAGCCTCCTGCCCACTGCCCATCTGCCAGAGACCCCCTGGATCTCCACCAACCCTGCCCAGCCCCCATAGGCATCCCTCCCCACGAGCAACATCAATGTGACCACAGCCACCTTGGCCACACTCACCCAGTCTGTCATGACCATAGCCATGCCCATCCAGTGGGCCAACTGGCACCCGGCAATAAATAAGTGGGTTTTGGGTTTGGGCACTCAGTCTCTAAAAGGTTCGCTATCACTGTCATACATTCTCCTGATAGCATGATAAGTATTTTTTTCTTCTAATCTATTTTTTTATCACAGGTTTGGGGAAGATAGTACATCTTGTATTCTATTCTTTTCATTCACCTAGTGGTTTACTATTTTCTGCAACAAGCTTCAATCCATTTTATTCATTGATTTTCTTTTATTTTTTTAGAATTATTTTTTAGAAGTTTATTCCTGGGAAACTGATCTATAAACAACCTTGATGGAAAAATGGAAAAAACATTTCAGTCCCCTAAATCTCAGGAAGGGAGCATGGTGGCCTAGCAGTTGAGACATTGGGCTTAATGACCCAAAGGTTGGCAGTTCGAGACCCAAGTAGTGCATGATGGAGTGAGCTCCCGTTCTTTCCCCAGCTCCTGCCATCCTAGCAGTTGGAAAATATGCAAACATAAGTAGATACATACATATCACTTTGGTGGGAAGGTAACAGTGTTTCATGCATTTTGGGCATATAGTCATGCTGGCCAAATGACTACAGAAGCATCTTCAGATAACACTGACTCTACCTCAGCTAGGAAACAGAGATGAACACCACCCCCTAGAGTTGGACATTACTCGACGGGGGAAACCTTTACTTTTAAGTCTCAGGAAATTCTCAAAGTAACTGAAAATTGACAAGTTAATTCTATGTCTGATGATCTGAAGAAGTGAAGATAATTTCTCCATTTTCAGTATCATTCTATTTATGGTGCTTGTTTTCTTAGTTTTACTTTTGCTTAGCATTTCACATACCTGCAGAAAATATGGAAAAATGTAGACTTTTTAAATTTTATTTTTGAGAAAAATATTTTGGAGCACTTGATTCATCTCTGGTTACTGCTATCTTCTACAGTTAAATATTAACATTATCAGAACTCAACACAATAATCTTGTACAGCCTTGCAGCCACACAGGCTAGAATTGATGGAATGCAAAGTTCAAGCAATGTGGAAATCACACTTTGAGAAAGGCTGGCAGCATTAAAGTCATCTAAGTTAATCAATAATATTGAGCTGCTAGTGACAGAGAAAAAAATGGTGCCTTCCTTTCATTAAAAGATATATTAGCAACTACCTAGCAGTCAAGTTTGTTTGAATGTTGGCAGTAGGCCACATTCAGCTAAATTGTCTGAAGACAAATGGCATAGCATACCCACAGTTTTGCCTACCAACTGGAAGAGGAATTACTACAACTGTCCTGATTCACTTTATATGCCAACTGAGGCAGCAGCTTCATTTTGTCTTCTAATGGAGCAAAGTCTACTACATCATTAACACACCAAGGAATAGCCAACACTCCAAAACAGGGGTGTCAAACTTGCCAGGTCATGTGATGTGTTGTGACAAATCGTGACTTTTTTTCCCATTGCCGAAGCTGGGGTGGGCGCAGTTTCAGCATGACGGATCTGGTCCATGGGCCAGCAGTTTGACACCCCTGCTTCAGAAGATAGGCTTAAGATATAGGAGGATCTTGACAAACTTGAACATTGGGCACTATCTAACAAAATGAAATTCACTGGTGAAAAAAGTAAGGTTCTACATTTAGGCAAGAAAAAACAAATATACAGGTAGAGTATAGGGCAGTGATGGCAAACCTTTTAGAAACCGAGAGCCCCGAAACCGCCCCCCCACTTCATCTCCCACGCTGCCTGCTCCACCCCCACCTATCTCCTGCCCCTGCAGAGAGTGCTGCCTATGGCACGCGTGCCATAGGTTCACCACCACTGGTATAGGGGGTACCTTGCTCAATAGTAATAACTGTGGAGGGATCTTGGAGTCCAAGTGGACAATCATTTAAATATGAGCCAGCAGTGTGCTGCAGCTGTCAAAAAAGCCAACACAGTGCTAGGCTGCATTAACAGAGGGATAGAATCAAGATCACGTGAAGTGTTAATACCATTTTATAATACCTTGATAAGACTACACTTGGAATACTGCATCCAATTTTGATCACCACAATATAAAAAAGATGTTGAGATCTTAGAAAGAGTACAGGGAAGAGCAACAAAGATGATTAGGGGACTGGAGGCTAAAACATATAAAGAACAGTTGCTGGAATTGGGTACGACTAGTTTAACGAAGAGAAGGACGAGGGGTGAATATGATAGCAGTGTTCCAATATCTCAGGGGTTGCCACAAAGAAAAGGGAGTCAAGCTATTCTCCAAAGCACCTGAAGGCAGGACAAGAAGCAAAGGAGAGAAGCAACCTAGAACTAAGGAGAAATTTCCTGACAATTAGAACAATTAATTATTCTTATTGTGATTTCTATCATGTTGTGAGCCGCCCTGAGTTCTCCGGAATAGGGCGGCATAGAAATTAAACAAACAAACAAACAAACAAACAAACAACAACAACAACAACAACAACAACAATAATAATAATAATAATAATAATAATAATCATCATCATCATCATCAGTGGAACAATCTGCCTCCAGAAGCTGTGAATGCTCCAACACTGGAAGTTTTTAAGAAAAGACTGGACAACTATTTGTCTGAAATGGTATAGATTTCCTGCCTGAGCTGGGAAGACCTCCAAGGTCCCTTCCAACTGTATGATTATGACTATGATTATGATTGTGACTGTGACTATGACTATGATGAACAAAACATGCAATTTGATCATTGATAAACTAATTTGGAAGGATTGTATTCTTGAGGAACAGAGGTAAGGAGCCTAGTGTTATGCTGCCTGAAACCCAAATCCACAGTCATGTTTTAAAAACAAATTTAAGAAGATACCAGAACTTATTCAATGTTCCTATGCAACATTTGCATCTCCATCTTCATCCATGCAGGTCTGTTCCAACCACTTGAAACTATGACTGTTTTTATGTAACTTACCTTTCCAAATTAATTGTTGTGCACAAGACAAGGAGATCTTTGTAGTACAATAATGCAGGGGTGCAAATCCACTCAATGAATAGCAGTTGGTTTTTGCTCCATGGCTACAGAGTATATTGACACAATCCAGATTGGCAACTTCACATGCTATGTGGATTGCTGCTTTCCCATTGGGTCTGCAGTTGATGGTTGCTTTGTGCTTCAGCAGGACTTTCAAACTTTCCAGATGTCCGTACAGAACAGATAAATGTAGTCCTGTTGCCCAGGAATGCTGCAATTTATAACTAGGCAGCCAATAACCTGTTTCAGTTGAGAAACAAACAAAAGTGATTAAATGATAGCTTTCCAAAATCTTCAGTTTACTAATTAGCACAGAAGGGATTAGCTTCTGTTGGTTGCAATATTGAATATAATTATACTCACTGTGCAACTGAATATATTTTATGTGTTTATATATGTTTTCCCTTAACCAAATTCCATGTTATTCTGCTGTGCACAAAGAGCTCTTATGTGCATGGAGAAATCTCATTTCCTAAAACTGGAGACATACATGAGGATATCTTCATGTTCAACTATTCTTTCCCAGTGAGAAGGAATAGTATGCAAGTGAAACAGCAAGTCAGCAGAGTAGGAAGAGAAAGGCTCCATCCCAGAGAAACACAGTGGTTTACTATAGAGGGGCGATATTTATTCCTCATCCCAGAAAAGACTGTATAAATACAATATTGTGTAGCCTAGTAGTTCTGCAGAATTATAGATAAAACCTAGGTAAAGAAATGAGTGCATTCATTCCTTTAAATCTGAGAAAATACTTCAGGTGGGTTGATAGTAGGAATAGGATTTTGTTTAACTTGCACTGGAATGTGATCTTATCTAATTTTGCATTGTTGAACCAAGATCAACAACAAAACTCAATTATCTTTCAAATTGTGCATTTTGCCAACTTTTGTAGGGCAGCTAACCATAGCCTATGGGTTCCATTACGTGAGAAATGTTTATACTGTACTCATATTATTAATATTAAAAAATGCATTATTTTGGGGGAAATTGTTTGCAAAACCTGTGTGCACTGGAGATTATTGCAAGCAGAATATTGTAATAATCCACAAAGAATACAGGTTTTGCAAATAACTTGGAGAAAATTTATGTTAAACTATGTATAAATTTTGTTACTTTTTAAAAATAGAAAATATTGCAACAGTGAAATTATTCAAACATATGGAAGAAAAATCAAGAAACCAAAATTGATTATTAGGCAGTCAGGCAGTGGTGTAAGATATAGTGTAGCACCATCATGATGAAGAGGTAGGCTATATAATTTACTACCCTTTGGGATAATACTAGGCTTTCAATTGCCAGTCAGTACAAGCAAAACTAGACTGATCAGTGGTTGATTTCCAATCCAGTATCTTAAAGGTTGAATTATAAGATAAAGATAGTCCTTGACTTATGACCATAATTGAGCCCAAAATTTCTGTTGCTAAGTGACACATTTGTTAAATGAATTTTGCCCCATTTTACTACCTCTCTTGCCATAGTTGTTAAGTGAATCACTACAGTTGTTAAATTAGTAACATGGTTGTTAAGTGAATCTGTCTTCCCCATTGACTTTGCTTGTCAGGTCACAAAAAGCGATCACATGACCCCCAGGACCCTGCAATCATCATAAATATGAGTCATTTGCCAAGCATCTGAATTTTGATCACCTGACCATGAGACGCTGCAACAGTTGTAAGTGTAAAAAACAGCCATAAGTCATTTTTTTCAGTGCCTTTGTAATTTTGAATGGTCACTAAATGAACTGTTGTAAGTCGAGGATTACCTGCACAGCACAGGCTTTAAGGTTAGATCACTGTAAGCAGACTTGTGTCACATGGTTTTCTCCTTAACTGTTAAATAATACTTTAACTGAAGTAAATAGTATGATAGAAGAACTATTATTTTAATTTTAAAAAAAACCTTCCTCATAAAGAGAGGCTAATTTTCTCCAACCCAATGGGATACTAGAAAAAATAATGTAAGAGGGGTCAGAATTCTGTCTGGCTATCCATCAGCAAGATACATTTCTGAAAACAGAACAATACATATTCAATATGGTAAGAGAGGCTAGTGAAAAAAAGCTTTGAGCTAAAAATGGGCCAGATCCAACTGAATCAGGCCAAGGTAGTTGAGTAGCACTTCAGAAGGTGGGTGAACCTCCCTCCCTTCTTATTACATCACTTAAGTGACATATGCAATCTGCTATGTTTTCCAAAGCTCATATCCTACAGTATTTTAGGAACCCTGCATATAGTATGTGTGTGTCCATATGAATAAATATATTATAATATATTATAAGAGTACCTTCAATTACATCTATTAGTTTTGCTTCTAGAGGGTATATGCAGCATGTTAGAGCACACTGTGTAATCATAGTGAAGTTGCTACCCTCTATTCTTGCCAGATTTTCCTTGAGTACTCTGTGAGTGTGTGTGTGCATGGGCATGCGTGTGCACACGCATGCACATGCCTTTGACTCCTGATGACTGCCTGAACAAATTCCCAAAGGTTTTTTGGCAAAATTTCAGGAGTGGCTTGCTATTGCTTTCTTCCTAGGGCTGAATGACTGGCCCAAGATCTACCATTTGTTTTGTGCCCACAGTGGGAGTAGAATTTACAATATCTCTGTTTCTAGCCTGATACCTTAACTATTACTGGTTCTTGCATTTCTACCTAAACTATTTTAAATATGACCTGAAGCAAAACTATTTGACCAAAGATGGGGAGCAGCAGTCAAACCAAAGCAAGAGTGATGCAAAATTTGCATTTGTTGGTCACTGATATATTTTCTAATTTTTACATATCGTACTTCTGATTTTTCTAAATATTCTTCAGGAATAGCACCAGAAAAAAGAACCTTGGGCACTCAAATTCACTTCTGTCTTGATGTTATCACTATTAAAAGTTCCTTTGTTTGTTCAGCTTCAATTTTAATGTTTGCATTTTATGGAAGTTGTATATTGAGGGTGTCCTAAAATTTCTGGGTCCAGCCAATTTCTTCTATGCTGTGTATATACAGTCCATAGAAGTAATTTTGCTTCAAGAATACAGCTTAATCAGATTTGATCTGAAAATTTATTGAATACAATAAGACCCACAAAGGGCAAATACTCATAACACACAATAGCTAACGTCTTCCAATATTTTACAACTGAAACATTGTCATGGCTTTTTACCTTGTTTGTAAGAGGCCAGGAGCAAATTCTCATCTTCCACTTCAAACACCGTGTCCACATCTATTTGTTTTTGAGCCAAAAGCTCTTCCAGAGTTCTGTAGTCATTTGATTGTAAAGCCTCCAAAAAAGCTTTCTTCATTAGCTTGGCTGTTGCAGTCCGTGTAATGGTTTCTCCCATGTTTTCCTCAGGGGATTCTATCATGCTTGTTTTCAGTGGTCAAGCACTGTGTTTATAAAATGCATCAACGAGTGTTTTAAGTTACCCAAAGCATGCTAGCCTGCAAGCCCAAAGATAATTTTAACACTAAGCAATGCTGATCTGCCTGTTCTATTTATGTAAAGCAAACATCAGCCACTCTCTGACATGCTTAATTTTGTCAAGTGAAACCAAAGCAGACCTATGCTGCCAGTATGAAGAAATACACTCAAGGAATTAGGTAACTATCAAAACTTTACCCATCATAAATTTGTTAAAATTAACTAAGAAAGCTCTTAAAGCAGATATAATTTCTCAGCAAAACCAGCAACTAACCATATTAATTTCTGGAAACCTAATTTCTTAGCTTGGTTTTTACATGGACAGTTATCATTTTCTCCATTAGGTAGCGATTCAATTGGTTACGTATGTTATTTTCTCTGTCCACAATTACCCTCACTGTCCATTAGTCTATTAGTCCATTAAGGTGGATGAAAATCAAGGTGACTCAAGATTTCTGCCATCCTAAAGTGCAGAACGAAATGGTGGTCTCTTCTTTTATCTTAGTTCAACCATAACAGCAAGATAGTAAGACAACAGAAAAAGAAACTTAATTTAATCCAGAAGGATAAGAATGTCTTCCATTGGAGAAGGCCTTCTGGTAAGAAGGATCAGTTATTGAAAAGGCTCTCTCTTCTCCATCCCCTACCTCACTTCACTTTTGTTCCCTCACAATCAGGGAACGACCTTCAAACATGGTTTGAGTCTTGAACAATTGAACATGAGAGCAGGTCTTCCTTGTTGAGCAATCCAAGTCAGTAATTGTGTAGCCATCTTTTAAACAAGTTGTATTTGTTTCCAAAATGACATTTTGATACCTCCTGCATGACATACTGTATCTATTTACTCTGAATTAGAATAAAGCTGTCCCTGAGTGGAAAAGTAATTGAGGTAATATATTCAATGCAAAATTATAAATGTGAAGAAATGCTATATAAATGGACATAATATGTGGAAAGATAAACTGATTGAATATAGCAGGCATAATATTTCTGTGTAAGTGGAAACATTATGATCATAATAAAGGTGCTCCTCCACATATCTATTTTCAATCCTTCAGAGCAGCTTTGAGTGTATCGTGTGAAAGTAATCTGATGTGTAAGTGGAAATCTACTCAATACTAGAATCCAATAACAGCAAAACGTAGACTTATATTTCTGTAGATAATGATGATGACTTTATTTGTAACAGCTTATATCAAGCAATGATAACTTTAAAAAAAGAATGTCTCCCTATTTCAGGTTTTGGGAAGGACTCAAAAGGTAGATAAAAATGCCAAGTCCAGTCTAAACATCTTGCTGACCTTGTTGATCATCACTATAATCTTTCTGTGACAATTCCTTTAATGCCATGAAATAACATCTTATCCCAGATCCTTGTGAAGGACCCAACAGGTTGACAAAAAGCTAAACCGAGTCTCAACATTTGGCTGACTGTGTGACAAACCATAATAAAGATAATAGCAACAGTAAAAACACAGCATCAAATATATACAGAAATATGTAAACTCTGCTTTGAAATATGAAATAATAATCAGTTATTGTTTATCCCAAAATGAATTGGAATATTGGGTGTGCCATTTACTACAATGCAAGCAACTAAGCAACTTTTCTGTGGAATTCTGGTTAGATTATTACTGTAGGCAGGTAAGATGGAGCCTTTTCAAGCACCTGTCATGTGAAAGAAGGACATTTCTCTCTTGTGGGCAAATATAGAACATCACAGCAACTGAATGGTTTTTGTTGTATTGCACCTGCTAGTTTATAAATACAATATGTAAATGGAGGATAAAGCATCTGAATTATCTTCCTTCTCTATGAAATTTTGGAATATTTACAGTACTTTCTGATTTTGTTCAGACTCAGGTTTGTGAAACTAATCTGATAGTCCAAATGAAGCTGTTACACAATTGGAGCTCAAATTGCAAATGGCAAAGGTCATATGTTGTTTTTCCTGTCTCGCTTCTTTTTTTAAAGTCTGTCACTCAAATTACCCTCTCTAAAGTTTGTTTTTCCTTCTGCCCCCTTGACACTTTCAACATTACTATTACCTTGGAATGTATTGCAATAAGGGGTAAATAGTACTGTAATGCTGGTATAGTTAAAGACAATTTAAGCTTGTCTCAGTCATGGGCTAAGAACAAGTAGAAGACAACCCAAAAGTGCTTTTCGCAAAGGGCAACTAGACTTTCTTGTGGTTTTTTTTTTCATTGAAAGCATTTTGCTTCTCATCCAAAAAGCTTCATCAGTTTTCAAATTAAAAAAAAGTTCAGTTGCCTTTTGCAAAAAGCACCTGTGGGATAACAATGATATGGATGTTTTGAGAATCTCCATAGACAAAATGAACACAAATTCATGAGACATGGCTACACTCCCACCCCCACCCGATGTTTCAAGGTTTGTTGCAAGTAGAAGAAAATCAAGTGTCTCAGTAGAGCTTCAAGGTTTTTTTTTTTATATTATCATTGGCCAAATGTCCAGAGATGGAAGATCAGACTTAATATTGTTTGAGCCTCAAAAGTGTTTGCAACAAGATTCATAACCCGAGAAATGGCTTTATGGTCTATTTTCACAAGAAGCTTGGTTGAAGGAGATATGAGACTTTTTTTTCCCTGTGGTGACATCAGAGCTGTTATATTTTCTCTAGAAAACTTGGCCTTCAAGTTCTGAGAGTAACCAGTTAAAAAGAAAGTTTATAGTTTATAGTTTTGGAGAACTTATTGAGAACCGCTTTAGCATTAAAGCTACCAATAACTATAACACACTGAGTTGTGGAATGGGACACTTCAATGCTCATCACAGGACATTTTTTACTTTAGCTTGAAAAGTGCAGGTAGATACAGTGTATCTTCCTCCATATAATACTTGTATTTATGTATGTTTAGACACAGAGGTTGAGAGAGTAACTCATGATTATTATCACCCCATGACATATGCCTTTACAAACCTGATTGTTAGAAATTTTAGTTTTTCCTGTAAATCAAATATATGCACCTAGAACAATTGCTCTTCTCTTAGCAATAGCTATACATTCAGAAGTTATTGATACTGTACTCCTTTTAAATCACTGATTAAATATTTGTTTACCATGTACTTTTAAAATTTGCTATCTTTTATTCATCTAGGACTCTACGTAAAGAAACACATACTTCAAAATTCACAAACTGACATTTAACTGAAAGCATGTGTGAATTTATAAAGATTTTTTCTCCACCCAAAGGAAGAGGAGATACAAAATGTAGGATATATTAACATTCGTATAACATGAATGGTATTTGAAGACTCTTCAATACTTCAAAATCAACTCTGGAACTCTATGAATCTATGACATTCTATTTAAGAGCTGAACTAATTTCTGGCTTAACAATAGCATATCTGAAATCCCAATTAAACTTGTATTTTATTTGAAGTGTTATAATGCAGTTTTGTGAATCTTGTGGATAGATTTGAGCTGTATCCCATTTGTGGAATTCTTTATTCTGAGGATCTTTTCCTGTTTCTGATCATCCTTGAGCCATCTAGTCCAGCCTTGGGAACTTTAAAATATCTGGATTTTAACTCCAGAATTCTTCAGCCAGCATGCTGTTCCCCTTTCTGCTGGGACTTCTACTTGTTTGTTTTCATAGAATTGAACATATTCCCATCATCTGAAAAAAAGGACTTGAGAATTCAGTTTATTTCCATGTGGAGTCCAGTGACCATGGGGAAAGTTTTTGTGGATCAGTGAATTTTGCTCCTTGTTGTTTGTGCTGCTTTGAAGATAATCATTGATCATCTTCTAACTGCTGTTGATGGGATTGGAATAATGTAATGGAAGCGGTAGAAGACATAAGTGTCAATTTTGCTATTTTAATTTCTTTGGAAGAAAAAAAACTATTTATCCTTCATCTCATGTAAAGTTAGTCTTCAATGTAAAATCATTAATTTAGTGCAGTGGTTCTCAACCTTTTTCAGACCGAGACCCCGACCTGTGCTGCGCGGCGTGACCCCGACCTGCACCGCGCATGCACGGCACGATGGCCCGCATCGCTCATGCACGGCGCGCGTGCGATGGCCCGAATCGCGCATGCGCTGCGTGATGGCCCGCACCGCGCATGCGCTGCGTGATGACCCGCATCGTTCATGCACGGTGCGTGCGCGATGGCCCGAATCGCGCATGCACAGCATGACGGCCCGAATCGCGCATGTGCGGCGCGACAGCCTGAATTGCGCATGCGCGGCACGACAGCCCGAATCACACATGCGTGGCGCGATGCAATGCCCCGCATCGCACATGCGAGGTGTGACGGCCTGCATTGCACATGTGTGGCACGCGCGACGGCCCGAATCGCGCATGCATGGCGTGATGGCCTGAATTGTGCATGTGCGGCGCGTGCGATGACCCGAATCGCGCATGCGTGGCACAATGGCCCGAATCACATATGCGCGGTGCAACAGCCCAAATCGCGCATGCGCAGTGCGACGACCCAAATCACGCATGCACAGCGTGACGGCCCGAATCGCACATGCGTGGCATGGCACGACGGGCCCACATCGCGCATGTGCGGCGCAACGGGCCCGCATCGCACATGCGCAGTGCTACCCCCGCGCATGCGTGGTGCTGCCCCCTGCGCCAGCCGAGGGGAAATGGGGAAAAAAATGGCGGACTGCAGTGTTTGGTGACTCCCGTGAAATGGTCGTTCGACCCCAAATGGGGTCACGATCCACAGGTTGAGAACCGCTGATTTAGTGACTGTTTGAAGTTACAACAGCACTGTTCATGAACATTTGGCCAAAATCTGGACACTTGGCAACCAGGGATGTATTTATGATGGCTGCATTGTCCCAGGATCATGTGATTGATTGCCATTTTTGACCTTCTCAGCCTGCTTCTACAAGCAAAGCCAATGGGGGACCTGGAATTTGCATAACAATCTCATGATTCACTTAACTGCAATGATTCACTTAGCAATTGTGGCAAAAAAGATTGTAAAATTGGGCACAATTTAACCACCTTGCTTAGCAATGGAAATTCTGACACCAACAGAATTGGAAAACTAATTGTATAATAAAGAGCATCAGCTTTTGGAACCTAATCAAGAAAGTTAAGAGCCAGAGCATCTATGGTGTTTGAGTGTGTAAAGATGGCAGCCATGGCTGCACCATCAAAACATTGTATAGGTTGACATCCCTAGTTAGGAGAATAGCTTTTTTCTATCCCAGTTTTTCCAGGTGCAGTATACTATTCAAATGCAGAGGCTAATTTTGTCTCCTCCTCCTCTTTTACTACTTACTACTACTGATATAAGCAATAAAGCAGGGGTGTCAAACTGGCGGCCCGAGGGCTGGATGTGTCATGTGCAGACCATGTCCACCCTGGCTCCGCAAAGGCAAAAAATGTTGTGATATATCACAATATTTATTTATTTATTTATTTATTTATTTGACTTATATGCCGCCCTTCTCCCCAGACTCAGGGCAGTTTACAGCAGAAATACAAGTACAAAAATATATAAATCATTTAAAATAGTAATACAGTATAAAATATGTCACATGATGCGATCAAGTTTGACATCTATACGATAAAACGTATAGAATATAGTTGGGTTTATTGACTGCTGGGTTCCTTCTAATCTTTATATCCCCATTCGTTGGTACAACACTGATCTTAGAAGAAAATGCATAATTCATATTCTAGTTTTAGAAGAAAAAAGATCTTGGGAAAGAGTGTTTCATCAAAGGCAGTAATTTCAATATTAAAAAAAATATTTCCTAGCTAAAATTTCATCATCTAGAGCAGCAGTTCTCAACCTGTGGGTCGCGACCCCATTTGGGGTCGAACGACCATTTCACGGGGTCGCCAAACAACGCAGTCCGCCATTTTTCCCCGTTTTCCTTAGCTGTGCTACTCCCTCTTATTCTATTGGCTTTTGAAAGCCAATAGAATAGACTCTCTTGAATAAAGTCTAATTCTATTGGCTTTCAAAAGCCAATAGGAATTGCCCAGGCTGTCTCTGCCATGCTGAGCCCGCCAAAAGTCCCAGTCTGCAAACAGTGCTGCAAGTTGTCTGCAGCGAAGGTGAGCTGTCTGGAAGTTTCCACCCCTCCCTGCTGAGCAACTACTAAAAATGTAAGTAAAAGAGGGCCAGGAGTGGGAGGTGAGAGGCCGGCGGGCGCAGGGAGGGTTGCTGGCGCATGTGGGGCCCGGCAGGTGCCTTACCTCCCTTGGGCTGGGCCAGCTGGTGGCCCAGCTGGTGGCGCCCTGCGCCGTCGCTGCCCCTTGCCAGCTACGCCTTAGCCGGCGCAGGGGGCAACACCACGTATGCGCGGTGCTCCCGGGCAGGGAAAGTCCTTGACTTACGACCGGTTGGGGTCCTCGACTTACGACTGGTTGGGAAGTCCTTGACTTACAACCAGTTGGGAAATCCTCAACTTACGACCGGTTGGGGGTCGCAGCATTAAAACGGTTGAGAACCACTGATCTAGAGAACTTTGTCTCCATTAGTTAATTGACAGAAGTAAATATTATAGACTAGCAAAGATATTTCAACATATATTTATACTAGCTCTCACAGCTATTTTTTCTCTTTTATAATGTACGGATATGAAGGATGATTCATATTGGCAATAGGACAAAGGTAAGATTAGCATTAGGCTTCCTTGAAATCTGTGATTCAGTTTTGTGTGAGAAATGGTTTTAAGTCAAATGTTTTTGTAGTTTTATACTTTGGTAGAAATTATTTACTTTTTTGTCTTTAGGTTGAAATTAGGGTTAGGCTTCTTTGAAAACTGAGATAATATTTAGTGAGAGGTCAACTTTTAGATAAGTTATTACTTTTATTGATAAATTAAAAAAATTAATGATGGGGATTTCAGCATAAAAATGTTATTGGCAAACCAATGAAATTAAGGAAAGGATTAAGTTTATTTAATGGCTATGACTTAACAGGAACATTAAGTGTGGAGTTAGTTTTTAAGTTTAATAGTGGTTTTACCTTTATGGAACAGTAGTGGTTGCTGTTAGAGAAGCTTTAAGGATGAAACATTTATATTGACACAAGTCCTTAACATGTTTCTTTAGGAGAGGTTATATCTCCTTTTCCTTTAGGTATAGATTTATATTAAATATTAGCTAGTATTATTATTATATTATTATACTGTATTGTATAAGAAAAACTCTTATCCTCATATTGTTTTATTGTGATGATGGCTTTATATGATTTTGGTTCAGCTGTATTGGTCACATTAGTGGAACTACTACTACTACTACTATTACTTGGATGTAATAGTAAATGTAATGTAATGTAAAGAAGAAAAAATGTAATAATTCTTAGATTCTCCATTTTGGAAATCTAAAATTCAGTTATAAAAGTCAAATCTATTTCCATCTTCATATCTTTAGATATATACACAGGCATAGAAAAGGAAATGTAAATAATGGGATCAAATGGCAGTAAATTCCCTTTTCTAATCAGCATGGCTCCAATAGATACTCAGCAGTTCACTTTTCTCTGGCCAACCCAGAGCCACAAAACAGTGTGCAAACATTTAGGATCTGTTCATGAAGCAAGATATGTTTACTAGGCAATAAGGTATAAGAAGAATGATAGAGAAGGTAAAACTGCTATTGTTCCAGGCATGAGTCAGCATTTACTTATAGTCTGGTAGCAGAAATATAGGGGGGTGTGTGTGTGTATGTGTGCACGAGCTAACAATGGTTCCCAATTCATTCCCAAACATTTTTGAGACATGGAGCAAAACTTTTTTTTAAACATGCCAGCTATCATAAGAACATAAGAACATAAGAAGAGCCATGCTGAATCAGGCCAAAGCCCATCGAGTCCAGCATTCTGTGTCACACAGTGGCCCACCAATTGTACATGGGGATCTTGAGCAGAAAGAGAAGGCAAAACCCTCCCTTTCCCTTGACCCCCAACAAATGGTACTCAAGGGAATCCTGCCTGCCTCAACCAACATAGAGGCGGCACATGGACATCCGTTTTAATAACCACGGATACACTTGGCATCCATGAATCTATCTAACCCTGCCTTGAAGCTGTCAAGGCTGACAGCTGTCACGACCCCTTCTGGAAGTGAATTCCATAAATCAACGACCCTCTTGGTGAAGAAATATAATTAATTTGTTAATTAATAAAAACTGAAAAGGCCACATGTTGTTTGTTCTGGAGATGGGCAGGGACTCTGGAGAAAATGTGGCTGCGTAGCCCCTCCCCCCATCTCTCCATGGGACAGCAAAATTCCCATCATGCAAAGGATGCTACTGCCTCCTCTTTGTTGCATCTTGTAGGCAGTGTACCAAGAGTTGTGTTAAACAACCAAACTGGGACAAATTTGAAAATCTCCTGCAATGACTTAAATATAAACACATCAATGGAATGTTTCAGTGTGTAATGGCAGACAGTATCGTTCTTAGCCAATCAATCATTACTATGATTAGTAGTTAAGCTACTATGTTGGCATTAAATCTGAATTGTAGCCGGCACTGATGCAGGTCAGGAATATTTCAGTCTTCTGGCTGGAATAAATTAAATAAGTAGGAACACTAAGCATCCTTGACAACATACTGAGAAGTCTTTAGATTTCAACCACATGTTGTCCTTGCCGTTTCCTTATCAGAAATAGCTCTCTGCTTTAACTGTGGTATCAGGAGCCGCTTGAGAAGCTATGTTGTTATGGTTTACTGACCTTAAAAATAAAAAAATAACCTAGCTTAGCATTTTGTTTGCATTTCAGTGTTCTGTCACTTCACTTGCAGACATGATTTGAAATTAAGTTATACACCATGGATAATTGATTTGTCTTAGGATTTTAGTAATATAAAAATTGTTATTAATTAAATCAAAAGACCTGACTTAGCAAATAGTGAGTGTTCACTGTCTATAAAATTGATAATTATAGTTAGATTATGCTATTTCTCAGGAGAAAGCATTGTCTTAATAAAGATTTAAAAGACATTAAAACTGTATTGGTGTCACATTTCAAAATGTTCTACTAATTGTAGTTTCAATAGTGGAAACACCTTTCTTACATAACAGAAGGAGGTTGTAAATAATTTCCTTCTAGTTCATAAAGTCAAGCAACATTAAACACTACCTGAAAACCAAATTCAAATTTTTTTTAGAATATAAAATAAATAATAGCAATGCTTTGATTAGTCACAGTTTTGGTCATCACAATACAAAAAAGATGTTGAGACCCTGGAAGGTGTGCAGAGAAAAACAACAAAGATGATAAATGATCTGAAGGCTAAATCATATGACATAGGAAGTTGGGTATGTCTAGTCTATCAAACAGAAGATTAGGAGGCACATGATAGTTGTTTTCCAGTACAGGTAGTCCTCGACTTATGACCATAATTGAATCTGTGTTGCTAAGTGAGAAATTTGTTAAGTGAGTTTTTTCCCATTTTATGACTTTTCTTGCCACATTTGTTAAGTGAATCACGGTAGTTGTTAAATTAGTAACCCGGCTATTAAATGAATCTGTTTTTCCCATTGACTTTGCTTATCAGAACATTGCAAAAGATGGTCACATAACCCTGGTACACTACAACTGTTATAAATATGAACCAGTTGTCAAGCATCCAAATGCTACAATGGTCATAAGCATGAAAAATGATCATAAGTCACTATTTTCAAGGCCATTGTAATTTCAAACGGTCACTAAATGAACTGTTATAAGTCAAGAACTACCTGTACTTTGAAGACTGTCACAAAAAAATAGGGGTTGACTTATTCTTCAAAGCAGCAGACGGCGGGACAAGAAGTCATGGGTGGAAGCTTGTCAAAGAGAGATCGAAGCTAGAAGTAAGGTGAGATTTTCTGACAGTGGGAGCAATTAATCAATGGAATTAATCAACTTGAGGTTGTTGGTCTTCATCACTGGAAGTTTTCAAGAATAGACTAGACACCATTTAACTCGTTTGGGCTCCTGCCTTGAGCTAGATGAGCTGGACTAGATAACCTCTAAAGAACTAAGAATTTGGTGACACAGTAGTTAGAATGCAGTATTGCAGGCTAACTCTGCCCACTACCAGGAGTTTGACCCTGATTGAACTCAACGTTGACTCAGGCTTCCATCCTTACGAGGTCGGTAAAATGAGGATTGCCCCAGATTGTTAGGGGGCAATAGGCTGACTCTGTGAACTGCTTAGAGAGGGCTGTAAAGCACTGTGAAGTGGTATATAAGTCTAAGTGCTATTGCTGTTGCCATCTTCCAAACCTACAATTCCATGATTCTGCTATAGAAGTGCAGTTGACATCTCTTGTATTTTTTTTTTGTCAGCACAATTCTCCAGACCAAATAGCAGCAGTCATACTCAGGTTGATGGAGGGGGGGAAACATGCAGCTCCTGATAAAGCATTACTTTACTATGGATAATCAATCAATCAATCAATTGGTTTTTATGTGGTTATAGACCAGCAAATAAAGCAAGAAAATTGCAATTAATTAGGATAAAAAGAAAAAAAACCTTCTAAAATACCTAAGAGAATTAGAAAAGAAGCTACGTACAAATAAAAAACAGAACCTAGCTGTAGTCAAACAAGTGTAATCAGACTGATCTGAAAATAATAGTTTCAGATAAAATAAATCAGATTGTCCAAGGTGATTAGTAAAGAATGGAAGCAATGATTTCTGGCGAGCATTTGCAGGATGGGGAAAATTCAAAACACATTTTAGAAATTTCAATTATTCCTCTACTGTATGGACACAGCTACTACAGATAATATTAGCATTTTATGTATGCAACTGAAAGCTTTAATTGTCCCTGCTACTTTGCCTCTGCTTTACTTGTTATACTGCATGTAGTTTGGTGCAAAAGAAATTTCATTTGAAAACATGCCATGATATAAGGCAGGTAGGGAGATTATTATCTTTGTGACTTTTCACCAAAAATCATAAATGAATGGAATGTTTTATCTAGATATTAAGCAGCTAATTTTAGGCCTCACTGAGGCCTCATCATTTGCCATTCCAAGGCTGGGAACGGTTAAAAAAAAGGGGGGAGGAAGAAAAAGGATTTGAAATGTGGCATGCACATTTGGATCTGGAATCAAAGACAAAAAGCTGCTTTTGCCCAAGGCTGAAAAAATACATGATAATTTGTTATCAATTCTTTGTATAAATTATGTGCTGGTGCATTTAATGTGAAACATAAACAGGTAACCACACATTCTTCCATACTGATAGTACTGTATCCGAGTGTGTCCTTCACTAGCGGCAAATAGAGCGAAGGACCGAAATAGCCTTCACACAAATGTACCCACTTCAAGGTTTTAATCTCCCTTTAGAAAGAACCAGAACGAAACACACCAGCAAACTTCTGGAAATGGTCTGTTTTGCATTCAAGCTCCATGACTCAAAACGGCATTTTAAACCCAAAATGGGGTGTTTTGAATTTGAAACTCTTCTATCGAATGGTCCCACATCTATCAGTAAAAACAGACAGCCTCAAAACACAAGCTGGTGCCCATATAATGTATTTTGATTTTCATTATACTTTTTACCTTCAAAGAATAGATTCTTTATTATATAGTTCTTCTCTTCATATCTGGTTTCATCTTCACAACAGTCTTGTGACAAAGCTTAGTTGTCTGAGCTTGAGCACTGCACTGAAACATAATGTGGTTTGGTTTGGCTTAGTATAGTACAATAGGCAAAACCAACATCTATGGCATGTAAACTATGGTTTATATCTCTAGGCCCTAGAAAGCATCAGCCAGTGGCAAACCACTTATCAAAACTTGCCAAAAAAACCTGCAAGGTTTTGTCCAGATAGTCATCAACGTATATAAGGACTAATACTTACTGTGGTATTTTATGATCTATGATGAATGCTTCCTAATATGATATTATGATTAATGTTGATTGCTTTAATAAAAAAAATTTTTTTTTTTAAAAAAAGAGTAACACTGACTCAAAGGCAAACACAAACAAGTTCAGGAAAAAAATGATTTAGTGCAATGTGTGAAGTCAGGAACTGGGAAAGAATGAGTGGCCAAATATAATCCACCCAGTTGTATGGTTGGATCCGCTGTGAAAATAAAATTTTTTGGTTCGACTACAACCCAATCATACCTGCCCTTCATGGATTATGAAATAAGACATGACCTTCTCTTCAGAATGGATTGCATGTGTTCTTTTGTATAGGTAAACCCTCTACTTATGACCACAACTGAGCCCAAAATTTCCATTGCTAAGCCAGATGGTTGTTAAGTTGAGTGTTGCCCCATTTTATGACCTTTCTTGCCACAATTGTTAAGTGAATTAGTGCAGTTGTTAAATTAGTAACATGGTTGTTAAGTGAATTTGGCTTCCCCATTGGCTTTACTTTTTAGAAAATTGCAAAAGGTGGTCAGATGGCTCCAGGGCACTGTAACCGTCATAAATACGTGCCAGTTGCCAAGTGTCTGAATTTTGATCACGTGACCAAGGGGCTGTTGCAGTCATTCTAAGTGTGAAAAACAGTCATAAGTCATTTTAGTCAGTGCTGTTGTAACTTCAAACAATCATTAAACAAATTGTTGTAAGTCAAGGACTACCTGTAATGCAGAGGTCCCCAACCTTTTGGGCACCAGAGACCAGTTATGTGGAGAGAGGTTTTTCCATGGACCGGAGGGGGTGTGGTTTTGTGTGCTGCCTGCATCCCGCAAATGGGGATTTCCTTGTTTGTGTGGACTACTTGCTGGCATGCTGCAGCCCAGTACTTGTCCATGGACCGGGGGTTGGGGACCCCTGCGTAATGCATTGTATTTCAAACTTTATCTCAAAAAATAAAGCAAAGACAGAAATTAAAAAAACTGAATAAAGAATTATTGGAACTTCAGCTTCAGGATGAAAGCCTGTTTGGTCTAGTGATTAAGATACCAGACTAGAAATTAGGAGTTCTAGTTTCATCATAGGCATGAAAGCTGGTGGGATGACTTTGCAGCAATCACTCTTTCTCAGCCTAACCCACCTCACAGGGTTGTTGTGGGAAAAATAGGAGGAAGAAGGTGTGTTAGATATGTTTGCTACATTGAGTTGCCTATAAAAATAAAAAAGGCAAACTATAAAAATGAATGAATGAATATGTGCAGGACAAGAGGTTGGATATATATCTATGTGTGACATTGTGAACAGAATAAAAATTAAATCTCTCTCATTCTCCTTCTGTCAAATCACTTGTTTACTTTATCTGTCTAAATATACTTTCGATGTCTACTATAGCATAATACAAGTCTCTGGCTCCAATCTCTTGCACAAGATGGAAAAGGGCAGCAAGCAGCTTTCTTGCACAGAAATAAGAAATTTACATTTCTTCAGCCTTTATAGTTATTTAAAAGGGCAAATATTTTTCCATTCTTTATGAAAGGAAGCATATCATTTATTTTGTTTCATGCGTATTTAATATTTATAGCACAATCTAGTACACACAGTTCTAAAAGCAAGTGCCTAGGCCAGGGGTAGGCAATTCCTGGCTGGCTGAGGCATTCTGGGAGTTGAAGTCCACGAGTCATAAAAGAGCCAAGGTTGCCTACCCCTGGCCTAGGACAAGCTAGCTTCATGGAAATGGGTGCTCGGCAAGGGTTTGGGAGGGAGGATTTTGCTATTGTTAAGCTTTCCAGTCACACTGCAAACTGGCTAGATGCAAACTCACAAAGACTTGCACAATACAGTTAACAGGTTTACCTATTGTTCAATGAATCCAACTCCCTGGATTTGCATAAAATATTGAATCATACATTAACTTGCCAAAATTGAGATTAAGATATCATAAGATTAGTGCCTTAAATTAAGGTGTGCATAGTTAATTAAGACTTCAAAACAGAGAATGGCGGGGTTAATTGCAATGTAACTCTTAGGAGAGAAAATGAATACCGATTTTTAGTTAGATGAACTTAGCTAGTTCAGACATGATTTTGTATGATACAGGCAACATTTATGGCTGGTATTAAAGGTCCAAGTCCGTTTCTTTTCAGTTAGCTCATTTATGTATTTACAATGAAATAAGTGATATGTTATTTCTGCATGTAAATCAGCTTTTGACCAGGCCACAAAAGTTTCACTTAAGAAACAAGGACATTTTATGGACAGTGTGGGACTTAATTCTAAAATTCTTTGGTTCAAGTTCTTGCTGAGTTATAAAAAAAACCTTGGTCACTAAAACTTTACCATAAAAATAATGCACTGAGATCGATAGATAAAAGATAACAAATACTATTAGTGAACTGTTCATTGACATCTAGCTAGATTTCTAAACTGTAACAATTGTACATACTGAATAACTTTTTTTTTGCTTTGCTTTAATTTTCTTCCCTCTTTTTCCCACTAAGGAAAATGTTTTGTTCTCAAAGTATTCTTGCCTCCCCTCCCCCTCTACAACAGCCTAATTTTGAGGCAGAAGCAATTACAGTAAATCAGATGGCAACCTCCATCTGTTCTCTGCAGCCTTTTCTCACACTTAGGCTACCACACCACTCCTAAGACAATAGTAGAGAATGAAACTGGCATGAAATCTGCTGCTTCCTGTATTGTGCTTCCATTGACTCACTTGCCTTCCATCCAAGCTAATGAATGGGGGGGGAGGTAGTCCTCGACTTACAACAATTTGTTTAGTGACCTTTCAAAGTTACAACAGCACTGAAAAATATGACTTATGACCATTTTTTACAGTTACGACCTTTGCAGCAACTCCATGATCATGTGATCAAAATTCAGATGCTTGGAAACTGGCTCATATTTATGACCGTTGCTGTGTCCCAAGGTCATGTGATCACCTTTTGGGACCTTCTCACAAGCAAAGTCAATGGGCGCTTCACTTAACAATCAGGTTATGAACTTATCAACTGCAGTGATTCACTTAACAACTGTGAAAGAAAAGTCATAAAATGGGGCAAAACTCACTTAATAAATGTCTCACTTAACAGCAGGAATCTTGGGTTCAGTTGTGGTCATAAGTTGAGGACTACCTATATAAAGGTAAAGGTTTCCCTTGTCCAATCATATCCAATCCTGGGAGGCAGTACTTCCTAATTGAGGAGTCCATGCTGCCAGAAGATGCTTCCGTGGCCATGTGGCCAGCATGACTATACTCTGAAGCTCATGGAATGTGGTTTTCTTCCCACCAAAGTGGTACCTGTTTATCAACTTGTATTTGCATACTTTCAAACTGCTAGATGGGTGGAAGCTGGGGCAAGAACGGGAGCTCACTGTGTCACACAGGATGGGGTCTTGACCTGAAAACTTTCTGGCTGACAAGCCCAATATCTTAACTACTAGACCACTGCAGTGAGTGGAACAAAATACAGTTCATTTAGTGACAGTTTAAAATTACAATGGCCGTGATAAAAGTGACTTATGATCATTTTTCACATTTACAACTGATGCAGCATCTCTATGGATATGTGATCAAAATTCAGTGTTTGGCAACTGACTTATATTTATGACAGTTGCAGTGTGCCGGTATCATGAGAAATCCTCCTGACATGCAAAGTCAATGGGGAATCCAGAGCTACTTAACAACCAGGTTACTAACTTGCAGTGATTCACTAAACAACTGTGAGGAGAGAGGTTTAAAAATGGAACAAAACTCACTTAACAGTTATCATACTTAGTAACAGAAATTTTGGGCTTAATTGTGGTTGTAAGTAGACAACTACCTGTATAGGGGAACTACAATTAAGCACAATTCAAGATTTCCTGGATGAGATGATGGCAACATCATGGGGACACATGGGAAAAGTTTGTGCTGGAGTTAGATGCAAGACTGTTTCAGGCCAGGACTCTCAGCAGTGAACTCTTTTGCGTCCCCTAAAATGTGGCCCACAATAAAGAGCCAATAAAGCAGCCAAACCCCTCCCTCAGCACTCAGCATGATACCTTCCCTCCCCAAATTAATTTTTAAGATTGCTTAAATTAAAAATAACAAGATGGGAAGTTGTTACTCCACAAACACTATTCTTAAGCATTGCAATTCCCAAGGCTTTTTATGATTTGGAGAGCAAGATGGCTGCAGCTGAGTCCTCCTTTTGAAAAGTGATCATCTGCCCAGAAAAAAAAAGGATCCAGTAATTGCAATACCCAGCCTCCTAGAAAATCAGCTGTTAGAGAAGGATTATCATTTTTATGAGGGACATTTCAGTTGCCAGCTTAGCTGTCTCTGTACATGGGACCCAGGGAGATCATCTTGTCTTGACCTCAATCGATAAGATAGTTGTCTCATCGAGGTTACAGCACATTCTAAGAAAGCTTGCATACCATATGATAAAATATTTTGTTCTGGGTTTATTATTTGGTGTCAAAAGTGAATCCTACAGCCACACACTAGACTGGGAAATCGGAAAAAAAAAATCTCCCAGTAGAAGATAGAGGGAAGTTGTTGATTCTCAGAAAACTGCGTCAATGCGTCTCAAATCGTCGCCAGGAGTCTGACAACCATGATTCGAGAAGGTCTTCATATTTACCTTACCTTGGAGAACGCAGCGGCTCTAGGAAACTTTTTAATTCCCGCCTCCGCCCTGCCAACTTGGGTGGTGATTGGTGTAGACGGACGAGCTTGAGAGTTTCTCCTATGAGACGATCTCTTGGCGGTGGGAGGCTCTCCAGAGTTGGGTCTTCAATATCAAGCCGAGCGAGAGCCGCGGGACCACATTTCTCCCTGGAGCTTGCTGGCGCGTGGTTGTCTTCGTCTCGTGGATACCGAAGTCAGGCTGAACCATGAGGAGGCTGATGCTACTGATGACGGTCTTCGTCGTTTTTGGAGCCTTGATCGTGGAGAGGTTAATAGTATTTCGGTAAGTATGATATCGGTTTTAACCGGTTTGCTTCGATATGAAATTATCTAGACACCGCGTGTTCCTCCGTGCAAATTTCGGCGATTTTCACCCGTTTGATTTGAGTAGGTATACGATTGGGTGTAATTTATTTTCTCTTTCGTCTTAAGCGCTGCAGCCTGGTGAATACAAGGGGCAAGGGTGCTCTCTAATAAATTCGATTGGGTTCGCGATATTATGCTTGTGTCTTGGTTATGTGTTTTACTTAGAAGTTAAGATACGTCTGTACAATAATGCGGTGAAATGCTTCCTGTGAAATTATTAATACATCAAATGGCTTGGAATAAACATGCACTTTCTTCCCCTGGTTATTCACGTATTTTTTCCAGGACCACAAGACAGGTGCACTTTTCTTCACTGGGTTCTGCTATTTATTCTCACAACTTTGTGGGGGTAGTTTATCAATGAAAAAAGAATCTAAGGTGTCCAGTGAGTTTGTATTTGGTTATGGGCAATCCATCATTTTAATCCAGCCTTCTAATTGCAGTGGCTTTCCTATACCTGGAATCATCATCAGTGTTTCTCAACATTAACATATACATTACAATATTCTATCTGAAACTATAGCAAAGCTGTTTCTTTGAAATACTGTGGCTGTGTGGAGTCCGTTTCCCCATTTATAGGGAATCTTGCATCACCCTTGCAGCATCCCGTTGTGGAAGCTGCTCTTGTGTAAAATCATTTTATGTTTAGAAGGTATGAAGCTGAGTGATTTTTGTTTAACCACTGCAGTTTTGTACTATAGCACTTTGGGTGGGGGAGTGCCTATGTAATGTTCTTTGCTTTTCACATTTTGACTTTGGCAGAAATGAAGTTCAAGGATTGTCTTCAGTTTGCTTTTGAGGAATTGGGATGGGGAAACAGTAGCAGCATGGAAACACTTTTTATTTAGCAACAGTGACTTGATGCTGGGTGAATTTTGTAATTTTTCTTCCTTGAGTGATTCTGAGAGGTGATTTCAAAGTATCTCATCCCTGCTGCAACCAGCTCAAGGGTGTAGCTTTCGACTGCATAATTCAGAATTATATTTATGTCTTGCTTTTCCTTTGAGAATTGAAGTATTCTTTTCCCCCATTTTTTTCCCCGGATTTGGTGGGAAGGATCACGCTATTCCAATTTCTTGGTGAGCTCCCTGTCTGCATTTCTCTGTTTGCTACTTTAACCCAGACTATGTTGGCTGCTTCAAAATTTTGTTTCCAATAAGTAGGAATATTGTGCCTTTGCAAAAATGACCTGAAATTAACAAGTTTTTGTTTATGACTAATGCAATATTATACAGGTTTTGTACAAGTTTATAAAGGAATAATTATTAAAATTCTTGCTATCTTGTCAGGAAGGCTGAATGCATGCATATTCATCCACATTCCTGATTATTGAAAAGTGCAATTGCTAATGAATTTCTGTTTCTATCCTGTCTGATCTCTGCTAGATCATCCAGCAAGATTGTCTATCAAATGAGGAAAAAGAAGCATGCAGCCACTCACATGCAAGCACAACCCTGAGCATGTGAGACTGCTACAGATGTGGTTTATTTATATGTGATTCTCCTTGCACCGTTTCATTTATCAGAGTGGAATTTCCCATCTTTACTTTTTACATGGGTTGGGCTTCAACTGTCATAAGCCCTATGACCCAGAGTGGGGAATTGTTATTTGGTTACAAGAAGGAATGGCTTGCAGTTTTTAATTGTACAACTATGCCTGAAGAGCAGCTTTTTCTGGCCAGATAATTATTTTGGCTGGGGATAATGGGAGATTTAGTCTAACAAATAGAGAAGATAGCCAGTGGGGAAAAGCTGTTTTAGCCTACTCTAAGGGGCAGATCAGTCTGCTAATTAGCAGCTAATTGGACAGAGGACTGCTATAACTTTCATTTAAAATGTTTCTTATCTATAGAGGACACTCTGTAGTAATTTAATATTAATGCTTGAACAGTAAATAGCATTCTAACTTTTATGTATTTAAAGGATTTTATTTTGCTGTTTAAAGTTTTGTAAATACTGTTTACAAAAAGATAGCTTAATACAGTAAGGCCTTATTTTTGGAGAACCAATTTTTCTGTCTCCTAACCCCTTGGATCCAATTTGAAACGCTTCTGAGATTGATCTGGGATGTTCTGACAGATATATTCAGATATCAGAATGCTATGAGTACAGAACTGATAACATGATTGTTTAGCAATGTTTCCCAATACCTTAGCAACCTTAAGATAAATAGACTTTAGCTCCCAGATTTTCCCAGCTAATGCTGGCTAGGGAATTCTAGAAATTGAAGTCAAAGCATCATAAAGTTGCTGAGGTCTTGAACTCACAAAGAGCTGCCAGTTAATCGTTTTCTGACCGTAGCTGATCATAGAAAACCTGTTAGCCTAATAGTGCTCACTTGCTAGCCAAAAACGGACTGCCCTATCCTACCTCTTCAGACTCTTGCCTCCATGTGTGTCTTTTACACACATACACACACACACACACACACAGACAGACACACACAAACACACAAATGTAAAGAAAATAATGCTTAAACTTTTTCCAATATTTCTTTGCTAACCATTTTTGCAAACCTCAACTATTTTCCAGAATTCGGATTCCTTTTTCTAATGATGCTGGTTTGCAGCTACAGCAAGATCCCAGGATCTGGGAGAGAGGCCAAGCTGGACATTCCCTCCCCAGGGAACAAGAGTGCCTCTTCAGGCACAAGGCTGCCATTTCTGGTGGAGCATTTCTTCAATTACAGATTCAGTGACATGAACTCAGGGTTGAGATGTCAATTGCTTGCAATTGTATGTCCCCCAGATACAGCATCATATAATTGTGGGATTCTTTTTGTGCACTTCCCTCCCAAAAGCCAAACTTGGAATTGAAAGTAAAAAAAGTATTCCTTCCAGCTTGTGTTGCATGAAAACAAATAAAACATTCCACTCTGTGGATTGGTGACAAATATATAAAGGAGTCAAATATATCTCCGAAGCTAAATGCAATCTTGATACTTCCCCAGCTGAATGCCCTGAAAAAAATACTGAGTTTGATGTGTTTAATAAGTATATTTCCAAATATACTTATTAAAATGTAGTTTTCTGTTTAATACACCACTGTACTACAAATATTGCATATTTAAGGGTAGGAGGGAGCAAAAGAGATAAATGCACAATTGTCACAGTCAAAAGCCATGTCACTCAAAAAGCAAACATAATGTATCTTTTGTTGCAGATTATAGAGAAAATGGCAAAGGCTGTTTTTATTGAGTTAATATTATTAGGCAAAGAGCATTAATTGTGCTCATGATGAGAGGCAATCCCCAGAGTGTATTAATAGGAAACAAATAGAATATCATTTTTTAAAACTTAGCAAAATATAATCTATTTAAAAAAAACCAAAAATGTAATGTAGTTGTGTTGCTGAGAGATAAAAGGAATCATTAGGAAAAAAAAATAAATTTGCTTCCAGTCAGACAACATATTGTTTAACTGTTTTGATTTGGTTGAAATTAACTTTCATTTTAAATTAAATTAAAATCATTTTTAAAAGTACCAGATCTTTTTTTAACTCTTTTAATATTTTTTCCTTTTTGCCACAGGAGGGAGCCCCAGCACAAGATGAACAAAATGAACTATTCACTTGCACTGAGAATTCCAATGGCTTTAATTTGTAATGTTAATACTAATACTAAAAACTTTCATGCTTTTTTCCCCTTTCATATTATTTGGTTAGTCATATACAAGGTTGAGCATTACTGAACTTTCTGTCTTTTTTTTATTCTGAATGTTTTAATTCGTTTGATTTTAGTTTAACAAATAGATTTCTGTGCATAAGATTACTTTGTTTTTTCCCCATATAAGAAGGAGGAAGCAGAGCTGAGGCTTATCCCAAAATGGGAGGAATCTAGTTTTAACCCTCTGCTTGACCTGATTCAAGCAAACACTTCCCTAAATCACTGAACTATAAGGAAGAGGTACAGAACAAAACTTGCAAGATTCTGTCATGATAACCAATCTCAAGTAAAAGTAGTTTTCCATTTGCTGTGTGGTGCATTGTCCAATTTTATTTGTCCATTTTATTGAGCGTATTGGCATGTTTATCACTTTTCCTTGCAGGCAGAGGCTGTTTGCCACCCGAGAACTGGTTCCCAAGCGCCTTCCTAACTGTGAACTCATACCAGGAATTGGTACGTCTGTGGCATCTTTGTTGTTACTTATGAAGAATAATTGCGCACATGTGCAGGAAGCTTTGACACTTCATCAATAGCTGGTCATATATTTGCTGAAGAAAGCACAAAGTTGCTCTGCTTTCTATACAGTTAGATGTTTACTATATTTTTAATCAAAGATTTCTGCACAGAGAAAAAGAGTAAAATGCAGGGGAAACATCCCCCACTAATATTTCCTCATAGCTATCATTTGTGAAAAATCAGACAAAGCATAAAATCCCTCTGTGAGCTTTCTGCCTGACTATAGATTTGAAACCAGTTCTCTGAAATCAGTCTTCAATTTAAAGATGATGCTAAGCCAGGAGTTATAAATATTTAGTTGGCCTGATTTGTATATAACACTAAACTAACATTCAGCAAACCACTTTCTGAGTTAGTATTGTTTCAATCGGTGCTTGTGTTGGCACTTCAGGCGTTGGAAATATGGAAATGGACTGTGCCAGCCACTGCTATTCTGGTAAGCAGCAGCCTGCGTATTGGCTTAGAACCATAACTGGGACTGGGACTTCTGTCATTAACTGATGCACTTGTTAAGTGAGTCACAACTGATTTTACAACTTTTGCTGTGGTCATTAAATGAATTACACATTTGTTAAGTGAATTCAGCTTCCCATTGACTTTGCTGCCTGGAAGCTTCCTGGAAAGGTCTTAAATGGTGATCATGTGACCCCAGTACACTGTAATACACCGAATCAAAAAATTCAGGCGCTTGGCAACTGGCAGATATTTAAAACAATTAAAATGTACTGGTGTCATGTGACTGGATGCTGGTCATAAGTGCAAGGACTCGTGGTAAGTCACTTTCTTCGGCATTTTGATAAATTTGATTATTCTTACTAATAGTAAAACTGAGCTATTGTTAAACATTTTGACTTGCCATGCTTTTAGTAGAAATTGAAAGCTTACTGCCCGGGCAAGATCATGCACCTTGTTGTATGGCTTCTATAGTTGGGCATTGCAGAACACAAAACCTAAAAGGGAAAAAAGTGTCTGTACAGAATAAATGGCTTATGTGGCCTTCAGATAACAATGCAAAACAAGCACCACCCGGGAAAGATGAAGCAGGGCTTCAGAAGATGTATCCTTCCCAGGCAAAGATTAAACAGAGTGAACTTTCCTTGTGGCCTTTGCTTATTCTGCAGGATCTCCATAGCAACAGATTTTTTTCAGCCTTTGATTGCAGATAAGGGAACTTACCTTGGGTAGTTTGTTCTCTGTCTCTGCAGATAACAATCACACTTTTCAAAAGAGTGAAGTTTTTCTTGTAGTAGAGAAATGAATAATTGGGGGTGGGGAAGGAGGCTGAGATATTCTTAAAAAGAGTGGACAAGATCAGCTGATTTAATTGACTGCATTGGGAGATGTAAGTATTCTTCAGGAAGAATTTTCCCCTCCTGTATATTTAACTACTTGTTATTAAAATGCTTAATTGCTGGCATATGGCTTTAGCAACGACAAAGAGATATCATGAAAAAACAAATATGGGTCAGCAGACCCATCCAGCCTTGGCCACAGTTATAAATGAAAGACACCAGACTATATTAAAATGATAATTTAGTTCCTCAGGGATCATTAATAATTCAAAGTACTACAATATCGGTATCTGTATAGTTAATACATACTTTACTGAGCAAAGATAAACACATACATATAGCGTGGAATGGAATAGGACCTAGCATTTTTTCCCTACTTCCTGCATAGAGCAGATATGATGAGATATTTGTTATTCCAGGAGTTGGAATAGCTTAGAAGGCAGGACACTGAGTTGTGTTTTTACTTTAATCCATTGGCTGTCTATTCACAGCTTTATGCATAGTCCCAGTCTTCTGAGGTTGGCAGGAGTGAATAGCTATGTTCAAAATAGAGGAATTGGAAGGAATATTGTGTACAAGCATGAATCTTTGACTTCGCCTATTGTCATCCTACTGTTCTCCATCCACTCAGATTTTAATGATTCCTAGAAGTGAGACAACACCTGGTTTATCACTCTCAAATGGATGTCAGTCCAAGGTCTTGCTCTAAGATATCTTTAAATGGAGTATTGTAAAGATTTGGCTATAAGGCTGCTTATTGCACAACCTAATGATTCAATTCTTACACAGAGGATGTCTTGCAGTGACAACTTTGTGAGGGAGACAGTAAAGGAAAAATTGTTTGAAATAGAAGTAGAAGTGACATTTAGTCCCATTGTCAGACAATGGCAGTCATGCTCTGGTTTCAGTAAAGCTAGTTCTCAACTTACAGCAATTCATTTAGTCACCATTCAAAGTTACAACAGCACAGAAAAAAATGAGTTATGACAGTTTTTCACACTTACGAGCCTTGCAGCATCCTCATGGTCATGTGATCAAAATTCAGATGCTTGGCAATTGTTTCATATTTATGACAATTGCAGTGTCATGGGGTCATATGATCCACCTTTTGCGATCTACTGACAAGCAAAGTCAATGGGGAAGAGAGATACACTTAACAATTACGTTAGTAACTTAACAACTGCAGTGATTCACTTAACTGTGGCAACAAAGGTCGCAGAATGGGGCAAACTCACTTTAACAACTATCTCACTTAGCAACATAAAATTTGGGCTCCTTTGTGGACTACCTGGAACTATATTCTCCCCTGTGTTAGGACTTCATTTGAATATCACTGATAAAACACTCTTTTTTATTTGCAGACAATGGTGCAGAGGATATTGATGTACTTCCTAATGGGTTGGCTTTCATCAGCTCTGTAAGCTCTCGTTGTTGTTCTTCATTTCCCCTTATTCCTCCTATGTTGTGCCCATTATGGATTAACCTTAAGGTTAACAGAATGGGTTAAATCATTCAATTTTCTGATAATCATCAGGTTCCTTGGGTTGCTTCTCTTCGCTTAACTTGGATGACCCAAGTTCTAAGCAGTAGGTGGAGCCAAGATAAATATATAGGCAGGAGGCCACAGCTGAATTTTATTTTATTATTTTATTTATTTCTCTGTATCATTTTTTTTCTGAGATGGTATTGGAGGTTAGACTAGAAGACCTCCAAGGTCCTTTCCAACACTGTTATTCTGTTAAAAATGATAGCATCAAATTCCTTTGGTGGAAGGAATTCCCAGAGTTTTGGAAGCCTGCAAATAATTCATGGAGTGTTCCACTCTAAGCACCAGCTGCAGTGACAAAATAGTCTATTGGGGCAAATAAATGCAGCGTTTATTTGGTGCACTGTATGGAAGTAAAATATTAGACACTAAAGGAGTTCTATAAGAATACTGGAATTTCATTTACCCACATTTTCAGCAACTATGATAATTCTATGTGGATCATTTTCTTTCTGTACACTCCCAATAATGATGAAAAAAGGTAAAAATAATATAGATTATAAATGTATAAATTATAAATTTGTAAGAATAATGTTTATTGAAGAGCTAGAGAATAGAAAAATAAGGTACAATAGTCTGTAGATATCCTAGCTTGTATAAATAATGGGAACAGCTTGGAGAAAAATGGGCTTTGGTTGCACTTTTCTCCAGTCAGAAAGGGTCAAAACTCTCAGTACTAACATTTTTCAAAGTTTGCTGCATGTGATATAAACATATTTGTGGCTAATAATTTACGAATCACTTTCTTTTAGATTATGTGAAAGTCTCAGTTGATTAAGGCTTTGGTAATTGGCAGTTTTGATAACTATTGTCATATAGAAAACTGTAACTTGTAAGAGGATAATAGCTAACTGACATGAACACATGAATGAAATAAATGCATTAAAATATTTGTATGGCTAAGAAATTAAGGAGAAACATATTCCTGAATGAAAGAGGTATGGTCTTTTGAAGAGATTGTATGAGTATTAATAATGATAAATAAGTCAGAAAATATGAATTGGTGTCACATTGTATGTTATACTCCAGTAAATCGTAGCAATCATAAATAAAGATGGATTTGGGAAAAATTGAGCACTGTTCTGAATTAAGAAAATCCAGGGGAAACAATTATTTTGCTAGGTTTGATTACATTACAGTAACCTAAATATTACCAGGTTACCAGAACATGTCCTATTTGTAATTAGACTACCTGGGAAAGAGCAATATCAACTGAACTATTGCAAAATGTCTCTGGACTTTGCATTCGTTTTTGCTGTGCTTCAGGTAAAAGGTTTCAAAACACATGGGAAATCATTAATCTCAGCAATTTTGATAGAATATTGATTGTCACTGGATAAAAATTCTTTCATTTAAATTTCAAGGGTCTGAAATATCCTGGTTTGAAAAGCTTTGAACCTCATAAAGGAGGACAAATCTTACTGCTGGATCTAAATGTAGAAAGACCTCGTCCAGTTGAATTGAGGATTGAAGGTGGATTTGATCTGGATTCTTTTAATCCTCATGGAATCAGTTTTTATATGGAAAAGAGTAAGCAAAGTTATTGCATGGCCCTAATTTTCTTCATATTAACTTTTCAGCTTGAGTTGATTAAGTTGATTAGAGTTAGCTTTGATTGATAATCACAATTTTGGGTTTGCCAAAAGTATGGGCAAAATATTTCTCATGGCATATATCTGCTACAGATAGTCCTCAGCTTGCAAACAGTCGCTCAACAACTGTTTGAAATTAAGATGGACCTGGAACAGGTGCTTTATGGCCCATAATGCACTTCTGGTCATGATAAAATCTCCTGCCACCCCACTCTCTCATGGTCATGTAACTGCATTTTGAGTACTTGGCAATCGATTTGTCTTTACAACATGCCCTATGGTCATGTGACTGATTTGCAAGTTTCCCCCCCAGTTTTTAGCAAAAAAAATATTGTTCAGAAGCATGAGTTTACATTTACAACTGCAGCATTTGCTTAACCACCACAGATTTGCTTAATTACTGCAGTGATTCACTTAAAAATTGACACCAAAGTGTTATAACTTCAGGTCCAGAGAGATAGGTGCCAAAATTTATGACTGTAATGGCTTACAACCAGAAACCCAGAAGACAATTATGATATGCCTACTGATACGTTGTGCATATTTCAGAAAACAAGGGTATTTTTTTTAAAAAATGGTGGTCTATGGTCAGTAATATAAAGGGTAGAAGAGATTTAGAGCAGCATAAGAAAAGAAGAAGAAATTATCTATATCCATTACAGTAGTTGATGATTAGGTGAATGAAATGCTGACAGTTATGTGCTTATCTTATCATTGTAACTTGCAATAACATTGCTCAAATATTCATTTTCTCTAGATGATAGCATATATCTCTTTGTGGTAAATCATCCAGAAGGCAAGTCAGAAGTGGAGATATTTAAATTTTTTCAGGATGAAAAATATTTGCTGTACTTAAGAACTGTCACACACGAGCTCCTAACAAGGTATATTACAAAGAAATATATTTTAGGTTTGTGTTTGTGATTTGAAAATTAGAGGGTAAATGGAAAAGGGGATTGAAAGGGATATGGAATGATGAGGTGACGTGAAATAGATAAATGCATTATGCTCTTCTGTTAAAAAAAAAAAACTAACCCAAGGAAATTAAAGTGAAAAACAAAAGAAAAAGAAATTTAGCTAAATCTAGTTTAACTAATATTGCTTATCTTACTTCTTCATATATGCCTAACTTTGTGAAATCATTCTTGTTTTGTCTGTGCCCTTTTTAATTAAAAATTAGGAGGCAGAAATGGAAAAAGATAGCATTATCAGAACTAGAATTAGTTTAGACAACTTTCCACAATGCTGTATTCCATTTGGAGAGCATCAGTTGACTTATACAGTTTTGCTTTTTGTATTTTGCGGTATTTTATTTTATTATTTTATTTATTAAAATTCTGTGCCATCCATCTCCCCTACAAGTTGACTCTGGATGGCTTACAAAATATTTCTTATTAGTAACTTAAACAGTCAAATGCTTACTCCATTCCATATCCTAAGAATGGACCCTCCATTTGAGCTGCTGAAATTCAACTGGAAGTGCTAAAGATTACTGCCTTCTTGCAGAGAATGGAACTAACTAAGCCTCTTAGCTTTTTAGCTTCATGTGTCTCTGTCTTGGAGCTAGAAATACAAGAGAAGAATTTTGGAAGGGGAGAGCTCAGGAAATAAGGATCTGCTAAGGTAGCCCAATCTTAGGCTGTACCTGCCTTTGGCAATATGATTGTACAGTATATATCCAAGAAAATCTTGATTCTATACTTAGCACTATTATCATAATTAATAATTAAGTTTGTACATTTCCCAATTCTCAATGACTCATGACAGCTCATAGCAATCAAACAAATTTCAATAAAATCAATAAAACAAAAAAATATAAAAGATGAAAATATTGATAAAGTGAGATTTCAATCTCTCACCAAAGATCTGAGTAGAGTCAGATTTTCAAGGCTATGAAAATAAAAGGTATTCAGTACAATACAATACAATTTTAATGCTAGTACATTTCAATAAGGTGCATACCGGTAGAAAGTCAAAAAATAAAAAGTTTGTAGAACTGATAGATATTGTAAGATAAAGTAAGAATCAAGTTGATTCTTTATTTGCTGCAATGTGAATCTAAAGCAAATTGCATATTGTAGAAATCAATTACTTAGGAATATGTAGTGTTACAGAAGATAAGCATACGTAAAACTTCCAAATGATGCTGAGTAGGGCTGGGCTAAAAGGAGTGGATGTATTAACTAATTGCCCAATAAAAAGTGAGAAGCTAAGATTCAAGGCCATTATGGAAATATTCACAACATGCCTGTCCTACTCAGTGTTGTCAAATTTCTGTTGTCATGTTGAAAGCATCTCCTTTATGTTCTATTCTACCACCATCCTCAAAGAAACAGAATTTATAACAGAGGACAATGTTTTCTTCATAGACTATTATGGTCAATTTCACCTTTAGGATTTTGGGGAATATATTCATTTGGACACTCAATGGATGTTTAGAGCACAAAATAGTTCGGGGCTTATCTTTTAGTAACATTATTTACTCTTAAATATTTTTTCTGCAGACCACAAAGTCAGATAGAGCCTATCAAACAGATCTGTGTTCTTAAGGTCTGTGTTTAGAGCACAAAACAGTTTGGGAGCAATTTTACAAATTTCATAATAAATTTTAGAAAGCAACTAATGCAATGTCAGTGTTATAATGTTATGTTTTATATTTTTCATTTTTGTCATAGTATCAACGATATTCTTGCTGTGGGCCCTGAGAATTTCTATGCCACCAATGACCGTTATTTCCGATCAGAGACTGTCTCTATATATGTGGAGATGTTTTGGGGTTTGAGCTGGACAAATGTTATATACTATAGCCCAAAGAAAGTTAAAGAAGTAGCATCAGGATTTTACAGTGCCAATGGCATTAATATTTCACCAGATGGGAAGTAAGTTTCTTTTTTAACTAAGTTCTTCCTTAATTTAGTTCTCTATGACATTAAGCTTTTATCATTGGGTTTGAGAACACATAATATAATTGAGGTGGGGGAAGCTTAAAAAAAATCTAATCTGTGTTGCCTCCTGATAATCATATTGGCACATCACTGTTTTATTGTTAGTAATAAGTAAATGACATACCCTTGCCTTATTCTAGGGTCCCCCCCATCATCTTTCTAATTTTTAATCACTTCAAGGCTCTAGTCTAGGATCCTGCTTAACTTTATTAAGATCAGTAAAAGTTGACTAGATAATGCTATCTGTTGTGGTTTAGGTTAGTTAAAATAAGGCAATAAATTTTGTTCCTCAAAATTAATCTCTTATTAAAAAAATGCTGTTTTGAGGAAAAGGCTAGAAATATAGTTGGATGGTTTTCCTAATCTCGTGCAACTTGTAGCCTTCTAAATATATTGAATTACAACTTCTGTAATCTTGAGTGAACATGATCAAGTTAGGAAAGACTTCCTTAAAAGAAAAGAGTGGTACTAATGAAGTAAAATTTGTTTTAAGAACCACTTTAAAAGATCTTGTGATAAGAATTCACTAAAAATATTGAAGTGCAATTTTGCTACCCTAATCCAATAATAGAACATTCCACCGAGCAGGGGCCAAATTGGAAGAGGCTCTTCTCAACCCCAACAGCCCTCCAACCCCTTTATACCAAATGGTTTTATAGTTGGTCATTTTATCAGATTCTTTTTAATTGATTATTTTTTCCATATATTGTGGGAAAGGGAAGATGGAAGTAAAGACAAATAGTTTATAAATAACATAAGTAAAATTAACAATATGTCATTTCAAGGTTTGTCTACGTTGCTGATATTTTGGATCATAGCATCCATGTCTTTCAAAAGATGGCTAATATGAATTTATCTCCTGTGAAGGTAAGTTTGGTTCTCTTTGGTATAAATCAAAGATTGAATAACTTATTCAGGTATTCTTTATATATGAAACAAAAGTTAGATCTTGAATATTTTTTTTAACTTAAGCACTCTGCTATCTTATATATTTTTGTGAATATGTATCTTCTGTTAATTCTAATGAATTATTACTGTTGGTGTTTGGTAAATTTATGACATATGTCAATGGGATGTTAATACTGGTAATTCAGTATCACTAATAGAATTGGGCCTTTAGGACAAGAAGGATTTATCAGTCAGGGCCATTTAGGAAGGATAGATATTTCCTGAAAGCCTATGTTGTTATCTAGAACTACAGGAAGATGGTATTAGAATAAGGGGAAAAAATGGATAAAATTCTGAGCACTAATATTAGTTAGAGTAGAGAGAAATGCATTGTCTGAAATAACCAAAGTTTGGCTCGTACTAATATTCTGCATAGGAAAAGACTGCTTAAAAGAAGAAACCTGGCCAGCAGATACTATTCTGTTCTCATATATAACCAAGTTAAATTTATCTATCAGAGGGAAGAAGTTACTTCAAATGGAATCAATACTAAAACTTTTATCTACTGTGGCTGGCAAATTAGTTATATTATCTTTGAGAATTATCTTTCAAAAAGCTGATCTCCTCCTCGTCTTGACTATCGCATTGCACCTTATGTATGATTAACTTGATGTTACTGCAATCCAGTAACTTTGTTTGGTTCAAAATGCATAAGTTGCACTGTTTCTAAAGTAGCCATGAACTACTAAAGTACAATTCAATTTCAGTTTATTTCTAGGCTTAGTGCTAAATGAGATTGATTAAGCTGTTAGTGGCTTGGGCATGAGCTACTTGAGCAAGCTTCTTCTGCAGATCATTATTTCTCATGGGCAGGGTGAAAAAACATTTAAATAAATCTGGAAATGTCCACTGAGTTCACTTGACAGAAGCCCGGGGGTTAGGGTTTTGCTATTATCACATCTAAACACTTTGTATGTGTTAGAAACACCAATTCCTTTGTTGGTGTTTAAACAGGTTCTGAACATATCTTTGATTCTTCAGCCACTCAAATTATTGTAATTTATTTGGTTTGTATTGTGTCGAAATGGTCTCATATACCGTTAGGTTTTCTTATAAATCATTTAGAAATATAATGTAGGTAGTAAACAAATGTGTCAAATAGGCATGTCCCTTTCACTTGAAATATTAATTTCCCAACAAGTAAGTGTAGCAGTTAGAACAATAGGTTGGGATTATGTAATAGTACATAAGACTCACATGTAATATATTGTCTTGGTTGCTTTGACTAAAGCAGGGGTTCTCAATCTTGGCAACTTTAAGACTTGTGGACTTCAATTCCCAGAATTCCTCAGCCAGCAAAGCTGGCTGAGGAATTCTGGGAGTTGAAGTCCACAAGTCTTAAAGTTGCCAAGGTTGAGAACCCCTGGACTAAAGGTAATATATTGTTTTGGATAATTTTCCATTACTCTTCATACTGGGACTGAAAGTATTTATGAAAAATTTTAGCAATCAAAGAAGAAATTATAGAGCTATATCAGATATAGGGAACATTTGATTCCCTAGATACTACTAAGAGCCTTGGCCTGTGTTGAAGGAAACTGAGATTGGAATTGATACCATGAGCTGCTGGTGTCTTTTCCATGAGCTTCATGGCTCAGAAGTCTGACTTAGGAACAGAAACAGCTGCCTAATGCTAATACAGATATGTAAGCGGACTTTTGTTAGGGCTCCTAATGAAATGTGATTCTGCTTAATTGCAGCAAATGTCTTGTATTTTCTTTGTAACTGAAGGGACATAATTTTATTTTTGTTCATTGTAGGTCCTAAAATTGGACACTATCCTTGACAACATATCAGTTGACCGTATTAATGGAGACCTTTGGTTAGGATGTCATCCCAACGCTGCAAAACTCTTTTCTTATGATCCAAAGAATCCTCCTGGCTCAGAGGTAAATTAGTAAGGATTATTTTTGACAAAGCACTTTATATAATAATTTTTCAACCAGGACGAATAAGGGTAGTCCTCACAACAGTTCATTTTAATGACTGGTTTATGACACTTTTCACATCCCTATAGTCACGTGATCAAAATTCAGACAGTTACTATATTTATGATGGTTGCAATGTCCCAGGATCATGTAATCCACAAACAAAGTCAATGGGGAAGCTTCACTTAATAACCATGTTACTAAATTAAGAACTACAGTGATTCAAATAATCTGCAGGTTATTTGAAAAAAATGCTCCTTTAAATAGAACAAGAAACATTTCAGAAGAGTTGGACTCTTGAAGAATTACAAGAGTTTCCTTTATTGAAATACTATGGATGATTTGCTAGGAACATTGTGGTCACTAGTCCCAGATATCTCTAAATACACTAAATAAAATTGGATTGTATTACCAAATAATTCATTGATTTTGTTTTTAAAAAGGAATACATTCTGAAGCATAGGTATCATACCAACTATATCAGACATTACCAGAATTCAGGAACTCAAACATTTTTGCCAGAAACCAGTATTTACTTTCAGTTTCTAGCAACTAATGCCCCATAGCAAACAATGGATTTGCTTAATGACGGCCACATCTGTTTAACAAGCACCATGAAAAAAGATTATAAAATCTAGAGCAGTCATTTAGTGAGTGACCCACTTTATGACCATCATGACTTACAAAATTGCAGGCTCAATTTCAGTCATAGGTCGAGGATTAACATCATGAAACATAAATGAAAAACATGAAAACCTCTTTTACAGAAATCAGTCCTCAAAATCGACAATATACCTTTTACTCAAATAGTCATAAATCTTGGTCAAGAATTGACATGATTTGGATGACTCATGAATTAAAGATGGATATACAGGAAATTGAGATAGAAATAGGCACATGGGCAGATCATAACCCTTTAAAAGCGACATGGAAAGGAATACAAAAAAACCCCAGATGGATTTTAAATCAATCTATACTAAAAGATAAAGAATTCATAGACGTGGCCAAAAGAGAAATGGAATTTTTCTTTAAAGAAAATAAAGACACATCACTACAAAACGTATGGGATACAGCTAAAGTGTATTTTAGAGGCATAGCTATAACGTATATGGCAAAGAAAAACAAACAGAGAAGACAGCAATATTTATTATTAAAAGAAGAATTTAGAAAGTTAGAGACAGAATTACAACAAAACCCACAGGAAAAGACTTTGAAAAGAGAAATGGAAATAATAAAACATAAGCTGAATTTGTTGGACTCAGAAAAATTGGCGGAACAAATAAAGAGAACAAAACAAAATTTCTTCGAAAAAGCCAACAAGCCAGGAAGATGGCTAGCCTATAAGCTCAAAAAACAGAAAGAGAAGAAAATAATACACAACTTAGTAGATGGGAAAGGTTGTTTACAATTTAAAAAGGAAGAAATAAAAAAGATAATTAAGAAATATTATAAGGAATTATATGGCAAAGAGGAGGCTGCAAAAGAGAGAATTGCTCAATAGTTAGAAGAAAGTAAATTGCCAAAGATTCCAGAGACATTCAAAACTATGTTAGAAGAAAGAATAACAGTGATGGAGATATTAGAGGCTATAAAATGACAAAAGAATGGGAAAACACCAGGCCCAGATAGGCTACCGGCGGAACTTTATAAAAATTTACAAGATATATTAAGCAAATCGCTGAAAGATGTTTGTAATGGATTATTGCTAGAGGCCAAACTTCCAAATACATGGATAGAAGCAAATATTACTTTGATACCAAAAGAAGATTCAGACTTGATGTATATTAAGAACTATAGACCAATTTAATAACTCAATGTGGATTACAAAATTTTTACTTCAATAATGGCAGAGAGACTGAAACGATACTTAGTTGAGTTTATACATCCAGATCAAAACGGCTTTTTACCGAAGAGACAAATTAAAAATAATTTAAGGGTGATAATAAACGTATTAGAATATTATGAATTACACCCAGGGAAACAATTAGCATTAGTGTTTTTAGATGCCCCAAAAGCATTTGGTAATGTTTCCTGGCAATTTATGGTTCAACAATTATAAATTATGGACTTTACAAATATGATAAAAACAATATATAGTAATCAGACAGCAAAAATGATAGTGAATGGAGATTATACTGAGAGTTTTGAGATAAGAAAAGGCACGAGACAAGGGTGTCCATTATCTCCATTATTATTTATCTTTACTTTGGAAATACTAAATAGAAGGATAAGACAGGATACAGAAATTAAAGGATTGAAAATAAAAGATGAAACATATAAGTTACAAGCATTTGCTGATGATCTAGTGTTTATCTTGGAAGAACCTTTAGAGATGATTCCTAAACTATGGGAAAGATAGAAAAATATGGAGAAATAGCAGGATTAAAAATAAATAAAGAAAAAATTAAAGTAATAGTAAAGAACCTCACAGATAAACAAAAAAGGCAAATACTAGAGAAAACAGAGGTACAAATAGTGAAAAAGGTTAAATATTTAGATATTCATCTTTCAGCTAAGTGTTCATCAATAAAAGAAGACAATTATATAAAATTATTGAAGCAAATAAAGCTAGACTTGGAAAGATGGAAAAATCTCCAGCTGTCAATATTAGGAAGAATTGCTGCAGTAAAAACGAATGTGTTGCCGAAGATTTTATTTCTATTTCAAACGATTCCTATAAAACTTGAGAGAAAATTCTTTCAAGATTTAAATTCATTGGTTTTGAACTTTATTTGGCAGGGGAAAAAAGCTAGAATTAAGATGAAAACATTACAAGATGCTAAGGAAAATGGAGGTTTTGGATTACCGGAATGGACATTGTATTATCAAGCATCTGTGTTAACATGGGTAAAAAGAGTGGATAACACTCAGAAATAAAAAGTTATTGTATTTAGAGGGACATGATTTACAATTGGGGTGGCATGCTTTCTTATGGTACGGTAAAAACAGAGTCCATAAGTACTTTCAAAATCATTTTATAAGAAATGCCTTGTTAACTATGGGAAAAAATTAAAGCTAAAATATATTCAAAAATCCCAGGGTGGTTATCAACGATGGAGGCATTTATACATCCGAACCTGGTAGACTTTGAAAAAATATGGACATATAAAGATATTTTAGATATTGATGGGAAATTAAAATCTAAACAAGAATTGGAAAATCAGGGAATTAACCTGTCCTGGTGGGCACATTTACAAATACAAAGTAGATATGAAAAAGATGTAAAAATGTATGGATTTTACAAGGATCAAACTGTGTAAGATTTTATTAACTTCAGATGAGAAATTAATTAAGAAAATGTATAACTTTTTTGTTAATTTTAGATATGGAAAGTGAACAAGTGAAAGAAACAATGATAAGATGGGCAAAATTTTTTGGTTATAATATAGAATTAGAAAAATGGCAAATATTATGGGAGAGAAACTATAAACTAACAATGTCAACTTCATATAAAGAAAATCTGTATAAAATGTTTTATAGATGGCACCTTCCACCAGCAAGATTAGCAAAAATGTTTAAAAATATGTCAGATAGATGTTGGAAATGTAAACATATTACCACATTTGGTGGACATGTGGTAAGGCAAAGGCCTATTGGAAAAATATACATATTTGGTTAGAAAAAATATTGGGTGAACAAGTGGATTTTAAACCTGAGGTTTTTTTACTAGGCATTATGCCTGAAAAGATTAATAAGCAGAAACTATATTTAATTTTACACATCACTACAGCAGCAAGAATAATTTTTGCACAATACTGGAAGAATGAAGGACTGCCATCAGAGGAAGAAATAATCAGGAAAGTATTGGAATGTGCAGAGATGGACAGATTAACTATGAGGTTGAAAGATAAAGAAGATACATACTATCAAATTTGGAATTTATTTTATTCTTGGTTAGAAAAGAGAATGAAGGATTAGGAATTGAACATGTATTAGCGTAGCAAACTCCAGACACTTTGTTGGTTGGAAAAATTAACATATGTTGATGAAAAAAAAAGTAATAAAAATTTTTATATAAAAAAAAGAAAATCTCTTTTACAGTGAAGTAAGAGATCACAACTGAGATGTTTTGAAACTAAGTTGTTATTTTTGTAAGTCATTCTAGTAGAGCATCTATATAAAACACTTTTATTTTTATTTTATTTATTTAGTCTTCTGGTGTTCCTTAATTATTTTTTTAAACAGGACGTATAGAAGAATGGGAAGTTCTAGCAGGATTCTCACTAGCCAAAGTTTTATGCAAGAGACTAGCTAATTGATTTCTGTTTGATTTCTTCCAGGTTCTTCTTGTCAAAAATATCCTTTCTGACAAACCTAAAATCACTCAAGTGTATGTGGATGATGGCACAATAATTCAAGCAAGTTCAGTTGCTATCATGTATGGCAGGCATCTCATCATTGGCACTGTGTTTCAAAAAGCCCTTTTTTGCCATCTGTAATTGGCACATCATGAGCTTTGTCTCAGTTGAAAAAGTCATTGTCACTGAAATCTGACCCAACCTTTCTGACACATATGGGTCCATCATAGTAAACTTTGACCTGCATTACAATAAAAACAAAAAAAATTGTAGTACTCAAATAAGTCTATAAAATGATATAATCTCAAAATTTACCTGCTGTTACTGATAATTCTGTACTGGATTACTAATTTGATGGAGAAAAACCTGATTAACTCAGGTTTCAAATTCATGTTAGCCAGTCCATTTATCTTAAAGTTATAAGTATAACCACATCTATCTAGTAGTTCCCAAAAATATCAGAGATCCGGCACATATTCCTGTCATATTTGAGGAACCGTCTTGCCCCAATTTGCCCCTGCCTTTTGGCCTTCCAGAGGTATTTAAACCTGATTTTGCTGGTTGTCTTGGGGCCCCAAAGAGGGATACTGGGTATGGTTGAATGGTTAATAAGATCTTACCCCCAAGCCATCCAACCTCTGGGTTCTAGTTTTTTATATAGCTTTAAAAATTGTAATTGTTTTTATATTTATCTTTTTACTTTTTGTAAACCCCCCATAATCACTGTATTGGTGAGATGGGCAACATAAGCATTTAATAAATAAATAAAAATAAATAAATATTCCACTTGCCTTTATTTATTTCTCACTGTTTCCAAACTATAGCAAATATAATTTCATAAGTTTCAGGGTCACGATACCTCTTATCTTTCTTGCTGGAACAGATGGGATCAAATGGATTATGTTTCTCCAGTATTCCTCATTCAAGACATATTCAAACCATTTCTATCCAGAAACAGAGTGATGGTAGTTTGCACCATATTTCGGTTTCATCAGGTTAATCTAGAATGGTTTCAGTTTCTCATGAATTCGCATTTCTCTTTCTTGGCTGATTTGCATATTCTGCTCGGTTGAAGTGGAATTGCCTGGTAAAGAGCCAAGGACCAATCATCTTTTGGGAAATGCTGCACTCAGCCCTGATAGATATTGCTGTGGTGGTCTATATCTCTTACATACATTGTTCAATTATGTTGCTGGTCAACTCAAGTAATTTTTCTTTTTAAATGCTTAGTCACTGTGTTGTCTGCAGCCACAGATATTAAAAGAAGGACTCTTTTTTTTTTTTTTTTAATATAAAAATTCTTTTATTAAAACAATCAACATCGAACATAAAAACATGTTATGCAGCAATCATCCTGACCCCTGGTATACAATACTAAGTATCAGTCCCTGAAAACGTCTGAGTCAGTAAGCCTTTTCCCCCACTCCTCGTGTCTAGCCTCAACTATACTCCTGTTACATTTTATTTTGATTGGTGTTGATGGGCCATATGAACCTTCATCAGCTTCCCAGTTTTATAACCAGTCTCCTATAGTTAAGTCTTTCTGTGGCTAAATCCTAAAGTGCTGCCAAGTTTAAGTGTGAATATTTGTGCTGCTGATATTTGCTACCTCTTTTCCTTTTCTTTTTCTACGGAAATGTAGGAAGAGATTGTATAACGAGTTCACACAAGCTTTCCCATTTGGTCCTACCTCTTGTGAAGTTGCTGACATGCAACTATTTTATTTTATTTTATTTTTTTACAAAAAAATCCGTTTCAAATTACCTGCCATTAGTAACTGATGCCCAGAAATAATAAAATACTGCTTTCCCCTCCATCCCCCAGAGTTTAATGTACCAACCCAAAATCATTTAATCCTTCCACTCAAAAGCTTCCATTTTTCCATGTCCTTGTGTTAAGACATATGCAGCTCTGCTTAATTATTCTTAGCATTGAATGTTGATGGGTCAAGATAATCTCTCAATAATGTGGGCAGAAGGCAGAGGGACAGTGAAAATATCTTCCTGCGATATAATCTGCCAGTTTTGTTTTCAGACAGTTATTTTCTACTGATGTTTCAGCACCATTCTTTTTAATTCTGAAAATCTTCCTGATACTATTAGCCTAGTCAGTTAGGAGGTACATATAAAAAAAAACAAAAACCCTTCTCTACAGATTACATAGCTAATTTAAGATTGTTACTTTCTTAATCCAATTTAATCCACATGATTTTGGTTGAATAAATTTGGAGCTGCTTTTATACTTTTGTGGAACAGACTGGACAGTTGAGAATCTAACAAATAAATTACTCTGAAAAGAGAGGAAGGTGCACTTTGATTAACCAGGCAGCGGACCAATTCCCTATTTAGGCACAGTATCCTTGCACTTTCAGTGTCGTGAAAAATTATGTAAGGCAAATCACAAAAATGCTGAACACAATGCAAAGGGATTACATTTTCAAAGTACTTTGGTAATCGATCTGGAAGTGTATCCATATTTTGGCCCAACTACACATTAATGTATAATTTGATAGCATAAGGGAACTCGATTAGCCATATTTTCACATGATGCAAACCCACTACAGTTTCCAACTAAATTGAAAAGGAATCAGTTACTAACATGTATTTGAGTTTCAAATTTGTGTTATATGTCAGTTGACCAAGGATTCTAGTCCTATCTTACATTTTTGTACTATCAAATTTAATTGTGATGTGGAACAAATAAATTGCTAACTTCAAAATTATTTTAAAACAAAGTGTTGGCTTGTCACCCTTTGTTAATAGCCAAATTGTCTTCCAGGTGGATATACAGCTCTTAATGATGATGAAAACTTCATTTTCACCTACTTTCTCAAATAGCTGTGGATTAAATCCTACTCAGTGATATATGCTTTAGTTCTGTGTTGCCCAACTGAAGGAAATCAACTGGGGAAATCAACCATTTCAATTCAGGCATGGTCACTTCTGAATTCTAGACCTTTTTTTATAACTAAAGCCAAAAGCAAAATCTTGCTGTTTTAAAAGCTACGTGCAAAGTTCTTGATGAAAAGAAGAGTTACGAAATGAGACACCATTCATTGTAATTTTTTTTGTCCATATGTCATTTTACCCTTTCTTTAGATTAGATCTTTTTTTTGAGGAACTCATTGGCTCCATTCAAGCATGGTTTCCTCCCTATCCTTTTGACCCATTCACTTTTCCTTTGTATATTAGTTTTGCAATCATTCTCATTCATTCTTCGTGATTCTTAACTACTGTACTTTTTTCATACTGATTTTGCATTCAGTCTCTATTCAGTCTTGATTCTCTTATGTTGAAGCACATGCACTCTCCATTCCTACTCCATTTTACTTTGCCTTCTCTCCGTGATCCATCCGTTGCTTCTTGCCTACCTTCAGGTGCTTCCCCCCCCATACATGTCCATTCTTCCCTATTAGGCTCAGTTAATCCTGGTGGGTTCACTTAGCCTTATCTGGTAATGTGTGTGTGTGTGTATCTCCAATATTTCCAATAAATATAAATGTATTTCCAAGACCATAATTAAATCCTAATCAAAGCTCACTTGGCCATCAAGTGGATATTTAACAAAAACAGGTTTTTACACTATTTTAATTTCTCAGGAAAACAACTGTCAGTATTTTTTTTTTCTTTTGCAATGTTTTGGAGTTAACAATATTATTAGGCATTTGTGCTGAAGAACAGAGGAAAAGATGTAGCATATGAAAGCCTGTAAATTATATACCGTAACTTTGTCTAATGATTCTCCTCATCCCAAAAGGATTCACATTATGCTGAATGACCGCTTTTACTGAGTAAATGTTTAGCACAGCGGTTCTCAACCTGTGGGTCGCGACCCCATTTGAGGTCGAACGACCATTTCATGGGGGTCGCCAAACAACGCAGTCCGCCATTTTCCCCCCCTTTTCCTTAGCTGTGCTACTCCCTCTTATTCTATTGGCTTTTGAAAGCCAATAGAATAGACTCTCTTGAATAGAGTCTAATTCTATTGGCTTTCAAAAGCCAATAGGAATTGTCCAGGCTGTCTCCGCCCTGCTGAGCCCGCCAAAAGTCCCAGTCTGCAAACGGTGCTGCAAGTTGTCTGCAGCGAAGGCGAGCTCTCCAGAAGTTTCCACCTCTCCCTGCTGAGCAACTACTAAAACTGTAAGTAAAAGAGGACCAGGGGTGGGAGGTGGGAGGCCAGCGGGCGCAGGGAGGGTTTTTGGCGTGCGTGGGGCCCGGTGGGTGTCTTACCTCCCTTGGGCTGGGCCAGCTGGTGGCCCAGCCCGTGGTTGCCCTGCACCGTCGCCGCCACCCAGGAACACCTGGGTCTGCCTGCCGCCCCCCTGAACAGGCAGCAGCCTACGCTTCGGCTGGTGCAGGGGGCAGCACCACACATGCGCGGTGCAGGGGGCAGTACCACGCATGCGCTGCGCAGGGGGTAGCACCATGCATGCGTGGCGCAGGGGGTAGCACCATGCATGCACGGTGCAGGGGGTAGCACCACGCATGGCGGTGCAGGTCAGGGTCACGGCCTGAAAAAGGTTGAGAACCGCTGGTTTAGCATGTAAACATTTTATGTTAAAATGACTGAAAAATGAGGAAACTGCTTTTCCTGAAGATTTCATGCAGAGTGTATAATATAGTGGTGAATTTAATAGAACAATAAGCTCACTAAATTCTCTTCCAATTCTAATTTTGGTGGGGAATGGTGCCCTCTCCTGTACACAGATAAACAAGATAGATAACAACTCAAGTTTTGAAAATTGAGCAGTTGCAGTCTCTTTTTGTAGACTCCTGGGAAATGTACCTTTACACAAAAGTAAGTGTACAAGTGCAAAATGTTTTTCTAAAATTTTCATTTACAAGTGATATCACTATGACCTTTTAATATTACTTGGGGTAGTTAAGGGCATATCTCTACTTGCCCCTAACAGCACAAACTCAATTTTGCTCTTAACACTGTCTTCCTGTTATTCCCAACTTATGAGTATGATAAATTTAAATTTTCTTTAGCTGTTTCACTTTGTAAATATTTTGTCCCTTGCCTGATTGTTCAGGAGCAGTGGTTCTCAACCTTTTTCAGGTTGAGACCCCACTTGCGCCACCCATGCGCGGCACGAACCCGACCCGTGCACGCGCACGCGCGCGATGGGCTGATCCGCACATGTGCGGCACGCGCGCGACGGAAAAAATATGGCAGACCGCGACGGGCCGATCCACGCATGCGCGGCGCACGCATGATGGCCCGAACCGCACATGCGTGGCACGACAAAAAAAACAACATGGCGGACCGCGGTGTCCGGCGACCCCCGCAAAATGGTCGTTCGACCCCAAATGGGGTCGCGACCCATAGGTTGAGAACTGCTGTTCAAGAGCAACTTTTAAAGTGTGTGAGATCTGCTGGATGCTTAGAACAGAGACAATAGAAAACAGGGTAAGGTGAATTTATTTCTTCCTCTGCTGTTCCATGATGCATGGATAACAATTGAACTCTTTTGTAAGAGAAAAGTCCAGGAGAGGGGGGGGAAATGAATTCTATTTGTTGATTTGTTTATTTGTAAAATTTATTGACCACTCTTTCTATATTTATTGATGTTGCTGTCCATTGCCTTTTACAAAAACGTTTAAACTAAATTGCTCGTAATTTCAATCCTGAATATTTCTGTTTTACTTCAGCAATCCCCCCCTATCAGATAGGCACAAATGCGTTCAATCATAAATGATTGGTGCTTACTAAGTAGAAAAGCAAAAACCAAGATAAGTTGATGTGGTAGCTGGTTATATGATTATATAATTGGCCTGATAGTTGCTTGCTTTTTTAAAAGAGGACTACAAGAACCCTGTCAGCGCCACTTCATAGGAAAACTGGCAGTGATGGCAAACCTATGACATGCATGTCAAAAGTATTATGCCACATTTTGGGTGACATGTCAGCATTCAACAAGCTTCAATAATTATTCTCAAAAGTCTACCCAGTTGTCCAATTCTTGGAGGTGGTGGAGGCAACGTGAAACCTCCAAAAATCGCATAGGAATAGGACATGTTTTTACCCACAAGTCCTAAAAAAACATTTTAGACATTTTCTGAAGAAAAAGCCAAAAGTTCTTGGAGGAGCAGCATACTTTTAAATCAAGACTGAAGTTTATTTTCTTTTTCACTAAGGACAGAATTACATTTCAGTCTGATTTGGATTTTTTCCATAACTTAGGCAAGATGGTAACTACACACTTCAAAATGATCATTTCAGCTGATGAGTTTTAAAAGTTTTTTTTATTGCATTCATTGTCTAACAATACTTGTTGGCAATAAAGTTATATACAATAACAAATCAATCACAAACTTTAAAAATCTGTAATACAAACAGCAACTGCCTTTTTTGTGTTATGCCTCCAAATGTAGAGAGAATATTTTCCTGGGAAGTTATTTAAGGAAAAATTGAAAATACAAACATAGTGCTTCAGCATCTTCCATGCAAAAGATATGAAGTACAAAATTAAATATCACGATTACATGCAATTGATACATTAAAACCTCCAAACATATCTCTGCCATCCATTCCTTTTTGATCAAACAAACCAAAGTTTAAAGCCACAGGACACAGGCATAGAGAGGATTTGAACTTAAGCTGTTTTAATTTAGGAATATAGTTTGTTCTAGAATATGGCTTTACAAAAACAGCTACTAAAATGTGAAACAGTGATAAAATATTTTTATTTTTGAGAATTTTTCAGTGTACCGATTTAGTTTCTTTCCTTTTCATTTTAATTATTTTTGTCTTTTATGGGGATCAGCTTCAATAGTCTCAAATTAATCCTAGCCCTAAGTAGCAAAACTCCATCCAAAACTAACCACTGTGAGCTGTCTCAGTGTTCTGAAATTATTGGTAACCCAGCAGCACTTTCACCCAGAATTAGCATAATTTCACTGGATTCTGTTAAATTGTGTTTTCTTCACAGCATTATGAAGATAACTTCAGGATAATATGAACAAGTTATGAATACATATTCTGACATTTTTCTAAGGTAATCCCCCCCCCAACATGCTTGGGGAGGGTTACCATGAGAAAGACGTGTATTACTATTGCCTTCCATATTACTTACATTTCCATTGTTACCCTCACAGAATCATATAAATGATAAGGATAGCAAGTTTATTGGAATAATTGGCTATTGCATAATAATATTGGTAGAGTTTCTTTTCCAAAAATTCAGGTGAAAGAAGTAGTAATTAACAATAAAAAATAAATAAATTTCAATGATTAATAAGTTACATGTACATAATTTATACTCACAAAAGTGTCTTCCAGTACAAGAATGTCACTTCTTATGTCTAAGATACTATTGGACAGCTCCTTTTCAGACTATTTCACAGATGTCCAAATACATATTGTTCCAGTGTCACACAAGTACAATAAAATCAAAAATAGCCATTAACCAAATACGATTTAGCAACATAAAATACTGGTTGATATTAAAGATATCAGAAGAAACGTTAACAAATGTAACATCAGGAGAGAATTTTCTTAAAATCTAAGAACCCACATTATTAAATTTATAACAGACAGCTTCATTTACTAATTCACAGGAATTCATTCTGTGCCTTCTGACTAAAAGCAACTTTTGAGGTTTGGTGGGTTATATATATGATTAATTGTTCACACCCAAGTGGACTCCTGTGTAAAGATATATAAATGAGTAAGTATCTTTCCTTGATTAAGAACATTATAATGAAAGTAGTTTCTTGAATGGGCCATTGCAGAGAAGTTTCAAAACCTTAACTGCTAGCAGTGCAAACCGTTCTTTACTCAGATGCCTGTTTGACAGCACCCTGGAAACTGCTGCTATCTGTTACTGTCTTAGTGGGCTAATAGTGCAGTAAGCTCTCTGACTAGTTATTTTTATGCCAAGGACCAAATCCTGTGAATGAGCCAAAGTGCAAATGTTAGACAGTAAGACAGAGGCCACTCTGTATCTTTGTAAATAAAGTAAAGAGTTTTCCTCTACCCTTTAAGTTGAATAACTTGCAAAATGTCAACCAATGCCTTTGAACAAAAAGTTAAGCTTTAAAAGTTAAATAGTAATTCAAGGAGTATTTTTGGATTTTAAGTTTCACAACTGTTTTAACCAACTGGTGAGACTAGCCTAATGAAGATCAGCATCAGAGGTAATTTTTTTTATTTCTCAACAATTTCTTCCTTAAATCAGGAAAGAAGCAATATAAGTGAAAAGCAACAAAACTTATATTCCAAAAAGGGAAAGACACACATTGAAGAGGATTGTTTTACAAGTAATTATCCTTCCAGATATTTTAACTGGACTACCTATAGGCTTTGGTGAATTCTTACATGTCTTTTAGGATTCCCTTGCCCCTTTCTCAGTAGGTAACTTGAGTCAGACTTGTATCATTAAAAGTTTGCTATATAGATATTGGGAGCCTCCAGATGGTTTACACAACAACCAAAATACAAAAATGTTCCCACTACAAAAGTGAAGGTTAAGAAGCTCTTGAATCATCACAATAGAGATGAATCCTGTACAAGAAAGGAATGGAGAAGGACCTCAATTTTCAGGGCAAGGATTGCTAATCTTCTTTTGATTTTAATTCTTTCAAGTAATCTCCAGTTACTATTTTCCTAGTAGTTTGGATACAGCCTGGTTGTGGGTACATTTATTTTATTTATATAAGAAAATTTGCATAGCTGCCCCTTCATGGTCAATGACTTTGGGCAGCTTACAAAAATAAACACCTAATATTCCAATAATAAAAACCAATAACTCTCCCCACCCACTGGCAACAACAATCAATCAGACAAGCCACTTGATGGGCTCCATCCCACTTTCAGTTCCCCAGGCCCATTGGCAAAATCAGGGTCTTCAGGGCCTTGTGAAAGAGTGTCAAAGTGGAGGTCAATCTAATCTCTGCAGGAATGATGTTCCAATGGGAGAGAGAGCCACCATGGAGATGGCTCTTGTTCTGGATCCCCCCAGATATACCTTCTTAGGACATGGGGCACGCAACACACCCTGCCTGCCCACTCTGGTGGATCAGTAGATGTGACCAGGAAAAGACAGTCAGTCAGCTAACCAATAAATATTTGATCAGTTGTAGAATGGTTTTCAGTTTCTGACTTAACAAGAGAAGGAAGAAAGACTTGTTCTTGCTTCCCATTAAAAGCTATAACAATCCAGATAATCAATAAATCTATCTATTCATTTATTTATCTGTTATCCTGCAACAATCCAGATAATCAGTACATGTCAGCAAAGATATATTACAAATTTTTTTCCTGCAATTTAGTGGTCATTGAATGCTTACATTCTGAAGTAGCAGTCCTTCTCCTGTTCAAATATCTGTTCACTAGATTCTGCCAACATCTAGAATAATTTAATGACTGTCTAATGGTTCCTTTAATATATATAAAGATTAATGGGCAGACATTAGAAGCATTGTTGCAAACACCTGAAGGAAGGGAAACAAAGAGGAAAAAAGAACAACAGCAAATAAACTATAATTTGGCTCTTACTGATGAAGACCAAGATTTGGTTTGATCCATTCTGTATCTTCCATTTACTCAACAGAAATTTTATTTTATATATTTCTTTTTTATGTATAAATAATTACTTTTACCTTAAAAAACTTAAAAATTCAATGCTTAGGTCTAAAATTATCCCAAAACATAAAACAAAATAAGGGGATAAATGCAGAACATACATCAAATTAGTTATCTGCAACATCATACAATTTACACAGAAGGAATGTAAAATAATTTTACAGAGCAATATATAGTCCTCAGAAGTTTTAGGAACAGAAAATAAAGAACATAAATTATATAAAGGAGAGGAACATGTCCTCAGATGTTACTGAAATATACATCCATCTTAAATTACCAGCCTATAAACTTTGCAAAAACAGAAGAACTGCATTTAATTCAATTACTAACTTCAGAGATAAATGTAAGTTGCTTTTCAGATACCATTCTTTTGCTCAAACACAGCATTTAACCTCTACAATAAACAAACAATGGAATTTGACCATTCTCAGAGGTTTTTGTTCAATCTGTGTCCTCTAAGACAAGTGTCTTCCTTTTTCTTTTTTTATTTTGTAGTCTTGGTCCTTTCTGGCACAAAAAAAGCATTAGGACCTTCAAGTTATCAGATATGCTGTCAGGGTTTTGTTATTATAGCTGCAGGTTTCAACCTTAATATTGCAATACAAACATAGAATTACTGAATAAGATTGGAGAGGAATGAGAATCCTGGCAATTATAAAATGCATGTGGCATATAGAACATTGCATGCAGAACAGGCATATAACAAAGCTACTGAGACTGAAATGGAAAATTGAGCTCCTGTAGTTAAGAAATTCTTTTGTAAAAACTCCAGAATTAAGTTAAGGTATGCCTTAAATAAAATCTGAATGCTAGCTAAATGATAACAACAAACTTCTTTTAAGTGGTCATACTTTAAACTGTTTCCAAAACAGTTTCAGTTCATAGTTCTATGTAATATAGTATCACCAAAAGAAAAACCTATGCTAAACTCAGTTAGAATCAATTTAAAAGGGAAACTGAGATTATAGTTCATAATTTGGCAAAATATTAATGGTTGCAACTGAAAGAAAAAATATTTTTAAAATCCCATTGATTTTAAAGGAGGGATAAGTTGAGTGCATGCTTAAATCTGTCCAATGAAATAACACATTTTTAAAAAGCATACTTTCATCTGAATCATCCCAATTCTTAAAAATTATAATTCTTCTTAAGTCAACTAGAATGTTCTTTGACCCATCTATTTAAGACTGAGTTTTCAATTCTACCTGATTATTCTGCTTATGGGGAAAACATCCAAAATGAATTTTTATAGCTATAGCTTTTTTATTCAAGTATTTTATCATAGGACAGTTGGCAATATTTTATGATTTGGCAGTTTAAAAAATACATTGCTTTTTAAATGGCAAAATTTCTTTTCTGTAGAAAAAAGAAAACATATTTCAAAGTGACTTTACAGCAGGTAAAATCTCAGCTCTGCCAAGGAATATGATCAACTTCTGCTACTTGTTTAAGGAATGATAAAAGGTGGATCATCTTGTTGCTCAAAGAAATGTTAGTTATTTTAGGGGAAAAAAGAAAAGGGTAGCATGCTACTGGAAAGTGTAATTAATTACCTTCCTCAAGGAAAACATTGAAAAATTGTATTTTATTACAAACCAACTTAGATTTAGAAATCCAACTGTACATATAAATTCAGAGAATAAATGTTACTCTCTAGTGTCAAACAGCACATTAAGGCCTTGCTTTCATTGTTCTTTAGTTCCTGGGAGGGGAGAAATGTGGGATGCTGATAGGAAAATGACTGCCTTCCCCATTGAAATGCAAGAGGATGCCTGAACTCGGCTGCACCTGCTATTTCAGTATCATTTCAGATTCTGAAACCACACTATGCTGGGATGAAGAAGAATCCTCTCTTGAGCACGGATGTGAAATGAAGCCCATTTGCAGAGGAAAAGATTGAAATTTTGATGTGCGTTGTTATCCATGTGTAGTCACTAAAATATACATTTTACCTCTGGTTATTCACCTTTGCAGGTCCATTGAATTTTTTCTTTTAACACTGGCCTGATTCCAGGGCATTTTAATGCACAGTGTAAAAGTTACATCATTCCGTGTCTGATGACAAAGAAGAAGGCCCAATGCAAATGAGGATAGATATGCCAAGGCAGCATAGATAGGTGAAAGATTTTTAGTAACATCCCATCCTGGGTTGCTGAATCATTAAAAAAATAATGAATTGCTGAATATATCCCAAGTATCCACATTTCTACAGTGGCAGGAAAGTATAGCTACTCATGATTTGTTTCCCTTAAGTAAAGCTTCAGATACAGGTGCAAAGCTATCTCTTTAATGAAGAAAACAGTGTTTACTGTTGCTTTTCCGAAATTGTCTTCATGTTCTTAGAAAGCACAGTTAATTCTGGGGTCTCATTGCTCATGAGCCCCCTGAATTGGTTCTGCTGATTGCTTTTCCAGCTTTCTGCACTTCCTTTCAAACTGATCATTTTCCTTCTTCTTAAGTTTTTTCTTTTTCTTTTCCATCTTCTTTTGAGCTTTGCAGGCTTTTTCTAGATTTGCTTTCATTTCTTTGATTTTCTTTTTAATCACAGCTCTCTCCCGGGAAGATGTCATACCAAGGAACTAATATTTTAAAAAAGATACACATTTTAATGTATCACAAAATTACAGGTCCTTTAAAATATAATTTAGATATGTACAAGACAGCATGGTCTTTAATAGAACAGTAAATATTAATATTCTTGATCTATCAAAGCAATTCATCCAGTGAGCAAAACTACTATTAGTAATACTTTAACAGAGAAAATATGCTTACGTCTGGGCATTAAGAATAAACACTTGATTCAATTTTGATTCACATTTGAGTTTCTCCAGATCAAAGGATCTATTTTGAGAGCCAGTCTTGGTCTAGTAGTTAAGGCGCCAGGCTACAAACCAGGAGATGGGGAATTTTAGTCAATGGTGGGATTCAGCCAGTTGGCACCAGTTTGGCAGAACTGGTAGCTAATGTTTTGTTGCCCAGGCCCAGAATGGACTTCTGGAAGTGGCATCCACATATTTGAATCCCACCACTGATTGTAGTCCTGCCTTAGGCATGAAAGCCAGCTGGGTGACTGTGGGCCAGTCACTTCATAAGGTTGTTGTTGTGGGGAAAATAGAAAGAGGAAGGAGTATTAGGAATGCTGATTTATTTATAAAAACAATAAATATGCTGTGAGGAGTGGTTCTTTAAAATTTAACTTTAACCAGTTTCCTTTTACATGCGCCCATATAAAGGAATCTTTCAATCATTATTCAGCAATTAGATTAATGCTGCCTAGTTTGGCTGGCATCACCTAATGTACAAATGCTACTAAAGCTGATTTCAAATATTTGATTTTCAGTGGAACCTGTTGGGCTCTTGGCTGCCTGGTATGGTGAGAGAATGTGCCAGATGTCAAAATGTTGGCAGCAAACTATAATTCTAAGAATGATCACATCTAGTTCTGAAAGAATTAGGAGCTTCAATATGAGTGACAGACATTCCAATATGCCAGAGTCTTTTTGCAAGCAATAAAAATGCAATGCTTGATGTGATAAGATGTAACCTGATAAGCTGGTTGTAGTGGTAAATAGTGAATTATGTGATAGCACGGCAATGTAGTAAGAAAGCAAAATATGTGTAGGTTAATCTGTAATAGCTATAGGTACATCTATATGTGCATGCATATTTGACTGGTATACATGTTTACAAGGAAAAAAATCATTCTGTACTAATAAGCTACTTTGGTAAGGCTTTTGCTGTAAGAGATGGCATAAAAGCATTTTAAAATAGATGAATATGTGTTTTCTAAAATCAAAACCGCCAAAGGAAATGAACTATAGATGGTCCTTGACTTATGGCTGCAACTAAACCTGGAATTATAGTAATAAGTCATGCTGATTGTTAAACAGGTTAGCATGTGAGCAACTCAATTTTATGACAGTTTTGCAGAGGTTGTTAGGTGAATTGGTTATCAAATGAACCCATTGCCTGCAATGGTCATTTTTTGTCAGAAAACAGAAGTAAACACTGGTTTCTGGCAAAAAAGTCGTAAATTGTATTATATCACCACGGAATAGAGCAAAAATAGCCATAAACATGGGCAAGTTGCTGAGCATTTGATCACACAACCATGAAAGGAAGGAGCCTTCAGAACTTTGAATCCAGGTTGTATCTTTTTTTGGGTCCATCATAACTTTGCATAGTTTTTAAACAACCAATTGTAAATCTAGAACCAGTTGTATATTAATAGGATTTAGTAATTAGTAATAAATAACATTTATTTAATGGTACCAAGAGATGCAATCAAAAACACAACTATCAAGCATTGGGGAAAACAGGGGATACAGGTAGTTTAAAGGAGTATATTGCAAGCGTAAGCTTTCTACAAAAATCTGATCTACTAAAAGTCAAGAGAAATTTGTAGGAGTCAAGGTGGGCTGGACCTAGATATTTTGTGGTAGCACAGGGACTATGAATTAGGACGTATTTGACCCTTTGGGCTCAGCCTAGTTATCTCCTACAGTAACATGAGTCACGATTAATTTATGATAATAACACTTGAAGTCCAGAGGTGCAGTATCTCTGGCCATTAATTTTCAAAATTAAAGAATTCTGAAAAATAACAAATTAAACAATGAATATTAATTTATTAATCTAGATTGTGCATCGAGGTATGATTTTCAGAGGTAATGAAATTTTTATAATTTCAATGACTAACACTTCAATTGTGTAATTTAATTTTTCAGCAATTGGTATTGCTATACCTTATCATCTCTATATATCAAGATTTTAATTGCATTTTCCATTACATATTTTCATAATAAAATTATAAATTACTTTTCCAACACAAAGAAGCAATTACCTTAAGTTTACTGCCATCCAGCTGAAGGAGACATTCTCCATTTATATTATGGGCTGTAAATTCAGAAATACAATGTTCTAAATTCAGGCTCTTTAACCAATTGGAAACCTGCTGCACACTCCATTCTGAAACAGCACAATTTGGAAATTGGCTGTGCTTGGGAGATTGTCCATCATCAAGAATCTATAACAAAAATGTTTTGCAGTACAAAGTTCAGATCATGGTGATAATAGCATATCTTCAACATAATTTTAATAAAATTTCCAATTAATTGTGAAATCATATCAAAATTGATAAGATATATCATTATAAAAATGTGACTATAGGAAAACAACTAATTGGATGCTGGATCTAACCTAACATTCAATTGCTTAATTCTTTGGAAGGAGCAAACATTTGTAAAAACTCCCTTTGATAGTAGAACTAAAGCGTATTTTCTCATATTATTTTTATCTATCAAAACTATTACATGCTGATTTTGTAGAGTCTAGAATGTCAAAGGTTCCATCTGATCAAATTTTGTGCAATATTTACCATACTGAGAACCACATCCTACTATACCTTATACAACTTTTTACTTATAGTAAGATATACTATAGTATATACTACTAATTAAATGAACTCAATATACCATGCAACATAATGATACCAAATAGTTTATTATTGTCTCACCTCATCATCAATCATATCCAAGCTCTGAGGAATTCAGCATTAAAAACAACGGAAAATAAAACATTACAGAGAGAAACATATTCAAGAAATTTAAAAGTGCCTATATATAAAGCTTGCAGATCTGAGCTACAGATGAGCAGATGATCATTAGATGTCAACACAGAAGCTGTTTAAGACTTTGCTGCCATCTAGTGGTCTTCTAGGTTTCTGCCCTCTAAATCTGAAAGTCTAAGAGCTGATGTTGCAACAGATTTCATAATTGAAAATACTATTAGCAATTTATTTTAAAAAGCAAAATGTTATACAATTTTTGGTACAGAGCCAATTGAATCTTCTTTCTCATTTTTGTACATATGTACAAACATTTTTAAGGATAATGGAGAATTAACTAAAATGCAATAAAGCATTTTATATTTATATCTCAATTTAGTAATATAAATGACTCTTCTTTAAAATCAGTTTTTAAGGTTCAATATGAATTTGTTGTAATTTCTGATTGGAAGTTATGTTAAACTGTAAAACGTGTGTAGGTGAATATGCATTTTCAATTTATATTATGTCCCACTGAATTTATGTACTAGGTTACAATTTTAAAGATTATATACATTGTTTTCTATCTATCTGTATTCTCCTTGTTCCTCAATTTAAAACTCATTTGGTAATAAAGCTGTTTTCTTTCCTGCACACATTTTAAATTTTATTTCATGATCAGTAGCTTAACATCTCCATTAAGCTAATGATTATAAACAGCAGATCTAAACAACTACATAAGCAATAATAATATTTACATATTAATTAGTTCAGAAGGAGCACCAAACTCATTTCCTGCTCTTTAAGTACATGTAGAGAAGATACCTCATCAGAAGACACGACTACACAGTGTGAAAATCCTGGGGTTTTTGATCCTAAGCCACTTGTCCCTAAGCCACTCAAGTCAGCTGAGCTGGTGCTACTTGGGTTGAAGTTGTCATTGAACGTGATATTCTGTATAAGAAAAAAAACAATACAAGGACAATCAAGTCCAATAATAAAGACTAGGCCTAAAAGATTAAATTTGAACCTGCTAAGATTTCATTCACTATGATGATTTGTTCATCTAGATTGGAAATATAAATAGTGACCTTACTTTAAATATTTTTAAAAATGTAATGCAATGTTATATGCTAACAATGAAGATGAAACCTTGTGTTTTCCTCCACGTTTATCACTGTAGATGTGCTGAATTGAAAGACCTCAATAAATGTTTGGTTTCAACATGGGTTTATGTATCTTTAAAGTTATTTTCAAAGACTGGAAACTCTTTATAGAACTTTTGCTGAAAATGGATAAAAATGAACTGCTGATTTCAGGATTTATTGATTAAAGAGACTTGTTCACAGGAAGAGAAGAACTATAATATGTAATATGGGAAGGTAAAGATAGTAATTATGTTTGCAACACCTGCAAAGATTGGAAATTATTGTAAATATCTTTTTTCCTTGCTTTTTTGTTAGTTGCTTTTTTCATGTTTATTTTTTTTCTATTTCTTCTATGCCTCTGTAGCTTTTAAATTTTTTGATAGATCTTATATTAATAGTAATTTTTTTTAAAAAAATGGAGACTGGTGGAAAATGTTTAAAATTCCTATCAATTTAATCCTAGCAGTGGCCTTTTGATCTTTCCCCTCTTTGATGTTTGCTATCAAGACAATTTGTCCAAAATGATTGTGTAAATTAATTAGCTGTGATATACATTACCATATTTTGACCTATAAAAACTTCAAAGTCTTTTCAGCAGATTTTCCGCACCTGATTGGTGAGAGCAAGAAAGATGGTCTATATTAGAGTTTTAATGGCCAATATAGTCAGAACAGTTCCTTGCTTGTGGAATTCAGCATCAGGTAAAATAAAGACAGCCAATCAAAAAATAATGTTTCAAAGAACATTGGAAAATTACCAAGTTCATTTGATGGAAATTCGCACATTAAAAATGGGAGGAATAAGGAGTTCATTTGATCTGTACTCAAGCTTCAGGAGGATCTGAAATTTAGCCTTTTTTTACTTTTAAAATATAAAAAATGTATTCTCTTTTCTTTGTTGTCATTTTTATCTGGTCTCAAAAGGATGAAAGAGTACGGGATTATTTTCTTTCTTTCACAGAGTGCTTCAAACATGGTCATCTGATGCTGTAAGAAGGGAAACAAACAAATGGTAGCTTTTATTGTAGGCTCTGATTTTTATTTATGCAATCTCACAACTATGAACCAAATACAATCTGAAGGGCAAAGTGACTTCACTAGAAACCGCATATCCCATTACTTAAAGTGGGCCCAATTCCACCAAATCCTTAGAACCTCAGTCAATTCTTCATCCCCTCCCACAGCCCTGCATGTGTAAAAGTTGGGAAGCCAAGGGAAAAAGCGACTTCCATCCCATAGTAATGATGCATTGAGTTGAGAACAGAAATGTTTTCTTTAAGAAAAGAGTTTATAAAACACAAATCCAGTGCTATGCTTAGTGAGCTGTGTGAATTAGCAGGTAACAAAATGAGTTTATATTTTCCCACAATAAAACTGTTGTGAATTGCTCTCGCAATTTCAATTGTGTAAATTTATCTTTAGCTACTTCCTAAGGAATCCAAAACCTGTAGTATTCTGGTTTTTATTCAGTTATTCCTACTTTTAGGATAAGAAGAGACATATCCATGTTCTCAAGCCCTTCTCCAGTTTGAACTTCCAATCTCTGTGAAGTTTCTTTTCTCTTTCTCGTCTCCAACAACTCAGTGGAAAGTAAATTAAATGAAATTGAGCATAAAATTGGTTTCAAATAATAGTCTGCAGCAACAGAATTATAGGATCAGCATAAAATGTAGAACCAGTCTGATTTTGGGGGCAAGAGGGGGGATTTTATCACTTCTGGGTCAGATATTAATCTGGTTTAAAACATGTTAAAGAATCATTGAGAATTGGGAGTCAGGGAGTATATAAATTTAAGTCTTGACATAAATTGAAGGAGATGTTGATGAGTGAAAGCTGATCTCAAGATTCAGAATCCCTACTCTTTTTTTACCTTTGATAAAAGTCTTATATACCAGCCTTTCTTAGCGTGGTAAATTTCCTTTTTTTCTGCTAATAAATTCCTGTATCTAGACAAAGCTCTCTTGTGGGTTGTTAAAAATGCTAATATGGATTCCATTATCTCTGTATTACAATGGTATTGCTCAAGTAAACAACAATCATCACCATAAACATAAAACTGGAGCACAAAACTTATTTTGTTCCTATCAATGCAGTGAAGCAACAATTACATTTTATAGATGAACAGAAAGAAGCAATTTCTTCTAGAGTGGCATGTGCATTTGGCAACATTAATCTGATTGAATTAAAAAATTCAACTAAGGAAAAACTTGATTGTTGAATTTGTATTCCCTTTGTACCTTTCTGGATACAAAAGAAATTTCTGGGCCCACAGAACTTTCTAAAAGAAATTTGGGAAGGGAAAACAATATGGGTTAAATCTAAATATGATTGTCCAAACAAATTAGTTTATTTCAATGAAAGTAAAATGTACTAGAAGATTTATTTAGTTAAAAAAAGTTATTTAAGAGTGTTATGGTATTTCCTATGTTTTTTTCTTGTTCTGATCTAAATTATTTAATTTTCTTTTTTTTTCATGGCAACACAAAAGAGAGAAAATAAATTACTGTTTTATGGACTTGAAGAAATAAAATTCAAAAATCTGAAACTATGCAACATCCACTAAATTAGTATTAAAAAAAATCTTTCCCCTTCTCCAAATATACACTAATAGCAATAGCATTTAGACTTACATACTCCTTCACAGTGCTTTACAGCCAGTGGTGGGATTCAAATTATGTGAACAACCGGTTCTCTGTGTGGATGCCACTTCTGGAAGTCCTGGGCAACAAAAAATTAGCTACCAGTTCTACCGAACTGGTGTGAACTGGCTGAATCACACCACTGTAAGCTGTAAACAGTGGTGGGAGTCAGGATATTGCCCCCAACAATCTGGATCTTGGAAGGATAGAAAGCTGAGTCAATCTTGAGCCGGTGAGAATTGAACTGTCAAACTGCTGACAATCAGCAGTCAGCAGAAGTAGCCAGCAGTACTGCATTTGAACCACTGCACCACCATGGTTCTACTTTCTATGCTTTATGAACTATGATGCTAGCTCAAAGCTTTCAACCATTATTTTTTGTCAAGAAATTCACAAAAGGACAATGTGAAAAACAAGTGCAAACAGAAAGAGTAAAGTAACACAACATTTAACTAATAACTAATAAAGTTCCAAATGCTGTAGTTTAATCTTTGCTGCAGAATTTTGAACTTTGTGAAAATTCTGCAACACAAATTCTGCACAAACTCTCTTTCAGCTGTCCTGAGCACAGATTAATACTAAACACAACAGAACAGAATAACAGAGTTGGAAGGGATCTTGGAGATCTTCTAGTCTAATCCCCTGCTGAAGCAGGAAACTCTATATCGTTTCAGACAAATGGTGGTCCAATTTCTTCTTTTAAAAACCTCAGAGGCAAGTCATTCTACTGATTATCTGTTCTCACAGTCAGGAAATTTCTCCTTAGTTCTGATTTGATTGTCTCCTTAATTAATTTCTATCAATTGCTTATTATCCTACCTTTAGGTGCATTTAAGAATAAGTTGACCTCTCTTCTTTATGGCAGTCCCTCAAATATTGGAACACTGCTACCATGTCCTTCTTTTTATTAAACTAGACATACCCAATTCCTATATTTCTGAGGCCAATAAATATATAACATACTGATTTATACAAGAAACAGCTGCAACACTGAAATCAAGATTTAATCATGCATATGCAAAATGAGAAAATTGGAGAAATATTTTCTTCTATTTCACAACTATTTCATCTTTTTCTTTCCTTTCCTTTCCTTTCCTTTCTTTTCCTTTCCTTCCTCCCTCCCTCCCTTCCTAAATATTGCTTTTTTCAAACAAGTTTTTTTTTATCACTGCCTGACACACAAACAATAAAAAATAGAATAGCATTGTTCTAGTTTTGAATCCTTGGTACAATTATGACATTTCATTTGACTATATTGTAAAAGTACAACTTGTATCATCAAATGTCTAGTTTATATATTCCCAATTGCAGCTAAGTCAAAAGCATACTGCAATGCTCTTGAAATTGGCCCTTGAAACGTACTGAAAAACTTTTTTGACTGAATTTCATTAATCTAAAATGGAAAAAAATATAATAGGATTCTGTTTTAACAAAGGTTGAAGTAATGCCAGTCCCTCCCAATCCACATGTATCTGATTGCAACCAGAGATGTGTGAATATCAAAGCAGGACAATTATATCTGTAAACCTTTTGCTTCCAATCTCATATGAGTTATGAGATTCTCAAGTAATGAATGCAATAATAAATGAAGCATGTAATAAACACACATTTAAACAGTACTTTTTTTCTTTTTCTTAGTTCAAATAACTTCAAAATTTAATCTAACTTCACACTCAAGATAAATGACAGGAACATTGTACAAGAAATTATGATAAATAACAAATACAACCCCAAAAGTTTACTATTAGCAAATTGAGCTTTAAAAAAATTGTTGATGAATCAAATGCACTCTGACAACATACTACAAGACTTTAGTCTATAAAAACTGGAAATTACAAAAATTAAATGAAATGGTTTTTCTTCTTCTTTTTTTAAGGTAATGGAGGTTGAAATTTAAGGGCCTATTCCAAGTGATGGCGAACCTTTTAGAGACCGAGTGCCCAAACTGCAACCCAAAACCCACTTATTTATCACTGGGTGCCAGGTGGGCATGGCCCACTGGGTGGGCGTGGCTGTGGTGATCATGGCAGATTGGGTGGGTGTTACCAAGGTGAGCATGGTCACCTCAATGTTGCTCATGGGAGGGAAGCCTGTGGGGGTGGGCAGGGTTGGGGGAGATCCAGGGAGTCTCTGGCAGGTGGGACAGGAGGCAGGAGGCTTGTCCTGCGGATTAAGGCGAGGCAGGGCAGGGGTGCCATGGGGCAAGGCAAGGGCTGGGGAGGCTGCTGCCTAACACCATCAGCCCCCGCACACAGATGCCAGCGAGCGCATGGGGCCACAGCCTGCCAGCCCCTCAACTGGCACACTCTTGGGATTCCGCAGCCCACCGCCAGCAGTTCAAAGAAACCACCTCTCTGGATGGCCAACCGACAGCTGAAGAGGCAATGCAGTGGATCGTGCCCAGGAAAAGGAGAGCATGCGAGGCCAGGAGGGACAGGAGGGAAACCAGCCATGCCAGGATGTATCCGGCCACATGGAACCTCAGTGAGTTAGCAAGCAGCTGGTTGAAGAGGGGCAGTTGCCATCTCCGGGGCATGGCGCACGTACCCACAGAGAGGGCTCTGAGTGCCGCCTCTGGTACATGTGCCATACGTTCGCCACCACTGACCTATTCCAACCAAGCCTCTTTACACTTATGATTTATGTTTATAAGAGTGCAATGGTGCTTCGTCCCACTCCAGAGGAAGTACAGAGCAGATTGTATTTTTAAGTAATTGTCTGAGAGCCTCTGATGACTAAGATGTACAAATATCTACCAAGAAGCCAATGTGAGCAAATAAATAAATGGAGGATGGAGAACTGGCACTCCACATTCCTTTTCCACCATTTAATTTGGCTTCCATGCAGAGGAAGGGTCTGCCTTTCATCTGCCCATCTGGTGGATGGTACAAGAAGTGATTATCTAAGGTACAAGAAGTGATTTTCTAAGGTACAAGAAGTGATTATCTGATACTTTTTGGTGTGAGCTAGTTTCCATTCTTTCAAGTAACATTCCCTTCTCCAATTTTTTTTTCCAACAGCAACTCTTAATTAGCACCTTAGAACAACCTAAAACCAAAAATGTTAGGGAATTCCAGGAAGCTTAGTGTTTAGACAGATCAGTCATTAATAAAAACATATAGATAAGTCATGTTTAAAAACCATTCAAAAAACCTAGTACAAAAAGATTAGAACGCCTTCCTTCCAACAGCTAACATTCAGAAATCAATAACAAAAAATAAGCAGAGACTGGTTACATGGAGAGAGGGGTGGGTGGTTTTGGATGCTACCTTGAACCTGTGGATGGGGCTTTCCTTCTTTGTGTGGACCGGTTGCTGGCATACCACAGCCAGGTACTGGTCCATGGACCAGGGGTTGGGGAACCCTTCTCTAAACAATGAATCAAAAAACAGCAGATGGAACTTCTATCAAAACTGGTAGGGCAAGCTATATAAGTTACATAAACAGGGGAAGGTCCCACATTCACAAACATTGATGTTACCTAGTTGGATACTGAAATGTCTGCAAGCAAACCACCAAGCTCAGATAGCATCAAGAATACCAGTTTAGCCCTGAGCTACAGATATTCTCTTCCATTGAAATATACACATTATATGGCAATGGACATTCCATACTATTTATGCAAAAACTATGTTCAGGTTTTTAGTTTTTTTTTATTTTGGCAGTCCTATGTAAATTAAATATTTCAATGTAGTACAGGGTTATTAAAAGAAGGGCTCTATTGTTTTTTAATTGAGTCCAGTGGGCCCACAAACCGCAATCTGTAACTGTTGAAAACAGATTTGATCTCAGTTATGCATGCCACCTTAAATCTATCATAGCAGTTAACAGTGCTTGGCTATTGTTGCCTGGGCTTGGGACTAGTTAGTACTCCAGGCAACACTGAGATTAGACTGAAATAAAAATAACTCCATGTTGTTATCATGAATTGAGGTCGTCTTAATTTTTGTTTAATATTTAATACTGAATTACACTATTGCATTATTTGTTGTACTGATACTGTATTAAGTTTGATTGAAAATTGATTGCAAAATGCAGTGGCCAAAATGCTGATTGATCAGGGAGTATTATGCAGTTTATGCCAACTGGGTAAATACTCATTCCAAATTATAATGTTTATAACACTTATAAGATTTGTAACCATCTTAGTGGAAGGGCTATCTTCTGTACACATTCTGCTCTTGGTCTTTTCCTATTTGCTATATGGTTGACAGGTTCAACCAACCACATAACCACTAAATTTACAATAAACCATTAAAAAGTCTCAACAATATAATAAGTTTAATAAATAAAATAAGGCACAGATTGCCTCTAAAAGAAATGAATCAGGTCCTGCTTTCACTTAGTTTTAGTTTGCTTATTTCAATTGATTACAAAGATTTCTGAAGGAAAATTGCTTTGTTTTATTGTTTTGCTGATGTTTTTGATGTTATATTATGGACCTGGTTTAGGTGGTTTGTTTTTTATATTTATCTTAATTGATTTGGATTGCATGTTATTTGGAATGCATATGTGCAGACTACTAGTCTCTCAGTTTGTGTGTATAAATGTGGAAAAATAGAAAAAGAGATTGAGAGAAAGGACTGTAGGTTCTTGATTTGTTATAATATCCTATGAACTATGTCAGCATAGAACTTTGTTACACAATTTTGCTACTTTAAACTACATATTCATTTTATTTGAATAAAAGTCAGTAAAATACTTTCAGCAGGGCTAACAATTGGGTTTTTAGTTTCCACTATGCTGAGAAAGCAGATTCTGTTTCCAAGAAAAAGGATCACTTTGATCCATGATTGAATTGTGCTTTCTGCTGTGGTCATGGGAACACAGTAAATTAGGCTTTTAAAAAATTGCATGTGAATAAAGCCTGGCTAAAGATTTAATCTTCCATTGTTCTATATAAATATGAACCTTTAAAATCAGTTTGCAGTCAATCTAAAAGGGCTTTCAATGTGATTTCTTAAATTAAAAAAAAAGCAGCTAAGTTCTATAATTAATTAGGAAAACCACTACCATTCTATTGTAGATTCTTTTTCTGTTAATTGAACAAACATTATTATTTACTCATCATCTAGTCCTGATGAGTAAATCTACTTTAAAATAAATTTTAATTGTACCTTGACATGCCCTCAGAGCAACCTTCTCTAATTTAATAGTGCCTTGAGGCTGCATTGAATTACAGTTCCACTGTCTCTGTTGGGGATTACAGTTCAACATACACAGAGGCAAAGAATTGAGAAAAGTTAGCTTAGAAAATGGATGACTACCTATAAGACAGTGCATTTTTCAAAAGCACAAAGAAACTGGCACAATAAAGAAGACTAGATAGATCAGTGCAAGGTTATTACCTAGAGACCCTGAAATGGTTCTTTTTTGTAAATGGATGATTGCAGCAAGAACAACTCAAGAGAAGTCAAACCTTAAAATATTCAGATCCAAGGGCAAAAATTTGGATCCAGAAAAATTGAAACAATAATAGTGAAACTCATCATAAATACCTTAATCAAAATTGTGCAACTTTTTTGGTTGGGAACTTCATTTTTCAGCCTCCCAACTTTACAAAACTGATGCCTTAAGTGCTAAATGAAAAAGACCTTAATATTCGTTACACAAAGAAAAGCATGTCCTGATTTATTTTTCTCTGCAGCAGCCCAATAAAACACTGAAAATTAACAAAAATCATGTATTTGATTTATTCTGAACCTTTAATTAAGGCATTTATCTAACAAAATACATTTTCCTTAAATCAATACAAAAATGAAAATAAAATTCAATTCCATATTCATTAGTACTGTTAATGGGAGAATTCTTTATAAAACACATAAAGGTGTGAAGAGAAAAAAATCACACAAAGGTATTAACAGATATATCAGTGTTTGGGTCAATGAAATTGAAATGCCCTATGTGTGTGTTGTATATAAGAGAGAGACACATGCCATGTTGTAAGTGTGCTTCTGTGTATGTGTGTGTGTGTGTGTACACTGTGTATAAAGAGAGACACTATGACAAACATTATATCCCTTCCAATTCCTTTTCTCAACATTAAACACTAAGTCCAATTGTTTCAGTCTTTTCATAGGATTTTAATCAACTAATTAACTTCAATGTAGATATCACATGACTCCAACTGACTCTGGGAAATTCACAAATGTTAACATAAAAATCTACACAACCTGAAAGAAGATAGGATCTGGTCACAATAAACAAAATAATAAACACACTAGATAACACCTGAATGCATTGATGAAGTTGACTACCTTGCAATCGTAGGTCTTCAGGAAGAGAGACAAGGTCAGAAAATATTAATAACTTATCAAACTTTTCTGAGAGTATTCTATATATAAGAACAAATCTTAAGATTTAACCTTGCCTAGATTAAATCTTATGGTCTTGATTTAAAACAAAAATTATATTTCTGGAACTTGAAAATGTTTGCGTCTAAAAGTAATTTAGAGAGAGCCATGCAGAATTTTAAAATTTAAGAACATTTTTGTGCTGTACGTTTTGGGGGATTCAAGTTACTTCATAGGACCACAAAAACATTTGCCATCACAAATCTGTGAACATTTGATGCCAGAAGTGCCGGTGTCAGATTTACTGGAACAGATTAACATGTTTATTGGACAAAAAACCCTGGAACTACACTAATTGTATCATCCATCTTTCTTTTCACTTGGACAAATGGAATAGATTATTTTAAAAATATTTACTTTAAAATTTAGAATCTCAAAATAATAAATGAACTAAATCCAGACTGATTTTGAAGGTACATAACAGTTCAGTTTGGGCTCTTGATTAAAGTGCAACTGGGACATAAAAAGTGATATAAGGTGAGAAAATGAATGCAGTCACATACACATTTAGTTATCCTTTCATAACTCCTTTTTTACAACTGTGTAATCTCTTAATTAAGGATAGAATTGGGGTGACTGGAAGGAGCTGAGCATTTCCTGGCCGCATGCCCTTCCTGATTCCATGCAGAATTTGAAGGCTATTTTTTCTTTGCACCATAGGAGAGAAACATCTGTGCTACCTAAGATTGAACTCTCAACCTTCCAAATGGGAGGCAAGCGTCTTCATCACTAGACAGCCAAGCCACTTGTTTAGTTAGACCTTCATCATGGCAGATATTTCTGATTGTTGGAATATTTCATAACTTTGACAGAATGTTGAAGGAAAGGAGAGCAGAAGAAACACTCTTGTCCTCTATGGTTGTTGTGTGTTCCATGGGAACCCACAACAGTCATATACTGCTGATCTTCATCCTAGTTTTCAAATACATTGTGAAATGCAAATGTAGCACCGCTAGCCACAGGGGAATGGGAACAAGCACCAGAATCTGATGCTGATGAGGATGTTCTCATACATATGGGCAGAAATGATTCTGTAATGCAGAGGTCACCAATCTTTTCATGCTGGTGGCCCAGAGGGAAAGGAAGCAGCTGTAAAATTTGCAGGGCTGTGCACAAACAAGGCCATGCACACCTGCACAAAACTAGCAGCACATTTGTGGATGTGCACAGGTGCTAGCCCCGACTGCTAGCCCCACATGCATGCATGAACAGGCTATGCAACTCACATAGCGTTAGCAGCAAATGCATGTGCTAGCCACCTCTGCTAGCACTGACTGCATCCGCAAACAGGTCTGTGGGCTCTAGCGTGAGTGGAGGTGAATGCACACTCTGGCCAGACTGTCCCATGGTCCGATAGCCAGTAGGCCATGGCCTGCAGTGGGCTGTGTAACATAGGTTAGGGACCCCTGAGGTAATATATATTATATTGTAATGTATATGGGCCCACCTTCCTGTTTGTAGGATATTGGTATAAGAGATTATGAAGCAGATTCAGACATTTGAGAACTAATCAAGTTATTTTGAATATTTAAACTACTATTTTTAAAGCATATTTTGCAGCCCATATCTGCTTCTATTTTAACTTTATTTTCAGCATTTGCATTTCTTTTTTGCACTTAAATTACCTGTTAAGTATGATTTTGCAGTATTTAACAAGAATTAATAGCATTGAAAAGAGAGGGGGGAAGCACATCACAATGTACATTTATGTACATAAATTTCATTCAGACAACTTGGCATGACTGCAAGAAAACATATGTTTCATCTTCAAACAGAAAATACTGAATACTTTTCTATATAAAGTTTAATCAAAACTCAGTCACTACAGGTAATCCTTGACAATTGAGCTCAACATTTCTGTTGCTTAGTGAGACAGTTGTTAAGTGAGTTTTGTTCCATTTTACAACCTCTTAAGACAGTTGTTAAGTGAATCACTGCAGTTTTTAACTTAGTAACATGATTATTAAGTGACTCTGGCTTTTCCATTGACTTTGATTGTCAGAAGGCCGCAAAAGGTTGACCCTGGGACATTGCAACCCTACAACCATCATAAATATGAATCAATTGCCAAGCAACTGAATTTTGATCACATGACTGGGGGATGCTGCAATGGCCATAAGTGTGAAAAATGGTCATAAATCACTTGTTTCAGGGCTGTTGTTACTTGAAACGGTCACTAAATGAACTGTTGTAATACGAGGACCACCATATTGCCCGGACAGTAAAAGTCGAGCAAAATAACAAGTGATGTTTGTCATAGTAATGTACTCACCTTTCTTTCAAGACTGTCTTCTCCATCTGTGGAGCTGATGCTGTCACAAAGTCTTGTTCTGGTTGGTGACCTTTTGTTTTTCACTGAAAGCTGCAAACGAGTTTTCAGAGCTTTAGAATCCAATCTTTCTGTTTCAGGGACTGCTTCATTGAAATCTTTTGGGGAAAAAACAACAACACTCAACTGTCTCAATACTCAGGGATATCCTACATGTTAGGATGTTTAGAATGAACTATATTTCAGTGATCAAATATAGAGAAAGTAATTTGTCTTTGCACACAATTCATCAAGGTGAATTGATCATTTGTCACATGGTAATTAAAACTGTATTAGAAAATGTTGGGACATCCTGATGGTTTGTTAAAAGCTAAAGAATAAGTTTTTATTTAGAAATTAACATATGCTAAGTCCTCAGTGCTAGAAATGTAGCTAAGATAGGTATTTTTCCAGTGAAATGTTGTTTAGATGAGTGTATTTCAGAGTTGAATTGATTATTTATATTCTAAGAAATGTAAACCATTCTAGATACTAGATACTATATACTCTCCTCCTATTGTTCTTATAATCCATTAAATTATTTTTTATCTATTTAGATTGATCTAGTGGTTATGCACTAGGCTAGAAACTGGGAGACTGTTAAGTCCCATCTTAGCCATGAAAGCCAGCTGGGTGACTTTGGGTCAGTCACACTATCTCTCAACCCTATCCACCTGAAAGGGCTGTTGTCAGGAAAATAGGAGGATGTTGTTTTGGATATGTCTGTTGCCTTGAATTATTTGTAAAAATAATAATGGTGGGATAAAATAAATAAAATTAAAGAAAGGTTGCAACTAATAAGTTAGCTTCCCATTTCAGCTCCATTTGTACTGGAAATACCAAATGAGAACTTTTCTTCCAAAGAGAGATATCAGGCCAATTCAATTTGAGATTAAATGTTAAATGCCCAGATTCCACCTTTTTTCTACATATCATTTATACAGTTGTTCATTATATTATAGGATACTTTTATTTTGGTTTCTGCTAGGGAACAGTAAAAAACAAGGAAAATATAGTTAATATAGTTTGAGCATGTCAGTAATATCCACATTTCTCCCAAAGCTAAATGTATGTGGATATTGAGTATTTGTATATTAGGAAATTCTGCGTCCTTGAGCAGCAGGCATGTAGGTGCCAGAAAACTCAAAATCAAAGACTATCTTGCAAGAAAACTTTAATTAGCCTCTTTTGAAGAAAGGGTGATTACAGCCCAGCAGGTACAGTATTTTTCTTCACTTCATTTATTCTAGGGATCCAGGAGCTAACTTCTATGAAAGGTATCTTTTATGTCATTTTCACCTTCTCGCTACCCAAGCCTTATTAACAGAATTAGTAAATGTAGGTATCAATAAACATGTAATGATAACCACATGACTAGTTATTTTAATGACTAGAAAAATCAGCAAAGCGAAAGGAGCTACTTTGGTTTGAAGGTTGGTTATTGTGTTGGGTAACCCCATTCATCTTTGGAGTTGTTCTCCATTTAGCACATGAATAAATACAGAATAGAAGTGATAAAAATAAACTCTTTAAAGTGACAGCAAAAAAAAACATCCTCTCATGTTTTCCTGCAATATTGTGTTTTCTTTTTCCTTTTTCTTTCTTTTTTTCTTTCTTTCATGTTCTTCGCTTTCCTTTCCCTTCCTTACCAGTGCTGAAATTCTAAAAGTATATTTAGCTGAAGAATTAAAACGGGGTTCTATAAAAAATAAATACGGAATAATTTTCAAGCACACAGCATATATAGAATATTCTCACAGCAATAGGTAATATAACCACCTCTATTTTCTGTGTGCATCTTGCTCCCTTCCTTGCAATTTTTTGTTAATTTTAAGTAATTTTTGATGTTAGTATTTATTATGTAATATTTTATCTTGATTTATTTGGTTGCAAGCCTGGCAGTATTTTTTTTAATTTTATTTTATGATAGATAGATAGATAGATAGATAGACAGATAGGTAGTAGGTAGGTAGTAGAGATAGACAGACACATAGAAACATAGATGCATAAATAGATACCTAAATACCTAGGCAGGCAGAGGGATAAGCAAGCAGGCAGGCAGGCAAAAAAAAAAAAAAAAAGAGCAAGGGAAGACATAGCCTAGCTCCAAGGATCTTAGAGGAGTGGCATGGGAGACCTATAAGATTCAGATTTTGAAGAGGGCATCATCTTGTCTCTCATATTCTATGGATTCCTCTCCCTATTCTGGAATTAATGTTTCAGATTTCTAGAGCAGAATTGGGAGGTAGACTAGAAGTACCAAAAACACACATTCTTTTTTTCCCATGTTCATTTTGAAATGCTCAACAAAGATGTCATATCCATGGAGGGAACTGTGGACAGTAGAACTGTGAATGATTTCAAGATATGTAATATGTAATTTGTACTCACCATCCACATTTTGCTTCTGATTATTTGAGACCCTGGAATACTTTTAAGTTTTAAATTATTTTGATTCTTTTTTTCCCCTCAAGTTATTTTATAAACTCGCTACTCCTCAGGTCTGGATGAAGAATACTTTTTGAATGTATACATGCATTTATGTGCATTTTAATGTATTTATGTAAATATATGAAATCAAAAACCATGAGTTCAATTTTCTTCACTTCCGTTTGTGGTGGAATCAATGACTGAAAACAAGGAAGCCCTAGTAGGGGGATTAATAAATATCTCAACTTGGAGTGAGGAACTGAATGAGATCAAATACTTAGGACTATATCAAGTGTTTCTCAAGGGAAGGCAGATGGTGAAATTCTTGTGAACTGATAAATGTAAAGAAATCACTTGACCTAAACATTGGAGCTGTTTTGATTGCTTTTGCACCTGACATTGATGCAACTACTGTATAAGTCAAATAGGAATACTTTTATTCTCCTCAAACCTTCTCCTTAAGATGTGTCATAAAATACACCTCACTTCAACGAGGACTGGCTGAAAGTTTTGGTATCTGCCAAATGTTTCCTTCTTTCATCCCGTCTAAAAAAGCCATGGACTGAATCTTTTTTAATATGGGATGGAGGATTAGATCCTCCAGCATACTTGGGAGGAACCAGCAAAAAGACTATTAGCATGCAAAATCAACACATGTTTGGGAGTTAGTAAGAGAGCTACTAATTGTTTTGCTACCCAAAGCAAGTACTTCACAGGGTTTAATGATGACACCAAGCTTAGCAGAGTAGAAGTTCAGAGAGGTTAACTGGAGATGAAAAGTATTATTTTTCCCCATTAATTGATTTACTCAGTGTTCTTCATAGGTTTCAATCACGCAAGCACAAAACAGTCTTGATACAGAGTATACCCAATAAGCATAACCATATCTGTTTTATTTATGATTAATAACTAAACTCACATCTATAAACTGGTATGAAAAACTACAGAATTTTCATAGTAGATGTTACTTTGAAGACAGATTTTTATAGATTCATTTTGATAAGTGAAGTAGAATTATTATATCCAGAATATGTGTACAACAGTCTTCCCCAATAGGTGCTATAAAAATGTGAAAGAATTACCGAAAATCATAATTAAAATATCTGATATAATGCTATATTGGAAAATATAGTAGCATTTAGGAGAGACTTGACATCAATAAGATAATTTTAATCTTGTTTTACAATGTGCCTTTAAAGATAATTTATGCTGGCCATTCTTTATTTTCCAATTCAAAAGATTTAAAAAATTACATTTATGAATCAAAGCAATAATAGGAACATAACTGAATAGTCCCACTTTAGCCTTTATTGGTATGTGTATATTGCTATACTGTAATTCAGGCTAACATTTTATATTTAAGGTAAGGCATAAGCAGGTAGCAGTGTTTATATGACCTTAATTGCCTTCAGAATTTAGGTAGGTTATGTCCTATTCCATACTTGGATGGGGAACCACTTGGAAAATCAAGGCCCAACGATAAAAAGGCAATGAAAACTCCATGCATAAGGCTGACAAGAAAATTATTTGGATAGAGTTATCAAGACTCAAGCATAAATCAACTGTATCTTTATTTTTAGCTACGCAGAATAAGACACCGTCCCAGTGTCCTATCACTATTATATTTTTGAAGGAATATCTTGCCAAGGAGCATTTTCATTCTGTTTGCTTATAAAATTGAAGAGCAAAGCAAAGATGCATGTGTTCTTATTTAACCAATGAAAAGTGAGTGTAAATTTGCTAATTCAAATACTATATTATAAACTGACAAGTTTAATGGAAGATGAAATTAAATCTAAATTTACTCTGATTTACTGAACAAGGCAAGTATGTAGAAGCATCAGAAAGTGGTATCAATGCAACTAAAATGTAAATGATTTAATTGAACCCATCCTCTGTACCTTACTTAATTAAGTACTCAATTACTTAATTACTTAACTATTTACTTAAGTCTGACATAGCCAACCTATATGAGTGTGTTTATAGAATCAAATTTAAAAGAATCCCCTATGTAACAAATGACCAATCCTATACTTTCCAAGATGTAGACATGCTATTTAGGATTAGATAATTCCTTTTTCCCTGAAGTAAAAATCAAAACTTATTTTAATGAACATCTTTTGTTTCTAACCTTAGACAGATTAGAGGACAATATTTTTATCTATATGGAAAAAAGTGCCAACTGGCCATTCCAGTAGAAATCTTTATCAAACCTGTTTCTTCTGGACAAAAGAGGAATTATATACTTTCAATTTTTATACACTGAAAGAAGTTGTTCTTGCAATAACTGCCTTTTACCTTAGCTATATCATGGTATGACTCAGGAAGTCCACAGAATTAGGCATTATTGAAAAAAGGCTCTTGCTTAAAAAGCATTTCATACTTTTGGTGATGTGTAGTTGTAGCTAAATTTCAGCGTTCTGGCAATATGGTTAATATATTAAGAGTCTGATCCTATGCATTTGATAATGACTCTTCACAACATTTCATCACATAAAGATCAGAATGTTTGGTTTCAAAACATTGGTTAGCATAACAGTGTCAGCTTTCTACAATATTCATTCCTCAAATGGAAACCAACTTTCTGATCAGGAAATAGCAAAAAGTCAGAAGTCATGTCTACACACACATATATTTAACCAGTATGTGAGTGGGTATAACAAAACATGACTTCAGAAGTTGTACAGGCTATGAAGTACGTATACAAATTTGCGACAACCAAATGGAATGGATCTACAACTACGTATGTTTTCACATTATTTTTTTTGCAGCACTACTTTATGTGTATTATGGGATAAGGACATGATCCCATAATTAAATATCCATTTATACATTTATAACACTAGTGGAAAGCAAGGAAAGTTGTAACAGACAGGAGAGTTATTACATCAACTGTCACAATGGACATAATTCTACACTGAACATTAGATCATGCGCTCTTGGTAAGAAAAAAACTTACCAAACACATCATTAGGATCAACCCCCTTTATAGCTCCTTCTGCAAACATGCACAGGAGACCTATTAATCAATGGCATATTATACCCTATCTTAAAAAATATTAAAAAATATCTTCTAAAAGGAGATTTTTTAAAAGCTAGTATAGACAATGACAATCAGAAAACCTATTTCTTATCTGAAACACATTAGCAAGAAGCTGCTTTATTGCAGAATCATTTGTTTTATGTAAATGAAAAGGTGCTTTCTCTAAAATTATTACCAATCTGGCAAAGAGTTATACAAGTATCAACCATATAAATGGGATAGAACTTCAGAAATCGTGAGTGCTCCATCACTGGAGGTTTTAAAGAAGAGACTGGATAGTCACTGGTATAGGTTCTCCTGCTTGGGTGGGGAGAAGACTTCAAGGTCCCTTCCAGCTCTATTCTATTCAAATTTATACAACCTACAATTCATGTGTGTACGGGACCACAAACAAATATTTAGATTATAGATTTAATTCTGCATTTTCCAGAATTTTCAGCTGTATCTATTTTCTTTCCTTTGAGTCTGATTCTGCCAATTTTAAAATCAAATACACCTATACATGGATTTGTAAATAAATTAACAAAGAAGTACTTACCAACACTGTATATAGTCATACTTCTCTTCCATCTGTTTCTACACTGTACTATACAAAGTTTGCTAATATCCCCCTGGTCTTCTGCAGCTGGCCATTATATGAGAAATGTTTTTTTATTTATTTAAAACATTTATATAGTTGCCTTATATGAGAAATGTTTTTTATTTATTTAAAACATTTATATAGTTGCCTATCTTGAACCAAATTCTGGGCAGTTCACAACCCAGAACTTTCAACATAATGGAGAAATTCATTGTCAAGATATATATGGTTCCTTGCCCAAATACAGATGTCCACCCTGTTCTGAATACATAAACACACAGGTGTTTATATTGTTGCACAATCTTTGATTTATTTTTAAAGATACAGAAATCACTGCATTTTACGCCTTGAAATAAGAGTAACTGTAAAACAAATGTAAAATATTTATGTGTGTGCAACTCTGTTAATTTTTTTCATTTACATAATACAGAAAACAAATCAGATACAAATCAAACAAAAAATGCAATTATACATCTTACAGGTATTTTTATATAACATTATTTGAGATGTTCAGCACATCATTTATTACATTCTGGAAAAAAAGAACCACTCCATAATTGCATCATACATTAGTAACAAGATCACCATCTGAGTCATATTCAAACAAACCTTGATCTAAGGCATCAAGCATTTCTGTTGTATCTTTTTTTGAAGATTCTCCAACAGAGCTTTGTTGTTCAAAGATATTGTTGTTATTATTCATTTGGCTTTCGTTTTGCTTCAGTAACTCGAACACTTCTGCTTCCAGTTTTCTAATCTAAGAATAATATAGGCAACCATTACAAAATGATTTGTGATATTTCCTTTTCTTGAGATAAGTTAATAAAACATCTATCAATACTTCAGAACATGAGGTTTGCTTCAAGTCCCTGTTTTAATCAGGGATAAATAATCTCCACATCTTATAGTACCACAATATTTATTTATAATCTGCCCTTCTTTGTATCAAAATTGTAACAAAGAAATTAATAATGCCTCCAAAATAAATAAAAGTCACAAAGTTTCTTACCTGAGCTTGTAAATGCTGAACTTCTAGAAAATGAGCTTTTTCCAGATCTTCAATTTTTTTCTTGTCATCATCATGGTGCTTCATAAACTCAAGTTCTCTTTGGGGAAAAACATATATGCTGGTTAGAGGCAATGTACTTATGTAATTTCTCAGAGAATGTCTGTTGATAAGAGGTTTAATACTAATCTTATAATAATCATGGAATAGAAGATGGAAAGGTATTTGTTTGTTTACTGAATACACTGAAATAACATTTCAGCTTATCCTTTATGAAAAATGGTTTATTAATACTATTAGAAAAAAAAGGAAAATCCATGTTATTAAAAGTATGTCATGTAGTTTGCTCCACAGACAGGAAAGCTGTGATATATAAATTTTCAGTTAGTGTTGCTTATTTCGAACATATTTAAAATATTTCAAAAGCTATATGTCAATCAGTTTGGTCTATTGAATAAATTTGTAATTTTAGCTTAAATGGACATATACATTTTGGAAGGTTTTAAGCATATAGGCCTTTTTTTGGTAAACCATATTTAGAGGCTTATAGCACAATCTGTTCTTCATTTTAAAATCTCTTAACTGCAATCTTACATATTTTATCTGGTGAAATGTCTCAATGAACAATTTATATCCAGTCTTTTTTTTCTAGAAACTTAAAGTCAACCAGATAATTCATGGCTGAGCAGAGATCTGAATTAATTATCCCCTCAATCAGTTGGATGACTACTTTACATTGGTTCTCTGTGCTTGTCCTCACAGTCTGGGAGTCTGGGAATTGGTTCTTGACTAAGCACAATGATGTTGCTTACTTTTCTTGAAAGTCCTTGATTAGTTTTTTAGCTTTGTTGTATTTCTTCTCCAAGGCCTGATATTGATCCTGTGAGTCCTTCAGATGGTCATTTACATTATGATACAGACTTTGTGTTTCAACCCAATAATCCTCCAGTTTCGCCATCCTTTCCTTGTTTTCCCTAATGTTCTGCTGAAGTATGTTCCTTTCCACCTGCCACCTTACTTTCTCATTTTCGGCAATCTGCAGCTGGAGAAAATTAAGTTACAGGTTTATGCATTCAGATTAATTGACTGGAAAAAAAGGTTGGGAGTATAGCTATTATTATTTAGAATAACAATAATTCAGTACAGCTTTCCCCAATTTCATGTTTTCTTGTTCTGCAAACTTTAATTGAAAATTACAATTCCAAAATATTTTGAATGGACCAGGTTTATTAATCTTCATAAATAAATAAACCATATTTTTCATCAATGTAGTGCCCTCCAGTTTATTGATATTAAAACTCTCAGATTCTGACTGACCAATGCAACTGAGAATTTTAAAGAATTATAGTTCAAATAACTGCTAAGTGTAGTTTGCTGATACCATGTTTAACAGTACCATGCATTACATAGATACCTATAGTTAAAAAATAGCATTTAAGTGCTTAAAGAAACCTTTATGAAATGTATTAACAGTGATAAATGATAAATGAACAGTGATAAATGAAATTAAATTTGATGTACTTGAGTACATTAATACTAGGTTCAATGTATTTGGTATGTTATGTATAATGTTATTTCAATTCTATGTGCTTTCATACTAAGGAACCATTCTTTATTTTTAATTTCATGTCTAGCATTACTTCTAAAAAAGTTACAGAATTATAAGAGTTGTGAACATACATTAAAAATTAGAACTCCAAAAATTATTGAGCACAATTCAAATGTCAGAAACAATGTAGTTTCATTCTGAATTTAAATATGAATTCAAAGATAACAATATAAAGACCTCAACAAGATAGATAAATTGAAACGGTTTTGATTCTAAAATATAATATTTGATCAAAGCAAGGCAAATTAAAGTCTTCCAAAGTAAGTTATAAGTAACAGGGCTTATTTAAGTGATTAAAAAGTCTCTTATTAAATAACAAAACATCATGTTCAAAAATGCCATAACTTTTTGTTTTTTTAATGTAAGGAAAATTGCGCTTTCCAAAGAAAGCACATATAATATATATATGTATGTATGTATATATGTATATATGTTTTCTGAGGTTTTTGCGGGTGTTTGTATGTAAGTCTTTGGTTCTTCGGGTTTTCTCCCGCGTAGAATTTGAAGTGTCTTGGCGACGTTTCGATGAAGTCTCATTCGTCATCTTCAGGCTGGTGCTTTCGGCTTCGTGCTTCTAGGAGCAATGTGTGGTCGTAGCTGTTTCTTCCTTTTAACTGCCAGTGGGGGTTTGACAATCAGAACATAGCCGAGCTCCCAGCCAATCAGTTCAAACCCCCACTGGCAGTTAAAAGGAAGAAACAGCTACAGTCACACATTGCTCCTAGAAGCACGAAGCCGAAAGCACCAGCCTGAAGATGATGAATGAGACTTCGTCGAAACATCGCCAAGACACTTCAAATTCTACGCGGGAGAAAACCCGAAGAACCAAAGACCTACATATATGTATATGTATATGTATATGTATATGTATACGTATACATACATACATACATACATACATACATACATACATACATATATTTCAAGACTGTTAATGGTCTTGTGATGGGGAAAGAAATAAAAATGTAGTATGTAAATGCAGTAATATTAAATTAATGTGTTATATGTTTCTCACAGAGATTTGAATACAGGAGGTCCTCAACAGTTTATTTAGTGAACTTTTGAAGTTACAACGGCACTGAAAAAAGTGACTTATGACCGTTTTTCACACTTACAGTATCCCCACAGACAATTACAGTATCCCCACAGTTATGTGACTCATATTTATAACAGTTGCAGTGGCCCAGCATCATGTGATCACGTTTTGCCAAGCAAAGTCAATGGGGAAGCCAGATTCACTTAACAACCATGTTATCTACTTAACAACTGATTCATTTAACAACTATGGCCAGAATTATAGTAAAACAGAGCGAAACTCACTAAATAAATGTCTCACTTAGCAACAGAAATTTTGGCCTCAATTGTGGTCGTAAGTCAAGGCCTACCTGTAAAACTATTTCTATAACACAAGTTCTCCTAGATCAACTAAGGATATTACTTTTTCTTCTTACACCTTTCTAAAAATAACTTTTCTTTGCTTCTCTTTTAATCCAGCTGAAACTAGAAATATTGTCATTTGGTAGTCGTAATCATCCTTACCTTTCTTTTCAGCTGTTTAATCTCAGTTTCTGTAATTGAATGCTTGACTTGCAACTAAAAATGCAAAACAAACAAGTGAGCTGCAAACGCTATTGTTCTTATATACATATATCTGTGTCTGCATACATCTTGAGAGATCTGTCTATCTATGTCAGGTTTGCTGTACATGCAGTGGGAGGCTCATAAGAGTGCTGTCAGGCATTCAAACATAAACTAAAATATCTAACCTGAAAAATGACTCAGTCTATGAAAGTTAATTAAAGAAAAAGTATTGCTGGCTAGCCTCTCCAAAATATAAGATTAGGATATTCAAATTGCCTAGTGAAGTCATTTCTTCTGAAAGATGTATTGTCATATACAGTGTTTTAGCCAGCCTGGGTTTAAATGTTTTAGTGCATATTATTATTATTATTATTATTTATTAAATTTCTATGCCGCCCTATTCCGAGAACTCAGGGCGGCTCACAGCATATAAATACTTTAAAAAATATTAGTGCAATTGTTTAAGCAGACATGTCCTAAGGTAGCAGCAAAACCTGAAATAACCTATGAAATACATCAATACTATGGAGGAAACAATAGAAATACACATGTATACTCTAACCAAAAGGAAAAGCTTGCAACCCTCAAACTGTTAAAAATAACTGAATAATTTTTAAGCTATCTTCCTTCTACCTTTATTTCTTAGAATCTCCGAAACATAAATTCCAGATTTGGAAGTTTCTGGGAAGACAACTTATCTCAACTCTAAAATAAAAATTGTGATGATGAATGGAAAGTAAAAGATTGTGATACAAACAAACAAGCAGTGGGGTCAGATAAATTAAACAGTGGTCAATGCCAGATCAAAATTGCTTGGGTAACAGCCAAGAATTTACCTGCTAATGAAAGGGTGCCTTATGGACAGATATTCATAGCAAAAATGTAAAAAAAAAAAAGTAAACTTGCAATTTTCTTCAATGAAATATTTGATAAACTGTGAGAAAAGTCTGATGTGAAGGACAGGAATAAAATGTATGGCTTATAAGCAGAAGTAGACTGCAAAACTGACTTGATCAGTAGTTGGCAGCAAGAGCATATTCCACAACTGGAATTTTGTAGTCCAGATATGACAACACTAAAATTGGTTGTAAATGTTTTCCATTCCAGAGTTACAATAATGTGCTGTCCAACTAACTGCAGAATAACTGCTTAGTTTGTGCCCATTTTAATGCGTTTGGTGGCTGGGAAAGGGGAGGGATCTGAAAATATGAATTCCAGAACTGGATTTTTTTAAAAAAATATATAAAGCCATAAATCACTCTTATCCTCAAAGCTTATGGTCGATTCTGCCCTTCTAAAACAATACTATAAGCCACTGAACTATATTTAGGTTTCTAAACAAGCAGGTTTTCAAATAGCTTTGAAAACTACAATCTGTCCACATACAGATGGTTTACTCAATGTTTTCTCTGTTATTAAAACAGGTTCTTGTATTATCAGTATAAACAATGAACACTAGTTGTATTTAGATAATTGAGTAGAACATAATACAACACACAATAAATGTAGCATAAAAAAGCAATAGAAATTTTGTAAAATTAATCATGTTTACTTTTAACTTAATTCAAAATATAGTGCCTACAAAGTGATAGAAGCAATCCAATAATTACTTGGGAATGAACCTCTATGAACACAATTAACTGTTTCAGTATAAACCCAGGTAACCTTTTCTTTGATACGGAAGGCAGTGTTCTATTATAAGATGAAAAGATATGTGGAACATCAGTCTGACAAGAGATGGCAAGGGGCTGGATTAAGCTAGGGATGATCTACATTGGGCAAGTTGATACTTGTCAACTTCAGCTCTCAGAATTCCCTAGCTGGCACAACCAGCCGGGTTGAAGTCCCCAAATCTTAACATTGCCATTTGGAGACCCCTGATCTACACTGAAACCTACTATCAGTCATAGAAATTCACTAGTTAAATTTAGCTGTATAATTTATCTCTTGGCTCAATCAACTTCTCAATTATTATGTTGGGGAAAAACTGGAGAAATTAATGCTATAAATGCTGCCTAGAGGTCCTGGAGATAAAGAGGGATATAACACTGATGAATGAAATTCATCCTCTAGCCAATTCCTTTTATTGCTATCATACAACACTTATTTTAAACCAACTGCTTCTGTCTTCTAAGTCTAAGACAAAGGGAAGCTCTTATGTCCCTTTGCAGATTTTTCCTGATAGTAAAGAAGGAAATGAAAACGGATTTGTGTTACCATGGTTCCAAAAACCAGTTTGAAATGAATCATGGAAGAGAAGGGGCGTTGTCTTACCTGAACAACTTTTCTCAGCATGAGGATGTAGAATCCACCGGTGGGTAATCATAGCCAACCTGCTCAGCTTAGACTAAGTCAGAACTTTAGCCCCGCCTCCTTCAGGGAGTGCCTTCTGCTTCCAGTTTTGACGAGGCGAAGCTTCCACGATGAAAGTCTGACACAATGGCTCCAAACAAAAAACAACAAACAAAGACACCTGCCTAGACTAGTTAGCGGACGGTGTGGATTCTACATTCTCATGCTGAGAAAAGGCATTCAGGTAAGACAACGCCCCTTCTCCAGCATGAGAGGATGTAGAATCCACCGGTGTGACATACCAAAGTCCTACATGTCCCTATGGGCGGGAGTCTAGGCCAGTGTCTCCCGAGAATAAACAACCTGCTGCAGCACTCTCCTGCCAAACGAGGCATCAGCTGCTGCAAATCTGTCAATCTTATAATGCTTAACAAATGAAGAGGGAGAAGATCAGATCGCTGCCCTACAAATCTCCACGGAGGCCTGAGTGAGCCAGGCTGCCGAAGTGGCTGCACTCCGCGTGGAGTGAGCAGTAATATTCGACGGAACCGGGAGTGACAAAGAAACATAAGCCTTAGCTATACATGCCCTGATCTACCTGCCAATGGTCGAGGAAGAAACCTTCTGGCCCATGGACGATGGCTGAAACGAGACAAACAGCGCCTCCAACTTACAGAAAGCCAAAGTCCTCTTGACATAATGGAGCAGGGCCCTACGAACGACCAAAGTATGCCATCGTCTCTCCAGACGATGGGAAGGACGCAGACAAAAATTGGGGAGTACGAGGTCCTGTGACCTGTGAATCCAGGAGTTAACCTTTGGCACAAAGGAGGGATCCAAACATAAGGTGACCCTGTCGTCTGAAAAGGTACACAAGTCCTTGCGAACCGAAAAAGCCGCCAGCTCCGAAATCCTCCTAGCTGAAGTAATAGCCACGAGAAAGACTACCTTCAGCGAAAGATATCAGAGCAAACAAGTCCCCAGGGGTTCAAAGGGCGATGAAGTCAAAGCCTGCAGGACCTTGGGCCAGTCCCAGGATGGGAAACGATGGAGTACAGGTAGCCGTACCGCGACAGCCTCTTTTAAAAAGGCACATACAGCCGGATGTTGTGACAAAGGATCAAGATTATCACAGGAAAGAACAGTTTGTAAGGCTGCCACCTGCCTATGGATGGTGTTAAGCGCCAGACCCTTATTCATGCCCTCTAAGAGGTACTCTAGGATGTTGGGAATAGTAACAGAAAAAGGATCTAAATTGTGCTTGCTGCACAAGGTGGAAAAATTCCTCCACGTGGCATCATATATTCTGTTAGTGGAAGGGCGTCGTGAAGCCTGGATGACCGAAATAACTCCTTCCGAAAAGGATTGCCTAATTAACCCTTCCCACTCAGGTGCCAAGATGCTAGTTGTAGCCACTGAGGGTCCGGATGCTGAAGGTTCCCCTGACTGAGAGACACCCGATGCGGAGGGAGTCTCCACACTGGCGAGAGCGACAGTCTGCAAACCACGGACACCTTGGCCAGTACGGAGCAATTAAGATCACCTCCGCCCTCTCCAGAAGTAACTTGCGGATTGTTGCTTGTAGCAACGGAAGTGGAGGGAAGGTATAAAGCAGCCCCTGTGGCCACCTGCACCTGAGGGCGTCCGTTCCCTCTGCTCCCCTTGCTGGAAACCTGGAAGGAACCGGGGAAGCTGAGTGTTTGCCAGAGATGCGAATAGATCCAGGAGAGGGTGGCCGAACCTGCCCAAGATTTCCTCGAACAGAGCCGGATCCAGTCTCCACTCCAAGTGATCCACCGTGACTCTACTGAGAGAATCCGCCTGGCGATTCGCCTCCCCCGAGATATGTTCTGCCTTTATAGAACCTAGATGACTCTCTGCCCACAGGCCCAGATCCCGGGCCTCCTGCATGAGAGCCGCCGATCTGGTCCCTCCCTGCTTGTTCATGTGGGCCTTGGCTGCTAACTGGCCAGCGTCGGTGGTCACTGTAAGTCTGGATGGTTCCCTGAAATGTGTCCCTTTGGACATGGCGGATGAAGTCCACCACAGGAGAGAGAAGAGGACCTACTGTGGAACTCTGACCCTTCTTGAAGACGCACTTAGATTATGCCTTTGGAAGGGGAGAAGGAATCATTGGAGACTTCTGGAGTGAAGTCTAGCCCAAGGAACAATTCCCATGCACGAGACCATCTTTCCCAGGAACTGGGATAGCTGCCCTAGAGGAACCTAAACCCTGCCTCTGAAAGACTTGCATGAACTTTCGGATGCTCACCCGACGCTCCAAGGAAAGGTAAACCTTGCATGCGTCAGAATCTATGGCCGCCCTAAGATGGAGAAATCATTTTGTGGGAACGACATGATGTTTTTTGTAAGTCACGGAAAAGCCGTGATCCTGAAGGGTGCCTAGTGAGACCTGCAAATCCGCTTGGGCAGACTGGAGGGAACAGGACTGAGCAAAATATCATCCAGATATCATTGGACGCGCACCGGCAACGTGCGAAGGTGGACCGCCAAGATGGCCAACACCTTTGTAAACTCTCGAGGGACCGAGGACAGACTGAATGGAAGGGCCCTGTACTGGAAGTGTCAGATTGCGTGTCAGAAGCGGAGAAACCTTCGATGTTCCTGCAGGATTGGAATGTGTAGGTATGCCTCTGTTAAATCAAGAAATGAGTCCCTCTTTTCTGATGCTGGCCAAGATGGATTTGAGGGACTGCATCTTGAACCGTTTGTAGACCACAAATTGATTTAGCCTTTTTTAAGGTCGAGGATCGCTCGCCAACCCCCCGGTGCCTTGGGCCCGACGAACAGGATGGAGTAAAACCCCTGTTTTACCTGTCCTGGAGGAACCTATTCTATTGCCCTGATACCTATGAAGTGGTCTATGACCACCTTTAGCAGCCCTGCTGTGGCTGATTTGCATGAAACTGGACATTTTATAAAGCGACGTGGGGAGGAGAGTAAAATTCTTATGGCCAACCCTTGTATTATGGTATCTCTTACCTAAGTGTCGGCAGTTGTTGCCTGCCACACTTCGGTGAACTGCTGCAGATGACCTCCAGTGGGACAGGTCCTGGCGTCACTTGGACCGCCTGTACTGTTCGGACGGTCCTGGTTGCGATCCTACCTGGAAGGAAATGATCGCGGGCCTCTAGACCAATCCCAGGACTACCCGACATGAAAGGACTGCCTCCATCCCAGGAGTCACTCTGGCGAAAACCCCCGCCTGCAAAAACTCCTGCAGTGGCCTTCTATCAGATTTCTTTGGAGGATGAACGAGAATTGTTCGCTTGTCCTTACTCTCAATAATGTAAGGGTCTAGAATGGGCCCAAACAACTTGGAACCTGTATACTTGGATGTGGACAGTCGCCACTTAGACGTTAAGTCTGTCCTCCATTGTTTCGGCCAGCAGAGCCTCCCTGAGGTCATTGTTGCCCCAATTGATCTGGCTGAGTACCCAGAGGCGAATAAGGATGAATCCGCCATGTACTCTGCCGCAGAGAGTAACTTGCTCAGGTGGGACACTCGATTGGAGCTTCCGAAGCCACATAATTGAGGTCCTGGCGAAAAAAGAAGACCGAGGTGGCTGCCCTGATTGACCATGCCGAGGATTGGTGAGCCCGATGAAGAGAAAATTCAGAGGTTTTTTTTTTTTGTCCTCCACCTTCAGGGCCTCAGCCATGACCCCCGTGGGATGGCGGAGGTGGAGAAAGGAGATATAAGGGGATCGTCTACCGACAGTACCTCCCAGAGGGAAGCAAAGGAGGAGGAAACATTAAACAACCTTTTCTCCGTATTGGTGAGTTGCTAGGGACGCCCACTGTGTTTGAACCGTGGGGTAAAAAACCTTGGGACAAGGAATCTGTTTCTCTTCTGCCACATGAATGATAAAAAGAGGATTGGATTTCTCCTCCTCATCCAAGGAGTTGGGCTTAGCTATCTTGGCGGAGGCCACATTAACCATAGCACAGGCTTTGAGAAGGAGAGAACGAAAAGATGCGGGAGCAAATAAACCTGAGGTCGATGCTGTTCCGGCGCAGCTTCCTCATCCTCAGACATCGGGATGTCAGTCATCTCCAGGTCCACAGATCCCTCCTCTACTACCTGTGAAGAAGTCTCTGAGATGTCAGAAGCCTGGGTTGTGGCCCGTCCCGTACGGGGAGAAAGCACAGATGAAGGCAAGGAGCCTTGAGGAGGAGGATGACCCCTGGAGGAAGACATAAACTGATCAAATGCCTGTTGCATAAACGAGTGGCATTGATGAGACCACTGACTATGCTGATCCCTAGCACTAGGCCCCGCCTCATCATGGGTGGCTGCAGAACCTGGGTGTTCGGGAGACGATGAAATTGAATGAGGGGAACCAACCTGCTCAGTCCAATGGGGCAGGGGAAACCACTTCAGCCCCACTGGCTCTGAGCCTCTGGGCCTTGGAGAACTCCCTCTCCAGTGCCTGGTGCCTCCTCGTGGCCTCTCGCTCAGCTGCCTTCGGCGGCTCCTTCGTAATCAAGCACTTATTTTTAGCCTTCTTCTGCCCCCCCCCCGCTTCCAAATCAGTAGATCTGTGTTTTGTCGTTGTAGGGGGAGTGGCTGAGCCTTGGTATGCCTGGAACAAAGCACTGTCTGCCATGCTGTCTGGATGGTCCGGTGAAGGTATCCAAACAAAGGGGGGAGAGCCCAAAGACACAGATCCTACTGGCAGAGAAGGGAAACCTACCCTAATTCTGCACTGGCGCAATGGCAGTCACAGTCAGGCGAATCACTAAATTCGCCAGCTAGGCCAAGTGACAAAAGGTCACAACTAGGGACAGCAGGTGGTATCAAATCCCCTATGGACAGAAAGGAATCGTAAATCGCACTAGCTAAAGTTCTATACTCTAATGCAAGCAATGATACCCCCTGTGAACAATTGAGAAGTTTCACACTCCGGAAATTCAATCAAGTTGTTCTCTCTCTCACTCCCCCTGGTAAGGCCTGGCTCAGCAGGCACGGCGGCGACAATTTAGATACAAGACCTTGGCACTAGGCCCTCGGCCAGCCACTGATAATCTTTAGCCACACCTTAAACATCAATGGTGATCTCGCCTCCCGAAAGAGACACCGCGCCTCCTAAAATGGCAGCCGCACCAGGTAGAGGCCACCAGTATTCAAAATGGCGGCCCCACCACTCACACGCGGCTACCACAGCTGCAAAACTCCAAAAGAAATTTTTTTTTCGAAATGACCAAACCGAGAGGGGATCAATCGCAGCGCCCAGAACCCTTCCGGGCAACAAGTCTTGCTTTCCCCCACTTCGATCTACGCTTGCTGGCGGCCGCACCTGCTAGAAGCCACTGGCCTGTTTCCAAAATGGCAGTCGTGCCCGATTTAAAATGGCGGCCATGACTCTCACCCGCGGCTACAACGGCCGCAAAACTCCAAAGAAACCTCAAAAACTGCCACCACTGAGAGGGGAGCAGTCGGGGAGTCCACCACCCTTCCAGGGCAACGAGGATCGCTTTCCCCCACTTTGAGGTACACTTGCTTTTAGTTGTAGCAGCCACGCTGCTAATTGGAAAAAGCATCTCTTCGTCCGTCGGATCTAGAGCGTAGAAGAAACTTCCCTGGGATGCTCCTGTGAGAGAGCGGTTAGCCGGTTGTGCTCAGGTGGTGGCTGGGCAAGCAAGGGAAAATTTCCTCAATGCCCCTGCGGCACAAGCCTCTCGGGCCTGTGAGCCCAAAGGCCTTCACCAACTGCAGCCAAACCTCAAATACTTTAAAAATAACGAATCAATCAGACTGAATCAGAAATCAATGAAATAAATTTAAGATTTAAATTTAGAATGCCAGAACTAACAGCAATACTATGCAAATTCCTGACTAGGCCTAACTAGCTGAGGAGCCTCCAAAATTTGGTACTGCTGAGCTGTAGACTAAGTCAAAACTGGAAGCAGAAGGCACTCCCTGAAGGAGGCGGGGCTAAAGTTCTGACTAAAGTCGGGGCTAAAGTTCTTGAGCAGGTTGGCTATGAGAGGATTCTACATCCTCTGATGCTGGAGAACTGTTGATCTCATAACTTGGTTATAGTCTTACAGACAATCTGGTGGCTGCTATAGGATAAATCAGAATTAGAGAATTAAAAATTTAAAAAGCACAATTCTCTAATTGTGCTCAAGCCATGTACCCATTAACTGCAAATGCAAATGAGCAATATTACACTCTGCACTGAGAGGAGACTGTACCAGTGAAACTATTTTTAATATTTTCTGAACCCCGAATACAAGCTTTTGTTTTACAATTTCTAATTCTCTGGTTTACCTCTTTAAATTTCTGAGCCAATCTTTCTAATTCTTTCGGAGAAAGCATGTCATCATTTTCAGGATATTCAAAGAAGTGAGTGGTCTTTCTGCCTCTTGAAAAGGCCCCAATATCTTCTTCATCTTCATCTGTAGCATATTCCTCTGTCTTGGAAGCCAATTTATTTTTTTTAACAATTTGTTTAAACAATTTTTAACATACTGTCACTAAGCAAAAGAGTCAATTGGTTTTACTAAAAAAAATTCCCCAGACAAGTAAATCTAATCAATTTTAATAGCAAATAAAAGTCAGAAAATCTGTAAATAATGGAACCAGGAAGGTGGAACGTTCTAGAACTGTTCTAGATGAGAAGAAAATCAGTTTTTTTATATTACTTATTTCACAATAACTTTACTACCTAAGTGTGAATTACCCATTTGTATGCTTGAAGATTAGGGATCCCTACCTCTTCTTTTTCGCAATGGCAACTAAAGTGAAAACTAGAAGCTTTTAAAAATAATCAAACCTGGATTCTCAGTTTTTGACTTCAAAAAAGAATCAGAAAATAGTGAAATAGTTAACTTTGGAAGAAGGTATTATTTCCAGCTGCAACTACCAAAAATGTTAAAAGTAGAAAGAATGAAATATAAATAAATAAGGAATGAATGAACAGGATACCTCAATATCATCATCATCAGCTTCATAATGGGCATAATGGCGGCCTCTGTGGCGCTGGTCATACTCTATGGTCTGTTTAATCAATTTACCCACTTCACTTACTTGGCCTGCTTTTTCTCTGCCTATTATAAACCTGAGGAGAACATAAATGAACAAGGATAATTCCCCCCTCTTCTCTTATTACTAAATATCCAAATATAGAAAACAATACTGGAACATCTTACAACTAATATGGCTTTAAACATTTGTGGACTTATATTCACTTTATCAAATAAAGGGAACGGCATAATCAAAGCCCAAACCTTTAGTTTAAAGCAGATATTTTATAGTGCATTGTCTGCAATTGAGTTATACTAAATTTGTTTTAAATGAGGAATTACAAATCATTTACATTTTTGATGCAAAATAAATTTACAAATTAGATTCTCTGAAGCAGCAGAGGTGTTTTTACTATCTGCAAATTTAGGTGCCTCTACTAATAAGCACTTGAACTTATGTATATCAATTTATGTATTTTTTTGTTCTATTGACTTTATTGAAAAGAAGAATGACTGTATTAAGGAGCCAAGCCCTTTATACCGGATAGTTGTATCTGACTGTTCTATACAATAAAGGAGAAACAGTTGAAACATTTTGAATAACAACATTCAAAATAGCACAAGACTAAGGGATCATGTAAGAAACATACTTGCATACATCCCATACAGGAGCAAAAGAGCAGGTGGCTTTCACTTACCTTTATAATCCTGAGGTTGTATACATGTCCATCAAAATTAGAAAACTATTTTTATATAGCACAGATAATCCTAGAGTTATGACCATAATTGACCCTGGCAATAAAAATTGCAAGTCATGATTGTTGTAAGCAGGTCACCATGTGACCAGGCCCAATTTTATCATCTTTTTTGTGGCAATCATTAAACAAACACAGAGGTCGTAAAGGAAAGCCATTGTTCACTATGGGGTGTTCTTTTGCCAGGAAGCAGAAGTAAACACAGGTTTCCAGCAAAACCATCATAAATTGTAGTCATATGGCTACAGGACGCTGCAAATGGCCATAAATCTCAGCTGGTTGCAGAGCCCCTTAAATATTGTCACATAGCTGTGATAAGAAAGGTCATAAAATGGGGCAAAACTCACTTTAACAACTGTCTTGCTTAGCAAGGGAAATCTTGGGCTCAATTGCGGTCATAAGTTGAGGACTACCTGTAATGCCTAATTTTTTTTAAAGGAAAAATTTAAAAGTAACAGAAATCTTCTAACTAAGGAAAGTGAAATGTTTAGAAATGAATGCTGCAGGAGAATTAAAAGGTTAAATTCACACAGATGACTAAATGGGAAAGACAACACACATTATCTACCTTCCTAATATGAGAGAGTGCAAATCATAATTTCAAGCCAGCTGCTAAATATCTAGATTGTCATGACGTTACTGCAAGATGCTCTGATGGCCAGAAAGATAGACAGTCTTGCTGTTATAAGTTTAAACAGTGCTGAATGAGAAGTCATTAAGCAAGGGCCATCTGTACCATTTGTCAAATGTGAAGTAACAACCAGTAGAATAATATTTAATATCTAATATACTTATATTAAGTATAGATATATTAATGCAGAGCACTTTTTGAAAATGTAATTGTTTTCACTCCATTTATTTGGGCTACACTATTTGTGTTACTACACAGTAGCATTAAATTTATTTTCATTTCCTTAAATTTTATTCCATAACATAGTTACATTAAATTTATTTTGATTTCTTTTCTAGGGTTTCCTAGAAAATGTTACCTGACTCTTCCTTTAGTACGTCTGAGAACGGCAGAGGCAAAATCCTGTGAGACACCAACCATGTTGACTCCATCTACTTCAATAATTTGGTCATTTAACCGCATCCTTTAAGAAAAAATAAAAATAACAGACATGTAAAGAAATGTATGACATCTTATAATCTGCTTAATGAAAAATACAGCAGGTTGGCCCTAGTCCATTGCTGAAGCCTTTTTTGAAATTTAAATCAAATGCTTTTGAACTTTCTTCAAAACTATTCAATATCAGGTATTGTGGCAAGTTATGAATACAGCTGTGTACATTTTGAACCAATAACAATAAACAAACTCGTTATCAAAGAAAAATGTATACTCACTGGAATAAAAGACACCACAAGAGTAAAGAGGGAAGCATAATGTTGCATAGTACTGAGGCTCAACTCTTTTTCACCATTCAATTGCCTTCTGATTTCTTAAGTTTGCATTTAAGTAAAACCAAATTAGTAATGCAACCAGTAATTCAACTTGACTCTTGAAACAAATGACATTTTGATCATACCCAGTGAAGTTTTCTGCTAAATGTAACTCAACTTACACACACACACACAAACAAATGATATGGCAGGTGGAGATATTTGAACACCTTCTAGTTGATTCATTGCTATTTTGCTTTTCCTATAAAGTCTCTGGAAAGGTTAGTGGGATATGCTGTGTTGGAACATTGATAACAGTGGAGTGAGAAAAGAAAGGCTGAGAAGGTAAAGAGGCGGACATTCCCGTGACATATGTCTTCTTGGGTTTATGAGCCACAAAGAATTTTTGTGGTTGTGACATGATATGAATCTTTTTAGGGGGGAAAAGCAAGCAACCTTCTAGAAGCTGTAGAGAGGGCAGATAAATGATGTTCTGCTGTATCTACCAGTCTAAATTTAGTTTTATCTGAAATCCCAGACTAAATAAAATATTTCTGATTTTGATAAGAGTCTAAACTGGGGCTGGTTGTGCAGTTCAGCTGAATCTCTAGACTCTCACTTTTCTGTCATTTTATGTACTCATGTTCTTAATTGTTAGACTCAAACAGAGATTGATGTTCCCAGAAAAACATCAGAAAAGCCTACAATATATACAAGGGATATAAAATTAAGTTCAAACTTGGAATGACACAACCTAGAGCTCTTCACCTATTCTTGAAAACTGAAGGCTATTATTCTGATTTGCAGCATTAGGCTACTCCCAAGTATAATTGCTTGAACCAAGTCCTTCTCTTTGTAACTAAGAGATTGGGAAGGGTGGGTTGCTTAACTCTACAGAGTTGCCATTATTCCTTTTGTCTGGGTAACTAAGACAAAGTTTGAATTACCATTGTCAGAGTCACAAGTATTGGGGTCTGATGTTACCTCTCAAGAATTGTTGGGGCCAGAATTATTAGTATTCTAAGTACCTTCTTTCAGTCCTCTTTGTTTGAGAATTGTTTCTCTATCAAGAACATAATAACAGATGGAGCTTTGGGATGTATCTTCTGGAGAACTAATAAGAGTATCTTTTTTCCCTCTCTCCATAACAACTATTCTATGAACAGGCAACTCCTTCATGGTAACCATTGTGTGACAACATCCACAATATGCTTCAAAAAATGCCAAATATGCCAACTGATTGAAAAGGTTGCCTACTTTTGTGTCTTTATTTAAGAATTACATTTCAGAGACTTTTCAATCCTGCTTTTTTTACTTGCCACTGACTCCCTCTCATTTATGACTCATTTTTTGAAATATGTAGGAAAGATTGACATAGCCTCCTTTGTATAACAGAATACACTTTCATAAAGATCTATATATAAGAAACTATTTTTTCCCTCATCAGAAGAGAGAATATATTTAGAGAATCTGAGTTTTTTCAGTTGAATAGTTTAAATATTCCATAATTTTCTATCTTTTGGAAATAGAAAAGAGCATATAAAGAATGGACATGTTCTTTGATACTAATTATAGTTAACATAACAATTATAAAATCAGGTCTTCAACACTAAAAAAAAATTTTTTTTAGTTAAGTCATTACTCTGCAGTTTGAACTACAATTTTAGTGGAAGTATTTTTTTTCTATACTTTATTAATTCAAGTTTTACAAAGCACCTAAAAACTAACAAACTAATAAATACAGCAGTAAAAAGGGAAAGCAAAAGTGTTGAAATAAAAAAATAGATAGTTCTTGTTTCCTTTCCATCAAACAGAAATACATTTACAGAATTATTCCTTACTCAATGATTCCAAAAATCATTTCTCTAATCCATTTTTCCTTATCATCAAAACCATAAATCATAGGGTTTTTTTTCTATTTCATAGAAAAAGTCTATGAAGAGTTTTCATTTAATCAAAATTACAGGTGGTGTTTTTCCCTAATCAAAGAGGTTAATTTAGCCATCTCTACCTCCATTTAATCAGCAGTGTTGAGCTTTATCATTTTTTGAAAATATAATAGTATTGCTGTAATTGTTACAGAGATAATTAACAAAAATGTGAGTGCCTGACTTTTCTATTTAATCTACTTACAAATTGTATCAAAGCATTTTATTCAAAAGTAAAAAATAAAACTAGAGTAAATAATATTTCCTTATCCACTGCAACCTTTTATATCAAGGAGTCTTTGCTGCAAAAGGAAATCTCTCTTCAATTGTAACTGATTATTTCCTTAAGTGATTAAGAGATGAGGAGAGTAAGAACGTGACGTCCAAGCTCCTAGCAGCTCAACTTGCAATCTGGCTTCAGAAAATTTTCCATTTCTGCAGTTTAGTTAGAAGGAACTCCTGCCCAGAACCCATGTTGATCTCTAGATCTCCCTTTGATCCAGAGAGATAAAACAACAAGCAGAAGTCACTTTCCAGCTGGTTTTCAAAGGCTGCAACAGCTCTCCTCACTTTGGGGTGCATCAGACTGTTATTCCACAATTGAAGCAACTCCTAAAAGATAGTCATCCTAATAGGCATAGACTGTTCCATGTAAAATATTCACCCACATCACAATCCATTTCACTGTGTCAATCCAGTGAAGATCCCCTTTCCCTTCAAAGATTCATATACAAGTATATGCACAGATAGCATTTTGAGCCATTAATAGAAATGGAAAGCTTATAACTTCACTGAACTATACTTCTCTATCCAGTATAGGCTATTTTCAAAACAGAGAATGAGGCCTGGATATGGGGGACCTGAGGATTCCTCCAAATCCCCTAATGGCACTTCATGCTGTTTGCACGTACAGTAACAATTCACAGTTGGAAGAAAAACTGCAAATCTACTTACCCTTTCCAAATTCTACACACAGGAGTGTTGCAGAGCTGGTAGACTGGGCACTACTTTTATTCCTTGTAACTGCATTTACTAAATATAATATTTCATTGGGGAAACATACCAGATATATACAAGATATATAAAAGCATTTCAAAGCTGTTATATTCTGGGTTTCTTGCTCCTATCATTCAAGTCTACTGGAGGTGTCTAATTCTTCTGAAAAGGTGGACAGTCAGCACCTGAATTTTCATTCATCTAATGGTTGCTAAATATATTATCAAATATATTGATCTCTTAGTACGACACTGATGAGGTATCGTCATCATTTGCCACATATTTACTTGCTAAGTTGGAAAAAATAGTGTTAACCATTTCCTTATTCTTCAAGAGCTGGTAAATTATTCTCTCTTAGCTTCATAAACATGTCTTATTTTCCTTTCTAACTAGTAATATCTATTCATTAACATTTACTCCTCTTATATTCAAAGCCACAGCCTTCCATATCTCATGGTTCTCAGCAGACAGACCCAAAGATATTAATGTGTTACCCATCATGGTTTTGATAAACTCTATGGTCCCTGGATCCCTGAGTAAAAGTTATAAAACATTCCAGATATAGATTTAAAATCCAACTAGGATATAAAATCATTTTTCTGTCTCTATCTTCAATTTGTGTTAAATTGATCACCTGTGATAGTCTAATAATGAACAGATCCCCTAGAAGTGTCTGTATGATGTTAATAGTTTCTTTGCCTCTGCAGGTATGTTTGTATTTGTCTATAGGTAAAATAGGTGTATTCTTCACTTCAAAGCACTCAATGAAATTAATATTAGTAGTATATTGATTCTATTTTTTAAAAAATTTAATCCAAATCACTGATCTGCTTTGGAAAGCAATTCAATTCAAATATTTGACCAACTTGATCTGCTTTGGAAAGCAATTCAATTCAAATTGATCAACTTGGCTTTACAGCAAATTTCCAAATTGAATAGTTGTATAATTCTTGTGTGTAATACCAAGAACTTTATGTTACTTCTTCATCAATGGGAAAATTTGTTGGCAATTGACATCAAGTGTCTGAATAGTTTTCTAAGTGACATTCTTAGTCTTAGCATGTTATCCTTTCTAGTTTTTTAGACTTTTTAATTAATTCTTTGTGATTTGTTTATATCCAAACCTTTAATACTCCAAACATAGTGATAGTACACTATTTTTGATAAGTTTTCTCTGTACCTTTTATAATTAACTTGTGTTTTATCAATTTCATTATTTTATCTTGATTTTTGCCCTGTTTATATGCTTCATTATTGATCTCCAAATTTTATTCCATGAATTCAATTAGAAATAACTAATCATATTTCCAGTTTTGCAATAGATCTAGAGTAACTTTAGGATAAGCAGAACCAAATGCTTTATAGATAAATATTTTCTTCAATGGTTGTTATCACTGATTTCAGTTTACAGTATACTGAAAGGTAGATTTACTGTGAAATTAAAATAGCAACTAAGATGTGCTTTCTCATTAATGTTATCCTGACTGATTATGTCATCTCCTAATAATGTTTCAAATCAATTATGTGATGAAAGTTAAACAGGTCAAATGGGTGTTTATTTTTTAGATGTTTATACTTCACCATGATTTACTTTTCAGCATGTTCAAAATAAAACCAAATTTGATGTTAGCTCATTTGATTAAATCACTCGAGTGATAAATTACTTCACTGATTTTAAGTACTCATATTCAATGAACAACACACACATTACTATTTATAAGTTCTTCCAGGTTTGTAATTTTTAGAAGTTTATCCCACAATACACTTTAATTTTCAATGATACCTGAAACAATGATTTATTGATTCATATTTACCTTCCATCTTTTTCTGCAGGCCCATCTTCGGTTATAGTTTTGACAAATATACCTAACTTCTCAAAGCCTGTATCTATTCCAATTCCCATTCCAATAATAGTGATACCAAATCCTTGTTTATCTGAAAAACAAATTGAATAAAGCTAATCAACAACAGGAATAATCCTGAACTTTATTTTTAATTGATTTTAACTTTTGTGCACAAAAATACATACAAATACATATAAATATTTATAGCTCAGAACTGAATTGTGGAATCCTTGGTGGCCTCTGAGCTTGTTGGTTTTCTTGCAGATGTTTCATTACAAAACTAGGTAACATCATCAGTGCTAGTTTATACTTATACACATACAACGGTGATTCTATGGATCACCTGTGAATTTTTCAAACTTACTTCACTGCTCACTTTTTACTTTAACCCTATAAACAATTTACAAAATATGGATTCTAATAAAGGACTCAGCAGCCAAGTACCCCGATTTTTATCTGTACATTGTGAGAATTGTTTCAGGAAAGTTAGCTCATTACAAAGTATAAATTCATTTCAAAGAAGTGGAAAAGATACATTCAGAGAGAAGTCTCTAATTCTAATGTACAATTATTCTTAAATTGTTTGTCTTCTAGAAAATTTATCACTACTAGCACTTGTCTTAGTTCTTCTGATTTCCTTCCTGGAAATGGGAATTCAAGCATGGGGCTTAAGCCCGACATTTCTAAAGACAAAGATTCACTAGTGTCTCAGTGGTTATCTTATCATCATTTAATAATTTATAACTTTTGGGATGCATGCTAACAAAATACCCCATCTCTTTATTTAAGCATATTTAATTTTGTTAATAGTATGTACATTTTTTAAAATTTGTATCTCAAGTTTTTCATAATACTGCAGAGTTAAGCTTCTTAAAAATTACACTGAAGCCAATGAACTTTAAGTGCTGTGTGCACAGGATTAAAACTCGTATGAATTAACTCTCTTGCAAAAATGAAAAACTCATGAAATTATGTCTATAAATTATAGTATAGATTACTCATTACAGATTCAAGGAACAATATACAGTTATTTTTGTATTCAAATGCCAATTTTTTTAAAGTGCATATCTGAGCAGCATTTCATATATTAAACATTCAACTCCTCGCTATGACAATTTCAGAAAATATACCTTTTTCAATGTCTATTGGGAAAAGATCCAACTTTTCCACACGTTTTTCTAATTCATACTCTGCAGATGATGATATTGGATCAACTGATTCATTTCTCCGGTCATATTCTTCATCAGAGTATGTGTTAAAAACCTAAAAAGAGATTGTAATCAAAGTCAGTCAAATTCGAAGACACCAGTTCTCCCATTAAACCAGGCAAAAATGACTATTTTCATAAAGTGCATGGGAACTCACCAAAGATTCAAAATTTCTACTACTGAAAACACCGGGGTAGACCAAATGATTCTTTTGTTAAACCCCCTCTAATGAAAATAATGATAAGTAAAACTGAAGCATCTTATTCTATTTCTACATTAAGATGCTTGATTAATGGAGCAAATCTTTATGATTCATCCATATGGAGTTCAAATTCTGAAAATGACAAAATACAAAATATGTGGATTTGAGGTAAAAAGGCATAGAGGTTCCAAGTGATAACCAGAAACCAGTCACAGTTTCTTAGCATGACTACTTTCATTATTGCTACCCTTTCTAAGTAGACCAAGTCAGGAATCAGACACCAGATGAATGCTGGAATTCTATTGTTGCTGAGTATAATACCAGAATCTTGAAAGTTTTCAAGTTTTTTCCTCTGCCCCTTCTTACATCATAAAGAATTAAGGTGGAAATATTTAGAATCTCCTTGTGATGCTCCATCCCTGCTCAGGACTTGAATGTCATTTACTTTTTCCTTAGTTATAATTTAATAGTATTGGCAATGAATCTTGCATTCCTTTACCAACTACAGGTAGTTATTGATGTACAACAGCTTGTTTAGTGACCAATGGCATTGAAAAAAGTGACTTGTGACCGTTTTTCACACTTATGAACCTTGCAGCATCCCCATGATCACATGACCAAAATTCAGATGCTTGGCAACTGGTTCATATTTAGGACAGTTGAGTGTCCCTAGGTCATGTGATCACCTTTTGTGACCTTCTGACAAGTAAAGTGAAGGGGCATTGTCTTACCTGAACACCTTTTTGTCAGCATGATGATGTAGAATCCACCGGTGGGTAATTATAGCCTTCCTGCTCAGCTAGACTAAGTCAGAACTTTAGCCACACCTCCTTCAGGGAGTGCCTTCCAGTTTTGACGAGGCGAAGCTTCCATGACGAAAAGTCTGACTCAAGGGCTCCAAAACAAAAAACAAACAAAGATACCTGCCTAGACTGGTTAGAGGAAGGTGTGGATTCTACATCATCATGCTGAGAAAAGGCGTTCAGGTAAGACACCACCCCTTCTCCAGCATGATTGGATGTAGAATCCACTGGTGGGACATACCAAAGCCCGACATGTCCCTACGGGTGGGAGTCTAGGCTGGTGTCTCCCGAGAAGAAACGACTTGCTGCAGCACTCTCCTGCCAAACGAGGCGTCTGCTGCAGCAAACCTGTCAATTTTATAATGCTTGACAAAGGAAGAGGGGGAAGACCAAGTCACCGCCCTACAAATTTCCTCCACGGAGGCCTGAGTGAACCAGGCCGCAGAAGTGGACTACAGGTGTCCTTACCGTGACAGCCCCTTTCAAAAAAGCACATACGGCTGGATGTTGTGACAAAGGGGCAAGGTTATCACAGGAAAGAACCGTTTGTAAGGCTGCCACCTGCCTACGGATGGTGTTGAGCGCCAAACCTTTATTCATGCCTCTAAGAGATACTCCAGAATGTTGGGAATAGTGACAGAAAGGGGGGCTAGGTTGTGCTTCCTGCACCAGGTGGAGAAACTCCTCCATGTGGCATCATATATCCGGTTAGTGGAAGGACGCCATGAAGCCTGGATGACCGAAATAAGCCCTTCCGAAAAGGATTGCCTAATTAAGCCCTCCCGCTCAAGTGCCATGCGGCTAGTTGGAGCCACTGAGGGTCCGGATGTTGAAGGTTCCCTTAACTGAGAGACACCCGGTGCGGAGGGAGTTTCCACACTGGCGAGAGCGACAGGTCTACAAGGTCTGCAAACCATGGACGCCTTGGCCAGTACGGAGCAATTAATATCACCTCCGCCCCTTCCAGAAGTAGCTTGCGGATTGTTGCCTGCAGCAACGGAAGTGGAGGGAAGGCATAAAGCAGCCCCTGCGGCCACCTGCACCTGAGAGCGTTCGTTCCCTCCGCTCCCCTTGTCGGAAACCTGGAAAAGAATCGGGAAGCTGAGTGTTCGCCGGAGACACAAATAGATCCAGGAGAGGGCAGCCGAACCTGTCCGAGATTTCCCTGAACAGATCCGGATCCAGCCTCCACTCTGAGTGATCCACTGTTACTCTGCTGAGTGATTCCACTTGGCGATTCGCTTCCCCCGAGATATGTTCCGCTTTGATGGAACCTAGGGATGACTCTGCCCACAAGCCCAGATCCTGGGCCTCCTGCATGAGAGCTGCCAATCTGGTCCCTCCCTGCTTGTTCACGTGGGCCTTGGCTGCCACGTTATCCGTTAGCACCAGAACGTGGCGACCTGCCAGAAGAGAAGAGAAGCGAAGGAGGGCCAGGTGTATGGCCCTGAGCTCGAGCCAATTTATATTGTGTTCCAAGTCCTGTTGTGACCACCTGCCCTGGGCTAGATGTGTTTGAAAGTGAGCCCCCCAGCCGAACTGTAATTCTGGTTGGTTCTCTGAAGATGTCCCTTTGGACATGGCAGACGAGGTCCACCACAGGAGAGAAGAGAGGATGTGCTGTGGAACCCTGACCCTTCTTGAAGACGCGCTGAGATTCTGCCTTTGGAAGGGAAGGAGGAACCATTGGAGACTTCTGGAGTGAAGTCTGGTCCAGGGAACAATCCCCATGCACGAGACCATCTTCCCTAGGAGCTGGGACAGCTACACTAGAGGGACCAATCTTTGTGTCCGAATGACTTGTGTGAGCTTTTGGATGCTCACCCGATGCTCCTGGAAAAGATAAACCGTGCATGAGTCTGAATCTATGATTGCCCCTAGATGGAGTAATCTTTTTGTGGGAACGATGTGACTTTTTTTGTAGTTCACGGAAAAGCCGTGATCCTGAAGGGTGCATAGCGTGACCTGTAAATCTGCTTGGGCGGACTGGAGGGAGCTGGACTGGATTAAGATATCATCCAGGTAACATTGGACGCGCACTGGCAACGTGCGAAGGTGGGCCACCAAGACGGCCAGCACCTTTGTGAATACTCGAGGGGCCGAAGATAGGCCGAATGGAAGGGCCCTGTACTGAAAGTGTCGGTTTGCGTAGCAGAAGCGGAGAAACTTTTGATGTTCCTGCAGGATTGGTATGTGTAAGTATGCCTCTGTTAAATCGATGGATGAGAGCAAGTCCTCCTTTCTGATGCTGGCCAATATGGATTTGAGGGACTGCATCTTGAACCTTTTGTAGACTACAAAGTAATTTAGCTTTTTTAGGTCGAGGATGGCTCTCCAACCCCGATGCCTTGGGCACGACAAACAGGATGGAGTAAAAACCCCTGTTTTTCCTGTCCTGGAGGAACCTGTTCTATTGCCTTGATTTCTATAAGGTGGTCTATGGCCAATTTTAGCAGCCTTGCTTTGGCTGGGTTGCATCAGACCGGGCATTTTATAAAGCGACTCGGGGGAGGGGAGTAAAATTCTATGGCTAGGCCTTGTCTTATGACATCCCTTACCCAAGTGTCAGTAGTCGTTGCCTGCCACACGTCGCTGAACTGCGCCAGATGACCTCCAATGGGACTGTCCGTGGCATCACTTGAAACGCCTGTACGGGCGACACCTCCCCCCGCACCCTAAAGGGTCGCTTCAATTGGAATTGGCCCCTGCCTGTGTTCGGGTGGTCCTGGTTGTGATCCTGCCTGGGGGGAAAGGATCGCGAGCCTCTGTACCAATCCCAGGACTGCCCGCCACGAAAGAGCTGCCTCCATTCCCAGGAGCAGCTCTGGCGAAACCCCTGCCTGCGGAACTCCTGCTGTGGCCGTCTGTCAGATTTCTTTGAAGGATGAGCTAGAATTTTCTGCTTGTCCTTACTCTCAATGATATATGGTTCGAGAATGGGCCCAAACAACTTTGAACCCGTATACTTGGATGTGGACAGTCGCCACTTAGACTTTAAGTCTGTCCTCCACAGTTTCAGCCAGAGAAGCCTCCATGAGGCCACTGTCGCCGCAATTGATCTGGCTGAGTACCTTGTGGCGAATAAGGATGAATCAGCCATGTACTCTGCCGCAGTGAGTAACTTTGTCAGTGTTTGGTGCGTGCGTACCTGTTCGGGTGGAACACTTGATTGGAGCTCCCGAAGCCACATGATAGAGGCCCTGGCGAAGAAGGAGACCGAGGTGGCGGCCCTAATTGACCATGCCAAGGATTGATGAGCCCGACGAAGGGAAAATTCAAATTTTTTGTCCTCCGTTTTCAGGGCCTCAGCCATATCCCCTGGAATGGCGGAAGTGGAAAAAAGAGAGATTAGGGGATCGTCTACCGACGGCACCTCTAAGAGGGATGCAAAGAAGGAGGAAACATTGAACAACTTTTTGTCCGTATTGTTGGGAGAGGGAACGATTGCTAGGGACACCCACTGTGTCTGTACAGTGGAGCAAAAAACCTTGGGGCAAGGAATCTGTTTCTCCTCTGCCACCGGCATGGTAAAAAGAGGATTGGATTCATCCTCCTCATCAGAGGAGGCGGGCTTAGCCACCTTAGCAGAGGAAAGGTTGACCGTAGCACAGGCCTTGAGGAGGAGAGAACGAAATGATGAGGGGTCGAATAACCCTGAGGTGGATGCCTGTTCCGGGGCTGCTTCCTCATCCTCAGACATCGGGATGTCAGTCATCTCCAGGTCCACAGATCCCTCCTCTGCTACCTGCGAAGAAGTCTCTGAGATGCCAGAAGCCTGGGTTGTGGCCCGTCCCATACGAGGATGGAGCACAGATGGAGGCAAGGGGCATTGAGGAGGAGGATGTCCCCTAGAGGAAGACATAAACTGATCAAATGTCTGTTGCATAAACGAGTGGCATTGATGAGACCACTGACTACGCTGATCCCTAGCACTAGGCCCCGCCCCATCATGGGTGGTTGCAGAACCTGGGTGTTCGGGAGACGATGAAATTGAATGAGGGGAACCAACCTGCTCAGTTTCCCCCGGAGGAGACCATGTCCTAGGTCGCTGCCCAGATTCCAATTGCGGCTCAAATGGAATAGGAGTGTCCAATGGGGCGGGGGAAACCACTTCAGCCCCACTGGCTCTGAGCCTCTGGGCCTTGGAGAACTCCCTCTCCAGCGCCTGGTGCCTCCTTGTGGCCTCTCGCTCAGCTGCCTTCAACGGCTCCTTTGTAATCAGGTGTTTAGTTTTAGCCTTCTTCTTGCTCCCCCGCTTCCAAATCAGTAGATCTGCGTTTTTGTGCCTGAGCCTTGGTATGCCTGGGGCGAAGCACTGTCTGCCATGCTGTCAGGATGATCCGGTGAAGGTACCCAGACAGTGGGGGGAGAACCCAAGGACGCCGATCCTACTGGCAGAGAAGGGAAACCTACCCTAATTCTGCACTGGTGCAATGGCAGTCACAGTCAGTCGAATTTCTAAATTCGTCTGCTAGGCCAAGCGACTAAAGGTCACCACTAGAAACAACAGGTGGTATGAAATTCCCCTTGAAATGCTGTAAATTACACCAGCTAAAGTTCTATACTCCTAAGCACAGTAGAAAAACACCCTTGAACAAGTAATGATTTATCACGATGGATTATTGCTTGTGCCTCTTTCCCACCGGTAAGGCCTGACTCAGCAGACACTGTGACGGAAAACGGGCGCGCGTACTGTCGGCTAGGCCTTCACCTGGCCTCCACGAATTGTCCGGCCACATCCAAAGACAAAATGGCGGCCGCTCCTCTTAAAATGGCGGCCGCACCTGCGAAGTGGCCTCTGCACCTGCTCCAAAATGGCGATTGCGCCTGAAGTCCAAAATGGCGATCGCGCCTGAAGTCCAAAATGGCGGCCGCAACAACGGCCACTGCCACCAATGCCTGCAATCAGGCAAGAACCCGGGGGGAAAAAACGCTACGGAGCCCCCCACCCCTTACAGGGCAATCAGGGCCGCTTTTCCCCACTCCAAAAGGCACTTGCACTTTTCGTCATAGCATCCACACTGCTATCTGGAACGCCTGCTTCTTCCATCTGAGAAGAACGCAAAAGGAAACCTCCCCAGGCTGCTCCTGCAAGGGAGCCGGTTCGCTGATCGTCGTTCGGGCGGCAGAGAACAACCAGGGACAGATCCCCTCGGTGATCCTGCGGCCCGAGCCTCTCAGGCTTGTAGGCCCAAAGGCCTCTACCAACTGCAGCCAATTCCTTCTAATTAAATTTGACCGTTTTAAAACCAATTGAATCCGAATTGTAAGAGAACTTGAAACTTTAGAGCTGTAAAAAAGCAAATTGAAGTTAACAAGTACAAACTACTCTGACTAGGCCTAACTAACTAAGGAGCCTCAAATTTTTGCTGCTGCTGAGCTGTAGACTAAGTCAAAACTGGAAGGCACTCCCTGAAGGAGGCGTGGCTAAAGTTCTGACTTAGTCTAGCTGAGCAGGAAGGCTATAATTACCCACCAGTGGATTCTACATCCAATCATGCTGGAGAACGGGAAAGCCAGAGTCACTTAACAATCATATTACTAACTTAGCAACCACAGTGACTCACTTAACAACTGTGTCAAGAAAGGTCATAAAATGAGAAAAACGCAATTAAAAACTATCTCACTTAGCAATAGAAATTTTGGACTCAATTGTGGTTGTATGTTAAGGACTACCTGTATCTTTGCAATCATCCACAATTAAATAAGTATGTCAAGAAAACCTTACAATGCTATTGGAGATATAAAGAAAATGCACTCCTCATTCAAGATCGTCTTGTGAGAAATAGAAAGTATACTCGGATTAACAAATACAATAGAACTAAAATAGAAAATATACTTCTTTTAACAGCATAACTGCTAAAAGAATTAGAGTTTTCTCTTTTATTTGAATTAATTCATTTGACAGTTGTTTTGAGTATAAATTAAGTGTTTTGGCTACATAACTGAATATTTTATTCTTCATTTTATCATTTTATCCTGTTGAATTTATAATAAGATCATATTCTAGAAAGACCATATTTGTCTTGGAAGAAATAAAATCCTTGTATTTTGCTTAAAATAATCAGTAAGCTGATGTTTTAAAATTCTTAATGAAATCAACATAACTGATTAAAATACTAATTTTATTGCATCTATCCAAGAAAAAAAATTAAAAAATTATCTATTCCTTCTGCAAAATCATTTCAGTTTGCTGAAAAGAGTTTATCATGTTTGTTTCATCTACATGCTAATTGGGATTCAGATATGTATTTCAGGACGACAAAAATGCTTTAAATATTAACAATACTTTTCAATAATAGATCAATACACTGAAATGCTGTAAATTACTTTAATTTGTAATTAATTATATAGTTAAGTTGACATACGTCTTAGTCATTTAAAGCAAGTATTGGAAATCATCAGCCACTTTGTAAAGGTTAAGAGGATAGGAGGCAGAAAATCCTGCAGTGCCTTTGGCAAGTCTTGTTGTCAAGGAAACAGACTTATGCTGTACTATTTTACAATTATCTCCAAAAGAGCATCAATATGATCCTGAGAAGGAGGAAGATTAGGACAATCTTATTTTAAAGGTAGGGGATTTTGGCTTGAATTGAATTTGGGTTTGGTCTTTCAGGTACATGAGTTCATTTATTTGGAAATTAAAAAAAATATTGCACACAAACAGTTTTTGCTGGATTTATCTCTAAAGGTACCAGATTTATCGTGCAATCCTATAGAATTGCATACAAAAATTAAGGTCCTCGGGATCACTATATCCTTTTTTTCTAGGTAAGGTGCTAAAAGAAAGTGGTTACTGATTACGTACTCCATACATCCCTGGATGTTTAGAAATCTGTTTCAATCCAATCAGGACTTTAGCATGAAAGATCTTTTACCAAGGGAAAGAGTGAGGAACTACAACCTTATTCATTTTCTCTGATCTCTTGCCAGCTTTTGAGAGCTTTCTGAGTTCAACTGTAATAATCATACAGAGGAAGTACAAATAGTATCTCCTATAAGGAATAATTACTCCCAAAACATGTGGGGAATGGTGTCTTTTCTACTAAATGTTTCTTACTTTAATTCCAGGAGATTGTGGACAGGAAGCCAAAAGAGGCCATACTAGCCAAATTAGCAATCATTCAGTTTATCTCTTCCCTCTTCTCCACCTCCCCTGAATCACATGTGGCTAATTCTCTTGCCTGTTTATTAACCTTATCCATGCCTTGACAATAGATAATTAACTTCATCTCTCATATCTACTGTTCAGGACTCTAGCTTGAGTTTTCTTCAACCTAACGAAAACATTTCATGACAGCAGAGAAAATTACTGATGGAAAGTCAATGATGATAATAATGAGCCATCAAGTCGTTTCTGACTCTGGTGACCACTGTATGAAATGTAACTTAAAACACATAATTTAATGTTTACTGTTGATGTTGCAAATAACAATTTAAAAATCAATTTAAGCAAAGACTTAAATGTGACAATATGTAGACCTGATACTGACCTTTAGCAGTGTGACTTGATTGATTCTCTTTAAGCTGATAAACATTTTCTTACTGACTTGAAACAAAAGCATTTTTTCTCTACCTACATGAAGGGCAAACCATTTGGCATCCAGCAAGGATTGTGTTTTCCTAACAAACTCTCAAACTCGGTTAAAAAAAAAAGACCATGAACTTCTATGAGTTTTTATAAACTTCTATATTATGCCATTTTTACATACACACTCATATTTACAAACATAAAAGCTAATAAATAAATGAGATTAAAGATTTTTGTAGTCAAAATGGCAGAGTAAGTTTCTTCTTCTATAAGAAACCTCCAAGTGTCAGGCAAGTAATTGCTCATTTTTACAAAGTAGATTTAGTCCAATAGCACCTGACAAAGGAGCTAATTCTAACTGACTTAGAAGTATTTTCTTCCTCCTAATTACAATTTCAATCTTGCTCTTTTTGCTGTTAACACAATGAGTAATAAGCTAACAAAATGCAAAACTTATTTTTATTTGTAAATGTCAGTAGAAATCAGTGATTCAAAGAAAGCTTCTATTTTAAGCACAGTCTAGCTCAGTGGTGGCGAACCTATGGCACGTGTGCCAGAGGCGGCACTCCGAGCCCTCTCTGTTGGCACGCACGCCACCACCACTAGCAGGAACCCTGCCCAGCACAAAGGAGGCAAAGCGGCCAACTAGCAAGCTCGAGTAGAGGTGGCAGAGCAGAGCTCACCGATGACTGTTGATTATGGACTGGAAGAAAAGGGAGGGGGAAGCATTTTACATGTGTGCATGCGCTCATGGGGCTATGAGTACATGCACGCTGCAAATGGGGTGGAGCTAGTGCCTGTGTGATACTCACTAGCCCTGCCCCATTCTTGCATGGTGCAGCACCTTGTATCTGCACCCCATGGTGCGGTGATGGCCATTTTTGTGCCTTGCAGTACGGTGGCCCATTTTTGCACCCCCGGTTTTTGCGTGCCAGACGCGGGGCTCAGAAGCACCTCCCTGCCCCCCCCCCGAGGGCACCACAATGCTGATGCGGCCCTGGCACTTTGTGATAAATAAGTGGGTTTTGGGTTGCGGTTTGGGCACTCGGTCTCTAAAAAGTTCGCCATCACTGGTCTAGCTTCATAATGGTTCCAAAGGCAACAAGTGGGGCAAAAAAAGCAAGTGATACAAGCCAAAAATAGTTTATCTAGGAGAGGTGTCTAGCTGATATAGCTCCATCAGCTGCAAATACAATATAATGTAGAAAAAAAGATTAGACAGCAAACAGAACGTCACAGAAGTGCATAATAATGTAAGCTGTCTAAACAAAGCACAAAAATGTTTTTTAAATAGTTACGTATAACTGAGCATTTCCCTACTTTTCTTTTCATTAATTTCAAGAAAGGTACTCACAGGTCAATCAACAAAGTAAAATGTTGAATAACTGCTCTGTTCATGCTGACATAATCAATGTTTCATCTTATTTTATTATTCTGAAAATTAAATGATACTGAAAATGCAAAATTAAGAATCCATTCTAGAATAGCTGGATATGTTTAAGTCCCTAATTTCAGACAGCAATTACATTAAAAAGCACACTAACTTCAAAATAATACTCTAGCAAAAACTTGCAGTTCTATAGTTTATATTGAAAATCTCTAGGAACTAATTAATATGATCACATGTTTAGTAGAGAGCTAAAATGTATAAATATGAAAGAGGTAAACACATAGAAAATGAGAATAAAAGGTTATACGTTTAGTACTAGTTACTCCTCCAGTCTCCAGTTCTATTGAGAGAGAAAAGAACCATAAACATTAGAATTCTTTTGTGAACAAGACATAGTTGAAAATGAACAAAAATATCAATTCTTAAATACATTCAAAGGACATACAGGTAGTCCTCAACTTACAACCATTTCTTTAATGACTGTTTGAAGTTACGACAGCCCTGAAAATGTGACTTATGATTGTTTTTCATACTTATGACCACTGGAGCATGTCTATGATTAAAACTTGAGCACCTGGCAAATGACATATTTGGCAACTGCTGGTGGTGCAGTGGTTAGAATGCAATACTACATCTGCTGACTGCTGGCTGACTGCAGTTTGGCAGTTCGATTCTCACTAGGTCATGGTTGACTCAGCCTTTCATCCTTTCTAGGTCGGTAAAATGAGGACCCAAATAGTTGGGGGGCAATAGGCTGACTCTTTAAACCACTTAGAGAGGGCTGTAAAGCACTGTGAAGCTGTATATAAATCCAAGTGCTATTGCTATTATAGTTGCACTGGTCCCAGGATCATGTATTCACCATTTGTAACCTTCCCAGCCGCTTCAAAATCAATGATGGAAGCCAGATTCACTGAATGACCACACAATTTACCTAACAACTGCCGTAATTCACTGTGGCAAAAAAGATTGAAAAATGAGGCACAACTCACTGAACTACATTGCTTGGCAATGGTGGGGCTCAACTGTGATTACAAGTCAAGGACTACCTGTACGCAACATAGTGCAGAAATCTTTAAACTATTTCCTCAATCTTATTTTCTTTCAGACACATCAAATAATTCCCACACCAACAGGTTTGGGATATGATGGCCAGAATTTGCAGATTGTTGTCTATTTAATCTTACATTGAAAATTGGAAGAGAAGTTAAATCTCAGATATATGCTTAATATTCTGTCAAACAATGTGCTATTTGATTTATAAGAAGCGTGCAGTTATTAACAGAAGGTTAGTCCTCTACAAAAGTATTCCTGTACAAGATTCAGACTAGTTTTTTCACTGTGACACTATTTCCATCATATTAACTAGCATACTGTGGTTCATTCACCCACATTTCTTTCCTGGCGAGTCAACATTCTCTCTATAATTCCTAAAGTAAAAAAAAATCTGCATGGGTGACTCAAGAGCATGTGCATGTATTGCTGGAGATAAGACAGCAAATGTATATAAAGAGCTTGTTAGGCCAAGGTAATTAAGAAAACACCTTCTCAGAAAGTGCGATTCATTAAGGGCAAAATGTAAAAATGCAGAACAAAGGAAGAAGGCTTCCATGTATAATTATGGTTGACCTATAGAAATAGTCATTAGGTTGGCTATGATTTCATGCCTCTAATTTATGAAAACACTGTTTTATTCAAACATCACAGGGGATTCCTTCCACAATGATATTTTCAAAAGACTTGTAAAATAAGCATAAAAAAACAAAGACAAGAAGAAGGTGAAACATCACTAAAAGAACACATTAAGAATGTTTGATGTTTCATCAGTTATAAACCAGAGATTTACTCTTTATAAGCCATAGTAATTACTAACTGTAGGCCATAATTATCATTTTGAAATGTCAACTAGGTCAAATATTTTATTTTATTATTTCTCTCACACAAAAAGAAAAAAGGCTTCTCAAGCCAGAAGAGTTATTCTACCATGTTGGACTTTATAAGAGTTACAAAATCCTACAGTTTATGCATTGCAGTATAATATCTTAATTTAATTTTTAATTTGCATGCTTGATTATTTCTTTAAAAGCGCTGTTAAAATGTGTTTTGTATTCTGGCTTTCAAAAGGAGGTTTGCTGTTGTTTCTTTTCTGCTAAATTTGAACACTCTTTCCAGTTAAATGCAATAAAAAATAACTCAGAACAAAGGAAGGATAAAATATAAGGAGCTGATGTTATGTTTTTATTGAATTATGGTATTTATTTAATGTCAGAATTGACTTTCCTAACTCACTTGCAGTTATGATGCCTGTGGTGTCCTATGGTCACATGATTAGTATTTGCAATTTCACTGCCAACTTCCAACAAACAAAATCAATGGGAAAGCCAGCAGGAGGTTGCAAAGGGCCTAACATCACCCCTAATGACAGTGCAGGATTAACTTAATGACAGCAACCAGAGCATTGCAACTGCCATAATAAATCAGCAAACTCTGACATTATGTTTTACTATATTGCTAAGTGAGGGGAGTTGCCAATTCCAATCATTGTCATTAACCAAGAGCTACCTGTAAAAGATATACAAGACCAACAGTTTCAATTCAGTCTTACATAGACCCTAAACAAAAGATTCACTGAACATCAGAATTTATTTCTAAGTAAAGACATAGATTAAAAATAAACAGCATACTAGTCTTTGACTGAAAAAGTCAGAAATCAGAAAACTAAACTGACAAATATATTTCCTTAAGTGATTAGTGCAGCACTTATATATATATAATATACTATTACAACTTCTAAACAAATCAAAATATTAAATACACTCCATGACAGGAACACAACTAAGGTTAAACAAAGAAACTCATTTAATATGACAACTGAGAAACAGAGGAATAAGGTGTGAAGACTTCATAAACTCCTGCACATGCCATTTTTCCTAGAAAGCCTGATAAATCCAAAGACATGATGCTGTCTCCAACAATTCTGACATTTTAAAGGCTGACCTTGCAGAGAATGTTTTTCTTTCATGAAATAAAGCATTTTTCTTTTGCTCACAGCTGGTTATCAGGGCTAATGTTAGGTGTTGATTTAAAGAGTAAAAGACCAGACTTCATAGAATGATGTATCCATAGTACTGCTATCTTTGTCCTTGCAACTGCATTAACACTTTGATTTTTTTGGATTCAGGCAATTAGTTTTGCTATAGTAAGACTTAAATTGCCCAGCTAATTAAGTTGTTGAACTTGGAGATTTGGCTTTAGGGCTATGTAGGAGATAGCAGATAATGAAACAATGTTGGAACAGTTTCAAAAATCCAGATTTCCCATTACTTCAAACATTGTATTAACATCCACAATCTTGACACAATTTTAATTTTACTATAACAATATGTTACAGTAAATGTTTACCCACTTGTTCTATGTGCCATTAAGCTTACTGCCGCTAGTAAGGATTAACTCAAAGGTTTATATTCTACATAGCAATATTTTTATACAGTACTGCTTCTAATTAAGAGTATCTATTAATTGCAATCTAATTATTTAGAGTGGCCAAAATGGTATTGTTCCTAATATAAATTAGCATTCATTACCCAGTTAAGTTTAAATCCATACACAATTTTCCTAGTTCACTTCCATTTTTGTTTAGGCAAGGTGGGTATTATTTGGAAAAATTCTATTGCTTATATACCCACAATAATTTTCAGCAATAGAAAAAAGGAATTGGTTTATTGCAGTACATTAATCAGTAGAATTATAAAATAGATACTATAAGAGCAGGGGCATTAGTTTTGTTCATAAAAGAGCATTCAGTTTTCAGAAATTGTATCATTTGTATTAGCACTTGCAGGTAGACTGTCAGATTTGTCAACTACAGTATTAGTAACAAGGTAAGAATAAATTAAGTTTGGGAGCATTTAACAGAAAACTATGAAAATATATTTCAATAGTGGTGGTGATCATATGACACCAGGAAAGTACAACTGTCATAAATACATGCCAGTTGCCAAGTGCCTGGTTTTGATCATATGACCATGGGGAAGCAACAATCGTCGTAAGTGTGAAAAACAGTCATCTGTTATCTACCTTTGAACTGATCACTAAATGAATGGTTATAAGTTGAGGACTATCTGTACAGTGTGCACAGCAATAATGATGATGATGATGATGATGATGGTAATAATAATGATGATGATGATGCATCTGTACTTGCATAAGAAGAAATGTTCCAAGACCTAAACATTTCAATTCAGTATCCCAATAATAAAAAATTATTTTTCTGGATGCTTATTAAAATATTTGCAAGCTTTAAACAGGTGTTTTCTTTCTACAAAAGCCTAATGTAATTGTCACATGGTAATCTGATCTGAAGAACAAGCTCCTTTTCAAAATACTGGCTGTGACAAAGCTTCTTATTTTGGGGACAAATTAGTTATTGTTCTTGAACTTTCTTGCCTCAGAATTATACACATTTATTTTATTTCAGTAGTTCTACAAAATAAATAAAATTGAATGTTTCATCCTGATGCTATTTATACATGAAGAAATAAAATGTAAAACAAGTTATTTTGACAGCCTTAAGAGTAAACAGTCTATAAAAAACTTCAACACATGAATGCAATTTATATAAAACTGAAATTCAATGAAGAATGACTTCTCTGTATATTTATATGTCACATAATAAAGCAAACTTAGAGTATTGTTTTAATGGGAAATATATGGTGTAAAGTTAGTAATAATAAACAATTTTAATGTTTTTAAATATTTTAGATGTAATCACCAGTTGGGTACAGAAAGGATTTTTGTATGAATGTCTGTATGTATGTATGTACATATGTATAATGGCAGATGGATACAAGAAAAAGTGATTCCTCACAAAACCAGGTCTAGAGCCATGTAGAGCAGGGCTCTTCAAACTTCGCCTCTTTAAGACTTGTGGATTTCAATTCCCAGAATTGAATTCCTCAGAATTCTGGGAGTTGAAGTCCACAAGTCTTAAAGTGGCCATGTTTGGAGACCCGATATAGGTCTAGAGCAGATATGTCAAACTCACGATGTCACGTGATGTATCAGAGCAGTTTCCTTGTGATGCGTCCGGCCCTTGGGCTGGCAGTTTGACACCCCTAGTCTAGAGCCATATAGCATCTTAAAAGCGACAACTAGCACTTCAAATTACATCTGGAAGCCAATGCAGCTCTGAAGCAACAGGGTCAGCTAAATATATTGGATTAAACCTATAATAGCCCAGATTGCTGCATTCTGTATAAATACAGCTTCCGGGTGTTCTTCAGGCACAGTCTTTGTACAGCATATCATAGTAATCCAAATGGTAAATGACTATGAGTAGGGCTTTGTAGTCCACAAAATGTTACGACTGCCTTGGTGGCAATATGGTAAATAATTGTTTTGGGGGGAGTTTAGTCACATAATTTTGATTTTTCCTTTATATTAAAAACATTTTGAAGTTTAGAGCTCATTCTGAGCTAACCTGCTTGTGTTTTATTCTTAACTACTGAATAAAGGAAAAGAGTAGGAATCTTCATGTAGTTTCAAAGCTTTTCCTGCTGTGAATCTCTCTCTTTTGATTCCCATCGCAGAGTCATAGTCAAAGTTGGGTCTTGCATTGAACATAGCAGAGCCATAAATTTACGGTGCCAGGTTTTGATTAAAAAAAAAAAGTTGGGAGTTATCTTTTGTTGGGAGCTTCTGCACAGAACCTAGGACTTGATACTGTGGAAACTGGCCACAAGTATCATCTTGCTTGATACATATAATTTGTATGCTTTCAATTCTGTTTGAGATAATAATTAAAACTTAAAATTCCTTTGATTTACTGGTATGTTTATTTTAGTTCAAAAATTGCTTGGCCACCTGATCACTGCCTTGACACCTAGCAAAACACTGGCACATAAATATAAATGTAGAAAAGCCCTCCTAATTACAGCTGATTCTGTTCTTTTTTTCAAACAGAAGCTATAAATCTCTTCCCTGGGAACAAGAATGTCTCTATTACAGACCCAATCCATCTTATTTGCTTTTCAAAAGGGATGAAAACACTGATGGAGGGAAAGGAAGATTCCTGGGACTTTCTCATTCCCTCAAAGGTGAAGGGAAGGGCTGAATCTCCTATCATCTCCATGGGCGTAATAGGAGGAAAAAAGAGGAAAAAAACCAAAGTGAAACAAAGTGTGAAAGACAGAAGAGCGAGTTAAGATATATTCAGGCAGTTCCATTGCAATAACAATGGATGCTCCTCTTATTATTAAGGCATAACTGGCTCTTAGCCCATTAGAGCAAACAAGTGGTAGAAAGGAAATAAGATTTGGACCTTGAGACTGTTTTGCAAATATAAATTGAGGGCTGTAATTGGCAGGTGCTGGTTTTCTGCTCTAATTACAACTTTTCTACTATCCATAATCTGTTTACTTTCTTTTTCTTTATTCCTGTCAAAAGCACCTGCAATTTATAGGCACATAACAACACTGAGTAAATAAAATAGGTATAAAAAGGTTATAGAAATATAGCATGTGTAACAGGATCTCTTTTTATCAGCATTCTAGCACTGGTGTGGGAAGAATGGGACAACATATTTTACAACAGAAACAATTCATTTCTCTTTTGCATCTGGCACTTCATAAACCCTTGTCTTATCATAAGAAGCAATTACCAAATTCTGTCACTCCAATTAGCGGGGGAAAAATACATATGGTTACTGTTTGCTAATCTAACCCCAACAATTTGGATCTTCATTTTACTGACCTCTGAAGGCTGAGTCAACCTTGAGCCAGTGAGAATAGAATGACTGGTAGCTGGCAGAATTAGCCTGCAATACTGCATAACTCTTTCATCATGGTTCTAAATAGGTACAGACATTCACCAGGCATGTTCTTACCCTTAGATTGGGCAGGAAGAATCTAATGGGATAGGTGGTCTTACACAGATTTATAAGTGATAACCAGTGCTCTGAATTGTAATAGGAAATATATCAACAGGCCAGTGTAGCTCCCAGAACAATTATGTTATATGAAAATAATGAGATTGTCTAATAAGCAAACAGGCAATTACCCTTTGCATCAGTTTAAATTTTCTGGGTGGTCTTCAAGGAAAGATGAATTACAGTACTCCATAGAACACATGACCTAGGCCATTAAGAACATCTACAGGGTTTCTTGTTTTATGTAAGGCCACAACGTCTACATCAACCTGTAGGTGGTTTAGTAAGCTGACTTACCAAAGTGCCTGAAGGCAGGACAAAAAACAAGAAACTAATCAAGGAGAGAAGCAATCTGGAACTAAGTGGAAACTTCCTAACAGTGAAGACAATTAACCAGTGGAACAGCTTGCCTTCAGAAGTTGTAGGTGCTTCTTCACTGGAGGTTTTTAAGAAAAGACTGGTCAGCCACTTGTCTGAAATGATATGGGGGGGTCTCCTGCTTGAACAGGGGGTTGGACTATAAGACCTTCAAAGACCCTTCCAGCTCTATTCTGATTCTGATTCTGGCAAAGTCTCCTGGCTACATTCTTTACCAGCTTTTATTGTTGCAGCTCTGAGTACAAGATAACTCCTAGGTGGTAAGCCTGCTCTCCATAGGGGAGCACTACTCCACAGAATATCAGAGATGGTAATGAATAAATGGCTACTCTGTTTTGCTTGGTTTGAGTCTTCTAAAGTTTTCATGTAGATGTTAAACATGGTAACAGGTTAAGATGAAGGCCTGAATGGGACACTTGAGAGCCTGACAACTGACTGGATACTCCAACCCAGGAAGATTGGAATCACCATTAAAATGAAGTTTCCAATCTTCAATCCTTTTAGGAATTTCAGAAGAATACTATGATTAATAACATATCAAAAAGCTGCTGAAGTTTAACAAAACAAGGATGCTAAGACTCTCACCATCAAAGCCTTACCACAAATCATATCGGTTCCACATTATGTATTAAAAGATTACCATAGCAGCTCATTGCTAATCGGAATGACAGACCATACTGCCATTATTGGTGACCATATATTAACAGTTACTGTTCTATACAATTCCACTTCAATTAGATACCTTTTCATCTGAATGGAAACACTATTCAACTAGAAAGCAAAACTACTTCATGCATGGGGGAGGGGGAGGAGAGAGAGAGAGAGAGAGAGAGAGAGAGAGAGAGAGAGAGAGAGAGAGAGAGAGAGAGAGAGAGAGGCAGAGGCAGAGGGAGAGGGAGAGAGGGGGGAGGGAGAGAGAGAGAGATGTCTTTGGATATGAAAACACTAGGGTGAAAAACAGAAGAATGTTGCACACCTGTGCGTAACCTGGCTCCACCATTAGCTATGGTTGCATTCTGATTTTCCATGAACACAGACACTTCATAGGAACCAATTTTTTCCTACTCCACCTGATGTAACCAGATATCCTATTCCCTAATCCATCTGAATTTATAAAATCAATTTTATAGCTTAAGCCATATGTACCTCTCTTTTTTTGGCTCTCTATCTCTAAAGTTGTAGAGGAAAGTGGCAATTATTTTGAAGATCCATTAAGAAAGCAACACCCACAAGTCAGTCCTTGAAAAGGATGAGAAGGAAAATCAAAATAACTGCTCCTTGTCCTTCATTCTGTTTGGTATTAAGGGAGGGGAGATAGAAACTCTTGGCAGACTTTCTGACTCTATTAGTACACTCCACAACAATAAAATAAATAGCATTTCTGTAATCTTTCAGTATCTGTTTCCTGGCTTGGTCTCTCATGAAAGACTGATAGAAAGGAAAATAAATAAAATAAATGCTGGCATCTAAACTATAACATGAGAAGATGATGTTGGTTTATACCTTCACACTGTTTATCTGAAAGCTAGTAACTCTTATTTTCTAAAAGGTTTTACTACCTTGCTCCAAATTGTCCTATATAGTCTGTTCCAAATTTGCAGTATTCAATCTGTACTTTTAAAAAAATAAAATCTGAAAGAGTTCTGGGATACATGGAAACAACATCTAGGATATCTAATGATTTTTGGTGGGTTTTTTTTGTTGATCTTTGGTTTATTTCTAATTTATAAATTACATCTAATTTGTTTTTCCAATATATTCTGTGATATATTGAAGCTGAGTATTTCTACTCAGTTACATTAATGTAGTGAAGTGATGACTCATGTTTCCATATATAAACTTACGTATGATTTCCTGACTAATGTTCTGAGTCAGTAACTTTAGAGTTGCTCATCTGATGTGACGTGGTCTGACATCTAAATCAAAGAATATAGGAAGAGAAAGTGAAAAGGTTGTTGGTTTCATTTAGCAAGAATCCACTTTCTTTTGTGGTTGCCGTTCTTGAGCTTCTCTTTCAAAACAAAATCTCCCAAATGGAACTTCTTTAAGTATTTTCTAATTAAATATAGAATCATTTAGAACGGCAATCGAAAGCTAGTCAGTCTCCCAAGATCCTGCTACATTAACTTCACTAACTACAATTGTTTTGAATTTTATTTAAACAATATTTGGAAAAAGGTAAGTTGTCCCTGCTTGTTTTATATTTATTACTAAGAAGAGTAAATTATAAAAGCATTCCAGAAGTATAAAAAAAAGGGGGAAAGAGTGGGAAATAAATAAGACCAAGACTTAGGTCCATCAGATGCTGCTTGGCACCAAGCCTTTTTAAAATCAAACCAATATGTGCTGCGATTGGTGATCTTATCATCCAATGTAGATCCCCTTATCTCCCTTATTTCTTCTCAATAAAACAGAATATTTGTAGTGCAGGGTTGAAATGAAGGGGTTTTGGTGCTCTCTCAGCCTGGCAGTTTTCTTGCAGAATGTTTCATTACCAAACTAGTTAACATCAACAGCACTTATGATGTTATCTAGTTTGATAATGAAACATCTGCAAGAAAACTGCCAAGGTCAGAGAGCACAAGGATGTCTCACCTATTTCTTCTATTTCAAGATACGGGAAAGAAGCAGAGCAGGTGCACAATTCCCTAATAAAATTGTAGTATTAGCTGTTTAAAATATTCTTGGAAGTGAGTAATAGTTTGATGGGAATAGATATTTTCAATTTAGATCATAGTATTGATCAATTGATGAAGTATTGATGAAAGCAGATATAAAGAAATACATGAAAAAAATTGGAAAAGTGTAAACATAGAAGTTAAATGCATGGAGTAATGGATGTGACCTTAAGAAAAATATGCAAAAGGATTATTAGCCAGAGATGTGGAAAATATTTTGCTCTGATTTACCAACTTAGACAAGAATTTGCTAACAGGCTATGAACTATATTGGTGAGACAAGACACTTCAGAAAATTTGGGTTTTTTGTTTTTTTAATATAGTGTGATATATTTCATTTCATCTTTGTGAAATGAGTTTTTCTCCAGCTCAGCACTAGAATTTCTTTCATTCCATGTGAATTTCAGACTTCAGCACTGGAGAAAGCAAGCCCACATTTTTGTGATCCAAGTTTTTTTCATCCAGTCCAGTTACAGAGTTCACTCACTCCTACTGCTACTGCCTCTGTGCTCTGTAAAGTCCAGCAGAGGACTGGAAAAAAGAAACTCAGATCATGAAGATCTAAAGCTTTTCTCTTCAGCCCAGCACTGGAGCTCCCTTCTGGGCATGGAGGTGGAGCAAACTTCCCCTGTAAATGAGAAGGGGTTGCCAAATGCTCAGATCACAATCACACAACCGAAGGGACGCTGCAATAGCCATGACTTGAGACATGTGTCATAAATCTCCCTTTGCGAACAGTCTCTAAATGAATAGTTAAGCAAGGACTACCTGTAACCAACAGTAGACAGACACACATTATTGTTCTTGTTACTCTTTTACTCAAGTAGGAAAGCACAACTCTCTGCCATTGTAGACTCAGAATCTACTATTTTCATAGATGATACCATGGCACAAGAATTTACTCACCAAGACTCTAAAAAAATCAATGATAAAGTATGACAGAGGCTAAAAGCTGGGCTATTGTTGCAATGCATCTGACTGCAACATACAGATTAACACAGCTCTATTTTGCTTTTATGCTGGTGGATGGGTAAGGAGTGTATGAAGTGGAGGCTATTCTGTACTCCACACATAAGGGAAATATTTGGAATACCTGATATATTGGGAGGCTACCCATAGTCAGAGCAATGTTGAGAAAAAGCAACAGATAGACATACCCTGCAACTGTTTAACCGTTTCTTCTGCTATTCCCAGGAAAACTCCAACTATGTAATCTGCCACTTCTACAAAATGCTTGTACAACCCAGGATGAAGAAGACTCTTGCATTTCCCAGCATAGGAAATTTCACAGAACAGATTGGGGCACAACATGGGGAGCGATATTTTCTGGTTCCACCTTTTAATGGGCTACAAGACTGGCAGAGTAGGATACACAGAGTAGCAGAAAGGGGAAGGGGAAAAATGCCCACTCCCCATATAGTTGTTACAGGACTTGCTTAGGCAGAGGAAGAAAGCCATGAATCAGCAGTTTGTCCCTATGGCTTTTACCTGGAGGGGAAACTGAAAATAACAGAGGAAATAGTATAGACCAGCAACTTTGGCTCTTTTATGATTTCTAGACTTCAACTCCCAGAATTCCTGAGTCAGCATGGCTGGTTCAGGAATTCTGGGTATTGAAGTCCACAAGTCATAAAACAGCGAACGTTGCCTACCCCTGGTATAGACGATATGAGATATGATCTTAACAAAATGTGTGATAAGCACTAATTAGGCAAAAAGGGCTGAAATATTTTTTAAGTCTGAGAAGTCACGTAATATCTGGAAGCAACTCAAGCAAACACCTGCCTGACTCACTGGGGTATATAAGGAGAGAGAATAGTACTTGAAAAAAAATGTTATTGTAACCTATCTCAATAATATACTGTACATGGAGTCCTGTTTTAGTGATCACAATTGGAATCAGCAATCAAGAGTTAAGTGGTTACTAACTGGAATACCTTGTGACCACAACTACTTTATCTAAAAAAAAAAAGTAAGTTCTCAAAAGCTATTCTTGCATCCTGACAGGAAAACTATTAGAAAAATATTCCCTACACTAAATGCTGTTATCAAGTGAGAGGGGACTTCCCTGTCTTAGTTAAAATATTTAATTGTAATTCTCTAAGAAATATGAAACAAGAGATTCAATTTCTTAGTTTGTATTCTTAAAGTCAGAAAAATTTACATTCAAGTATACTTGTGCCCATCTATTAGTTAGCATCTATATACCCGCAAACACAAATTTCTAAACAGAACAATACAAATTTACTGCAGTACTTTCTAAAATAATTTTAAAGCAATTTGTAATATTTATGACATCATCCTTAAAGTAATGTAATTTATGTCATGTCAGTTTTAGTGAGATAGAGAATAAATAATGCAATCACTTTATGGAAACTATGCATTTAAAAGAAAGCAGCTGTCATGTATTTCTGAACATCTTTTATTTTTGCAAAATGGGGGGTAGGGGTTTGAAGAATTTATTAATAAATTTAATAATCAAATTCTTCAACCCTCCTCTCCACCCAGTTGTTAAATTGAATTTACTTTAATAACCTTTCCATTGGCAGTAAAGTGAAGGTAAGGTTACGCTCCTGTTGGCAGTAAGGTGAAATTTGGTTACCTAATGAGCTTTTATGATTAGTAGTAGTCTTGCATTCATGTTACAGTACAGGCTATTTGCTATGGAAAGTCTTAGGGGAAAAATTCCTTTTGGCATACCGTAGAGGGATTTGGCTGCAGAGGATTTAGTATTTAATAGTTTTCTTATGCACATTTAAAAGAAATATTTAAGGTAAATGATATAAAATTTGTCTACTGACATTTGGAATTGAGCAGCCAGAAGACAGAATTTGAAGTTGAATTATGTACAGGTACAGCTACAACTGATCCCAAAATTTCTGATGCTAAGCAAGACAGTTAAGCATATTTTGCCTCATTTTATGATTTTATTTGCCAAAATTGCTAATATAACTGGCTTTGCTGGTCAGAAGATCACAAAAGGGAATTACATGACCCCAGGACCCTGGAACCTTCATAAATATAAGTCATCTGCCAAGCATCTGAATTTTGATCATGTGACGTGAATGCGGCAATGGTCCTAAGTGTGAAGAAGAAGTGTAAGTCACTTTTTTCAGTGCCATTGTAACTTAAATAGTCACTAAATGAACTGTTGCAAGTTGAGGACTATCTACACAAATGATGAACATGTAATTGCTAAAATGTATAAACTTGTTATTAAAATTTGAAACTGAACAAGAATAAGTAAAGGACAGTATGAAAAAATGAGCTAAGAACTTTGGATATATTGAAGAACAGTGGAAATTTTACAAGTTATAAATTAAAATTATTAAATAAATCATTATTAAATGATGTATTATGGGTATGTGGCTCCAGAAAATTTATCTAAACTATATAAAGATACTCAAATTTATGTTGGAAATGTGGACAATATGAAGAGTTCTTGTACTATGCCTGCTGGATATGCAGAAAAGCTAGATGATTTGGGATTCAAATGAAATTTTCATTTTAGATCGATGGATAAACAGTTGAAAAAAAGTCAAAGAACTCAGTTTCAATATATGACTAGATCAAGGCTTTTTAACCAATGGTACCTGGCAGATGGTATGCGAATCCTAGAAAAGTGGTAGCGGTGGGAGGGAACCGGTGGCAGCACCGCAAAGCCTGAGCGAGAGATGGCTGGAGCTGCAGGGCTGAGTGGAAGCGCCAGGATCAGCGCCAGGCTCCAGCTGGAGCTCGGCGCTGATCCTGGCGCTTCTGCTGAGCCCAGAAGAAGGGCCGATCAGCTGGAAGTTGCAGCATCTCCAGCATCTCCAGGGTCTTGTGATTTACATTCAGATGCTTGGCAACTGTTTCATATTTATGACGGTCACAGTGTCCCAGGGTCTTGTGAAGTGACCAAAACCTGCTGCAACCACTCACATACGGGGGGAATAAAAATGAAACAACCACCCCAACACCCACCCCAATTCTGCTGCCAATCCTCAACAGAAATGCTCACAACAATGAAAACTTCGGACAGGAGGAAGAGCGCTGCCAGACAGGCAGGCAGGTGTCTTGCTCGGCTTGGGGGGGCACTTTTTTCAGTGCCATTGTAACTTCAATCACTAAGCAAACTGTTGTAAGTTGAGGACTACCTGTACTTCACCTGTACTTTTTCTCTTTCTTTTTTTTTGGTCATCAAGTTTTTGACACCTTCCTAGGTGACTGGTGGTACTCAGATATTGCCATATCCTAAAAGTGGTACAATGGGTGAAAAGGTTGAAAAGGCCTGGACTAGATAACCCACCTAAGTCATTATTTCTGAGATATATCTATTTCTGAGATATACAGAAAAAAATAATCATGTTAGATCTGTTAATCAATCTCATATTTCTTTGCTGATATAGTTGAAATGACTGACATTTGTTTGATTGATTAATGATTACAAACAATCATTGGAAACAGAATGCACTTAAATATTTTAACAATTAAAATATATCTAGTAATTTGAAGATATTTTAGAAACAAATAATTCTTTTAAATATTCACCAAAAAGAATATTTGAGAAAAGGTTCCAACACAAAATTTAAATATCTTCAGTGGTGCATCTCCGTAATTCATACATTCTTGAATTCATGCATATTTATGCAGAACATGTCTCCAATAATAAACAGTATTTTCAAGTATGTCTCAGCCTTCTGTCTCACAAATCAGCAGAAGTGCTGAATATTTCAGAAGCTGGCATAGCCCAATCAAAACCAGAGCACAATGTACACTGAAAGCTAAATCTAACAAAAGGTACCTCAGACTAAATCTCTATACTGAATTACAGAAGTGCCAGTCACTCAAGATCTGATGAAAATGTGAATTCAATCAGAATAATGAGATAATGGGAATCAGCTTAAATAAGTCATTCAGGAAAAAGTGGCTACACATATGTAAAAATAAATTCATTAAGAGGCACCAAATCAACTTGAAGCATTGACTCAATTAGATGATTTGTTTTCAAGATTTCATTCAAAGAGTAATTGAACTAAAACAAATTGAATTTTCATACAGCCATGCTGTTTAAATAGGGTAGAACCTCATATTGGAACTTCATATCAGAAACATATAGAGGAATGTACCCATTTACTTAGAAGTCCCACTTTTCTCAACAAGATTTGTTACTAGGGATACACAGAATTGCAACAACAATTGCCTCCACATGATGGCAAATTCAATTCCCAACAACTACTGTCTAGGACAATCCATGGAAGGAGATACTGGAATTTGTTCCTCAGCAAAATTTGGAAGATCACCTCCCTAAGATATAATTTCTGCAACTTCTCAGATTATTAGCAAAGAAAGTAACTTTCTTCTCTCTATGTTTCAAAACAATGCTGTGAATATTTTTTATACAACTTTTAGATGATACCAAGCTGGCAGGAATAGCCAACACTCCAGAAGATACAGAAGAATCTTGACAGACTTGAACGTTGGGTGTTATCTAACAAAATGAAATTCAATGGTGAAACAAGTAAGGTTCTACATTTAGGCAAGAAAAATCAAATGCACAGGTACAGTAGGCAACCTTGGCTCTTTTATGACTCGTAGACTTCAACTCCCAGAATTCTTGAGCCATACTGAGAGGAAAGGAGAGGTTTCCAAGCTGAGCCATGCTGGCTCAGGAATTCTGGGAGTTGAAATCCACAAGTCATAAAAGTGCCAAGGTTGCCTATCCTTGGTATAGGTCACAGGTTGGCAAGCTGCAGCTCCGGAGCCACATGTGGCTCTTTGTGCCTTCTCCTGCGTCTCCCAGCCTCCTCTGCAGAGACAGAGAGAGGCACTTGTGCTTCCCTTCTCTCTCTCTCTCTCTCTCTCTCTCTCTCTCTCTCTCTCTCTCTCTCTCTCTCTCTCTCTCTCTCTCTCTCTCCCTCCCTCTCTCTCTCTCTCCCTCCCCCTCCCTCCCTCCCTCCCTCTCTCTCTCTCCCTCCCCCTCCTCTCTCTCTCTCTCTCTCTCTCTCTCTCTCTCTCTCTCCTCTCTCTCTGTGTGTAAAAAAGAGAGTGGCCTCACCCTATTTTCCGATGAGCTGACAAGCTTATTGGGCAGGGCTCCTGCCTTGGCTGCATCTCAGCAGGAAGCAGGAAGAGCAGCAGAGAGCCAGCCTGATGGAGAACAGCTTGAAGCCAGCTTGCCAGGTGAACAGAAGATTGGAGAGAGGGAGAGGGGGAAGAGAAAGAGAAAGAGAGGAAAGGGAGAGGGGGAAGAGAAAGAGACGGAGAAGAAAGGGAGAGATAGGATGAGGGGGAAGAGGAAAGAGAGGGAGAGAAAGGGAGAGGAGAGAAGGAGAGAGAGAGAGAAAGGGGAGAGAGAGAAAGGGGAGAGAGAAAAAGAGGGAGAGAAAGAGAAAGGGAGAGAGAAAAAGGGAGAGAAAAAGACGGAGAGAGAGACAAAGGGAGAGAGAAAAAGAACAAGAGGGAGGGGGAGAAAGAGAAAGAGGGGGGGAGGAAAGAGAAAGAGAGGGAGAGAGAGAGGAAAGAAAGAGAAAGAGGGAGAGGAAAGAGAGAGAGAACTTATGCACAGCAGCCTCTATTTCTTTTTAATTAAACTCTTCAATCGAGCTTCCCCCCCTCCTTGCGCACGCAGGTTTTGCAGCTCCCAGTGTTTTCTTTTCTCTGGGAAATGGGTCCAAGTGGCTCTTTGAGTGTTTAAGGTTGCAGACCCCTAGTATAGGTGGTACCTTGCTCAATAGTAGCAAATATGAGAGGAAGTCCTAGTGGACAATCACTTAAATATGTGCTGCAGCTGCCAAAAAGCCAACACAGTGCTAGGCTGCATTAACAGAGGGATAGAATCAAGATCACATGAAGTGTTAATACGACTTTACAATGCCTTGGTAAGGCCACACTTGGAATACTGCATCCAGTTTTGGTCACCACAATGTAAGAAAGATGTTGAGATTCTAGAAAGAGTACAGAGAAGAGCAACAAAGATAGTCAGGAGATTGGAGGCTAAAGCATATAAGGAACGGCTGCTGGAATTGGGTATGTCCAATTTAATGAACAGAAAGATGAGGGGTGACATGATAGCAGTGTTCCAATATCTCAGGGGTTGCCACAAATAGCCAAGCTATTCTTCAAAGCACCTGAAGGAAGGATAAGAAACAACGGATGGAAACTAACCAAAGAGAGGAGCAACCTAGAACTAAGGAGAAATTTCCTGACAGTTAGAACAATTAATCAGTGGAACAACCTGCCTCCAGAAGCTGTGAATGCTCCATCACTGGAAGTTTTTAAGAAGAAACTGGAAAGATATTTGTCTGAAATAGTATAGGGTTTCCTGCCTGAGCAGGGGATTGGACTAAATGACCTCCAAGGTCCATTCCAACTTTATTATTATTATTATTATTATTATTATTATTGTTGTTGTTGTTAGTCAGTAATTCAGCATGACTACCAACCGTTGCAGATGGATTACTAGAAATAGCCAGCTTTTTCCTTTATCAGTCCTCTTGCTGGGAACAAGAAGAGAGGAAGATAATGGAAATGCTAGTATCTGAAATTGATAGTAATTATAAATATACAAGATGTCCATTAATGGTTGATAGTAAACTAAGTTATTTGCTTAACTATATTCATTGAATAAATCATAATAAACTGGAATAAACATGCTAAAACAAAATCCCATCATTAATAACTTATATTAGCCACTTTAAGGCTTAGCACAACCAAATGCAATGTATCTAATATAAGGATGACAAAGAGAAACTGGAGAGAAGGAGTGTTGTCTTACCTGAACGCCTTTTCTCAGCATGGTGGTGTAGAATCCACTTGATTGGGTTATTTCAGCCTTCCTGCTCAGAGAGACTAAGTCAGAGCTTTAGTCACGCCTCCCTTTGGGTGTGTCTTCCCAGTTTTGACGAGGCGAAGGATCCTGATAAAGTCTGACACAATGACTCCAAAATACAAAAAAAGTGACAATACGCAAGCCTAGATCTATATCCGAGGGAGGGTGTGGATTCTACACCACCATGCTGAGAAAAGGCGTTCAGGTAAGACAATGCCCCTTCTCCAGCATGGTGGATGTAGAATCCACTTGATTGGGACATACCAAAGCCCCCCATTTCCCTGAAGGTCTAGGCTGGTGTCTCCCTAGAGGAAACAACCTGTTGGAGAACCCTTCTGCCAAATGCAGCGTCCGCCGCGGCAAACCTATCAATCTTATAGTGTGTATTAAAAGATGATGGAGACGACCAAGATGCCGCCCTGCAAATCTCCTCCACAGAAGCCTGGGTAGACCAGGCCGCAGAGGTTGCTGTGCTGCGCATGGAGCCATGATATGAGCCGGGACCGGAAGTGACTGGGACGCGTAGGCCCTAGCAATGCAAGCCCTGATCCATCTGCCAATGGTGGAAGAAGAGACCTTCCTAACCATGGCGGATGGCTGAAAGGATACAAACAAGGCCTCCGACTTACGAAAGATCGAAGTACGCTTGATGTAAAGGCGCAGAGCCCTGCGCACATCTAGCTTGTGCCACTGACGTTCCAGACGGTGAGAAGGATTTGGACAGAAACTAGGCAAAATTAGGTCCAATGACCTGTGAAACCCAGTGTTCACCTTAGGAATAAAGGAGGGGTCTAATCTAAGGACCACCCTATCCTCATGGAAGGTACAGAGATCATTTCTGACTGAGAGGGCGGCCAATTCCGAAATCCTTGTGGACGAAGTGATTGCAACCAAGTAGAGAAAATGCAGAGAGCAAGATTTGAGAGGCTCGAAAGGAGCAGTGGTCAAGGCCTGCAACACAGTAGGTAAATCCCAAGATGGATATCTATGTACTGCGGGAGGACCAGAATTGGCCGCCCCCTTAAGAAAAGCGGAGATAGCTGGATGGTGTGAGAGTGGACCCAAATTGTCACAGGTAAGAACCGTGGACAGGGCCACAACCTGCCGACGGATGGTGTTAGTGTACAAGCCCTTGGAAATGCCCTCCAGCAGATAATCTAAAATATTAGGGACCGCAACCGAAAGAGGATCCAATTTGTGTGAGCTGCACCACTGGCAGAAGTTCCTCCAAGTGGCGTCATATACCCGGTTCGTGGAAGGACGTCTAGAGGTCTGAATCATGGAAATCACCCCCGAGGAATAGGCCTACCTGGCTAGACTTTCCCGCTCAAGTGCCAAGCGGCTAATTGAAGCCACTGGGGGTCTGGTTGCTGGAGCTCCCCCTGGCTGAGAGCTACTCAGTCCGGAGGAAACCTCCATGGAGGAGACAGGGACAGATCCACTAGATCTGCAAACCATGGGCGTCGCTGCCAATAAGGAGCAACCAGTATTACTTCCGCCTGCTCCAGGATCAGCCTGCGGATGGTGGCCTGTAACAGCGGAAGAGGGGGGAAGGCATAAAGCAGACCCTCCGGCCACTTGCACCGGAGGGCGTCCGTCCCCTCCGCCCCCTTGTTGGATATCTGGTGAAGAATCTGGGGAGCTGGGCGTTGGACGGGGAGACAAACAGATCCAGGCATGGCCTGCTGAACCTGCTCGCTATCATCTCGAACAACCTCAGATCCAGGTGCCACTCTGAGTGGTCCACAGTCGCCCTGCTCAGGGAATCTGCCTGTCAGTTTGCCTCTCCCGAAACGTGCTCTGCTCTGATTGAGCCCAAGTTGGCCTCTGCCCATAAACCTAGTTTTATGGCCTCCTGCAGGAGAGCCCAGGAATGTGTCCTCCCTGTTTGTTGACGTGAGCCTTGGCTGCCACATTGTCCGTCAGGACCAACACGTGTTTCCCTGACACTAGGGAGGAGAAACGAAGGAGAGCCAAATGAATCCAGCCAGTTTATGTTTTGTTTGAGGTCCACCCTGGACCATTGTCCCTGTGCCAAATGGTTCTGGAGGTGGCCCCCCCCAGCCGAACAGACTGGCATCTGTGGTCAGGAAGAGCCTGGAGGGCTCCTTGAAGATGGTACCCTTGGATATGGCTGCGGAAGTCCACCACTGGAGGGATGAGAGAATGTGGGGCTGAACCTGGACCCTCCTGGTGGAGGCACAGAGGTTCTGCTTCTGGAAGGGGAGAAGGAACCACTGGAGGTTCCTCGAGTGCAGTCTTGCCCAAGGGACTATCCCAATGCAGGATACCATCTTTCCCAGGAGCTGTGACAGTTAGACCAGAGGAACCGTCCTTGCCCCCCGAATCTGAGATACTAATTTCCGGATGCTGACCCAGCTCTCCAGGTAGAGGTAGACCTTGCAAAGGTCAGAGACTATCACAGCTCCTAAATGAAGGAGCCTTTTTGTGGGAACTATGTGGCTTTTTTTGAAATTTACAGAAAAACCGTGATCCTGTAGGACCTGAATGGTGGTAGCCAGGTCTGACCTCGCTAATTGGAGGGACCGGGACTGGACCAGGATGTCATCCAGGTAGCACTGCACGCGCACCGGCTTCATCCTCAGGTAAGTCGCCAACACTGCCAGGACCTTGGTGAAAACCCTTGGAGCCGAAGACAGGCCAAACGGAAGAGCCCTGTATTGATAATGCTGGTGTGCGTAACAGAATCGCAGGAACCTGCGATACTCCTGGGAAATTGGGATATGGAGGTAAGCCTCCGTGAGATCTATTGAAGAGAGAGAATCTCCCTTCCTGATGCCGGCCAGAATGGATTTTAGGGTCTGCATTTTGAACCTTCTGTAAACTAGAAACCGGTTCAGGCCTTTTAGGTCCAGTATCGCCCTCCATCCTCTTGATGATTTGCGGACCACCAACAGGATGGAGTAGAAACCTTTGCCAATTTGATCCCCAGGGACTGCCTCTATGGCCCTGATTTCTAGAAGGTGAGTGATGGCAGTGGTGACCAATCGTGCTTTTGAGGGGTTTCACGATACTGGACAGAGTAGGAAGCGATCGTGGGGAAGCGACTGAAACTTGAGAGCCAGACCCCATCTGATGGTGTCCCTGACCCAAGAGTCGGTGGTGGTCTGTTCCGAGACCTGGTAAAACTGTTCCAGTCACCCCCCAATCGTAATGTTCCCTATAACGTCACTTGGAATGCCTATAGGGGCGACCTGAGCCTCTGAAGGAACGTCTGGACTGTGGCTGACCCCTGGCTCCACTGTTCGAGCAGTCCTGTTCTCGATCCTGCCGCTGGGGAAAGGATCGGGAGTTTCTGGGCCAATCCCAGGACTGCCCTGCGGAACTCCTGCTGAGGCCGCCTGTCAGTCTTCTTGGAGGGGTGAACCATGACTTTACATTTGTCCTTACCCTCGACCATGAAGGGATCAAGGATTGGACCAAACAGATCCTTGCTGGTGTACTTGGAAGTGGAGAGATGCCATTTTGCCTTTAGGTCAGTCTTCCATTGCCTCAACCACAGTAGTCTGCGAGAGGCCACTGTGGCGGCAATGGATCTGGCCGAGCACTTGGCTGAATGGAGAGACGCATCAGCCATGTACTGGGAGGCAGCCACTAGTTTAACTAGAGTCTGATGAACTCTGACCTGATCGGGGGGAACTGAGGCCTGAAGGTCAGGAAGCCACATGATGGCAGCCCTGGCGAAAAAAGAGGCAGAAGTTGCGGCCTTTATGGCCAACCCCGAGGCCTGATGAGCTCATCTGAAGGAGAACTCAAACTTCTTGTCTTCTGCCTTGACAGCCTCTGCTGTGTCGCCTGGGGAAGCGGAAGTACAGAACAGAGAAATTAAAGGGGAATCCACCGAAGGAATCTCCAATAAGGCAGCAAAGGAAGGAGAAACATTATACAGTTTCTTTTCCATACTACTTTCCTTTGGAGTGGATGCCAGGGAGGATCACTGAGACTCCACTGCATCCCGAAAAACCAGAGGACAAGGAATCTGCTTTTGCTTGGTTACCTTTACTGCAAATAAAGGGTTCGCCTCCTGTGTGGCGGAGGTGGAAGGCTTCTCCTCCTGAACTGAAGTCAGGTTGGTACCGGTAGTAGTGCAGGCCTTCAGAAGAAGGGATTTGAATAGGGAGGGGTCAAATAGACCTGAGGTGGAGGCCTGTTCTGGTGCAGCCTCCTCATCCTCTGACATGGGCGTGTCAGCTATGGCCATGTCCACTGACTCCTCCTCCCCCAATTGAGAGGATTCAGAGATATCTGAACCTGCACCTCCCAGCTGAGGAGGGGAACTGGGAGGAGGAGGCAATTGTTGAGAAGGGACTTGGGAGCTCCGAGAGGAGGACATGAATTGAACAAAGGCGTGGTGCATGAATGCCTGAAATTGGCTCTGAGACCACATGTCCCCCTGGACCCTGGGATGAGTCCCAACCACCGTTGGAACATGAGCAACCTCAGGGCTCTGATGGATGGAAGAGGATGAGGAGTGGGGAGGGCCTACCTGTTCGGTTACCCCAGAGGAGAACTAATCCAAGAGGCTTCTTCACAAGTGCTAAGGGAGGCTCCAGGATGGAAGCATCCAGTGGGGCAGGGGGAACCGTTTCAGTCCCACTGGATAGGAGCCGCTGTGCCTTGGAGAATTCCCTCTCCAGTGCCTGATGTCTCCTCGAGGCCTCTTGCTCGGCTATTTTAGAGGTCTCCTTAGTAGTCAAATGCTTTGTTTTGGCCTTTTTCTTCCCCCCTGCTTCGAATTCAGTGGATCTGCACTTTGGCTGCACAGGGGGTGCACCAGAGACCTGAATTGCCGAAGGCAAAAAGCTGTCTGCCATTGCAATCTAGATAGATCCGACAAAGGGTATCTAGAGGTGGGGGGAACCCAGGCATGCAGATCAAGGTCAGAGATGGAGCGCAACCGACCCTCATACTGAGCCTTGGCAAATGGCAGGACAGTCAAACAGCAGACTACTCCTGTCCTATTAGGCCAGGTGACTAAAGGCCACTACTAACAATAACAGGTGGTCAAACAAATCCCCACTCCAAGGAACAGGTCTGAGGGCCTGTAACCAGTACCAATCCACTAACAAATACTGTAATAATAGGCTTAACAGATATAATCACATATATACGACTGTCCTGCTAGCCTCGGGCCTAGTAAGCAACCAGAATACTGGCCTAGCCGGCCTTAACCAACTGGAGATCAAAAGGCGTCCGCCTATACCACTCCAGCAGTTGACTGCAAATCCGAAGAAACAATCTCCCGTTCAGACCTGTCAGCACAAGTTAAGGCAAATTGCAGGGATAGAATGCAGCCTAGTAGGCCTAAACTCTTGGCCCCAAAATGGCGTCCGCCTGTGAGCCTCCCAAAATGGCGACTGCCTGTCGGCCACATGGTCAAAATAGCGGCCGCGACTCCTTGATCACCCCACAACGATCCCTAACGATGAAGGAAGGATTTGGGGCCTGAACCTGTGGAACGGAGTCGCCCGCCTTTCCCACCTCCCCAGCAGCGAGGGAAACTTGCGGTTAGAGGCTCTGCCGAAATCTGGAGGAACGCCGTCAGCAGCCCTCGTGCCAGCTCCTCAGCAAGTCATCAGCGAGGAAAGTCGTAGTCAGCAAGGACCACGCTCGCATGAAGCCGCTCGGATCGGGTAATGAAATACCCGAGAGTCCAGCTTGAAAGGCCTTGAAGGAGCCTGCAGGCCTGAAGGAGGAGGGGTGGGGTGGGATAGAGCCTCTTCCCAAACTCACGGAGCTCCGATCCTCAAGAAAAGGACCAAGTCCTTACCTAGTGGCCAAAGCAAAAAAAACCCTATCAATTTTAGTAATTTGGAAAAAAAATAGTCTAATAAAAAACCTAATTAGTTTATCTAAAAGGAAAAAAACTCTGGAGTCAATACAACCTGCGTTCTACTGAGCCTAAGACTAAGTCAAAACTGGGAAGACACACCCAAAGGGAGGTGTGACTAAAGCTCTGACTTAGTCTCTCTGAGCAGGAAGGCTGAAATAATCCAATCAAGTGGATTCTACATCCACCATGCTGGAGAATAATTTGACAGGCGCATGTTTTCTTCTGTGAATGAGAGTTAAATTGGAAGCAAAACCTGGTTTCCAAAACCATTTAAGTTTATTAGTTATTTCTCGCCTAGCCTCTTTATATTAACTGAAATTAGCATTTTGGAAAAAAAAACACCTCACAACAATCAGAAAGCTCCTCCCACCAAAAGTGCAAATATTAGCTGCATAATCTGCTTTTAAGGGTGTGACTAATAATAATAATAAAAAAATCTTAATCTGAGCATAGGGTTAAACTTTTTCTCTTGGTAAATTCCTAATTAATGCATTTGCTCACATTGCTAAGAGAAAACTAACTGTGAGAAATTGGACACCATACACCAAGGGGAATGCCCTTGAACAATATACTAGTATTCTCTGAAATACTGGCTTATTGTTTTATGTTATATACATGGACAAGAACTGAAATCCAATTGAGTTAACTGGCATTTTTGTTATTGTATGTATAGAATGTTGTTGTTGAGTAGAAATATGAATGTGTATGCATTAAATGCAGTAATTAAATATGATGAAGAACCCTGCAGCTAAGAATATTTAGAGAATTCATATGGTAAGTGAGCTCTGAAGCGAAGTACTTAATAACAGGGAATTGAATAGGAAATTATTTAGTCTGGTTACAAGCAGTCACAACAAAGCTATTTTTACCATTGTGTATTGCAAACTTTCCACTACTAACGAACATCTTTTCTCATCTTTTACATCCCTTGTCTATCTTAATCCTTTTAGCTGAGTGCAAGTCAAATACCTATAATCTATTAATAATTTCAAGTAAATATTAAACACTTTAAGAGAATTAAATTGGTTCTTGCCATAATTAAAAGCATTTTTGTTTCCTAATATTTAAGAGGCTAATAAATATTTTTTTTAAAAAAATGATAGCAATGTGGGGAAAGGGAGTCAAACTAACATATTAGATTTTTTTTAAAAAATAGAGCAAATGACATAGGAAAATATATATATTCTTTTCACATAACCAAATCAAAGAGTATTTCTTATCAACACATTTACTATTTTAAAATGCATATTTCTCTGTCACATTTTTTTTACCATCATTATTTTCAAACACATCAACCTATGTAATTAATTTGGTTTAAATTAAATGGTGAACAGATTATAATGTATTCTGAATAAATTTCCTAATTTATTCCAATTTCCTAAACTAGATGCATCCGCACATTTCTCCTGCCATATCTTCAAGTCTTTTTATTATAATAAAAGCAATAGTGGAATAGTTTGTATCATGGAAAAATCTTCTTTTGTAGCTATTAATTCCACAGTAAAATATATAGTTTACAATATTAGGGAGGAGGCATATATTGAACTGCTGTTCCTGGAAAAAAGCAACATGAGGACATGTATTCACATATTTCTACCGTATTATATCTACCTACAAATTTTACTTTTCTCATGACTCGCATTCCCAAAATGCAATTTTAACTGTTTTTAATGTATCTTTCTAAGAGCATTTGTACCCCTCTTAATGCTTCCCTATAAATTTTCATGTTTTTAATAAACATTCTATCAAGAAAGGTACACAAATGCTTCTACTTGCTTTGGTTTTTTGCCATGTATATGCAACTTTCCAATATACACTGCTGTGTCTCACATATCTAGTTTTTTTATTATTTTTTAGATCCACATTATTCATAAAATTCAAATAACTGATGCAAATTTGTCCACGTCTCTGCAAACCTGTATTCTTTGGAAAAAAGAAATAGTTAGTCCTCAACTTATGACCACAATTGAGCCCAACATTTCTCTTGATAAGTGTGACAGTAGTTAGGTGAACTTTGTCCCATTTTATGACCTTTCCTCCACAGTTGCAAGTGAATCACTGCAGTTGTTAAGTTAGTAACATGGCTGTTAAGTGAATCTTGGCTTCCCCATTGACTTTGTTTGTCAGGAAGTTGCAAAAGGGGATCACATGACCTGGGAACACTGCAATATGAGTCAGTTGCCAAGCAACTGAATTTTGATCATGTGACCACAGGGGATGCTGCAATGGTCCTAAGTATGAAAAACAGTCATAAGGGGCGTTGTCTTACCTGAACGCCTTTTCTCAGCATGGGGATGAAGAATCCACGGATGGGTTTATCTTCGTCTGCTAGCCCATGTGACTAGGACCTAATTCTTAGCTCCGCCTCCGACCGGGCTTCCTGTCCTCTGACCGGACTTCCTGTCTCCCAGTTTTTTCCCCGGCGAAGCTCTTCCAATGTAGTTCGGTCCTCGTGGCTCCTGTTCACGATCCTGTAATTCAACATCTGCCTAGACTGTTAGAGGAGGGCGTGGATTCTTCATCCCCATGCTGAGAAAAGGCATTCAGGTAAGACAACGCCCCTTCTCCAGCATGTGGATTTCGAATCCACGGATGGGACATACCAAAGCCCTCCCATGTCCCCACGGGTGGGAGTCTAGGCTGGGATCTCACTTGAGGAAATGACCTGCTGCAGCACCCGCCTGCCAAAGGAGGCCTCTGCCGCAGCGAAGCGGTCTATCTTGTAGTTTTTAACAAAAGAGGACGGAGACGCCCATGTCGCCGGCCTACAGATCTCCTCCACTGGTGCCTGCATGCACCAGGCCGCTGAGGTAGCCGCACTCCTGGTGGAGTGAGCCGTTATTCTGGTCAGAACCTGTAGTGACTGTGCCCCATAAGCCCCTGCTATGCATGCCCTGATCCACCTGCCAATGGTCAAAGAGGAAACCTTGTGACCCATGGATGCTGGTTGGAATGATACAAATAGCGCTTCTGATTTCCGGAAGACCGAAGTCCTTTTGGTGTAAAGGAGTAAGGCCCTGCGCACATCCAGAGTGTGCCATCGCCGTTCCAGGGGATGTGAGGGATTCGGACAGAAACTTGGCAATGTTATTTCCTGAACTCTGTGAAACCAGGAATTGACCTTCGGCATGAAGGATGGATCTAGGCGTAACGTGACTGTGTCCTCTGAAAAGGTCATCAGGTCCGCTCGAACCGAGAGGGCCACTAACTCCGAGATCCGCCTTGCCGATGTGATGGCCACAAGGAAGGCTACCTTCCAAGTCAGATGACGGAGTGAGCAAAGCCTCAGGGGCTCGAACGGAGGGGAGGTTAATGCCTGGAGCACCTTGGGAAGATCCCAAGATGGATAACGATGTACCACCGGAGGTCGTACTGTGGCTGCCCCCTTCATAAAGGCCTTTACTGCCGGGTGCTGCGATAGTGAATCCCTATTGTCGCAGGAGAGCACCGTCTGTAGGGCTGCCACCTGCCTGCGAATGGTATTGAGTGCCAGGCCCTTCTTGATACCCTCTACGAGGTAGTCTATGATGTTAGGAATGGTCACAGCCAAAGGATCTAATCCTTGCTTGCCACACCAGTTGACGAAACTCCTCCACATGGCATCATATACTCTGTTGGTGGAAGGGCGACGGGAGGCCTGGATGATCGTTATGGCATCCTTCGAAAAGGACTGTCTGGTTAGTCCCTCCCGTTCAAGTGCCAAGCGGCTAGTTGTAGCCACTGTGGGTCTGGGTGTTGTAGGTTCCCCTGACTGAGCGACACCTAATGCGGAGGTATGATCCAGACTGGCGAGATTGAAAGGTCTACGAGGTCTGCAAACCATGGCCGTCGTGGCCAATGTGGAGCAATCAAGATCATCTCCGCTCTTTCCAGGATTACCTTGCGAATGGTCGCCTGTATCAATGGGGGGGTGGAAATGCGTACATCAGCCCACGAGGCCACCTGCATCTGAGGGCATCCGTCCCCTCCGCCCCCCAGGCTGGGAACCTGGATATGAATCGGGGGAGCTGAGTGTTCTTGGGGGAAGCGAAGAGGTCCACTAGTGGGCGGCCGAACCTGTTCGAGATTGCCTCGAACAGGGTCGGGTCCAGTCTCCACTCTGCGTGATCCACCGTGACTCTGCTTAGTGAATCCGCTTGGCGGTTTGCCTCCCCTGATATGTGTTCTGCTTTTAATGACCCTAGGTGCGACTCCGCCCAAAGCCCCAGTTCTCGGGCTTCCTGCATGAGGGCCGCTGATCTCATTCCCCCCTGCTTGTTTACGTGTGCCTTTGCTGTCACGTTGTCTGTTAGGACTAGCACGTGTGCTCCCACCAGGCTGGGGGAAAAGTGTCTGAGGGCTAAGTGGATCGCTCTTAGTTCGAGCCAGTTGATGTTGTGAACCAGATCCTGTGGTACCCACCTGCCCTGCGTTATCTGATCCTGGAAGTGAGCTCCCCAGCCGAACTGGCTGGCGTCTGTGGTCACCGTTAGTCTGTCTGGTTCCCTGAATAGTGTTCCCTTGGCCGTGGCGGGAGAAGTCCACCATCGGAGGGATGATAGGACCTGGGGTGGAACTCTGACCTTTCAGAGCGATGCGCCCTGGTTTTGTCTTTGATATGGAAGGAGAAACCATTGTAGCCTTCTGGAGTGGAGTCTGGCCCATGGCACGATGCCTAGGCATGATATCATCTTCCCCAGAAGTTGGGACAGTTGTACAATGGTGGCTGACTTCCTTCTCTGGATGAGGTGTGCAAGCTTTCGTACGCTTGCCCGCCTTTCCTGTGAGAGGTGCACTAAACCTGCCTCTGAGTCTATGACCGCCACTAGGTGTAGTAGGCGTGTTGCTGGTGTGAGCTGGCTCTTTTTGTAATTTACGGAGAAGCCATGCTCCTGCAGTGTGCTTATTGTGACCCGCAGGTCTGCGTGAGCGGTTTGGGGGGAGCCTGACAGAATCAGGATGTCATCCAGGTAGCATTGGACGCGCACCGGTATCATGCGCAGGTGCGCTCCCAACACGGCCAGCACCTTTGTGAATACTCTGGGTGCCGATGACAGACCGAATGGCAGCGCCCTGTATTGGTAGTGCCTGTTTTTGTGACAGAACCGTAGGAAGTGTCGATGTTCCTGCCTTATTGGTATATGTAGGTATGCCTCTGTGAGGTCTATGGATGACAGCTGGTCCCCTCTTCGGATGCTGGCCAGAAAGGATTTGAGAGACTGCATCTTGAACTTTTTGTATATTATGTAGTGATTCAGTCTCTTGAGGTCTAGGATTGCTCTCCAACCGCCCGATGCCTTGGGCACGACGAACAGGATGGAGTAGAACCCCTGTCTTTCCTGTCCTGAAGGGACCGGTTCTATGGCTCTTATTTTTATCAGGTGTTCTATGGCCAGGTCTAGGAGCCTCGCTTTTGAGGGGTTGCGGGACTCCGGGCACCTTATGAATTGGCTCGGGGGTGGAGCGTAAAACTCTAAGGCTAGGCCGTGAGTTATGGTGTCTCTTACCCAGGCGTCTGTTGTGGTGGTTTGCCATACTTCGCTGAACAGCGCCAGGCGACCCCCTATGGGGCTGTCCCAGGCGTCACTTGGAACACCTGTAAGGTCTTCCCACCCCTCCTCTGGTGTTGCGTTTCGGGAACTGGCCCCTACCTGCGGCCGGGCGGTCCTGGAAATGCTCCTGACTTGCAGGGAAGGAGCGCTGATTTCTGGGCCAATCCCAGGACTGCCCCCCGCGAAAGGGCTGTCTCCATTCCCCGGTCCCGCTCTGGCGGGGCCCCTGTCTGCGGAACTCTTGTGTTCGCCTATCTGTTCCCTTGGAAGGGTAGGCGAGTATCTTTCTCTTATTCTTGTCTTCAATTACGTACGGGTCCAGGACGGTACCAAACAATTTTGGTCCTGAGTATTTGGCGGTGGCCAGGCGCCACTTGGACTTAAGGTCCGTCTTCCATGTTTTGAGCCAGAGAAGCCTTCTAGAGGCTATTGTTGACCCTATGGATCTGGCTGAATATTTGGTGGCAGCCAAGGTGGCGTCCGCCATGTATTCTGCCGCCATTAACAGTTTGTTCAAAGTTTGCTGTGCACGTACCTGGTCTGGTGGTACACTTGCCTGTAGGTCCTGAAGCCACAAGATGGAAGCCCTGGCCACCAGGGAGGTTGAGATGGCGGTTCTGATCGCCCAGGCTGAGGAGTGGTGAGCCCTGCGGAGCGCGAACTCACATTTCTTGTCCTCGGCCTTCATGGATTCTGCCATGTCTCCTGGGATGGCGGATGAGGCAAAAAGAGAGATTAGTGGTTCATCTACTGTCGGTACCTCTATGAGGGAAGCCAAGGGATTGCACACATTGAATATCTTTTTATCTGTGCTGCTTGGGGAAGGCGTGGCTGCCAATGAGGCCCATTGTGATTCCAACGTGGTGCGGAACACCAATGGGCACGGTACCTTTATCTTCTCCGGTGCAGGGGCATGTAACACCGGATGGACATTACCTTCTTCCTCCTCGGGGGAGGCGGACTTAGTCTCCTTAGGTCTTGCCGACAGGCTGAGGGTGGCACAAGTCTTGAGCATGAGTGAACGGAAATGTGCCGTATCGAACAGTCCTGAGGTTGAGGCCTGTTCTGGGGTCTCGTCCTCATCCTCTGATAGCTGGAGTCTGGCTGTTTCCCAGTCCTCCGGCTCCTCCTCTGCCATCTGTGAAGAAGACTCAGACTCTTCGGAGGCTTGGGTAGATGCGCGTCCCCTGCGAAGCGGGGGCGCTGGCTGTTTGATGGGTTCCTGAGTAAATGAGGAAAGCTTAGAAGTCATGAACTTATCAAATGCCTTTTGCATATATGTCTGCAGTTGTTCCGGCCACCCTCCAGGTAGGCTTGTGTCCAGCTCTGCTTCAGCCTGCGTGACTGCAGGCTCAGCGTGATCTGGTGAGGATGGAGTGGATTGGGGAAAATCAGCCTGTTCAGTCCCACTGGACTGAAGCCTCTGGGCCTTGGCACACTCTCTCTAGCACCTGGTGCCTCCGTAAGGCCTGTCGCTTGGCTGCCTTCGACGGCTCTTTGGTTAGGTGTTTTGTCTTTGCCTTCTTCTTGCCCCCCCCCCGGTTCCAAATCCATGGCCCTGCGTTTTGGGGAGGGAGGGGGGCTTGAGCCTTGGTACACCTGAAGCAACGCATTGTCTGCCATCGTCTGTCTGAGATTCCCACAGGGGTCTCCAAGACAAGTGGGGGAAGGAGGGGGTCGACTCCACAGGCAGGTAGGGCTAAGCCCTGTTCTGCACTGGTGCGTGGCAGTGACAGGCAGGCAGACTTCGCTTAGAATTGTCTGCGAGGCTGATTGAGTATCCCCCAGGGGTTAATGTATCCCCAATATCGACACTCCAGTAATCCAAACTTGCCTCTTGTTTGATTGTGACTCCCCCTTTTGGCCTGACCGCCGCAGGCGCTGTGGTGGTTAGGGATCGTGTCAGCCTGTCGCAGCGAAGGCCGCCCCACAGGCTTCCGAATTTTTTACGGTTACTCGCAATGTCTGATACCCTACCACGCTTAAACGGCGCACCGGTAGCTTGGGCCTGCCGGAAGATGGCGGTCTCCGCTATCTGTGCTGGGCCCGCCCCTTTTTCAAAATGGCCCCTGTGCCAAAAGACCGAGGCCGGCCCGCCAAGATGGCGTCCGTCCTCCTTGCACGTGGTCCTTAGTGGCCGCCGCCTACCCCGACTCGCCGCCCTACATGGCTGCGATGGGGCCCGCGCCGAGTGCCGGCCTTGCGGCTAAGCGGCGCCTTCCTCCCCCCTCCGAAACCCCACTTGCGCTTTAGGAGTGACGCGAGCTTCCTCCGTCGGTGAGCTCCTCTTCCGCGCTGGGATCGGTGTCCTGATTCCTTCCGACGACGAAGTTAGGAGCTGGGGTGTCTTCGGGAGGAGGATTTAGGCTCGGGAGGAGGATTCTGGCCGCGGCCTTGAGCTGAGGGACGTTGCCCCCTCCGGCTCCCGCGGCGTGGTCCCGTGAGACCCCGGGAGGTCCCTTAGACCTGCTTGCCGCCGAATCCTCCCTCTGCGATGATTATCTTCCTGTACTCTTTTAAAATAAAAGAATTCTAATCTAAGTCCTAACTGCTTCAACAAAAGAAACCTTACTCTCGGAGCCTACTCAAAGAGATGTTCTCGGGCTGAAGACTAGGAAAAAACTGGGAGACAGGAAGTCCGGTCAGAGGACAGGAAGCCCGGTCGGAGGCGGAGCTAAGAATTAGGTCCTAGTCACATGGGCTAGCAGACGAAGATAAACCCATCCGTGGATTCGAAATCCACATGCTGGAGAAGTCACTTTTTTCATTACCATTGTAACTTAGGTTACTAAATGAAGTGTTATAAATACTACCTGTATGTCTGTGTTACCAACCAATAAATCTTCCATATAAATACTTTATACTTTTATTCACACATACATTAAATCAAAATGGGATATCACATACTTTTCCCTTACTACCTGCTCAATTTTGAAGCATTTATTAACCACTTTATGCCCTCATGAATGCTCTTATTGTACTCTGCAACCAAACATTAATTTCATACTCACACAGGACATTTCATAATTCAAATCTATTCACTTTCTCAAATACTTTAAGTAAATTCACTCAGAATATACAAATATACAAACATCAACTGCAAATGATGTATTGATTACCCAGTTTGTAATCTTTGTCTAAAGTTTTATTATCTAAACAGTTCATGAATACTCAATATCCCTGAATCTTTACATGTTTATTATTTACTCATAAAGCCTTTTCGAAATCTACAGGTGATGACAGTAATTGGGACTGGAATTTCCATCACGAAGTGATAAGAGTTGTAAAACACAATATCATGGAATCATATTACTTAGCAATAGCACTTTTGCCAGTTCCCAATTACTGTCATTATCTATGGGTCACTAAGCGAGGACTACATGATGCAACTTCCTGATTATTTGCCCTCTAACTTTATAATGACTTTGCCCATGTAAAGCTGGCAGAGATCTCAAATAACGATCAAGTGATTGCAGGAAACTGCAGCTGTCAGAAATCAAGGCCAGTTGCTAAGTGCCAGGATTGCAAGTGTGTTTGTGGAAGTGGCAACAGCCAGAACATTGAGGACCTGTCATAACTCTTTTATACCCATGGAAAACTTGAATAGTAAATGGGAAAGGGGTTGTTAATGAGGATCACCTGTACTTAAATCTAGTTCTAATCTCAGCAATCTAATCCAAGCAATATCTTTTCAAAAACTTCATTCAATAAGAAATGTGTCCTAAGGACTATTTGTCTCCAGATAAACCCAAAAACAAAGGTTATGTGCACAGTAAACATATGCAGAGTTCTTTGTGCAGAGGGTAGACTGATGACTGACAGTTTTAGATAGGTGGCTGCTAAGAAAAATTGCAAATTGTTTATTATACATTTATGGACAAGTGGTAAGCAAAATAATTTCTGACGATGTCAACATTTCGGCCAACATAAAATCACCTGATTAATGGTTCTAAACTTTAAGATTTCTAAATTATCTGAAAACAAAGATTCTAGTAATATTATAGCATGCTGGCTGGGAAGATATCTGGAGTTGAAGTACATATATCTTAAAGTGGAAACTCTTGCTCTAAATAGTAATATATACCTTAATAATAAATGGGTTATTTTTTAATGATGAAAAGCAGTTTTGTGTGACTGCCAGAATTTACAGTGTTTTACAATTAAAAATGAACATATAATAGTCATCCTGATAATTTCAGAAGTAAACTGGCAAAGCTGAGTCCAAACAATAAAGGGAAATAACAGAATATGCTGTAAGTAAGTATCAATTCTAAACAAAAAGAAAAAAGAAACATTGTTATTCAGCATTTTCCTCCACATAGATTCTTTTCTTTCTCTTGTGTATTTATCTTTTTTAAAAATCATAATTAAACAAGCTAATAGCTAACTGCAAGCTACTTTTATAATACTGCTTTTTATCAATTGTTAAATATAGAGTTATGACTCTAAAATATTTAACATCAATTTTTTTAAAAATGAAAGTAGTTTAGCAGCATAGAATTCTCTGGTAGTGACTGTGTGTTTAAAGCCTGAAATAAAAATTTAAGTTTCAATCTTCACTAAAAATAACAGATGAAAGAGAATGGAATCCCAAATTAAAATTCACTCAGCAATGAGATTAATGAACCTCACAGGGTTGTTGTTATACTAATAGGAAAGTATATACCCCACCTTGAGCACTGGAAAAAAGAGAGGTTAAAAATAAACAGTATAAACAACTTTTTAAAATGAAGAGTACATAGCATATAGTATATCATTTCGAAGATGAAAAACTTAAAACTTATAATTAAGTTAAAGTTTAACATAAGTGTTGTTGACTGACACTTTTTTTTGCATCTCCAGACACTTTAGCTGCTCCCTAAATGGTTTTAGTGTTTTTTTTAAATAACAGCTGTAAATAGTCATCAATGTATGACAATGTGAAACGCAAAATTTCTGTCACTAAGCAAGGCAGTTGAGTGAATTATGCCCCATTTTATGACCTTTTTGCCATAGTTAAGCGAATCGCTGTAATTAATTGAATCATGCAGTTAAGTGATTGTGGCTTCTTCCACTGAGCTTACTTGTTGGAAGCCAGCTAGGAAAAGTTATAGAGGGTGATTACATGACACTAGGATAGTGCAAATGTCGTAAGTACATGCCAGTTGTCAAGCACTCGAATTTTGATCATGTGACCATGGGGATGCTGCAATGGTCCAAAGTATGCAAACTGGTCATAAGTCACTTTTAGTACCGTTGTAATTTCAAACAGTCACTAAATGAATCTTTGTAAGTCAAGGACCACCTGTACTGAATTTTCCAGTTGTGCTGGATACAAACAATTTAACATATCCAGCAAGATGAAAAAAAAAAACAGCTTCAATAATACACAAATTTTGCACTACTGAACAAAAGCTCCAATTGTTTGGGACAGTTGTTTTGATTCCATCTGCTTATCTTTTCCATCAGATCTCATTTAACTTGTTCACCATGTTGTCAAATATGCTTCAATTATTTCTTAATAGATAAGTGTTACTGCATCTGCAATAGATTGGATTGAGTTCTCTACACTTTTGAATGTTGGTTCTCCTTATAATTTATTCTAGCAATTCAGCCTCTTCATTCCCCACTAGAAGGCTAATAACAAAAATTACATAGAGAAATTGGCTTGATAGACAAACGAACTTTTTGTGACACTGGCTTCAATGTTCCATAAAATAACATTTAACAAAGAAGACCAAAGCACAAAATGTGTCTTATTTAAATGATCATTTTCTAGTCAGAATATTAATTTCAGTACTCAGAAGAGTAGCAGGCACTTTTAATCATCCGTGTTTCACTTGTTTTTGAAACAGGCAAAGTAATCAATGGAATACTGAAAGCCATAATATTCAGTACTCAATGGAACTGGACAAAATCTCCAATTATCAATATTCATTAGCAAAATAACAACCATGAAAAAACAACCAACTTGGAATAAAAAAGTTGCATATATATACAAGAGATATGCTAGTGAAACCTACCTTAATTGGAGCAGTACTAAATTTAATTTTTCTGCTTGGTGGGATTTCATCTTCTTCTGATAATCCACTAATTTCAAAATATTCTATGTCAGGCTCATAACAACTGTTATCCTCACTATCTTCTTGGTCATCCTCTTCAGTGCAAGTCTCCCCCCAATCAAAACTATATATTGATTCTATCTTATGAACATTGCAATCATCATGTTTAGATCCATGAGAGCTCTGGAAATCATCTTGTTCTTTTTGCACTTCCCTTGCATTTCTATCTTCAACTGAAAATGAAGCTACGTGGAAATCAGCATCATCAATAATGGCAAAGTTTCCTGGCATTTCTGTATTTTCGGCTTCATCAAATATCTTTTTTGGTATAGAGGATGCTTTAGATTCTGTTTCTGCCTTATTCTCACTCAAATCCTGTTTGTTAAATCCCTCTATTATATCTTGTTCAAGTACTTCAGAGGGACCAGAAGAGTAGTTGTCGCTTTTAAGTTGTGTTTCACTTGTTTTTGAAACAGGCAAAGTGCTTTTTGACTCATCATTAATTGTAGTAGGGGTTTGTGGAGAATTCTCGAGAGATACTGAACTAGTATTTTGTTTTAATAAGGGCCAAGCACTGGTATCTTTTAATGGACTAAAGCCATCAAGATTGCCAACTGTGGAAGACAAATCTTTGTTGACTGCAGACAGATTTAGAGGGTAGTGGCCAGTTACAGTAAACTCTACACTGCTTTCTTTTTCTGAAACAATTACATCTTTTTGTGCATCAATGTTTTCAAACACTGCACTACGTTGACTCACAGTTAGAGAAACAGTCTCTGCTTTTGAACTAGAACTGTCCACTAAATCTTCTTGGGCAGTTGCTTTGTTTGACTTAGAGATACATAATTCATCTTGATGTTCATTAGCAGAGACTGCTTTCTCCTTCTTTGAGGAATAGTGTTTGGAAGGCTGCGTTTCTTCATTTCTTTTTAACACTTTCCTGGTTTCAGTAAATTTGGAAGACTCATCACACATAGCATCAAATCTACTAATCCTTTCTGAAACAGAAGCTTCTAACTGTACAACTGATCCACCTGCTTTCTCCACAATCTCTATAGGCCTGTTCCTTCTTTCAGGAGATAATAGGCTACTTCTACCTCTGGTCTTTGTCGTTCTATCAGCACTCTCACTAGGCTCTGTGCCCATTTGCATGAATATCTTTTTAATCCTGTTGACATTAGAGCCATATTTCCTCCCCCTAGTTTGCTGAGAAGTTGCTCCTGTTTCTTGTTCTTCATCAAAATTCGTTCTCAGGGCTTGGAACTGAGCCCTATAAGCATTCCTGTGAGGAGAGGCACTTCGGACGGTTGATTTTTCTCCTGAACACTCTGACTTCATGTTTATGAATTTCAGAAAGTTACACCAACATATATAATGGCTACCTAAGTCTGGTTAGAATTGAGGATGCACTTAAAAGAAAAGAGATTCTGTCCAAGTCATACTCATAGGCAGCAGATAATCTTACAGATATGGATTGAAACAGATGAAAAAAGCCAGATGGGAAATCAGATGACGTTCCAAAGAAAAAGTTGATGTAACCTGCAATACAAAAATAGGATTTTGACTAATGCTTGGGTTCCTAGCTTCCATATAAGTGATTTATACATTTATTTTGTAACTATCTTGGCAATAAAGTGAAACAGTTATACACATGCTGCACCTGATGTAATTCCACCTTATGAACTAAGCCCATTTCAACTTGACAAGTATTCATTCTGAGCATCCCACTGATATTAGCTTCTTGGAGAAAGGTAAAATTAAAAAAAAAATAATACAGAGACTTTTAAAGCTTTAATGACAGTGACAAATATTATATATCCAGGGCTTATTTTAAAACAAGGACTCAGCCTCTTTTGAACTCCATTGATAAGAGCTCAAACATTCAAATTAAGAACAAAACAATTTAGGTGTATTTCTCTCACAAACAAATAATTAATATGTCCCATACTTGAGATAAAGGAGTAGAGATTCTATGGAAGATTAAATTTAAAACCCTTTCCCCCCATTATTTGATATCCTGTGAATAGATCCATTACCATATCATATAACACACAATGGAATAAGTCTCTGAGAAAAATTCAACATGTTCACGTGTGTTATATTCTGCCGCATTGTTTCCCTACCTATTTTATATAGCATCTTATTATTTTGTGTTATTTACACATTATATAATATAATAACAGAATTGGCCCTAATCAGAAATGAACTTCACACAAAAAGATTCCTCCTAGACTGAATCAACAAAGATCTCCTCACACTTCACCTCAAACTCAGCAACAAGATCCACCCCGCACTTTGGGACAAATCCAAACAACTCGCCGTCTGGAGAGCCGAAACACAGACCACCCTCAAGACAGACACACACACCAACAAACTCCGAAGACTACAAGAACACCAGAAACAAACCCCTCCTCCCTCACAGCCACACATGAAACAAACAGTGCATAACATCTCAGATAGGATCCTCACCAAAGCCGAAACCAATGTCCTTTCCAAAGGATTCAACTTTGCAGTCGCTCCCAAACACATCCCCACTGAAACCATTATATGCGGAGTTAAAACCAGCCTGACCAAAATCAACCCCGACGACGCTAACAGAATCAGACTCGAAATCACCAACATACTCTGCACTAGCAAGCCACCCAAAAGCAACTTACCCAAAGAGGAGCAGACAGCACTACTTAACCTGAAACAAGACACCAGCATAATAATCCTACCAGCAGACAACGGCAACACCACGGTGGTCATGAATACATCTGACTACCAAACCAAATTAACCAACCTACTCCAAGACTCCACATACAAACCCCTAAACACAGATCCCACCACCTACCTGGAAAAAACCACTAGATCCAAAATAAAAGCCTCCCCCATTAGCAAAGAGATCCAGCAAAGAATCATTCCCAGAGAGAAATCATCCAGATGCCCTAAGCTCTATGGTCTCCCCAAGATACACAAAGAAGGAACCCCACTTAGACCCATAGTCAGCTCCATAGGCTCACCTCTACAAAACCTAGCCAAATTTCTCGCCAAACAACTACTGCCCTATGCAGAATCCACCACCTCACATGTAAAAAACTCATTCCAGTTCATAGAGATCATAAAGAAACAAAACTTACAGCCCAGCAACCTACTCGTTAGCTTCGATGTCATATCCCTCTTCACCCAAGTGCCAATCAAAGAAGCCTTAACAGCTATCCAAAACAAATATAACCCCCCCAAACACATCCTAGATCTGACCAACCACTGTCTATCCAACACATACTTCATCTATAACGGACAAAAATACAAACAAATAGAAGGAGCACCCATGGGATCACCCCTCTCACCTGTCATTGCAAACCTCTACATGGAACACTTTGAAACCCAAGCCCTAGAAAAATCTGATCACAAACCCAAACTCTGGCTCAGATACGTAGATGACACCTTCGTAATCTGGCCACATGGTCAAGAAAAACTGGACAACTTCCTCACACACCTCAACAGCCTACACCCCAAAATACAGTTCACCATGGAAACAGAAGCTAATAACCAACTTCCCTTCCTGGATGTCTTAGTCTACAAGAAATCCAATGGCTCCCTAGGACACACCATCTACCAGAAAAAAACACACACAAACCGCTATCTGCACGCACTCTCACACCACCACCCAGCACAGATCAACTCCGTAGCCAAGACACTCATCTCCAGAACCAAATGCCTAGCTGACGAACAACACCTAAAAACTGAACTACACACTCTCACTAATGTACTAACATCCAACGGATTCCAAAGAAATAAGATTTCCAACTTAATCCAAAAAGAAACTCCCACTAAAATCCAAGACAGAGAACAAGAAAATGGCAAAGCCCTCCTCCCATACATAAAAGGCACCACAGACAGAATCAGCAAGATCCTGCACAAACATATCAAAACAGCATTCTGCACAAACAGAAAAATATCCACCATCCTAAGAAACCCCAAAGACAAAATTGAGTTAGAAAATCAAGGAGTATATGAAATCCCATTTACTGCTTGCCCCACCACATACATCGGTCAAACCAACAGAAGAATAAGTGCACGCATTGAAGAACACAAAAACTCAGTCAAAAAAGAGGAACCAACTTCTTCCCTGGTCCAACACCTTAAAGCCACAGGACATGAAATTGATTTCAAAAAGACCAGAACTATCGCCAAAACTGAACACTTTAATAACAGAATAATCAGAGAAGCCATCGAGATAGAAAAACGCCCTCACAGCATGAACAAACGAGATGATACCTCCGCCTACCAGCCATTTGGAAACCTGCCCTTATTGACAAATGAGTCCATAACACAAAGAATGACACTAGACCTACACTCACAAAAACCACACAGGATGTCACCACCACACATCCAGGCAAAAAGCAAACCCAAACCCACAATGATGATGAGGCACGACCACAAACCAGAAGCCAGACCACAGCTGCATCATTAGCCACCTTAAACCCCTCCAATCCATACATGAAGCAAACTGACACCCACCATGAAGATGAGGCACGACCACGAAGCCAAACAGCTATGCAGCTCACCATCTCTAATCCCCCCCGTAATTCAGACTAACCTGAGCACAACTAAGCCCCCACCCAAACAGAACACTCCCCAGCCAATCAGAGCACAGCCAACCCCTCATCCAATCAGAGCACAGCCAAGCCCCTAACCAATCAGAACACACCTCCACCCAATCAGAGCACAGCCGAGCTCCCAGCCAATCAGTTCAACCCCCCCTGGCAGTTAAAAGGAAGAAACAGTTGCAATCACACATCGCTGCTAGAAGCACGAAGCCGAAAGCACCAGCCTGAAGATGACGAATGGGACTTCGTCGAAATGTCGCCAAGACACTTCAAATTTTACATCGGAGAAAACCCGAAGAACCAAAGACCTATACATACAAACACCCGCAAAAACCTCAGAAAACAAATTATATATGTTTGTGTGTGTGTGTGTGTGTGTTTGTAAATCAGACTAACCTGAGCACAACAAAGCCCCCACCCAAACAGAACACTCCCCCAGCCAATCAGAGCACAGCCAAGCCCCTAACCAATCAGAACACACCCCCACCGAATCAGAACACACCCGAGCTCCCAGCCAATCAGTTCAAACCCCCACTGGTAGTTAAAAGGAAGAAACAGCTAAAATCTCACATTGCTCCTAGAAGCAGAAGCCGAGAGCACCAGCCTGAAGATGACGAATGAGACTTCGTCAAAACGTCGCCAAGACACTTCAAATTCTACGTGGGAGAAAACCCGAAGATATATATTTGCTAACAAAGAATAAGGGAGAACTGGGATAGCTATTTCGAGTTTCTTAACTCTCCTCAGCCAGAACTTACCCTTCTGAGATTCGAACCTGGGCTGTCTGCATGTTAGGCAGTTGTATTAACCTCTAGACCACAGGCTCTGTCTCACTTTGTTAGCAGTATCAGGGAGGGAAGAGATGTATTTAAAAAGAAACACTCGATATACATCTATATGTATATGTATATGTATATGTATATATATGTGTGTGTGTGTATGTGTATGTGTATATATGTATATATGTGTGTGTATATATATATACACACACACACACATATATATATACCTATATATATACCTATATATATATATACCTATATATACCTATATATATACCTATACCTACACCTACACCTACACCTACACACACACACACACACACACACACATATATATATATAGTGTGTGTGTGTGTGTATGTATGTATGTACGTGTATGTATGTATGTATGTATGTATGTATATATGTATGTATGTAGGTCTTTGGTTCCTCGGGTTTTCTCCCATGTAGAATTTGAAGTGTCTTGGCGACGTTTCGACGAAGTCTCATTCGTCATCTTCAGGCTGGTGCTTTCGGCTTCTGCTTCTTTCCCCAGGAAGCGAGTTTTGTCATTGTCCCGGAGTTCCAGGGCTTCGTAGATACCAGTTGAGGCGCCACTGGGAACAGCAGCCCGGAAGAGACCTTTGTTAGTGAAGAGGTCTACTTCAACGGTGGGGTCCCCACCGGAGTCGAAGATTTCACGGGCATGGACCTTAAGGAAAACCCGAGGAACCAAAGACCTACATATAAACACCCGCGAAAACCTCAGAAAACAAGTATATATATATATGTATATAGGGATATAGGGATATAGGGATATATAGGTATATATAGGTGTGTGTGTGTGTATATATATATATATATATATATATATATATAATTCAACTACAAATATTCTCTTCTATCGCTATTACATATTGGCATAATACTTCAGACAACATGCAAATGGCAGAAATTTGCATGTAGGCATAGTTCCACTAAGGAACAACTATTCTTTCTGTGTGAATGCCTATGATAGCATGACCTAATCACCAGTTTCAGATATAAGCTTTTAATAAAATGCAGAGCAGGATGGAAAATAGCCCAAGAAACTGGGTAAAAAATAATACAGCTCGGGATCACCTATGCATACCTCAGATTGAATAAATATAAGCATACTATGGAAAATCTCAGGTGCAATTAGAATATACCAGTGGTGGTGAACCTATGGCACAGGTGCCAGAGGCGGCACTCAGACCCCTCTCTGTGGGCACGCATGCCGTTGCCCCAGTCCTAGGCCTTCAGCTGGGTTTTATAAAACTTTTCGCTTTAGGCCTCTGCCGCCAGGTAAAAAAAAAAAGTTTCAATCAGTCAATTTCAATTTCTCGCAGAAAAAAAAAGATCTCACAAAGTTGGAATTGATTGATTGAACTTTTTAGTCCCACCCAGTCTGCTGTTACCACCGCAACCACGCCCACCCAATGGGCCACACCCACCCAGCACCAGCCGATGCATAAGTGGGTTTTGGGTTGCAGTTTGGGCACTCAGTCTCTAAAAAGTTCACCATCACTGAAATATACCATCATACCAGAGTACATTGAAAGGCTGAAAATGACCATCAAGACCACTTCCCAGAGAAATGCCAAAAAAGGAAACCTAAACTACAAATCAAACCATTGAAACTAAATACCAGAACCAAAGAGGCAATGGAACCTGAATGGGTGGTCAATATGTCTAGCTGCCCACTATCTACTGCAGAACACAGTATCCTACAAAAAGGCCTCAAGTTTAACACAGATGATACTAATAGAATTATTTCCAACCCTAGAAGAAGCATTTAGAACCACAGAACTTCTTGCAGAGACTCATAAAGGGTCCAAGTATCATACTATAGATCAAAAGGAGATGAGAAAAAAACCAACTGAAAGCAGAGGACAAGCATTCTCCAAAAACCTAAAGAAGGACTAATCAATACAGGACACCAATTCAATACAGAAACTAGACAACCGGATCAAGATAACTCTCGGTAACTTTATCAAGAAAGCTCAAATCACTAAAGAAGAATAGTGTTGAAAAAGATGAAAAAGAGTGGACACATCTTCCCATGCTTTTATGAATGCCCCAAAGACATACCTCTTTGGCCAATTGTACCAATTTACTGGTAACCGCAATCTACAACATTGCTTGACTCTGAAAGTTTGGAAGAGTAAATCCCTGGTTTCAGTGACTGACCCAGATTTGATCTTGCAAAGTGGGCTATGACTGTTTTTTACACTTAGGACCGAAAGTCATGTGATCTCCTTTTGTGACCTTCTGACAAGCGAAGTCAATGGAGAAGCCAGATTCAATTAACAACGAAATTATTGACTTAACAACTGCAGTGATTCATTTAACAACTTTGAAAAGAAATATCATAAAATGGGGCAAAACTCACTTAGCAATTGTCTCATATACATGTAATCAATTTATGACAACCGAGCCGAAAATTTCTCTTGCTAAGCGAGATAATTGTTAAGTGAATTTTGCTCCATTTTATGACTGTTCTTGCCAAAGTTAAGTGAATCCCTGCAGAATGAATCTAGCTTCCCCATTGACTTTGCTTATCACAAACTGCAAAAGGTAATCACATGATCCCTGCCCAGACACTGCGACTGTCATAAATATGAGTCAGTTACCAAGTGCCTGAGTTTTGATCACGTGACCATGGGGATGCTGTAACAGTTTTAAGTGTGAAAAACAGTCATAAGTCACTTTTTTCTTTGAATAGTCACTAAACGAACTGTTGTAAGTCCAGAAAACATCTCTGTCATAATAAAAAAGGACCAACTAGAGAAAACATACAAGACTATCAACATCTTTAAGAAAAGAAAACCATGGTCTCCATCCTAGATATTTTCATCAACCTAGGCAGTGAATGCAAATTAGAAATACAAGTTTATCCCCCCCCATAAAAAAAAAACCTACCCGTACCACATGCTCCACTACCAAAGTAACAATCCAACCTTTTACAAGGGAAGCTATGTAAAAACACTACTTGGCCAAAACAAATGTACTGCAGCAAACCTGAACATCGGAAAAAGGAAATACCATATATACAACATCTTCCAACAAAATGGATATCCATGCACCGTTATCAAAACGTACCTGGCCACTTAACCTACCATAGGCTCAATCAACACAAGCTTTAAAAGGATAACATTGCCATGCATCAAAAACATTTCAGAAACCATCCACAGACTACTACAAACACACAGTATCACCACAGCACACAAACCAACTAAAGTCCTCCAGAACATCTTAAGTCAGGGGTCTTCAAATATGACCCTTTTATGACTTGTGGATTTCAATTCCCAGAATTCTTCAGCCAGTGTGCCTGGCTGAGGAATTCTGGGAGTTGAAGTCCACAAGTCATAAAAAGGCCAGGTTTGAAGACCCCTGTCTTAAGTAAACTAAAGGACCCAGCAGCCTCAGCAGAAAAAACAACATACAATGTAAGGGTTGTACAGACATTGTGAAAGGCAAACAGAAGATTAGCAGAGCAGGTCCATGAACACCAAATAGCAGTCATAAAAAATGAAAACCTTAATAGAATTCCTGGCCCTCAAGAAGATATAGAGATGAGGCAAAAAGATCAAAACCCCTGCTCAGTAGCAATCAATACCCATATGATTAGAGATTAATACCAAGCTTAACATTAGACCAACAGTCAACACTAGACCAACAATAAACAAATATTTATTAATTCACTTATTAAAATAAACAAAACTTTTATTTTAATAAGAAAATTATAAAATTTACTTCTTATAATTATAATAATTATAATTTACTTATTGATGGTAAATAAGTAAAACTTTTCTTAAAAACTTTCAGTGATGAAGCATCCACAGCTGCCTTTAGAAGTTATGAGTGCTTTATCACTGGAGGTTAAGAAAAGACTGGACAGCTTCTTACCTGAAATGATATAGATCAGTGATGGCGAACCTTTTAGAGACCGAGTGCCCAGTCTGCAACCCAAAACCCACTTATTTATTGCAAAGTGCCAACACGGCAATTTAACCTGAATACTAAGGTTTTAGTTTAGAAAAAAATAACTCATACATTAACATCTTTTGTCCTAAAAGAAAAACACAATAACAAAGCTTTCAGTGATACAAACCATTTTCATTGAAAGGTAAAAGTTTGCATTTGGCATGCTTTTGAACAATTAATGTGATTTTTGCTGTTGTATGCATGCTGATAACTTGTCTAACCTTGATTCATATTTTGTAAGTTTGAGAGCAACACATGCAGCACTCAGGGTCATCTGTTAGTCTGTTTCTGGTGTCAGATTTGATATAATTCAAAACTGAAAACAGCTGCTCACAAGCATAAGATGATCCAAACAAAGTAAGGAAAGCAATCCCAAGTGCTCAATTTTATTTAAAATTATTTGGCAGAGAATTCCACACTTTTAAGGATTTCATTTTCAGAACTAACTGTGCTGTCCTTTGTCATCCTTGTTTTCGCAGGATTGCTCTCAATAAGAGTGAGGCACACTTTGGCTCCATTTTTGCCAGGAAGGGGCTTGATAAATGGATTTTTCTTGCAAAAAGTTAGCCAAAGAGCAAAGTGCATGTGCCCAAAGAGAGGGCTCTGAGTGCCCCCTCTGGCATGTGTGTCATAGGTTCGCCACCACTGATACAGGATCTCCTGCTTGAGCAGGGGGATGGACTAGATGACCTCAAAGGTTCCGTCCAGCTCTCTTCTAATTAAATTAAGAAACTACTAGTTCAGATAAACAAGCTAATAGTAAATAACAGCCTAAATAATAAACCACTAAGAACACTCCCACCCATATTGGCAGGGCAAGCCACTATTATATAAAAATAAGAAACCCCACTCCCTCCGAATGTTACCTAGCTTAATAATGAAATATCTGTAAGAAAACAGCCAAGCTCAGAGACCACCACATAAAATGTATTCAGTTGCTGCTATATATTCCTGTATTATAGTTTCACCAAGTGATGACATATAATCTGATATCTTCATTTTCCTTACAAAAACGGTGAAATGCAGCCATCAGTGGCAGGATCCTTTCAAATACCAACACTAAGGCAGTAATACCAGTTTTTAGAATGCCAACCAATGCATCAGCAAATGCACAAATTAAACACTGGCTTCAAGAAAGCTGGGGGTGACAGTGAGAATCATACACAATGAAACCCAGAATCGGTAAAGAAAAATAATTTGGTATGAAAAGACTTGCCTGTACCCCTTGTAGTCTAGTCAGCATGACAAAGAACAGCCAAAGGTGCATAGAAACGGCATGAAGAATTTTAAGAATGAGAGCCAGGTAGTCTCAATTTCGCAACTTGGGTCTCAACATTAAGGAGGTCAACTGTATTTCACAAACATTGAGAACCATCCCTGGTAACAGGGAGCCAGTTGGCAAGAGGAGGAAATGGTTGTTTGCTTCCAGCTTTAGTGAGCAGCCCTGAAGAAATGCAGAAGAGCAGCAGCACAAGACCAACAATAAAGAGCAAATCTCTCATTAGTGCTGTTTTCGCCTTCTCCGCGGTTACAACTTCGTCAACATCTGCGGATCCCCCCAAGAGAAAGTGCACGTGTACCCTCTCTGGCCTGGCGCTCCCTCGAAAGCGGGGAAGCCTTTCAGAGCTGCCAGAGCTGAGAAAGAACTAGTGCCCATATTGCGTCCAGAACTGACGTCTCGGTCCTTCGTTCCGCCAGCAAGGTTTGGAAGTGGCCCCTAACCCTCCTGCTGAGAACACGGCATCTTCCCTGCTCCCAACGCGGCCTTTCTTCTATTCCCGTCCCCGTTATTAAAAGGAGGGGCGGCAGGTAGAAGGAAGACCCACTGGGTGAAGGGCTGCCTTCAAATAGTGAGAGAAGGCGGAGACAACCGCTCGGTCTCAAGGCAGCGTTTCGGCGTCGCTTGCGCAAGAAACAAACCCGCTAAGGAGGAAGTCTTGCGGGGGGGGCGGGGGCGGGGAAGAATTAGGAGCTCGCTAGAAACCATGTGGCAATGGAAAAAAAATGCACATTTTCTCTTCTTCGCCTCTCCTGCTCTCCCCACCCCTTCCGCGTGATGAAAGTGAGGTAAAAGGCTGAACTCCCGTAGCGAAAAACGCCGAACGGGGCAGCACCTTGCAACAAGAGATGGAGCAGCAGCACCTCTGGATAAGCAACGCAGGGAACCGCGCAAGAGAAAAGAGCAAGCTGGCACGACACTAGAGCCACCGCGCAGCCCCTCTACTTTTGGGGGTGGGGGGGAAGAGTGGTGAAACAAAAGCGATTTACTTAAAGTGACCACTACGCTCACTTTGAGCGTAAAAAAAATTACCATAGCGTGGCCGTTCATCGCACGCCACCCTACCCCGGAGTGTGAACGTTGCAAATCAACCGCTTTTGCTGTCTTTTATCCGAGTGGCGTTGCAGCAGCTCCAGCCGCCGTTCCGTTTAATTTATCCTTCCCCTTCCCCCCGTATCACAGTTAAAACCACTGCCACTTACCCGGCTGCTACTCCAACTCGACTCCGTAACGCCACTACAGGGAGGTAGTTCCCGCACTGGTCTCTAGTCCCGGTTCCTGCCGCCCGGTCAGCCGCGAGGACCGGGCCGGGAGGGCGCCCTAACAAACCTCCGAAGAGTCTGGGCTACTCACCTCCACTTGAACCAAGAACACCAGACAGGTGTTTAACCTCCTAACGCCCTGCAAAGAGGAGGGAAGGCACAGAAACCACGCCGCCGCCGCCGCCGCTGGTACTAACTGGCCTTGCCGAAGCGAGCGAGAACCAACGAACGCAGTGGCGATTGCTGAGCGGCGTGGCCTCTTAGTAGCTTCTGGCTACGAATCACCCCGCCCCCAGCAATCAGTCCCACGCACGTGCATTCAGTCTGAACGCTGCTGCGGAGATCTGCGCGCCCTCGCAAGCAAGCCTAACTGCGAAGCAGTTGCTTTGGCCGGAGATGCTTGGAAGTGAATTGAAAACAGAGAGAGACTGTGTAAAGGCTCCGGTCCTGGAAGTGCTTCTGTGCTGGGCTTCTCCAGTTTCTCGCTGGCTTTATCTCGCAGCGGATTGTCATCTGCCACCTAAGGAAACCCCCTCTGCAAACGTAAGATGGAGGCTCCCTCTGGTTGCAATCCCGAACTATAGAAACGTATTTCCATCGCTATGGGCACGTAGTATTTTTGAACGTTAATATTGCACATATAATACATCCAATATACATATGTGATACAGTATATACATATCAGCCCCAGTGTTGTCACGTAGTGTTTCTGAATGCGCATATTGCCTACAATATTTCCAGTATATTACATCTGCAATGTATGCATATAATTCCCAGATATTAACACAGTGTTTCTGAATTAGATTTTATTAGATTTTTTAAACTGTTGTCTTTATATTACTTGTGCTTATCCGGATCATCTATTGCAACGGCCTATTAATAAATAATGGAAATACATTAAACTGTTAAATTTGATAAAATATATACATTGCAACATGCAGTATGTCTAGTGTCTTTTTTAAATCGAATGTAACAAGCTAATTGTAATTATATTTCAACATACATTGCAATTTTCTAGCCAGTAGATTTTTTTTCAGTTAAACCTTAAGCATACTATGGTAAGGGTTAAGGGACAGGATCTGGTTCAAAGTGCAGTTATTCCTTAGGCCTCCTTGTGGTGAAATGAAACAGCTTTGCTGTTCCTTCTGCCTTGCTATCACTTGTGAGTAATCTGCAAAGCCACAGTTGAAGAACAAACTTCACCTCCAAACATGGATTTAATTAACCTGGCAATCTGAATTCAAACTATGAGTTTTATCATTCTTATACTAGGAATACTGTAAGCATAATTCTACATAATGGTACTTATTTCTTGCAAACTTTTAAACAATTTATCTTGGGTTAAAAGTGAGTAAATTATCCCTCATTTTTTTGTCATGTTGTATGAACACCCTTATACTATTTTACTCACATGTTGTATTCACAAAATATTACAAATTAGCAAACCACATTTATTATTAGCCTAATAAATTGTGTGAACAGCCTTATGATTAGTTTGTGGCTTGAATTAATTTAGACAGAATTGTCTTGTGAGGACCTCGCTATGTAAAATAAACCATCATCTTATATTCTAGCTTCCTTTTTTCTCCATTCAAACAGATCATTTATGAAAGCAACTCCTGATTTGCCTATTTTATTTTTAATTTATGAGCTCATTACATATTCGGAATTCTAAATATAAAAGCTTAATTAAAAGTAGTATTTCAGATACTGACATTTTATTTAAGAAAAAGTAGTTTGATTGGCTGGAAGCAGCATGAGAAAATGTTTGGCCACACAGCAATAAAACTCTGCATAATGAACACTTTTCAAAAATGAAAAATCAAACCAATATTTGGTGAGCTACTGTCAAAGAGTGAGTGGGGATCTTACAACATTTCTTCACAGAAGTTTTCTTTAATAACAGAATTTTTTTTCAGATTATATAAATGTAAAATGAAGATTGAGGTTTATTGCTGTTCATCAAATTATTGTAAGACTGAAAATCCAAGAAAACGTAAAATTGTCCATTTTTCTTTCCATATTGATTGACCAAGTTTCTTTTTTAATACAGTACTTTTTATTACTTTTTTATTTTTAGCTTTATGTTTACCTCCCAGTATTCCTTTTGGTAAATTAGATTTTTTTAAAAAGTTATGTAATTAGGGATTGAACTGTGGAGTTCTTGATGCTCTCCGAGTTTGTTTGTTTATAGGCTTTTTATTATCTGATTAGGTAACATCTTCAATGTTAGTGATGTGGGGTTTCGTCCCTTCTACACACAGTAGTTGTCCTGCAATGTTGATGAGGGTCTGGTAGTTCCTTGATTAGGTTATAGTTTTTTGCTTGATTGTCTGGTGTTAGTCTCTATTTAACTGGGTATTGATTGCGGGACTGTCTTTTTTCCCATTCTTAGCTTTTTTTATTGTCTTCTTTGAATTGCATATAAATAAGCTTTATCTCTGTATGTATTGATGGTTGATTTGGTTGCATGCCAAGCTTGCAGGAATTCCCCACTGTTTTTGAATTAAGCTTAGTTTTGGATACTTTCAGATTCCCCCGTTGAAATTATGGTTATGTTTGCCCATGTGTTGTGCTTAATGAGTTTTCATTGTGTGCTCTGATTGCTAGTTGAGGTTCATGGATGGGCTCTGGTAGTCTTCTGTCTACCTGTCCTACATAGTGGCATTACAGTCATTACACTATATATTGGGTCTTTTGGTTCACTTAAGATGTTTAGGAGGGCTTTAGTTTGTAGATTTCTGTTGTTTGTATGATTCTTTTTGTTTTCAAAATTGATGGTTTGTTGATGGTTTTTATATGTTTGTACACTCAGGTTTTTAAACTTTTTATTGAAATAGTTTATATTGTTGTGAGCAGACTCACTTAGATGAGATGGGCAGTCATACCATTATGATGATGATGATTGTACCATTACATAATTGCAGAGATCTATTTTAAATGTAGTAAAAATGCAAGAGTCTGGATACTGGAAGAATCTCGATGCTGTGATGTTCAGTTATGATTTCTCTGCTCAAAAGAAAGAAGCCCTATGGCATTTCAGAACGATGAAAGAAAAGTCAGAATACAATAAATTATAACTAGGAAGAATGTTTTATAATAATGCAAAGTATGATATGTTTTTATCCCCTTTTCATGCTGCTATGCAACATTATTATTATACCAATAGCTATGAGCAATAGTCACCTTCACTGCTAAATTTTCTACTGTGAAAAACCAGTGTTTTATGCAGATAAATACACGAAAGCAAAGGGTAATATTGAAAGCAAAGTTTTTCTTATAGGTATGATTGCTGAGAGGCCACAGTTGCCTATTCTCATACCTATATGCTATACTTACAAGTGTACCACATCATAACAACTGACAGAAATTATTTATTTATTAGATTTTTTGAAACCTTTATTACTTTATAAATAACTCAAGGCAGCAAATACACATAATACTTTATGTATTATAAATATACATAAATATTATATATAAATATAATACTTTATAAATAACTCAAGACAACAAATATACAGAATGCCAATATACAAATGTATACAAATATACATAATACTCTTCCCTCCTCCTATTTTTCCCACAACAACACCCCTGTAACATGGGTTGAGCTGAGAGAAATGACCGGCATTATTGCAGAGAGATGCAATAGTTATTACATGCATAACTAGAATCTTCAATGTGTAGTGCAGTGGTTCTCAACCTTTCTCAGGTTGAGACCCCACTTGCCCCGCCCATGTGCGCCGCGACCCCGACCCAGGTGCACGCGCGCGCCCAAAAAAAAATTTAAAAAAATTTAAAAAAAATAAAAAAAAATGGCGGCCGCGACGGGCGGATCTGCGCATGCACGGATTGGTCCATTGCACGCGCTGCGCATGCGCGGATCCGCCCATCATGGCCGCCATTTTGTTTTTTGTTTTTTTTATTTTTTTAAAAAAATTTTTTTTTACTTTTTTTTATTTTTTTTCCGGTGCGATGGGCGGATCTGCGCGTGCGCGGCGCACGCGCGCCAAAAAAATAAAAAAATAAAATAAAAAAAAACAAAAAACAAAATGGCGGCCCGCGGTGTCCGGCGACCCCCTCGAAATGGTCGTGCGACCCCAAATGGGGTCGCGACCCCAAGGTTGAGAACCGCTGGTGTAGTGTAAGCTGAAACAGCAATTTAAAAACTACAGTGGGAACTTTAAAACAGCTAATAGCTTCCCTATAACACTATCTTCAAGAGGCTTTTACAATTACCAAAATTGTAAAGGAATCTTCCTGTTGATTACTAATAACTTTATCAGTGCCAGTGATCTAGTTCTCTTCCTTCTGTTTTTGGAAGGTCAAAGTTAGATCTGACTTCAGAGAAAGCTGATTTGTCTTTCAGGTGCCTAAAGGGGTACTACAATCTGGGGAAGATGGCTAAGAACTATTTTTTACCACAATATAAATTAGAATAAAAAATTAGGTGTAAATTTTAGTTATCTAAGTTTTGTTGAAATATAAACTTCATGTTGGTAAATTTGTAAAGGAGTGGAACAATTGCTTGCAAAAGTTATGTCTTTCTCACCCCTGGAATTTTTTAAAAAGAGACTGAACAGCTATCTCTCATGGGTGATTTAACTGATTTTCCTGCCTGTTGCTAAGGGGTGGAAGAATAGAGTAGAGTAGAGTAGAGTAGAGTAGAGTAGAGTAGAGTAGAGTAGAGTAGAGTAGAGTAGAGTAGAGTAGAGTAGAACAGAACAGAACAGAACAGAACCTTGGAGGTCTTCTAGTCCAGCCCTATACCATCTCAGACAGGTGAATGTCTACTCCAGTGATGGCGAACATTTTAGAGACTGAGTGCCCAAACTGTAACCCAAAACCCATATATTTATCACTGGGTGCCAGGTGGGCATAGCTGTGATCATCTTAGTTGCTCTTCTCTGATTTTTTTTCAAACCCTCAACATCTTTTTTGTGATACGGTGACCAAAATTGGCTGCAGTATTCCAGGTGTGGTCTCACTAGGGGGGTTGGAATATACCGGTCATTCAGGGAAGAGGCAGGTATGGCGGGAGCAGGAGGATAGGCCGCACTCGGGGAACTCCGTCCTGCTGTCTCGTAGCAGTTCCTTGTTCTGGCCCTTCTGAAAAATCTTGCTCTCCCCACGATTCTGGTGATGGGTGTAGCTCGGGCCCTGGGCTCAGGCTATTGCTGCTTAACGCTAGGTCGGTTAACAATAAGCCCCCCCTCATTCATGATCTTCTCATGGATGAGGAGACCGACTTGGCATGTGTGACTGAGACCTGGTTGGGCCCTGAGGGGGGAGTTCCCCTCACGGGCGTGTGCCCATCAGGTTATCAGGTATGGCATCAGCCATGACCCCAGGGAAGGGGGAGAGGAGTGGCTATTTTGGCCCGGGAGAACTTCAGTCTACGTAGACTCACTGTTTCCGAAATTCCGGGTTGCGAGTCCATCCTTATGACGCTGGACCTAGGGGTCCAGGTGGGCTTATTGCTTACATACCTGCCTCCCAGCTGCGTGGCATCAGCCCTGCCTGTGCTACTCGAGGAGGTTGCTGGGCTGGTGGTGGAGTTCCCCAGGCTTATAGTCTTGGGGGACTTCAATCTGCCGTTGGTTGGCGAATCCTCGGGATTGGCACAGGAGTTCATGGCTGCCATGACAACCATGGATCTGACCCAAGTAGTGCAGGGTCCGACGCATGAGGGTGGACACGCCCCGGATATGATTTTCCTTTCGGAGCAGTTGGGTAATGATCTGGTTTTAAGGGGCTTAGATATCTTGCCTTTGTCATGGACCAATCATTTCCTACTTCGACTGAATTTTACGGCCCCAATCCTTCCCCGCAGGGAAGCGGAACCGATTAGGTGGTTCCACCCCAGACGCCTGATGGATCCAATTGGCTTTCAGACAGCGCTTGGGGAATTACCGAGCTCCCTCATTCACAGTCCGGCGGAGTCCCTGGTAGTGGCATGGAATACGGCTGCGAAGGGGGCTATTGGCCGGATTGCGCCTTTGTGACCTCTCCATGGTGCTGGCCCCAGGAGGTCTCCTTGGTTTACTGAGGAGCTCAGGGGGATGAAGCGCCATAAGAGACGTCTAGAGAAGCGATGGAGACAAAGTAAGTCCGGATCTGACCGAACCAGATTGAGCTCATTTATTAAAGCCTATCTGAAGGCGATTAAGGCGGCAAGATCTTTGTATCTTTCTGCTTTGATCGCGTCTGCGGAATCTCATCCGGCCGCCCTGTTCAGGGTGACCCGATCCCTCATTAACCCAAGGGGTCCGGGGTTACCCTTGCAGGGTAGTGCCGAGGACTTTAATAACTGTTTCGCAGACAAAGTGGCTCAGATCCGGGCCGACCTAGACTCCAATTGTGGAGCAGAGTCGACTGATAATGATTCAGTTGAGGGGACAGGGGCATGTTCTTGTCTGGTAATCTGGGGTGAGTTTGAGGCTGTTACGCCTGAGGAAGTGGACAGGGCCATTGGATCTGTAAGTTCTGCCACCTGTTTGTTGGACCCGTGTCCCGCCTGGCTGGTTTCAGCCAGTAGGGTGGTGACACGTGCCTGGATCCAGGAGATTGTCAACGCTTCTTTGAGGGAGGGGTCCTTTCAGGCTCCCTTAAAGGAGGCACTTGTGCGCCCCCTCCTCAAGAAGCCTTCCCTGGATCCAGTAATTTTAACCAACTATCGTCCGGTCTCCAACCTTCCCTTTGTGGGGAAGGTTGTGGTGCATCAGCTCCAGCGGTCTCTGGAGGAAGCCGATTATCTGGGCCCTCTGCAGTCGGGGTTCAGGCCCGGCTACAGCACCAAAACTGCTTTGGTTGCTCTGATGGATGATCTCTGGCGGGCCCGGGATAGAGGCCAGTCCTCTGTCCTGGTGCTTCTTGACCTCTCAGCGGCGTTCGATACCATTGACCACGGTATCCTTCTGCGCCGGCTGGAGGGATTGGGAGTGGGGGACACCGTATTGTGCTGGTTCTCCTCCTATCTCACTGGTCAGTCACAGTCGGTGTTTGTGGGGGGTCAGAGGTCCACCTCTAGGTTACTCCCATGTGGGGTGCCTCAGGGGTCGGTTCTCTCCCCCCTACTTTTTAACATTTACATGAAGCCACTGGGTGAGATCATCCACTGCCACGGAGTGAGATACCATCAGTATGCTGATGATACTCAGCTGTACATTTTCACTCCTGGCCATATCAGTGAAGCGGTTGAGGTGATGTGCCGGTGTCTGGAGGCTGTGAGGGTTTGGATGGGTGTTAACAGATTAAGGCTCAACCCCGATAAGACAGAGTGGCTGTGGGTGATGCCTCCCAAGGACACTTCTATCCGTCCTTCGATTACCCTGGGGGGTGAATCTATAAACCCCTCAGAGAAGGTTCACAGCTTGGGAGTCCTCCTCGATCCACAGCTGACATTGGATCATCATTTGTCGGCAGTGGCGAGGGGGGCATTTGCCCAGGTTCGCCTGGTGCACCAGTTGCATCCTTACTTGGATCGGGAGTCTCTCCTCACAGTCACACATGCCATTGTCACCTTGAGGATTGACTAGTGCAACGCTCTCTACATGGGGCTACCATTGAAGAGTGTTCGGAGACTACAATTAGTGCAAAATGCAGCTGCGCGAACAGTTGTGGGCCTTCCTCGTTGTGCCCACATTTCATCAACTCTCCGCATGCTGCATTGGTTGCCTATTGGTCTCTGAGCCCAATTCAAGGTGTTGGTTATTACCTATAAAGCCCTTCATGGCATGGGACCAGGATACTTACGGGACCGCCTTCTGCCACATACTTCTCTACGACCGGTGAGAGCGCACAGGGTCGGCCTCCTCCGGGTCCCGTCAGCGAAACAATGTCGTCTGGCGGGCCCTAGGGGGAGGGCTTTCTCTGTTGTGGCGCCCGCCCTCTGGAACCAACTGCCTCCTGAAGTCCGCGTTTCTCCGACTCTCTTCGCCTTCCGAAAGAATTTAAAAACCTACCTCTGCCAGCAGGCCTGGGGATGATTGTTGATTGTGGTGTGACTGATGAGTATGTGTGGGGTTTTATTTTTAATGTTTTTTGTTCGGATTTAGATTAAATTGTTTTATATATATGTTGTGAGCCGCTCCGAGTCTTCGGAGAGGAGCGGCATACAAATCCGAATAAAATAAATAAATAAATAAATAAATAAATAAATAAAGTTGAAAGGGACCTTGGAGTCCTTTTAGTCCAATCCCATTCAAGGAGGAAACCCTATACCTTTCCAACCATGGTTGTCCGATCTCTTCTTAAAAACCTCCAATGATGGGGCACCCACAATTTCTGAAGGCAAGCTCTTCCATTGATTAATTGTTGTAACTGTCAGTAATTTTTTCCTTATTTCTAGACTGGTTCTGTTCTTAGGTAAATAATGCTTGTGGCCTCTTCCAACTCCACAATTCTATGATTCTGTTGTATTATTAATGTTGCCAAAATTGCATTTGCCTTTTATTTTGCATCCTCCTAGGCATTTGATTTTACCTTCCTAACATCTAATTTTAAAAAGCCCGGTTCATTGAAAGTTATATTTCCCTGGTACAAAGGCTGAAATAAATTCCATTAGAGGCTAAATCTCAGCAAATAGATGCAGACTACAGTCTGACACATTTTGCCCTGGTGACCAACCTTGCATTCCTCTGTTAGCTGAAACTTAGCTAGCTTTCTATTTAGAGTGTGCCAATTAAACATTCATGATACTATGCCAAGTTAGCTTCTCCACACACAATTTCATAGACTATTGTTCAAAGGTTTTGTTTTTATCAGGTGCTTTTACAGAATTTCGTGGCATTTATCTGCAGATTACTTACCTGCACCGAACTTTGTCTATTCTGAAGCTGGTAAATTCATGTATTACTATAGTAATTGTGCTAGTACAAGCTGTAGTATTCTGCTTTGAAAGAGGCTATAGATCTGAATATTTCTTTGTGGAATTCTCAGTTAAGGAATAGGGGTTTTTTGTATTCCAAGTCCACATGACAGTAGTGTTATTCTCGTGGATATTTTTGCCAAGATTTATTTCAGACATTCTAATTTAATCTAGAGTTGTTGTTATGCTTTATTGTATAAATAGTCCTCAACTTACGTTCACAAAATTTATGTTGCTAAGTGAGACATTAGTTAAGTGGTTTTGCCACATTTTACGACTTTTCTTGCCATAGTTGTTAAATTAATCACTGCAATTATCTAATGTAGGTATGGGATCATAAGCAATGTTAAACAGGAAGGGTCCTTATAGATGTAGAACCCCATCTTTCTATCCTTCCTTCTTCAATTTAATTGTGTTTGATTCTCAGACCACATGGAGACAAATTCCTGCAGTTTTCTTCACAAGACTTTGCAGAAATGGATTACCAGAGCTGAGAGAAAGTGTCTGGCCAAGATCTCCCACCTGGCTTTCTGTCCAAGGTGGGACTAGAACTCATGGTCTTCCATTTTCTAGCCTGATGCCTTAACCACTGTACCAAGGTAAATATTTATAGATCTGGTATGGGGTAATTTCTTAATTTTTTAAAAATTAATTGTTGTTTGTAAATTGTTTAGTATATTTTAATTATAATGTAACATAGGTGTTATGGCAGCTATTTTGCAACAATTACTAGAGCCTACATACAGTAAGTGTTGCTGACTCCTGTTGTACTGTAAGAATTAGATTTATGGAAACTGATTCCTCAAAATAAAACTGCCTGGACATGTTCTGAGTTTATAAAGGGTTGAGGATCATTTGTTTTGTTTATCTCCCAGCCTGCAGAAATGAAAGGGAAGTTAATGTACCCTCGAACATTAATTTCTCAAGGAGTAACTCTTTCTTAACTTTGGAAGAATGCCTAAAATTGGTAGTTTATTGCATAGCTGCCAAGATTAATTTTAAATTGAAAAATAGATGTAGAAGCTGAACAAGTGGGTGGTTTTTTCCAAAGAAAAGTAATGTCTAGTCTGTGGCGTAGAAGACAATAAAGTGAAGACTTCCCTTCCTTCCTTCCTTCCTTCCTTCCTTCCTTCCTTCCTTCCTTCCTTCCTTCCTTCCTTCCTTCCTTCCTTCCTTCCTTCCTTCCTTCCTTCCTTCCTTCCATATCTTCTGCTCCTGCAGAGTTCAGGAACGAAAGAAGCTTCTTTTGTGCTTTCCTAAGGGGGAAAAAAATCTACAATTCTACACAGCTGTATAAGATAATTCAGAATCTTTCAGGCTTTAAATTTCAGACAAGGTTAGTAAGGTTTAGCACTAAAGTTTTTAACACTAGTACTGGAGGATTAACAGAGTACCCTTAAGAATTTGCAAGGATTGTTATTAACATCCAAAGTCACAAGCCATTACTTCCATATTGTAAAAAGATCATAAATCAAATGCTATCTGCATTTATTAGCACTTTATGCACAGCAATGTTAGAATATCTACTGAAAAACTTGTAATACAGACATGTCAAACTCACAACATCACGAACTTTTTCCCCATTGCCAGCAATGGGGTGGGCGCGGTTTCCTCGTGATGTGTCTGGCCATGGGCCAGCAGTTTGACACCCGTGTTGTAATACCTCAAAATTTGAAGTAGTTTAAACCATCCCATTTGACCACAACTACATAACCTTGTTTTTTGTCTGCAAAGATCTCAGGACATACTTATAACAAGACCAAGTGATGTTCTGCCACCTTTCCCAATTTCACAGCTGACTAGACTGACAATTGCATCTCATTTTCATGATGGCAACATTGTCTTCCAGCCACCTGAGGGCATATACAGAAGTACATCACCAAATGTTCCTGAGTCTCTGGCATCCAATAGTCTTCAAAAATTGTTATTATAAATTTTAACATGATAAAATGAGGAAATATCAAATACATGTTTGAAGAAAAATTATATTAACTATATAATTCCTCACTTGCCAGCTGAGGTATCTGCCTCATTCTGGGTAATTACAGGATTATCTTGGATATACTGTACAAGCCTATGTTCAATTCTGAAGTTAGTAATAAAGCTTCCACTGACAAGGGTAACAACTGGTATTGAGATAAATTGAGTTTGACTACTAGGCATCTCATCAATATATCCTTGCAGTTTTCTTAACACCTAGATGGAAATGGTTTGCTAATGACTTTTTTTCAACATTTTTTTTTTTCAGTCTTCCAGCATAGCCTTCCAGCATAGCCCTGGAATTACATGGTAACTTCCCATCCAACTTTTAACCAGGGCCACCCCTGCTTAACTTTTTGAGATTAGACTCAGAATTTGAGCCTCAAAGTTGGCTAAGCTTTGATTACAGATAGTCCTGGACTTGCAACCATTTATGATGGTTGCAGTGTTGCAAGTCATGTGATAATCTTTTGTGACCTGATAAGCAAAGTCATTGGGGAACCCATCATTTAACAACCATGTTTACTGAGTCGTTACTTACAACTGCAGTGATTCACTTAAGAACTGTAGCAAGAAAGATTGTAAAATGAGGTAAATCTCACTTAACAACTATCTCACCTAGCAACAGAAATTTTGGTTCAATTGTGGTCGTAACTTAAGGACTTCCTATACAGATAGAATAAATGCACTTTGCTTAACATATTTCTATGGATATATCTGAGCTTCTTCATGCATTCTCTGTTTTCCAGAGTAAAAGTACATTTTTGCAACTGTTGTCTCTGCCTTGTTTCTCTAAAAGGACTGTACACCAACTCAGATTGAATGAAATAAAATTAAAAGGACTGACAGATGCAATTCTCTTTTTTCAATAATTTTCTCTTTTTAAAATAATGCTTGAAATCAATATTTCCCATTATTTCTCATTACACTGTGCTTCCTATAGGCCTCACATGTCATGAAATATTAATAAGTATCAGGCTAAAAGAATGCTTTTAATTTTCAGATTCCTTAAAATATATTGGTAGTTTCTATGTTTCAATACGTAGTAGCAACCTGAATGACTTGGTTTAGACTTAGAACCTAAGAAGTCTACTAAATATTTGAATGGGAGATCATCAAAACACTAGGGCTAACATCCCAAAGGAGGAACATAACACTTGTACAACATTGTAACTAAGTAGACAAGTCCATTAAATCACTATGAATCAAACCCAATGTACGATGACTTTAGTAAATTATTTGCATTGCTATATGTTAGCCTTTAAGACACATAGCCACTACAGAATGCTAGTTTATTTTTTAAATATATTTATAGAATTTTGAGAGCCTGTCCACAAGCCTCACTGCTTGTTTGGAGGACAAGGTCAAAGGCAGGAATTTTCTTTTTTTGCACTTTATATTTTGCCGTGATGGAGCAGCCATTTTACCTCTCCGAACTTTTTTTCAGGCCTGGAGCTAATTTGCTTTTGACTAGGGATAAAAGAGAAGGAAAAGTGCATTTTATTTGTTTATTTGTCAAATCGAAACACAACCATTTCCCTCATAGAACAACTCTTGTAAGTATTATAAATCTTTTTATAAGTTATGAACATTTAACAATATTCTAATTCAATTTTCCTGGCCAATTCCTATATTTTTAAATAATGGAAGTTAAAGCAATCACTTCAATCACAAGAAGGTTGATATATTTCCTTAATGAAAAGCATAAACTAGAATCCATAATAGATTTAACTGCAATTAGGAAATGGTTAATAACCCAGAAGTGAATCCCATATAGCCCCAAATCTTGTCATTTACATTTAAAAGGATCAAAGTAGGGAAATCTTTACTAGATAGTCAATGTATTATGTGTAATGAACCATATCTCCACACATCTTTCAGTGGAAGAGAAAATGTTCCAGAGGCAAAAGAGAAAAGAAGAAAGATGGTCATCCATTAACCTGGCTCCAGTGAGCCAGCAAGACTTTGAACAAGATGGATCCATCTACCATAAAACTTTCCTCTTCCATGGATTGCTATTAGTCTGGATTTAGCACATTTTGGCTGGATAATTCTAGTTATTCATGAAAGGGACAAAGAAAATGTGGTGCCAAGTAGTTGTGTGTTAAAGCAGATGTGAACTTTGCAACTATGAAAACCAACTGGGGAGGAGACCTTATGACAACTGAAACAGAGGAGAATGAGAATATTCCACTAGACTTTAATAGATCAATCCACCTTCTTTAATACTGTTAATAACTGGGTATTTTTTGAGATAAAACAGTATCTCCCCTTTCCCCTCTATTTTATATCATGTACATATTTTAAAATAATTTTAAATAGTCATCCCACATCTTTTGGAGTGAGCAGCTATAATAAATTTAATAATATAAATAAAAATAGATGATAGATAGATAGAAAAATAGATAATATCTGATAGAGCAATTATTTGTGTGTGAGAAAGAGTTTTTCTTCACAACACTCTTCTGAAATCGTGACCTTGTACTGTATCTGCTATGAAAGATAAACTACTAGGCAGTTCATAAAACTAGCACAAAGGAGAGTTTGACTGCATGGGTTAAAGGTAATAAGTTTGTGTTCATTGTTTTATTTATTTTTAAGAGCCAAGTTTGTTAGTTGTGCAACTTTTCTGAAATCTTAACTTTATGAAGAAAGATAGACTGATTTAAATGTCATGGCAAAAAGCAACAAAATACGTATTTCCTGTTTTGATAGAAATCAGGATGGAGTTCATTGGTAACTGGAGAAATAGACTGTACACGTGTGTATGTGTGCACACATATGTGTGTTTTTGAGATGGCAAGGATAGTCCTGGCCCTCAGTGAGAGAACTGCCTTCAGAATAGATGCTGGTGAATCTATTTCTGCTATTTCTCCCTAGTATGCTTTCTGGTAGAATATAGCCTACAGTGAACTCCTGTCCAAGGCCTCAAGTATGGAGTGGAATTCTGTCCTGTAGCTGGTATTGAACCAATGCCACTAACCATTTACTTACCAATTGCATACTAAATGGAAGAGAACAAATCATCTTGTCCTTCACATCAGGCAGCATGTTGTCTGGAACATTTTATATGAGATATGTCGGCACTGTTTTGAAATAGCCAGCAGATGAGCGGTAAAAGGAGAACGGTAGCGGAGCTGTGCAAGCAAGAGGCCAGGCAAGTGATGGCGAGTGAGGCGCAGTGGAACCAGATGAAAAGGCCAGCAGATGAACGGCAGTAAGAGAGACGCTCCGGAACCATGCAAGTGAGAGGCTAGGCAAGAAGTGGAGAGACAGGTGCAGTGGAGCCAGTGAACAGGCCAGTAAACAAGTGGCAGTAAGAGAGGTAGAACAGAGCTGTGTGAGCAGGCAGCCAGGTGACAGACAATTGTTTCTCCCCAAAAGAACAGGAAGAATCCATTGGTCACTGTACATGATGACCATGGACATTTGGGAGCAATAGAACTTTTAAGGGGGTAAGAGGTTGGTTCTACTGGCCTTGCATGAGGGCTGAGTTGAGGGTTATTGTTCATCCTGTCTGCATTGTATCCAACAAAAGGCACTATGCCCTCTCCCAGGGCTGCTCCAATGGGACACCCACAAAATCAAGAGCCTATGGAACTAGTGTATATTGACTGTGTTTGGAACCTGATACAAGTGGACATGGAAATGTTCTAGTAGTAATCAATCATTTCACCTATGCCCAGGCCTTTCCAACTAAAGGTCAGTAGGCTGCTACTGTAGCCAGGGCCCTGGTGAATAAATTATAGGCTGCCCCAGCAAATACAATCTGATCAAGGCAGAGATTTCGAGAGCAAGCGTATCAAAAAATTGCTCGATCTGCTGGGTGTTCATAAATTACAAGCCACTCCCTATTATCCTCAAGGGGACCGGTAGCTTGAGAGGTTTAACCACACCTTTCTTGATACAGTATGTTAGGGACATTGACTGTGAAAAAGAAGCAACATTGGACTTCATACATTTCCGTACATGAATAGAATAGAATAGAGCTGGAAGGGACCTTGGAAGTCTTCTAGTCCAGCCCCCCTGCTCAAGCAAGAGAACCTATACCATCTCAGACAGGTGAATATCTAGTCTCTTCTTGAAAATCTTCAGTGATGGAGCGCCCACAATTTCTGGGGGTAAGCTTTTCACTGGTTGATTGTCCTCATTGTTAGGAAGTTTCTCCTTAATTCCAGGTTGCTTCTCTCTTTAGTCAGTTTCCAACCATTGTTTCTTGTCCTGCCCTCTGGTGCTTTGGTGAACAACCTGGCCCCCTCTTCCCTGTGGCAGCCCCTCAGATACTGGAAAACTGCTATCATGACTCCCCCATTTCTTCTTTTCTTTACACTAGCAAAACCCAAGTCCCGTAGCCGTTCTTCGTAAGTTTTAGTCTCCAGGCCTTTGATCATATTTGTTGCAAATAATGGTACTGAATACTCACCATACCGGTTGATATTTGGGAGGAATCCTGATTGCTACTGGATTTAGCATTTGGTGTCTCCTTTGACCAGACATCACTTATCTCCCACCAGGGCTATGTAGACCAACTGAGGAAGAACCTGAAGACCACATATGACAAGGCTCAAGCTGCTCCAGGGAGCAGAAGCCAAAAAAATAAGAATTATGATCTGAAAATAAGGTTTCATAACATGCAACCTAGTGATTTAGTGCTGCTGACCAATGGGGTCATTGTCTGTGAGAAGCTGTCCCGCTTCCAGGATACTGAATTCACCCAGAGGGAAGCATGGGGTTCCTGAAGGTTGGCACCAGAATTATACCTTGCCTCTGCATGAGGGAATACGAGTGTCCCAGAAGTCCAAGCCACAGCTCATTAACCCCTGCCCACCATGGAAGGGCCCAGCGATCCTATCCAGTCCAATCCAAGTTCAAGTGCAGCCTGTTGGAATGTTAGGGGAAGATATCCTTGTTCATCCCCCAATGCACCATGGTGGGAGTGTTGTCCAACTGTCCCTTTTGGTAGGATGGTGTTATAAGATTAATATTAGCTTCCTCAATGAAGGGTATTTAATGTACATATAAACATTTTATGTGTTAAATCAGTTGTATTACATCATTTCACAAATTAGTGTCTAAGTCTAGGATGTGGAAGGGGAAAGAATCCTTATCCAGCTCTCTTTTTAAAAAACTTGCCTATATTCTAAGGCTTTCTAATAAGCTGACATTCAATGTTTGATCAGTAAAATAAAAAATAAACATTCATATTTGCCTGTTTTGAGAATACTTGTGGCTGAATCTTTAGTTTCCATGGAAACTGTATGTAGTGTCATTTGTAGAAAGAAAATGACAACAGTTCTGATGAGACTGAAGTTGGCAGAAGGCTGAGAGAACAATTTTTCAATACATTTATATGTTCTCACTACCATTTAAAAAAGTCTGTGATTTCTCATTATCAATTATACAGACATATATAATAGCATGTGGTATTAAGTGCACATAGAAAAGAAGCATTATGAACTAAAATACTAAAATGAAATCACTAACCATGAGAATTTGACACTCATTTTTATGTTTTTTTTTCAGATACCTCCACTAATTTCCAACTTTTAAGCCTATGAAGTCTAAACTATTTTGAACCTTATATTCATCATCCCCAAAGGATCATAAATCAAGGGAAACAAGGAAATGGAGCGCCTCCCTTATGAAACCAGATTGCAACGCCTTGGTCTCTTCAGCCTTGAAAGACGGCGTTTAAGGGGTGACTTGATCGAAGTGTATAAAATCATGCATGGGATAGAAAAGGTGGATAGAGAAAAATTATTTTCTCTATCACACAATACCAGGACAAGGGGGCACTCCCTAAAGCTTATAGCTAAGAAAGTGAGGACAAACAAAGGGAAATATTTCTTCACCCAGAGGGTCGTTGATTTATGGAATTCACTTCCTGAAGGGGTCGTGACAGCTGTCAGCCTTGACAGCTTCAAGGCAGGGCTAGATAGATTCATGGATGCAAAGTGTATCGGTGGTTATTAAAACGGATGTCCATGTGCCGCCTCTATGTTGGTTGAGGCAGGCAGGATTCCCTTGGGTACCATTTGTTGGGGGTCAAGGGAAAGGGAGGGTTTTGCCTTCTCTTTCTGCTCAAGATCCCCATGTACAATTGGTGGGCCACTGTGTGACACAGAATGCTGGACTCGATGGGCTTTGGCCTGATTCAGCATGGCTCTTATGTTCTTATGTTCTAATCTGGTTTCATAAGGTAAGGGAGGCGCTCCATTTCCTTGATCATTCTTGTTGCCCTTTTTTGCACCTTTTCCAGTTCCATTATATCCTTCTTGAGGTGCGGTGACCAAAACTGTACACAGTACTCCAAGTGTGGTCTCACCATCGATTTGTACAGAGGCAATACAACACTTGTTGACTTATTTTCGATTCCCTTCGTAATCATGCCAAGCATGGAATTTGCTTTTTTTACTGCTGCTGCGCATTGGGTTGACATCATCGAGCTGTCCACCAAAACTCCAAGATCCCTTTCTTGGCTTGTCTCAGAAAGTTTGGTCCCCATCAGTTGGTAAGTATAATTGGGGTTCTTTTCCCCGATGTGCATAACTTTGCACTTGTTTAGGTTAAAATGCTTTTGCCACTTTGTTGCCCACTCACACAATTTCGAGAGATCCTTCTGGAGCTCCCGACAATCAGTTTCACTTTTCACAACCCGGAACAATTTAGTGTCATCAGCAAACTTGGCTACCTCACTATTAACTTCTACATCCAGATCATTGATGAATAAATTAAAAAACAAAGGTCCCAAAACTGAACCTTGGGGTACACCACTTCTCACTTCTTTCCATCCAGAGAATTGTCCATTTATTGCCACCCTTTGCTTCCTACAATTTAGCCAGTTACCAATCCAGGACAAGACCTGTCCTCTAATTCCGTGGCTGGAGAGCTTTTTTAGGAGCCTTTGGTGAGGGACTTTGTCAAAAACCTTTTGAAAGTCAAGATATACAATATCAACTGGGGCCCCTTTATCTATGTATTTATTTACACCATCAAAGAATTCTAACAAGTTAGTAAGACATGATTTGCCTTTGCAGAAACCATGTTGATTTTCTTTCAGCAATGCCTGTTTTTCTATGTGCCCTGTAATTTTATCTTTAATAATGATTTCCATCAGTTTGCCTGGAACTGAGGTTAAACTGATTGGTCTATAGTTTCCTGGATCACCTCTGGATCCTTTCTTGAAGATCGGGGTTATATTTGTTTCCCTCCAATCCTCCGGTACAGTGCTTGATCTTAGGGAAAGATTATATATTTTAGCTAGAAGTTCAGCAATTTCACACTTGAGTTCCTTGAGAATTCTAGGGTGGATGCCATCTGGACCCGGCGATTTGTTGACGTTTAGTTTAGAAAGGCATGCAAGATCTTCCTTGTTTATCTCTATCAGGTTTAATTCTTCTATTTCCCTCCCTGGGAAAACTAATTCAGTGGCAGGCAAATGTTCTCTATCCTCCTCAGTGAAAACGGAGGCAAAGAAGTCATTTAGCCTCTCAGCAATCTCCTTGTCTTCTCTGATTATCCCCTTCTGACCATTGTCATCGAGTGGCCCAATTGATTTTCTAGTTGGGTTCCTGCTTCTGATGTACTTAAAAAAGGTTTTGTTATTATTTTTAATATTCTTGGCTATATGCTCCTCAAAGTCTCTCTTGGCTTTCATGACTATCGCCTTGCATTTGGTCTGCCAGAGTTTGTGATCCCTCCTGTTCTCCTCGGTAGGAAGAGCCTTCCATTTCTTAAATGAGTTTTTCTTCTTTCCAATAACCTCCTTTACCTCATTCGTAAGCCATACTGGTATCCTCTTGGATTTTCCAGTCCTCTTTCTTCTTTTAGGAATGCATTTTATTTGAGCCTGCTGTAATGTATTTTTAAACAGTTTCCAAGCATTTTGGTGGGATTTGACTTTTTTATTGTTCTTTTTAGTTTCTTCTTTACTATTTTCCTCATTTTGTCAAAATTTCATGAACCAAATCCTGTGCGTTAGTTAGAACCAAGTCCAGGATCCCCTTTCCCCTGGTTGGTTCCATGACCATCTGCTCAAGGGAATAATCAGCTAACATGTCGAGGAACCTTGTCTCTCTTTCATGTGTAGAACAAGAATTTACCCAATCTATTTGGGGACAGTTGATAAGATAAGATACAGTAAAATACGATTAAATAAAATAAAGATAAAATAGAATATAGACACAAAATGTGTACTAAAATACAAAACAGTATATGTTTAAGTGAATGGTCTTTAGATGCAATCTAGATGTGTTTTGTAGGAACATATCTAGCTTGCATGTAAAGGCAATAGATTCAATGAAACACTTGTATTTTGGTACACATTTTGTGTCTATATTCTATTTTATCTTTATTTTATTTAATCTTATTTTACTGTATCTTATTGTATCTAATTTTATTATAACTTATTGTGGCTGAAACCTATTGTTTTATTATGCTCAATTAACTAATCAATAAAATTATGTTTACTTACTTGTTCTCCTGAGCACTTCTAATCTGTCCTTGGCTATCTTGATAGCTTGTCCTGAAAGCCACTTAAATCTTTCTCTTTTGAAATTTTGGGAATATTTTGCAGTCTCTCTCTTCAGATTCCTTCTACAGAGGTCAAGTATACCAAACCTGTTCCTTACATTGATCTTGTAATGTGAATGTAAATAAAATTTTGGTGTATACCTACTTTCTTTATTTTTTGAAGTTTAGCATATATTTGATCCCAGTAATTCATGATATATCTATAGTTTGCATCTGGAGTGTTGCACTTTTCCATCACCAGCTTTCTATTACATAATTTTGATTCCAGTATTGTCCATCTGGTGTTGGACAGGTATAGTATATTTATATCCCGTCACAATTTTTAAAAAGCATTGGATGTAGGTGTTGTTACAATGAAAAACTAATAATATTAATAACATTATATTAGGTTATCTCCTGCATTTTGTATTTGACTAATTCAGATTTTTCTATAAATTCAGCTTCTTCCATTCCTCCAACCTGTACTTCCCAATCACCTAATAAGTAATACTATGATGTTGTAGAGGCTACATTGAGCATTTATTTAATCTGCCACAGAATTTCTTAATGTCTTCCTTTATTGCATTTATAATAGCTATATATACTTGTATGGCATTGAAATTCACTAATTATCAATTAATTCTAATGCATATGATCTTGTTGGCTATTAGGCTCTAGTCAACGAGTCCTTTTGGGGTATCATTATCATTTCATTTATTTTCATGTTCCTAAGTTCTACAATATTTCAAAGTATCTGTTAAGGATTTCCAGAGCTGGCTTCTATTGGTAGTCCTCGACTTACAGCTCTTCATTTAATGACCTTTCAATGTTACAACAGCACTGAAAAAAGTGATTTACAAATCTTCTTCACAGTTGCAACTGTCCAGCATCCCCAAGTGACATGAACAAAATTCAGGCATTTGGTAACTAGCATATTTTTACAACAGTTTCAGCCTCTTTGAGTCATATGATCTCCATCTGCAAACTTCCCAGCTGACTAATAAGCAATGTGAATGGGGGAAGTTGGATTCATTTAATGACCATGTAATTCACTTAATAACTGCAGTGATTTATTTAACTTTAGTACAAAAGTAAAAAATCAGGCATGGCTCACTTAACAGCCAGTGGAAATTCTGGTTCCAACTGTGGTTGTAAATTGAGGACTAACTGTACCTAGAACATCCAATTCAATATGCTTCATTTCTATCTTAAGAATGTTGAATTCATGCTTTCCACATTCGATATTTCAGATAGGTGTCCTTGTAAAACATCAAACTTCTCTTTCTGATGACTTTGTTAGGGACACATCATATTTAAGCCTTTAAGTAATTAAAAGAGTGCCTTTCAACCTGGGGAAATCTCATTGCTAGCATTTAAATTTGTCTAAAAGTTTCTAAATATGCTTTTTTTCAAAAGAACCCAGAAATAGTTGCTTTCTTCTGGAATTGTTTTTTGGAGTTCTTCTCTCATGCCTGCAAAATCTCATCTAATTGCACCATGTTATGTATTACCCAAAACGTGACTCTTCTTTTGATGTTATAAGCAAGAGTGACCATGTAGAGCAATGGTGGCGAACCTATGGCATGCACTCAGAGCCCTCTCTGTGGGCACGCCTGCTGTCACCCCAGCCCCGGCTCCCCTGTGGCCCCCTCACCAGCAGTCCACTCGGAGGTGTATCACCCCCAGGCATGGCCCATGCAGAGCAATGCAGCCAAGGACATGGCAGCTGGGAAGTGGGGACAAGACTCTGCTCTCATGCTCCGTCGGGCGCAGATGATGCTGCGGAGCACGAGCAGAGGGCTTGGCTGTCATGGTGCTGCTGGGCTGCCTGGACGATCTGTGGTGGGTCGTGGAGGTGGTGGGTGGTCCTGTGGGCAGTGCGGGGGGCAGAGGAGGGGTGGGAAGGAATGGGTGGAGGGTGGACGGGGTGGTTTTTGGGCACTCGGTCTCTAAAAGGTTTACCATCACTGATGTAGAGGCTTACATTCTTGCTGGGATAATTCTCAGGACCTTTGGAATTATTGTGCCCTTCTACTATATAAAAATGCAGCATTTCTTATATAACTTGTTATTGTTATTTATTACATTATTTGTATTGTTATGATACAATTATTATTGTTATTTGTTTATATAAAGCTAGTATCTTATTTTTACCTTATTTTTTTTCATTAAGAAGCCCTGTGCATCTCATTTTAAAATAAAACGCAACGATTGCTGAAGAGCCATGTCAATTTATGGATTACTAGAAGATGTAGAGTCATTATTCCTGTATATAGTTTGCCAGATAGCTTTTCATAATATACTGTGATTAACTTCATTATAATTGGAGTTTCAGTATTCATTATTCTCTTTGCCCTACAGAGGGCTCCAGAAGAAGTATTATTGGAGAAAATTGTCACAAGATATAATATGAGTGTAAAAGTTCACAAACGAATAGGTTTAAAAATAAGATGTCAAGGAAAAAGTATTTGCAATATTTTTTAATTTGGAAGAAAATGGAAGATAATGTGAAAACAACAGGCAGAAAGTTGAAGGTCCTAAAATTTTATGAGGCAGGATGTATTGATTTATTTTAATATAAAAGAATGTTATACTATCTGTCATGAAGTATACTTCCAGGTAATATCTAGATTTTTTTAGATGGATGAAGAGCTACAAAAGTTGATGGAGTTAGCAGAGATGGTTAAATTGAACGTTTGATCAAAGAAAAGAATGTAAGTAATTTTTTTTTCTACTTGGAAACCGCTTCTGGGCTTTGTTCTTGAGGTGGAAAAAAAATAATATTTTGATTTTGGGTTTTACTGATTAGATTGATTTGTTGTAATAGAAATGGCTAGTTTATGCTATTATAGAAAAGTAAAAAGCTGAGGTTCGATACTAATGCCTTATTCTACCACAACAGAGAGAGGCAGAAGTCAAAGACTTTTTTTCCTCCCTTCCCTCTTCCTCACTTCTCTTTTTTCCTTCCTTTTTCTTTTTTTCCTACTACTTGCTTTTGTATTTTTGTATTTTATACTATAAGCCAGGGCTTTTTTTGTCATAGAACGCCCAGAACGGAGTTCCGGCACCTTTTTTGGATGGAACCTTGTAGGGTAGGCAAGGCGGGTTGTATGATGTGTGAGTTCCGGCACCTTTTTTTTTTTTTTTTTACAAAAAAAGCACTGCTATAAGCTACTAAAACATAAATATGAAAAGAAAATTACATAATACAAGCATGCAAAATGTAATCATAAGGTTGGAGGGGCCATTTAGGCTAGTCTCTGCTTGAGCTTATTCAGTAAAGATAACTGGTTACACTTCAAACTGCTGTTACTGTTACAAAATTTTGATAGCATTCATAAAAATCTGCCTTTATATAATTTAAGTGCCTTATTCTATGTTGGAGTAATAGTGAAGAGATACTGACTTTCTTTGCAATACCTTTCATGTACTCGAAAAGTTATATTTTGTCTCATCCCTTCATGCCTTCTCAAGACTAAGCATAGCTATTTATTCTATTTCACTGGATAGGTTTGAACCCCTCAATATCCTCAGTGCCTTTCTCTGCCTAATCTTTCTACAGATGTAGTATTTACAGCTATACAAATTATTTCAATCTGATTGAAATTGAAGCATTATTCTCAATTATTTGGAAACTACTTCTGTTGGTACTATTCTGGAACCTGAACTAAGATGCCTTGTAGTTCTGGTCCAGACAGCATCAACTCAACGAAAATAGTTTTAAAACAAATATTTATTGTCTGGTCTGGGAATTCTAAGCAAAGACTTACTATGCTGAAGATACATCCAGTGTTTGCATATCTGTCCATTTTTTATTGGGAAAAAGCAGTAATTCTTCATATCAGCTTAGCGTGGTTGCAGATGTCATACATGCATCCACATGCTAGTTACACAAATAATTTTACGATCCTGGCATGTAACAGGATGTCCTGCAATAACTTTTAACTCCTCCCACTGACTAGATGAACTACAGCATTGACCAGTGGTGGCGAACCTATGGCACATGTGCCAGAGGTGGCACTCAGAGCCCTCTCTGTGGACACGCGTGCTATGCCTTGGAGATGGCAACTGTCCCTCTTCAACCAGCCGCCTGCTAACTTGCCGAGGTCCCACATGGCTGAATGCATCCCAGCATGGCTGGTTTCCCTCCCCCCTGTCCCATTACTCCTGGCCTCGCATGCTCTCCTTTTCCCGGGCACAATCCACTGCATCACCTCCTCAGCTGTCAGCCATCTTTCCAGCTCAGAGGCGGCTTCTCTGAACTTCTGGTGGTGGGCTGCAGAGCCCCAGAGTGTGCCAGTTGAGGGGCCGGCAGGCTGTGTATGCTGACAGACACTGTTGGCCCCCATGTGCTCATTGGCCTCTGTGTGCGGGGGCCGATGGTGTCAGGCAGCAGCTGCCCCGGCCGCTGCATCGCCTTGCCCTACAACAATGGCACCGCAGCCCTGCCTTACCTTGCCTCGCCTCACCCCATAAGACGAGCCTCCTGCCCACTACCCCATCTGCCAGAGACCCTCTGGATCTCCCTGAACCCTGCCCGGCCCCCACAGGCATCCCTCCCCATGAGCAACATCGAGATGACCATGCCCACCTAGGCCACATCCACCCAGTCTTCCATGACCACCACAGCCATGCCCACCTAGTGGGCCACGTCTACTTGGCACCTGGTGATAAGTGGGTTTTGGGTTGCAGTTTGAGCACTCAGTCTCTAAAAGGTTCGCCATCACTGGCATAGACTAATGTCTTAACTACATTACCCATAAGCCATCTCTTAAGGAAACAGCATTTAACCCTTTAAATGCTAAATACACTAACATACAGTTCTTTTGAGGATACAACATTAACGCTGTAAATGCTAAATACTTTAACACAGTTCTTAAGCTAACTGACTGGTCCAGCACAGGTACAGTCTGAACTTGCAGTTGCCTGTTTTGTAGAGACATAATATTGTTGGCCCACTTTCAGTTTGCAATCAAATAATATTTCTATATCATTTTTACAAGTACTATAAATGAGTACAAGTGAGGCATCTTCAACTCTATACTTGTGCATCTGATTTCTGGTTCCTAAGTAGAAAACCTTTGCATGTGTCTATTAAAATTAATTCTGTTAATTTAAACTAATTTCTAGTTTTTTTAATTAGAAAATAAATGTCCATATTATTTTAAATTACATTTTTATCATATTTAGATTATTATATGTAAATTTTACAGTGTAACATGTATTTCCAGCTATACAAATAAAATCATTTTCATCTAATCATACAAATGGACTTGTATCTCCAGAAAAGTAGATCATTGGAGAGCTACCTCTGACATACAGGTGACCTGTAGTCTCAACAAAATCAGCCAAAGACTAAAATTAATTTGGAACATCAGTCTCATTTTTCTGTGCAGGTAGTCCTCAACTTACAACCATTCATTTATTGACTGTTCCAAGTTGCAACAACACTGAAGAAGGTGAGTTATAACCTCTTTTCACACTTGCGAACACTGCAGCATCCCCGTGGTCACATGATGAAAATTTAGACCCTTTGCAACAGGTATGTATTTATAACAGTTACAATGTCCCAGGGTCATGTGATCACGTTATACAACCATCTGACAAGCAAGGTCAATGAGGAAGCCAAATTTACTAACTTAACAACTGCAGTGATTCACTTACCAATTGTGGCGAGAAAGGTCATAAAATGGGGCAAACTCATTTAGCAACTGTCTATCCCCTTGTTTTACAACCACATTACTACCAAGATCTTTCCATTACACTTAATGGCATGGTTTTGTTTATGAAACTATACAGAAATGGTTCATAAATACTTATGTCAGATCAAGTTATAAGATCTGTATCATAATTCATCACAAAGATACATGGTGATTGGCTTAAAAATGGCTCAATTATTTGAAATTGCCTGTTAAGTTTTTTTGAATAACGCTTCAGACATTTCTTTGCTTCAATTTTTAGATATGTGCTACTTTCTCTTTTTGAACAAGTGATAAATTTTAGGACTGGTTGAACCTAGCAATGATTCTTGTTCTCACAATTGTTTTTTATGCAAGAATTGTGTGTTCCTATGTATTCATACAATGACAAACAGCAGTAAGTATGTTTTTGACTAAAGTCATAATACTTCTGGTTTCGAAGGCGGCACCTCTAGCTATACGAGGAGACTCGTCTCCTCAGCAGCTAGTTTCCCTCTGCCGTTAGACCCTTATGCGAATTGAAAGTCGCCCTGGAGGGTGTGACTACCATTGAGGAGGCTGTGCTCAGCTGTGGAGGAGCGGCGGCTCCCCCAGCTGGCCGAGTGAACTCTGAGGGCCGATGGAGAAGAAGATCGGCCAGCAAAATGGCCGATCACCCAGCTGCACCAACCACAAGTCAAAAGAACAATTAAGCATGAAGACCCACCGTGGTGAATCCGGGTGAGACTCCTTTTTCTCTCGCTACTCTGATTCTTCCTGTAAAGAGCTCTGACTATTTCTCTTTGCTAAGAAGGCAGCGGCTGCCTATATCGAAAAGAGCTGAAAAGAAAAGAAAAAAAACTTTGTTTTGGTTGTTTTTCTACCATTGGGTTCTCTTTGTGGGGATATTTGGGGGAAAAGAAGGGGAAAAAAGACGATATTGCTATTTGTCTCTATCAACTTTATAATCTTGAAGATACCTTTCTTGTTAAACTTTTAAATAAGACTGAAAAAGAAAACTTTTTCTTGTTCGTTAACTTTATCCACTCGGAAAAAAAAGATCTTTCAGTCCACTGAGGACATCTGGTGGCCAAAAGTGACATTATAAATCTTTGTAACTGGAAGAGTGATTGGATTTCATACAATAGTAAAAGAGAAAAGATAATTTGACATTCGGGCAGTGAAGCTTACTAATAGACCTTTGGAGGTCTTTTCTAAAATATAATTTCCAATAAAGGAACAGGCTTGTCTACTACCAAAATGGAAGAAAACATTCCACATCTTGACTATGATTTAATATTGGAGAAAATTTTTGAAATGACAGAAGACTTCAAAACTTATTGGAAATCTAGGAGACAATCTAAAGATGCCATCTTGGTACTTCCAACTGACCCTCCAATAATGAATCAAGCCATGGAACAAGGAACACCAGAGGAACAACAGCAATTCTGAACAGGCTTTCACACATCAAGACACATATTTTAAAGAGACGAGATATTATGCTTACAATCCAATGATGAATCTATGCTGGGAGAAAAGGTGGTAACCACTGAGCCAACCAATTCTACACAACGTTATCTACAACGGATGGATAACTTGGATGATCAAGAACTAACTATAACTCAGTTCAAATATCAAAAATAACAAAGATTGACACTCAGATACAACTTTCCGGAAAATACAACAAGGCGGATAACTTATTCATAATTATAACATGGAATAAAAGTCAATACAATATTCGGATGATATTGGCAGGAAGAGAAGAAAATTTTGTTCAGTTTGAATTGGTTAGAAATTTTTGTACTCAAAGTTTGAGGTTTGATAATCGAAACGTTTTATTATGGGAATTAACTTGGCATAGAAAGAAAGCTAGAGTCAGGTTTAAATGTGAGATAAAATGCTACTTGATGGGTTAAAAAGGCTTTAGAGATTTTGTCTGATTTAATAACGAAAGAAGGATGAGAATTGACTGTTATTATAGTTGATAATTATTAGGGAGTAAACTTGTTTAGGGTTTGAAAAGATTTTATAGACGTAGAATGATGAAATGATAGAACATGTTTTTAAAAATAGATATGTATATTTTGGAATTACATTATTTTAAATATGATAATTATTTTGAAATAGAGGGAGAATTTCTGTCTGATTTAATAATGAAGGACGGGAATTTCTTGACATTATACTTGGTAAGTATTTGAAGGTGTAAACTTCATAAAAGGGCTTAAAAAGATTTTTTATAGATGTAGATTGATGAAATTATAGAATATATTTTTAAAAATAGAACTGTATTTGTTGGATTTATATTGTTATTTTAAATATGAAAAATATGTTGTAAGAGCTACATGTGATAGGGAACAATTAGTTTTAATGAGTGATCTAATATTAAGGATAGCTGGAATCCCAATTAGATGCTTATTGAAATGTAACTGGAATATGACAGTTGTAATTAATAAAGCTTAAAACAGGATATAGATTATCATAATTGCAAGGTGATTGAGGATTTTTGTTTGATGGAACTTTATCTAAAATTGTATTAATTTTAATAAGTAATATTATTCCTTATAGAGAGGAAATTGTTTATAATTAATTTGAGCTATATGTATATGATTTTGTTCTTGAATGATTTGACACTCTGACCACCACATTGTGTCCTAAGCTTTTGTAAAAAAATGGAAAAAACCAATAAAACTTTTATATAAAAAAATAATACTAGATAATGCTAAATTTTTAGATCTGTTGCTATAAATCTATATTTAGATTATTGCCAAATCTAAGTATAAATTCTGTTCAGTCCAATAAATCTGAAAAGGTATTGGGTAAGAAGTTGTGGTTTTGTTTTGGACAATTTTCCTTGATAAAATAATACTAATAAATATGACTAAAACAGTATTTACATGAATTTTATTTCATACATTAATTTATCACTGTTATTCAAATTGAAATAAAACTACTTGTGAACCACTGCAAAAGCAGTCATATTAAAGGCATGGCTTTATGATTCATTATTTCAATATCTGAGGAGGATTTGAAAGTCAGTATTGCTGAACAAAAAAAAGTTAAGTCTTAAATGCTATCAAAGCTGTTTTGTTTATTGAGAACAGTAAATTTTTCAGAAAGAGTTCAGAAAGAGTTTGGTTAAATCTGCTGGAAAACACAGGTTCACATAGCTGCATAAGAACAGGATCAGTAACAGGATTTGCTACATGTGCAGCAGCAGCCAAAAAAGCTAATACAATCCTGGGTTGTATGAACAAAGGCATAGAATCAAGATCACGCGAGGTAGTATCGCTTTATAAAACCTTAGTAAGATCATACCTGGAATACTGCAGCCAATTTTGGTCACCTATCACAAAAAAGACATTGAGAGTTTGGAAAAAATTCAGAGAAGAGCAACTAAGATGAACAAAGCCTGGAGACTAAAACATATGAAGAACGGCTGCAGGACTTGTGTTTGGCTAGTCTAAAGAAAAGAATAAGTAGGGGAGACATGATAGCAGTATTCCAGTATCTGAGGGGCTGCTACAAGGAAGAGGGGGTCATGTTGTTCACCAGAATACCAGAGGGAAAGACAAGAAACAATGGTTGGAAACTGATCAAAGAGAGAAGCAACTGGAATTAAGGAGAAACTTCCTGACAGTGAGGGCAATTAACCAGTGGAATAGCTTGCTCCCAGAAATCGTGGTTGCTCCATCACGGGAGATTTTAAAAAAGAGGCTAGACAGTCACTTGTCTGAGATGGTATAGATTCTCCTGCTTAAGCAGGGGGCTGGACTAGAATATCTTCAAGATTCCTTCCAGGTCTATTCCGTTCTACATGTTCAACATACTATTTTTTTTTAATTAGCCATTGATATTGTAAGGTCCCAATCCCTTACTTGAACTTGAGATACCATATCAATCTAATCAGATAACCCAAGCGGAGACCTTGATCAAGCAGCACTTTGTTTGATCAAATTAAGCAGCTGGGTGGCCAGAAATCTGGAACACTGGCACAGTTACGTCCAGAAGTGCCATGCATTAGGGAATTGGTAGCATTGCTTTATAAACTTTGTTATCCAATGAAAATCAGACAACAGAGCCATTACATCATAAAAAAGACATCAATCATTTCTGTACACTTCCTTATTTCCTCCTTTAGTATATCCCACCAATGTACATGTTTCCCAAGCTTGCATGAAATTTCTCTGGTGCAAAAGCTGATTACAAAAAGCAAGAAAGCAACACTTAGACTAAACAATTTCCCTTTGTTCCAGAACCCTTCATTCCCCTTTTAGTTTTGTAACAGAATGCTTTCTGTTACTTGGTGACCAATGACATATATTCCTTTGTTATTGCAGTGATACCGGGTTTATCACTACTTACAAAGGATACTATGACCTCCATCCCCGAGATAGTAGAAGTAACTGTTCTTTGGATAACAGGAATCAAAAATGGCAAAACCAAAAGACCTCTAAATCAGTGGTTCTCAACCTTTTTCAGGTTGAGACCCCACTTGCGCCACCCATGCACGGCGCGACAGGCCAATCCGCGCATGTGCAGCGCGCACGGCGGAAAAAAAACACAAATAAACAAAAAAATGGCAGACCGCGACGGGCCGATCGTTGCATGCGCGGCACGCGCGCGACAGCCCAATCCGCGCATGCGCGACTCACGTGCGACAGCCCAAACCACGCATGTGTGGCGCACGCACGACGAAAAAAACCAAACAAAATGGTGGACTGCGACGGCCCGAACCGCGCATGAGCGGCACGCGCGCCCGTTCTGAGGACGTGGGGGGCGGCTGGGAACTGCTGCCTGCCGTCCTGCTCCCCTCCCCATCTGTTTGGCTGAGGATGTGGGGGGGCGGCTGGGAGCCGCTGCCTTCCGTCCTATTCGCCCTTGCTACCCGTTCTGCTGAAGATGGGGGGCAGCTGGGAACTGCTGCCGTCCATCCTGCTCTGCTTCCCATCTGTTTCGCTGAGGACGTGGGGGGCGGCTGGGAACTGCTGCCTGCCGTCCTGCTCCCCTCCCCATCTGTTTGGCTGAGGATGTGGGGGGGCCAGCTGGGAACTGCTGCCGTCCATCCTGCTCCCCTCCCCATCTGTTTGCTGAGGACATGGGGGACAGCTGGGAGCCGCTGCCTTCTGTCCTGCTTGCCCTTGCTGCCCGTTCTGCTGAAGATGGGGCGGCGGCTGGGAATTGCTGCTGTCCGTCCTGCTCCCCTCCCCATCTGTTTTGCTGAGGATGTGGGGGGCGGCTGGGAGCAGCTGCCTTCCGTCCTGCTCGCTCTCGCTGCCCGTTCTGCCTTCTGAAGATGGGGGGGCGGCTGGGAACTGCTGCCCTCCCCATCTGTTTGGCTGAGGACGTGAGGGGGCGGCTGGGAGCCGCTGCCTTCCATCCTGCTCACCCTCACCGCCCGTTCTGCTGAGGACGTGAGGGGGCGGCTGGGAACTGCTGCCTGCCGTCCTACTCCCCTCCCCATCTGTTTGGCTGAGGATGTGGGGGGGCGGCTGGGAGCTGCTGCGTTCCATCCTGTTCGCCCTCGCCGCCCGTTCTGCTGAAGATGGAGGGGGTGGCTGGGAACTGCTGCTTGCCGTCCTGCTCCCCTCCACATCTGTTTGGCTGAGGATGTGGGGGGCAGCTGGGAACTGCTTCCTGCCATCTTGCTCCCCTCCCCATCTGTTTGGCTGAGGATGTGGGGGGGCAGCTGGAAACTGTTGCCTGCTGTCCTGCTCCCCTCCCCATCTGTAAATATGTTACATCAGGCTCAAATAAAATGCATTCCTAAAAGAAGAAAGAGGACTGGAAAGTCAAAGAGGATACTAGTATGGCTTATGAATGAGGTAAAGGAGGTTATTGGAAAGAAGCTCATTTAAGAAATGGAAGGCTCTTCCTACTGGGGAGAACAGAAGGGATCACAAACTCTGGCAGACCAAATGCAAGGCGATACTCATGAAAGCCAAGAGAGACTTTGAGGAGCATATAGCAAAGAATATTAAAAATAATAACAAAACCTTTTTTAAGTACATCAGAAGCAGGAACCCAACCAGAAAAACAGTTGGGTCACTCGATGACAATGGTCAGAAGGGGATAATCAGAGAAGACAAGGAGATTGCTGAGAGGCTAAATGACTTCTTTGCCTCCGTTTTCACTGAGGAGGATAGAGAGCATCTGCCTGCCACTGAATTAGTTTTCCCAGGGAGGGAAATAGAAGAATTAAACCTGATAGAGATAAACAAGGAAGATCTTCTTGCATGCCTTTCTAAACTAAACGTCAACAAATCGCCGGGTCCAGACGGCATCCACCCTAGAGTTCTCAAGGAGCTCAAGTGTGAAATTGCTGAACTTCTAGCTAAAATATATAATCTTTCTCTAAGATTAGGCACTATACCGGAGGATTGCAGGGAGGCAAATATAACCCCGATCTTCAAGAAAGGATCCAGAGGTGATCCAGGAAACTATAGACCAGTCAGTTTAACCTCAATTCCAGGCAAACTGATGGAAACCATTATTAAAGATAAAATTACAGGGCACATAGAAAAACAGGCATTGCTGAAAGAAAATCAACATGGTTTCTGCAAAGGAAATCATGTCTTACTAACTTGTTAGAATTCTTTGATGGTGTAAATAAATTCATAGATAAAGGGGCCCCAGTTGATATTGTATATCTTGACTTTCAAAAGGCTTTTGACAAAGTCCCTCACCAAAGGCTCCTAAAAAAGCTCTTCAGCCACGGAATTAGAGGACAGGTCTTGTCCTGGATTGGTAACTGGCTAAATTGTAGGAAGCAAAGGGTGGCAATAAAGGACAAGTCTCTGGATGGAGAGAAGTGAGAAGTGGTGTACCCCAAGGTTCAGTTTTAGGACCTTTACTTTTTAATTTATTCATCAATGATCTGGATGCAGAAGTAAATAGTGAGGTAGCAAAGTTTGCTGATGACACCAAATTGTTCCGGGTAGTGAAAAGCGAAACTGATTGTCAGGAGCTCCAGAAGGATCTCTCGAAATTGTGTGAGTGGGCAACAAAGTGGCAAATGCATTTTAATCTAAACAAGTGCAAAGTTATGCACATCGGGGAAAAGAACCCCAATTATACTTACCAACTGATGGGGACCAAACTTTCTGAGACAACCCAAGAAAGGGATCTTGGGGTTTTGGTGGACAGCTCGATGAAGATGTCAACCCAATGTGCAGCAGCAGTAAAAAAAAGCAAATTCCATGCTTGGCATGATTAGGAAGGGAATCAAAAATAAGTCAGCAAGTGTTGTATTGCCTCTGTACAAATCGATGGTGAGACCACACTTGGAGTACTGTGTACAGTTCTGGTCACCACACCTCAAGAAGGATATAATGGAACTGGAAAAGGTCCAAAAAAGGGCAACAAAAATGATCAAGGAAATGGAGCACCTCCCTTATGAAACCAGATTGCAATGCCTTGGTCTCTTCAGCCTTGAAAGACGGCGTTTAAGGGGTGACTTGATCGAAGTGTATAAAATCATGCATGGGATAGAAAAGGTGGATAGAGAAAAATTATTTTCTCTATCACACAATACTAGGACAATACTCCCTAAAGCTCGTAGCTAAGAAAGTGAGGACAAATAAAGGGAAATATTTCTTCACCCAGAGGGTCGTTGGTTTATGGAATTCACTTCCAGAAGGGGTCGTGACAGCTGTCAGCCTTGACAGCTTCAAGGCAGGGCTAGATAGATTCATGGATGCAAAGTGTATCGGTGGTTATTAAAACGGATGTCCATGTGCCGCCTCTATGTTGGTTGAGGCAGGCAGGATTCCCTTGGGTACCATTTGTTGGGGGTCAAGGGAAAGGGAGGGTTTTGCCTTCTTTTTCTGCTCAAGATCCCCATGTACAATTGGTGGGCCACTGTGTGACACGGAATGCTGGACTTGATGGGCTTTGGCCTGATTCAGCATGGCTCTTCTTATGTTCTTATGTTTGGCTGAGGACGTGGGGGGGCGGCTGGGAGCCGCTGCCTTCCGTCCTGCTTGCCCTCGCTGCCCATTCTTCTGAAGATGGGGGGGGCGGCTGGGAACTGCTGCCATCCCTCCTGCTCCCCTCCCCATCTGTTTGGCTGAGGACGTAGGGGGCAACTGGGAGCCGCTGCCTTCCGTCCTGCTCACCCTCACCGCCCGTTCTGCTGAAGATGGGGGGGGCGGCTGGGAACTGCTGCCATCCGTCCTGCTCCCCTCCCCATCTGTTTGGCTGAAGACGTGGGGGGGGGCTGGGAGCCGCTGCCTTCCGTCCTGCTCACCCTTGCTGCCCATTCTGCTGAAGATGGGGGGGCGGCTGGGAACTGCTGCCTGCCGTCCTGCTCCCCTCCCCATCTGTTTGGCTGAGGAAGTGGGGGGGAGGCTGGGAACTGCTGTCTGCCATCCTGCTCCCCATCCCTGTCCGTTTGGCACCGTCTGCCTTTCGCTCGCTCTCTCTCTTCACCTGGAGGGAGAGGGAGAGAGAGAGAAAAAGGAAAAAGAGAAAGAGGAAAGGAAGAGAAAAGGGAGAGAGACAGAGGAAAAAGAAAGTTAGAGGAAAGAGAGAAAGAAATAAGAGAAAGAGGAAAGAATGGAAAGAAAAAGAGGAAAAAGGAAAGAGAAAGAAGAGAGAGAAAGGAAAAAGAAAGGAAAAAGGAAAAGGAAAAAGGAAAGAGGGAGAGAGAAAGGGAGAGGAAAGAGAAAGAGAGGGGGAGAGGAAAGAGAAAGGAAAGAGAAAAAAGATTGAGAAAAGAGAGAAAAGAAAGCGAAAGAGAAAGGAAAGAGGAAAGAAAGAAGAGAAAGAGGAAAGAGGATAAAAGACAGAAAGAGAAAGTTAGAGGAAAGAGGGAAAGAGAGGAAAGAAAAAGAGAGAGAGAAAAGTGACAAAGAAAGACCCTTTTGACATCTAAAATGAAGATAACACTGCATATATCCTTTTTTTAACCTTTATTTTATATATACACACACAAAGATATATATACACACACACACACACATTAAAGGTAAAAAAGGATATCTGCAGTGTTATCTTCATTTTAGATATCAAAAGGGTTTTGCGGCTCCCAGTGTTTTGTTTTAGGTGGGAAACGGGTCCAAGTGGCTCTTTGAGTATTTTGGGTTGCCTACCCCTGGGGTGGGTGGACTCCCACGTGCTATTAACTTTGTTAGAAAATGGGAGGGGGGGGTTGAACAAAATTGCTTCATTTATTCATTCATTTATTGCACAATAAAATTATTTGAAACCAACATTTTGTGCTATTCTAATGCACAACTGCACAAATATGCATGTAATCTTTGAGGAGGCTACAAAAATTTTGTTAAAGCATTCTTGTTTGCTGATATTTATTTCCTTTTATAAACTGCTTTGATTCTTCCATTTATTGTTTAAAGTGATTTAATACTTCCATTTATTTCCTTTTATTCCCTTAAAACTAGTTTGAATCTTCCATTTGTTGCCATTTATTCTCTTAAAACTGATTTGTTTTATTTCTGATCCACGAAACCTATAACCTCCATGCCATTTCTCACTCTTCTTATTCATTTCTGCTTTGCTTTTTATTCCCTCTCTTTCATATACTTTCTTTTATCTTCACTGAAAGAAAATCCCTCCAGGTCCCCACTATAATTTATGGTTCAAATGAAAGCAGCCTGTTCTGATTTATTATTTACTAACTTTCTGTAAATTTTGATCCCACATTTAAAGGCAGGATAAACATGCATTAAAATACATGCAGCGGTTGCACAGCATTAATGGTGGCCGGGGCTGTCTTTCTTGCCACGCCCACTTGGTAGTCACGTCCACTTGGCCACACCCACTTGGTGGCCACACCCACTTGGCCATGCCCCCGGCACTCGGCGATGTAGAAACAAAAATAATTTTATGGTTGGGGGTCACCACAACATGAGGAACTGTATTATGGGGTCGCGGCATTAGAAAGGTTGAGAACCACTGTTCTAAATGCTCTTGATTTGTCATTATTTCTAATAAAGCTTGCAGTCTAATTTTCTATTAAGCATATAAACAAGAGTCCTATTACTTATACATTCCATCTTCTTGCCACGTAGTAGGTCCACCTGGGGCACTTCAGTTGAGGGTGGCATCCATTAGATTGGTCCATAAGGTAGACAGTTGGGGAATGTTTGCCATGGGATTCTGGGTTAGGCCGAATCGGTGGTAATCCACCAAAAGGATACTGAGGTGCTCAACTACAAGACATGTTCACATCTAAGTCTCCGCAAGGTTAATAATAATAATAATTTTTATTTTGCAGTCACAGACCAAAATACAAGTGCAACAAAAGAAAACACAAGAAAAAGGTTTTTACCAGAACCTTCTTTCTTTTTAATTTTTTAATTACTTTTTATTTTTCCTTTTTCTCTTTACAAACAAACAAAATACACAGTACATTTTTTCTTTTTTCTTAACAATAACTATGTCCTACATCTCTTACATTTATTTACATTTATTTTCATTACTTTTCATGCTTTTTTATTCCTCAATTCTAACCAGTTATAGTACATGTCCCATATCTCATAGAATTCTGTAGCTTCTTTGTCTTTTAGTTCTAAGGTAAGTTTGTTCATCTCAGCACAATCTAGTATCTTACATATAATCATTGCATTTGTTGGTATGTTTTCTCTTTTCCAACATTGCCCATATGCAATGCGTGCTGCAGTTATAATATATGTAATGATGTATTGGAGTCATTTCTCGATTTTTGGGTTGATTATGCCTAAAAAATATTTCGGGTTTGAGTTCAATCTGTTGTTTTCTTATTTCCTGTAACCATCTTCTAATCTGCTCCCAATAGGTTTTTGCTTTGGGGATTGCCACCACATACGATAAAATGTTCCTTCTTTGTTTTTACATTTCCAACATTCCCGATTCATATTTTTGTATATTTTAGCCAATCTCGCCGGTGCTAAATGCCATCTGTAGAACATTTTATCTTTGTATGCAGTTGACGTTAATTTGTAATTTCTGTTCCATATTCTTTCCCTTTCATCTAATCCTATATTTCTGCCTATGTTTCAGGCCCATGCTATCATTGGGCCCTTTACTATTTCTTCTTCCAATTCCATTTCTAATAGGAGTTTATAGGTTTTTGTTAAAAAAAATTTCTCCCTTATTTGTCAATATTTTATCCAATTGTTGTGATGTCCGATTTCATTTCATTTCATTTCATTTATTTGAACTTATATGCCGCCCTTCTCCTAGGACCCAGGGCGGCTCACAATCACAATACAAGTAAAAACATAAACATAGAATCAAGTAAAATTAGTAATTACAATGCTATATAAAAACTAGATAAATTTATTCCACTCATACAGCACACAATCACAGTCAAAGGCCCAGGGGCAGAGTGCAGCTCATACTCTTTATTTATCCCATACTCTTCTATATCTTTATTATATTTTGATTTTATCTGTGTATATGGCCACCAATCAATAGTTATTCCCTGTTCTTTTAATTCATCTCTTGATCTTAGCTTCCCTTGGTTGTCTAATAGTTCTTTATACCTTATCATCTTTGTTTTGTCTAATGTGTTTGGGTGAATCATTGCCTCCATTGGTGAGATCCAAATTGGAATTTTCATGTATTTTTTTTAAACTTTTTTCCATATCCAAATTAATGCATCCCTTATCTGATGTCAGAAGAAATATGTGTGAGTTTTCTTATCTTTCCCCCATAGAATAGCATGCCATCCAGCCTATAGATCATGACCTTCAATTGTTAAGATCCTTTTATTTTCTAAATTTATCCAGTCACTGATCCAATGCAATCCCGCTGCTTGGTAGTAGATATCCCATTTTGGGAGCCTAAGGCCACCTCTACTTCTACTATCCTGTAATGCTTTAACATTTATTCGTGCTTTTTTACCTAACCATATAAATTTATTAATCATTTTATTTAATTCATCAAAAAAAATTTCCCCAATTTTATTGGAACTGTTTGAAAGAGGTATAATAATTTTGGTAAAACATTAATTTTAATTGCTGAAATCCTTCCTAACAATGATAATTGTAGTTTCCCCCAAATCTCTAAATCTTTTTGTATTTGTAGTATCAATTTTTTATAATTATCTTCTTTTATTGAGAAACATCTTGTGGTGAGCCAAATTCCTAAATATTTAATCTTTTTTACAATTTGCAACCCTAAATTTTCTTCTAATCCCTTTTGTTTTTCAGTTAAACTTTTAACTAATATTTTAGTCTTTTCTTTATTTATTTTTAGTCCCGCCACCATTCCATATTTTTCTATTTCATTCATTAAAATATTACCTCTTTTTAATGCTTCCTCTATAAAGAACACCAGGTCGTCTGCAAATGCCTGTATCTTGTATTCTTGTTTTAACCTTTAATCCTTTTATCTCTTTGTTATTTCTGATTTGAGTTACTAGCACTTATAACGTTAGAATAAAAAGTAGAGGTGACATTGGACATCCCTGTCTTATTCCTTTGTTAATTTCTATCTTCTCTGTATTTTCCCCATTTATTATTACTCTAGCCTTTTGGGTTCTATATATTGACTTTATCATTTGTTCAATCTTCTCCCCAAATTTCATGTTTTCTATTTGTTGGAACATAAATTGCCAATTAAGATTGTTAAATGCCTTTTGAGCATCTAAAAATACTAATGCAGCCTGCTTTTCGGGGTGTGCTTCGTAATATTCCAGGACATTTAGCACAGTTCTCGTATTGTTCCTAATTTGTCTGGTAGGTAGAAAGCCATTTTGATTTGAGTATATTGTTTTTAATATTATTTTTAATCATTCTGCTATTATTGTAGTAAAAATTTTATAGTCCGAATTCAACAGCGAGATTGGTCTATAATTTTTCATTTGTTTAGGATCTGTATCTTCTTTTGGAATAAGAGTTATGTTGGCTTCTGTCCAGGAGTCTGGTAATTTGGCTCTTTCCAATACATCATTTATTTATTTATTTTATTTATCAAATTTGTATGCTGCCCCTCTCCCAAGACTCGGGGCGGCTCACAACAACAATATAGGTACACATAAAATTTTTTAATAACAATGACAACATCCAAACCAAAGATCAATACATACAACATTCAAACGCACAATCAAGGATGGAAGCACATTCCTCGGCCCGGGGGTAGAACACAGTTCATACCCCCCAAGCCTGTTGGCACAAATAGGTCTTCAAAAGCTTCCGGAAAGCTAGGAGGGAGGAGGCAGTACGAATCTCCGAGGGAAGCTGGTTCCAGAGGGCTGGGGCAGCAACGGAGAAGGCCCTTGTCCTAGGACCCGTCAGATGACACTGTCTGATGGATGGGACCCATAGGAGGTCAGCCCTATGCACCCTAACCAGTCGCTGGGATGCATGAGGCTGAAGACGGTCCCGCAAGTAACCTGGTCCATTGCCATAAAGGGCTTTATAGGTCACAACCAACACTTTGAATTGTGTTCGGAGACCAATTGGCAGCCAGTGCAGCTCATGAAGGGCTGGAGTGATATGAGCATGTCTTGGAAGACCCATCATTATATACATCTAATAATATCATTTCCAGGTCTTCATACAAAGTCTTTTTTTTAAAAAAAAAGTTTTATTAGTTTTTTTGATTTTTAAAACAAAGTATTCAAGACACACCGTGGTGTTAGGGTAGTCAAACATCCAAAGACAAAAATATATACTGTACATAAGTCAATCAATACATCAAATATTCCCTCTCTTTTTCCCTTAAGTAACATATTTTATTTAAAATAGTCAAATTCTAGCTTAAATTTATTCAACCTAAACCTGTTTTTAAAGCTTTATAAATTTACACTACCATAATCAAAATAATTTTAAGTACAAATATTATCAGTTCGGGTATCCCTTCCAAATATGTTCTAGTTCCTTAATTTTATTATAAATCTTATTTATTTCTTCTTCCACTAATATCCCTTATTTAAAATAAAATATTAATGTATCCTATATGTTTCTAATCTATCAATCAATCAACCTCTTTAAGATGACAGAACAAAATCCCACTTTGTCGTTTCAATCCATTCGACAAAATTCAAATTTCATCCAGTTAATTTTCATAATAACATCCGTGTTATCAAACAAATCATCTTATTTGATTAACTCAATATTACATAATAATTTTCTTACAAATTAACCTATCGTTCTAAAAAAAACCCACGTTCTTAATCAATTTAATATATATATTCCATTAATCACCCCCTTTTCTCTTACTTCTAAGTCACAATTTTAGACCTTAAATCAATCCATAATTCTAGATTACTTTTAATCCATTACCTAAAAATATCTCCTTTTTAAGATAAGATATTTTTCTATCCTATACATATCTAATCCATCAGTCAATCTCTTTAAGCTGACAAAATAATATCAAACCTTAAATCATTTCAATCCACTGGACATCAAACAAATCATCTTATTAAAAATTATAATTAAACCCATCAATCCAAAAAGTACATTCTTAATCAATTTGAATATATCTTCCATCTTCTCTTACATCTAGCTCATAATCTTAGTCCTTAATCCATAATTCTAAATTGCCTTTAATCCATTACATAAAATTTTAAATTTCATTTCTTTTCAGTCTTACTCTGGCCTTCTTCTGCCAGGTAGGTTTCCATAACAGAGCTTCCCTTCCAGCTGATAAGTCTCTCTTTATTGCTTGCAGTATCATTTGGATCCATGAAAACCATCTTGGCCTCTACATTAGCCCTCTGTTTCTCTTAAACATAAAGTTTCGTTGTTTTGACATTTCAAATCTCAGTCTTTGCTTTTCCTGGTCCTCAAAACCATAAGTGAACTGCTTATCAGGCAAAGTCAATTTCTCTTTATTCTCAATTGTCCTCTTCTTGTGTAGTCTGTTTTATAGAATAGTCAGAAGTAGTCTGAGAGTCAATTTTGAAGTTCAAAGGAGAGATTCTGGCTCTTAATTCATATTTCTTCTTTAACCCCATAGATCTTTTCAAAATAAGTTTACAATTTAAGTGTGAATGTGGCTTCATCTTAAAAGTTGTTCAGCTGCATCTGGTTATCTTTCTCTTAAAAAAACAGTTTAAAGGCTATAACCATCTCATCACCAAATAGTCAATAATTACAGTATTAGCTTTTGACCAGTAGATGTCCTCAGTAAGCTAAAAATCTTTTTCAAGAGTCATTTCTTTCTATTTTTTAAGGAAAAAGTGGAAAAGAAATACTCTTCCAATATAAGATAATAATACCGCTCAACAAAAAAAAGAACAACAGCATAAACTGATGGTACAGTTCTTAAGAAAAAATATTTTTTTCAGTACCCCAAAAAATGTATTTAAAAAATGCAGTCTTTAAGATTTTGTTCTATTCTTTTGTTCCAACGCCTTTCTTTCCAAACATGTAGAAGCTGCTTTTCCAAGCCAGGAAAATAATTCCAACAGGGCTCTTACAGGCAAAAAAAAAAAATGCAAAGTAGAATAAAAAGAGGAGCAAAGAAAAAAGTCTCACCCAGATTCACCACGGTGTGTTTTCAAGCTTAGATGTTCTTTGACTTGCGGTTTCTAGCGGCTAGGTGATCGGCCATTTTACTGGCCGGTCTTCTTCTCCATCGGCCCTCAGAATTGGCCCGGACAGCTGGAGGAGCTGTCTTATACACTTCCCCAGGTAGACCATCTGGCCCCGGAGCTTTATTATTTTTTTGCTTTTGTACTGCCATTCTTAGTTCCATTGCTGTTATTTTTTTATTCAGTAATTCTCTTTGTCCTTCTTTTAATTCCGGGAGACCATTGGCCTTTAAATATTATTTTATATTCTCCTCTGTTTCCTCTTTTTTATATAGAGACTCAAAGTAATTCTGAATTATTTTTTTCTTTTCATCTATTTTATATTGCACCGCCCCATTTTTCTCCTGTAGTTCCTGAATAAATCTTTTTTCCTTTTCTTTTTTTAACTTATAGGCAAGCCATCTCCCAGGTTTGTTTGCATGTTCGAAAAAATTTTGTTTGGTTATTTTCAGTTCTCTTGCCAATTCCTCTTGTTCTACTATATTTAATTTATGTTTGGCCAGAGTCATTTCCTCTTTAATCCTTCCATCTTGTGGTTCCCGCTGTAATTTGGATTCTAATTTTTTAATCTCTTCCAAAAATATATTGTGTGTCTGCCTTTTCACCTTATTTTTCCTAGCTGTATATACTATTGCTATACCTCTGAGATATGCTTTGGTGATGTCCCATGTAATTTGTAGTGATGTTTATTGTTTAGTGTTCTCTTTAAAAAATAATTCCATCTCTTTTTTAGTCCTTGCAGTAAATTCTCTTTCCTTTAAGATTTGGGTATTAAGTGTCCACCTTCTTTTTAGTTTTTTCTGACCTGTCCATGTTATCTTCAGGGGGTTATGTTCTGCCCATATGTTTGGCATTATTTCTATTGTCTCCACTTCTTGCCCTATTTCCCCATTCATCCATGCCATATCCAATCTAGACCACGATTTGTGTGGATTTGAAAAAAATGTATATTCCTTTTTCATAGGATTCTGTTTCCTCCATGGGTCGAATAAGTTGAATTCCTGCGCCATCTCAAAAAATGTTTTTGGTAGTGTTTTTTGCTTCTTTTTATTTTTCATATTGCTAATATAGTCCATTTTTACATCCACTATTGCATTATAATCTCCTATTATATACAAATATTTCTTTGTCCAATTTCAATAACTTTTTGGTTTTCATTTGGAGCATAAATTGTCACCAGTAACCATGATTTCTGTTCCATTTGTAATTCTAGTATTAATACCCTTCCCTCTGTATCTTGATATTTTAAATTGGCTCTAATTCCTTTTCTGATATAGACTGCTATTCCTCTCTGTTTTTGTTCCATTAGTGATGTATATAATTCTCCTAGTTTCGGAAATTCCAAATATTTTCTTTGTGATTTTTTTATCTGTACTTCTTGTAAACATACTATGTCTATGCATTGTTTAACTAATTTAGTTAATATTTGTTTTCTTTTAACTAGTGAATTTAGGCCGTTAACATTGATTGATATTAATCTAATCTTCCCGTCCATTATTTTACTTCTAGGTTTGTCTTGCTCTCGAATCTGTTCCTTTCTTTCCTTTGTCTTCTTACCTCCTTACTTTCTCTCTCCTTCTCTCTCTCTCTTTTAATTCTAGTTGCTGATCTTCCTGACTTTTGGATTCTAATTCTAGTTCTTACCTATTACTGTTCTCTTCTTCTTCCCCTTCTAATTGTTCATAAAATTCTCTTGCCTTATCCAAGTTGTCAATTTTAACCCTGCTCTCCTGCCATGTTATCAGCATCCCCTTAGGGATTAACCATCTAAATGGAATGTTTTTTTAATAAGATGCGCACTAAGAAATCTGTAGTCTGTTCTCTGTTCCCTCACTTTCCTTGGAATTTGTTTTAGTATTTGAATTTCTATACCTTTGTAAATTATTGGATCTTCCCTTGTAATCCTGTATATTAGGTCTCTAATTTTTTTTCTGGTGAATCTTATGTGTATCTCACGTGGTAGTTTGTTCCGTCTAGCATAATTTGTGTGGATTCGGTACACCTCATCTATTTCTGGCAATATTTCTTGTTTATCTCTTTGTAGAGCCTCTGCTATCAGCTCTACCATAATGGTGCCCAAATCTTCTTCCTTATCCTCCATCACATTTTGAAACCTTAAATAAAACGCCGCCCTATCCATCTCCAGATGTGTAATCGATTCTTCCAATTTTTTATTAGTTTCCATCATTTTTTTATCTACTGTGTCATCTTTCCCCCCTATTTTATCCAACCCTACTTCACTTCTGTCAATATTCTTTCCTCATTTTTCTCAATTGTTTGTTGTATTGTTTCAATCTTATTATCTAATTTATTCATATCCCCTATCATTTCAATATGATTTTTTGACATTGTCTCCTGCATCTTTAACATTGTTTCTTGGATAGTTAATAGTGTTGTCTGCATGCTTTGCATATTTAATAGTACATTTTGCTTCTCTGCCCCAACATTCCCTCTATTGTTCTCTGTCCAGGGGGAGATGAAGGTGTCAATACTAAGCTTGACAGTATTGCCATCTTAATATCTTATTTATCCAATACTTTTTTATTCTTTATAACCCTTTGTTTAGTCAGCAACCTTTCTAACTTTAGTCCTCTCTTCTCCTTCCCTAATCCTCTTCATTTTCTTTTTATTATTTAACACCCAATCTCTCTAAAACTCCCAAAAAATTTTCCACCCAACTTATATCATCAACCTTTAGTCCATTAGTCCATGCATCCGTTCCTGTCTCTCACCACCCGATCACGTCCTCTCACCATCTCCTTCACTTTCCAAACTCTCCTCACTTCCTGGTTCACCTCCTCCATTCTCTTGCAACCTCGATTTCTTCGATCCTTATAACGTGCCGTTTCTCTGATCTCTCTAAAGTTCCAAATTTCAATCTATTCCCGTCACTTTCACCTGTGTATTGCGTCCTCACGCCAATTCCTTCACTTTTCGAACCTTCCCCTCCTCTATGCTCCGACTTCACCAGCCTCCAATCCTCTCCAATATACTGCTTCTCCGCGTTTGGCACACAGCCTCTCTATCGATCTTCTCTCCTTCTAAGTATTCCTTTCACTTTCACCACCACAGCACGTCCTCTTGCTATTTCTTTCCTCCTGTCTCTTCCAACTTCACTTTCTGCAATCTTCTACAGCTCGCCATTTTCACCGTCAACTTGACGATCGTCTTCTCTCCTCACAGTCACTCCACCCTCCACTCCGTCTCCGTCTTTCATCTCCCAACCTCTCCTTCCTCACTCTTTCACCTTCTTCGTTCTGTGCTAGAGTACCACAAAACTTTTCTTTCTTTTATCTCACTCCTGTTAATCCTCTAACTATTTTAATGCTAAATCACAGCTCTTCTTGCCGGGTTGCCACTTATGGCAATAGAAGGATTCCCTCTTCTATTGAGCTTCTTTACAATGCCAGAACCAATAGATAGGTAAATCTTTTAGACCTTTCTAATATTTTAGAATATTTTTATAAACTTTTAACTCACTCTATGACATAGTCCATTAAGAATATCTTGCTTCCGTATCCTTTGTGGTTAGCCGAGGCCTCGGATCCACCATCAGTTGAAAGCAAAAGTTTTCAAGTTGGATTTAAGGGTTTTCCTCGTCGTAGTGGGTGCCTGCCTTTCATCTCACTACTTCTCAAGGTTTCACCCTTTTCGTACATAGTCATCCAGACTTTCTGTGCCCCCGAAGGGTCTCCAAACTTGAAAAAATCAGAGTTAGAGGACTGAGACTGTCCTCTTCCCCCTGCACCACCTCAACGTCACCACCGAAAGTCCTCCAGAACCTCCTCTTTTTAAAACAGAGCCTTCCCATTATGGAAGTGGGGTCTATTGGTGGCTTTTCCCAGTGAGATTTTGACTAGTCAGGGCAGTAAAATTTATTTCGTGTGCTTCTCAAGGCCATTGTTCACCATGTTAGTACCCACACACATATAACAGTTAGTCACATTCAGAGATGAAGCATAAATAAAAAGATTATTTGATGATGAGAGCATTTCAATTGTGGTTTCCAGTTCATCGTAAAAAGAATGAAAAACTTGAAAATGTTTTTGGGACGGTGGTATAAAATGTCAAGGTGAACCCATAATTGTGTCTGGTTTAATCGATAGCTGGTCCAAATCATGCTGAGAAGTCTGCTGGTCTGGTTATCTCAAAGCACACCAGGTTGCAGGAATCAGCGTTGCACTGAGAAGTGCTGACTCCTTTAATCATATTAAATTTTCCTTTGATTGTGCCAGATTGGGTAGGATGTAGTTTGCGTTAAATGAGTAAGCCTGTCTCCATACTTAGTCCATTTAGTTTGATTATAGTCAATAGGTTTAACATACATCAAAGGAGACTCTGGCATTTGTCCATAAGTCTCATGTTATTCTTTCAAAAAAGGTAATGTCTGTCCAGATTTGAAGTTGTTTGTAGGGCTCTACTGTATTAACAGGAGCATAGCAAATGACCCTATCCCCCACTTTGCAAGTAACAACTCCTTTTTGTTCCTTTAAGTATTGGACCCATGGTGTAAGAAAGGTGTAAGGGAAACAGCAACAAACAAAAATGTAGCAATACACAATCTAGATATTACGAACCGAAGTTCTGGGGTAATCCAGTCCATTGAAGCTTTTCTCCTAGATAGATCGAAATAGTTCAACAGGCGAAGCAGGTTGAAATTTCACTTTCAGGCGGTCCAGCTGCAGAGTTTGTCACTGGAGAGGGAATGATGGGATTTTCCATGACTCAGATGTATAGGTATAGTATAGGGGGTACCTTGCTCAATAGCAGTAACTGTGAGAGGGACCTCGGAGTCCTAGTGGACAATCACTTAAATATGAGCCAGCAGTGTGCTGCAGCTGCCAAAAAGGCTAACACAGTGCTAGGCTGCATTAACAGAAGGATAGAATCAAGATCACGTGAAGTATTAATACCACTTTACAATGCCTTGGTAAGGCCACACTTGGAATACTGCATCCAGTTTTGGTCACCACATTGTAAAAAAGATGTTGAGACACTAGAAAGAGTACAGAGAAGAGCAACAAAGATGATTAGGGGACTGGAGGCTAAAGCATATAAGGAAAGGCTGCTGGAATTGGATATATCTAGTTTAAGGAAAAGAAGGACGAGGGGGGACATGATAGCAATGTTCCAATATCTCAGGGGCTGCCACAAATAAGGGAGTCAAGCTATTTCCAAGGCGCCTGAAGGCAGGACGAGAAGCAACGGATAGAAACTAACCAAAGAGAGAAGCAACCTAGAACTAAGGAGAAACTTAGGTATAAGGTTTCCTGCCTGAGCAGGGGCTTGGACTAGATGACCTCCAAGGTCCCTTCCAACATCATCATCATAATCATCATCATTATTATTATTATAAAAAGCAAGAAAGTCTAACACTTAGACTAAACAATTTCCTTTTGTTCCAGAACCCTTCAATATCTTCAAGGATAAAGTTACAGAACTCCCCCATTTCTCTGAACAACTGATCTGTTACAGAATATAAATGTTTTCATTGTTTGGCAGAAGAATACATAGCCAAGTTACCATGGCAAGTTAGCTAACAATTCACTCTACTGTAGTCACAATCCAGGAATGTCACTGTTTCCATGGAAAGACTTAGAAACAGTATATAGGTAGTCCTCAACTTCTGACCACAATTGAGCCTGAATTTCTGTTGCTAAGCAAGACATTGTTGTGGATTTTATGACCTTTCTTGCCAGTTTTCAAGTGAATCCTTGCAATTGTTAACTTAATTAAATGAATCTGGCTTCTCCATTGACTTTGCTTGTCAGAAGGTCACAAAAGGTGATCATATGACCATGAGACACTGCAACTGTCATAAATACATGCCACTTGCGAAGTGGCCAAATTCTGATCACGTGACCATAGGGATGCTGCAACGGTGTATGAAAAAAATTACAAGTCACTTTTTTCAGTGTTGTTGTAACTTTGAATGGTTACTAAATAAATGATTGTAAGTCAAAGACTACCTGTATATTATGGAATTATACTGCAAGTTTTATAATATGCATGTGATTATATCTGCATTAAAAATAGGATAACAGTGAGATGAACTTTATCACTACTGCATTTATGTAGCACAAAATAATTTACATATATATTTTAATTGAACTAATATGGTAGATTAGCAAAGTCTGATATAAATAGATTATTTTTCTGCAGACAGAAAAATATTCAGCATCTCTTGAAGCTATATCTTTTTCTTTGCCATGTACTAATTCCTACATCATTATGTCTTTCCTAGAATCCGGATTCACTTTTTTAACATTTGAAATACAATGTATTTCTGTAACTAATATTTATTATTTTTTCCGAATTTACTATAAACATACACAATTACTAAATGCTTGTAAAACTAGATTGCTGTGCCTTTACTTTTATCTATCTCTAGCTGGGTACCTTTTTCTTCCAACTGTTAACAGAAAAAGAAGAAATCCAAGCAATAAATTGATAGTAGGATGTCTACTAGTGACTTAGTGTATTTTACTGTGATGCAGTATAAAGCCTATCATCCTTATTGTTATTTTGCTGATGTTTGGAAAACTAGAAGATTCTATAAATTGTTAGTGGCAATTCTAACACTACTTGTCTTTCCTCTGTGAGTTTGAAATCTGATAATAATGCCTAAGTTTATTTAAAATAAGATTAAAAAACTAGGATTACTAACAACTACTAATAGAAGAAGATACTTTTTCCCACAAGTCTCAATTGGAAAGAAGTGTGAAGCCACTAACTTGGATGGCTTTAAAGGGGGATTGGATAAATTCATGGAGGGCAGATTTACCAAGTGTTAATCTTGAAGACTTAATGTGACCTTTCTGGGTTGGGCAGCACACCTCCAAATACAGTATAAGCGAGCATATGGAAGTAAACACAGAAAACATCAGAACAATACAATACAGAAGAAACTGCAGTAAATACATTTAAAATGGTCATGAGCATTTATAGCATTACAATCATCTCCAATCCTCCTGAGAAATTTCATACTTCTGGTTTGCATCATTAGATGCAAAAATATAGTCTTGAGATTCATGGTGTGCATGGGTATATATATAAAGCTATCTTTAGAGAAGGGCAGATGATGGATCAGATTTTGGTTAGCACATAGTGGTTATTTTATTCATCATTGCTGCATTTTAGCACTGTAAGTGGGAGTGACATTTTCTGCTCTCTTATCAAACAACCCACCTGCTTTGGGGTATTATACATTTTTTCATAAGCGCATCAGGCATTTGTTACTCCATCTCAAGTAACTCTTTTCAGATATACTTATTTCATATTTTTGGTTCCCCTCACAGCTAGTGGAATGGGGCAGGGCACCAGTAACAAACACACCGTGGATGCGTGGATGCTCCTGCAGAAAAACAAAATCCCTCAAAAGATCATGTTTGCCCAGTACATAAGGGCGTTTGTGTTTGGAGGTCCTCTGCTTAGCTTTAGGCCTGCTCGGAGAGCACCAAGATGCATGTTTCTCCTGTTCAGCCCCAGAAGTCTGGAGCGAAAGCAAGCCAATACCAAGCCACCCCCCCCCCAATATGAAGCAACTCCCTGGGCCAGAGAAGGCGGGCCTGGCCGCGCATAGACCGACCCCCTTTTGCAGGCCTAACCCGCTCCTTCCCTCGCGTTCGTTTCTATAGCAGGAGGCGGGAGTGCTGCTGCTGCTGGGGATAGTTATGCCAGGCGGGAAGGCGGGCGGCGGAGGGAGGAGGAGGAGGAGCAGCAACAGCACTAGCGAGAGGACTGCACTTAGCTCCAGCCGCAAGGAGCAATGCCGCACCGCGGAGCAGGATCCTGGTCCCAGTCCCAGAGCAAACCCAGCGGAGCGGCTCTTACCACCCTCTTGCTCACAGGTTGGTCTTTGCGGAGCCCCTGCTTGGGCCCACCTTTTCCGCTTAGATGGCGCATCCTCCTTCGGACACGGCCTGCCATACCGTTGCTTCTCATGCCCGAGCTTTGTCAAGCGGCGGTGGAGGTATCCCTCCTCGTCTCTGCCTTGATGCCAGCCTTCTGCCGCTGCGCCTGCTGCAGCGGCTCGCTGTTTTTTCCGCACGAACGGATGCCCGCCTTTCCTGAAGCAGCTGCCCCGGGAGGGTTCAAAAAAAATTGCGGGCAAGAAAGGAGGGAGCAGTTGGGATAGTTGCCTGAAAAAGGCATTGCCTTCCCTGGCCAGATGCCATTCCCTTCCCTCTTTCATAACATCAGGGCATATTATAGAAAAATGTTTTTTAAAGCTGTATTACTGGTGTTTTTTACAATAATGGAAAAACACACAAACATGAGCAGATTACTGTATAGAAGGATCAACCTTATCTAGAATGATAACACCTGGTGTGTTTAAAGTATATGCAGAAGCTCCAATAATTTTTGTAATCTTACATTTCAAAGAAAATGCGATGGCAAATGTGCTTTTTTTTAAAAAAAAAATAACGTAATATGTACGCAGAAGTGTTATAATCTCCCAACTTCCCCCTCCCCCATATAATTCTAAACTGTGAATTCTGATTGTGTTCTGATGGATAGAGGCTGCTTTCCTCTTTTGCAGATCAGACAACCCATTAGCAAAGCTTTCTATCATTCCTGAACTTGGAATAGCAGACACATTTTTCCATTCTTGGTTATGTGGATACAAGCTGAGCATTACCAGCAAATGGAGAGGAAAGTATCCTGCTAACCAAAAAAGGAAAACATGTGTAAATGCTTGTCTAAGGAAACAAAGACAGAGGACAAGACCTCCATAGCAAATAAATGTTGGATAGAGTAAATTCAGAATAACAACCTCAAATATTGGGTTTATTTGCTTTTTTTGCTCCTCCCCCCCATGGTTAATATTCACATTCTAATAATATATGACGAATGCTGTATTTATGATTAAGTAACTGTCTTTAACATTATGATAAGAGAACTAAGGATACATAGTGTGAACTATTAAAGTAAAAGAAAAAATATAAAGTGGTATATGCACTTTTGACATTTATTGCCTGTTTTTTCAGGTAATAAGAATCAGTGGTCCATGCTATTCAGTGCTGGCTAAACTACAGCTCTCTAGGGATGATGTTCTACCATAACCGATATACAAGGCATGTGCTATATCTTCCTCAGTGAACCAAATGTCTTCTTTTTTAATTGTAATTTTATTAAAAACTTAAAATTACAACAGTAAACTAATACAAACTAAAAAAAGAATAAAATGAAAAAATAGAAGATGCAGTAATAAAAAAGAAATCAATAGGAAAAGAATTAAGAAAAAGAAATGTATAAAGAATTTACTTTCCCCCTTAAACAAGTATGAACAATTTTAGTAACTTAGCAGCTTCTCTTAAAATACAACAAATGGTCTCTTGTTAGCATATCCTAAATCATTCTTTAAAACCCCTCAAGTTTCAAGTTTAATCAAATTTATATGCTGCCCTTCTCCTAAGACCCAGGGCGGCTCACAACAACAATACAATAAAAATTTAAAAATTAATTTCATTCACACTACATACAAACACAATCAGCTGACAGTCACTGATGGCGGGACACTTCTAGGGCCCAGGGGCAGAGCACAGCTCATACGCCCCAAGCCTGTCGGCATAGATGCGTCTTCAGAGTTTCCGGAAAGCTAGGAGGGAGGGAGTAGTATGAATATCTGAGGGAAGCTGGTTCCAGAGGGCTGGGGCAGCAACGGAGAAGGCCCTTGCCCTAGGCCCCACCAGATGACATTGTCTAACAGACAGGACTCGTAGGAGGCCAACCCTATGCACCCTAACCGGTCGCTGGGATTTATGAGGCAGAAGACGGTCCCGCAAGTATCCTGGTCCATTGCCATAAAGGGCTTTATAGGTCATAACCAACACTTTGAATTGTGTTCGGAGACCAATAGGTAGCCAGTGCAGCTCGCAGAGAGCTGGAGTGATATGGGCATGTCTTGGGAGACCCAAGACAGCTCGCGCGGCTGCATTCTGGACTACTTGTAGTCTCCAGACATTCTTCAAAGGTTGCCCCATGTAGAGAGCATTACAGTAGTCGAATCTCGAGGTGACAAGGGCATGGGTGACTGTGAGGAGTGACTCCCGGTCCAAATAGGGCCGCAACTGGTGCACCAGGCGAACCTGGGCGAACGCCCTCCTCGCCACAGCCGAAAAATGATATTCTAAACTTAGCTGTGGATCGAGGAGGAGACCCAAGTTGCGAACCCTCTCCGAGGGGGACAAAACTCCCCCCAGGGTAATGGACGGACAGTTAGAATTGTCCTTGGGAGGCAGAGCCCATAGCCACTCCGTCTTGTCGGGATTGAGTCTGAGCCTGTTGGCACCCATCCAGACCTCAACAGCCTCCAGGCACCAGTTCATCACTTCCACTGCTTCGCTGTAGTGACGCGGGGTGGAGATATAAAGCTGGGTATCATCAGCATATTGATGATAACTCATCCTGTGTCAACGGATGATCTCACCCAACGGCTTCATGTAGATGTTAAAAAGCAGAGGTGAGAGAACGGACTCCTGAGAAACTCCACATGGAAGAGGCCTCGGAGCTGATCTCTGACCTCCTGCGAACACCGACTGCGACTGGCCTGAGAGGTAGGAGGTGAACTACCCTCATTTCAGTCTTGATGTCAGTGAAAGTTCATTAAAAGTCAGCAGAGAGGTAATAACATACCTATTTAATTTTTATCAAGTAAACCAACTTTATATTCCTTTCTTTTTACTTTTAACAATCTTGGTTTTTAGTTTCTCAAATAATGTTGTAGAATTAGATTTATTTTCATTTTTTCTTTGTTCCATCTCATAAAAATTTTCAAAGCGTTAACAAAATTACAGGGCACAAAGAAAAACAGGCATTGCTGAAAGAAAATCAACATGGTTTCTGCAAAGGCAAATTATGTCTTACTAACTTGTTAGAATTCTTTGAGGATGTAAATAAATACATAGATAAAGGGCCCCCAGTTGATATTGTATATCTTGACTTTCAAAAGGCTTTTGACAAAGTCCCTCACCAAAGGCTCTTAAAAAAGCTCTCCAGCCACGGAATTAGAGGACAGGTCTTGTCCTGGATTGGTAACTGGCTAAATTGTAGGAAGCAAAGGGTGGCAATAAATGGACAATTCTCTGGATGGAAAGAAGTGAGAAGTGGTGTACCCCAAGGTTCAGTTTTGGGACCTTTACTTTTTAATTTATTCATCAATGATCTGGATGTAGAAGTTAATAGTGAGGTAGCCAAGTTTGCTGATGACACTAAATTGTTCCGGGTTGTGAAAAGTAAAACTGATTGTCGGGAGCTCCAGAAGGATCTCTCGAAATTGTGTGAGTGGGCAACAAAGTGGCAAATGCATTTTAACCTAAACAAGTGCAAAGTTATGCACATCGGGGCAAAGAACCCCAATTATACTTACCAACTGATGGGGACCAAACTTTCTGAGACAACCCAAGAAAGGGATCTTGGGGTTTTGGTGGACAGCTCGATGAAGATGTCAACCCAATGCGCAGCAGCAGTAAAAAAAGCAAATTCCATGCTTGGCATGATTAGGAAGGGAATCGAAAATAAGTCAGCAAGTGTTGTATTGCCTCTGTACAAATTGATGGTGAGACCACACTTGGAGTACTGTGTACAGTTCTGGTCACCGCACCTCAAGAAGGATATAATGGAACTGGAAAAGGTCCAAAAAAGGGCAACAAGAATGATCAAGGAAATGGAGCGCCTCCCTTATGAAACCAGATTGCAACGCCTTGGTCTCTTCAGCCTTGAAAGACGGCGTTTAAGGGGTGACTTGATCGAAGTGTATAAAATCATGCATGGGATAGAAAAGGTGGATAGAGAAAAATTCTTTTCTCTATCACACAATACTAGGACAAGGGGGCACTCCCTAAAGCTCATAGCTAAGAAAGTGAGGACAAATAAAGGGAAATATTTCTTCACCCAGAGGGTCGTTGATTTATGGAATTCACTTCCAGAAGGGATCGTGACAGCTGTCAGCCTTGACAGCTTCAAGGCAGGGCTAGATAGAATCATGGATGCCAAGTGTATCGGTGGTTATTAAAATGGATGTCCATATGCCGCCTCTATGTTGGTTGAGGCAGGCAGGATTCCCTTGAGTACCATTTGTTGGGGGTCAAGGGAAAGGGAGGGTTTTGCCTTCTTTTTCTGCTCAAGATCCCCATGTACAATTGGTGGGCCACTGTGTGACACAGAATGCTGGACTCAATGGGCTTTGGCCTGATTCAGCATGGCTCTTCTTATGTTCTTATAAACCCCTTTTGTAAATCTAATATAGGAAAATGATCCAGATTTCTCTGCTGGGTTGTTATTTGTGTATCTCTTTTAATTATTAAAACAGTGACTGATTTTTTTTGTATGTCATTTTTAAATTCATTTTCAGATTAGCGTCAGTCTTGAAAGGCAAAATATGTTGTTCCATGGCATTTTAAATACAGTCCATTAGATTGTGACAAACACTTTTAAAATTAACTTTTGGGTCCATTGTTCAAAAATATTCTTCAGTATGACCAATGTTAAAATATTTTGCTTCATGCTGTATCTTTAAGTTGAATCCAAGCGTTCTTTTTTAACTGCAGTCTTTGGTTCCTTTTACTTCCCTCTAGCATTCAACTCAAAGACCCATTCTATCAATTTTTTTGTAAAAGAATTCAAAACAAAAGCATTTTTTTGTGGGAATGATTCTTAAATTTAATTCCAAAATCTTATTTCAAATCCATTTTGAGCCTTAATCCATTTGTAACTTTCCAAAATCAAAGTTCTAAGTCTCCTTTTACTATTTATTAAAAAAATTAAGTCCTTAAAGTTGTATTTAAAACTTCTTTCACTAACAATTGAAGATTGTTTGATGAGAGCTTTTTATGTATTACACCTATTTTTCAGCAAGCTTTCAGTTTTTAAATCTTTTAATGAATATAAAATGGGAAGATCAGTTTCTGCAGAACTGAGGAGAAATAGTTTTGAACTTTTAGTACAATATAGAATATATAGAGACTTAGCATTTGCATTAAAATCCACAAATTCTCAAAGAAAAGTAACCAAATACTTCAACAATGATTCCTTCTTCTGTAATTACAAATCACAGTAAAGATGAAAAGACTGAGTTATCAAAGTCTATGAATGAGAGAGTTAACAATTTTTAAAAAGCTGGGTTACATGTGATATGTATATGAGTCATTTTATTAAAATTAGAAGTTAGAATTTGGAAAGCAAATTGCATATTTTCTTACTGAAGTATATAAACAGGTACTTTAATATGAATTTATCAGAAATATGTGATCCCATATAAGGAAATTAAGTAAAATAAATGAAGTAAATTATAGAAGTTTAAACTAGTAGTATAAACTAGCTTTTTTCTTGTATCTCAGCTATTATGTTTCTTCTGTATGCTTAACATTTCATATTTTTATAAGATTATGTCACTGATTTGGTTGCATACAAATAGACATTTGACTGTAAATATCTCTATCCCCACGCCTTTGCTTTTGAATAGTATGTGCAAAGAATTGCAAAACAATTTTTAGACAGTCATCCTCATTCAACAGAACACTGAATGCTTATAATATTCTTTTATCTGATCATAGAACATTGGAAATACTCACGATCTTGTTCATGAGCAAAACTGATTTCAGTGCTGGCCTTGTAATCAGTATTGATTGTACTAAAACACTTTTGGAAGCAGGGTGTGTACACATACTAGCCAATAAGTTCAAATTTATTATTTTTTATTTATTTTATTACTTAGATTTCTATGCCGCCCTATTTCAAGAACTCAGGGCGGCTCACAACATAAATACTACATGTAGAAATCTAATATATAAAACATTTGTAAAACCCGTCAATTAAAAGACGAATCTTTTATCTATCCAAATGGAAAGGATATCCTAAATTTGGTGCCTGCAATTCTAGTAATGTTTCCAATCTTTTTGGGAACTCATTTCAGTTTTTAAAAAGTTTTGTGAACAGTCACAGAATAGCTGCTTATTTAAGGATTGGTGAATCATAAAATTTATTGCATAAACACCCAAAAGAATTTTACAAAATATACTCCGTTTTAGAAACCTATCCATTCTTCCTCTTCTCTCTCACACCCCAAACTCATACTCTTTTCTCCATATGATGTCTAAATGTTTTGCTTGTTTTACACAGGCATATTGCATGGATACATATCTATACATCTATATAGTCATGGGCACAAAATGTATACTTCATTAATTCTTCTACAAAAATACATATTTTTGCATTAACTTCTGTAATTACAATGTAGTTGAGTGATTTGTATGGGAATGTAGTGGAATATTATGAAAAAAGTCAATATACAACATAGAAGAAAAATAAATGAAGTATGCATAACAGAATGTCGGAAAATAGTAAGGATACAAGTGATAATGCAACGCCTTACCTAAATCAGCCACAAGGAGACAGTATATAACTGCTTTTATCCTAGATGGGGATTCTTCAGTCAGCTCTTTCTATGAAATTCAAATATACTTGAGAACTGAATGTACGGACCATTGCACTTTAGATCAGTGGTTCTCAACCTTTTTTAGGTTGAGACCCCACTTGCCCCACCCATGCGTGCCGCGACCCCGACCCGTGTGTGCGTGTGCCGGGCCGATCCGCGCATGCGCAGGGTGCACGCGCAAAAAAAAATTAAAAAAATAAAATTAAAAAAACAAAATGGCAGACCGCGACGGGCAGATCTGTGCATGTGCGGTGCGTGCATGACGGGCTGATCCGCGCATGCGTGGCACGCACACCCCCCAAAAAATAAAAAAAAATTAAAAAAACAAAACAAAATGGCGGACCGCGACGGGCCGATCCGCGCATGCGCAGCGTGCGCACGCTGAAAAAATCAAATAAATTTTAAAAAATTTAAAAAAAATGGCGGGCCGCGACGGGCGGATGCGCGGCGCGCGCACGCCGAAAAAAAATTTAAAAAATCAAAAAAATTTCAAAAAACCCCCTTAAAATGGCGGACCACGGTGTCTGGCAACCCCTGCGAAACGGTCGTTCGACCCCAAATGGGGTCGCGACCCATAGGTTGAGAACCACTGCTTTAGATGATTTAGTGCAGTGCATTAACTTCAGGAACTATCCTAGTCTTGGAGTTTAGTAGTGTTTTAGGAAGAAATATATAGAATCTATTAGAAAGGTATATCAGTTCATTTTTCCCTAAGCTATTAGTGCAGAAGAGATATGGATATTATTTTAAGTCATGTCCCCATGTATAGTGTTGTACAAGACTTCCACACACACACCCTTGGAAGGAGTGGATTTTTTTCCTTAGTTTTTATCCAGTATGTATCTTGAATGGTGGTCTATAAATACATATAAATAAAGATATAAATAAAATTTAAATTAAAAAATACAGCATATAGGATAACTTGAAAATCTAGTTTTCTTCCCAGGCCTGGGATTGATGTTAATGACCAATGTTTGTGTATGTGTTTTTTTGTGTGTGTGTGTTTTGTTAGCTGATTTTATTGTTGATTTAATGATTTGATTTATTGATTTAATGTTGCTTGATATTATGGTTTTTATTGTTTAAAGTTTTTATTGCACCATAGTTCACTGGAGTTAAGCAGTCAATACATTTGAATAATAAATAAATAAACTGGCAAATTGATAAAATTGGCATGTGATTGCTTATAGTATAGATGCAATTTTAACACATATGTAAAGACTCCTTCCATACTTGTTATAGAAAGAATCCATTGTTATTCTCCTATACCAGTGATGGTGAACTTATGACACAAAACAGTGAAAGCAAGGATTCAGCTATACTTTCTTTTATATATCTTTGTGTTATTTCTTGCTCCTTTCTTGCATTCTCTAACAGAGACTGGATATTTTAAATATTTTCATTTGCTGGATTTTTGCTATCTGAATTATAGTCACTCCTGTGTGTTGTCTGTGTATATCAAAATATGTGCTTGTGTATGCAGTGTGAATGGTTTGGAGATCAGTTCTTCTTTTATAGGGTTGATAGGGATATTGCTCCCATGCTGCTATGTGATTAATGGTAATTTTTGTGAAGTTGGTAGATTGCTCCCTGCTATAATTTGTATAATGCTTGTATTTTCTTAGTTTTTCTATAATTTGTATGATGCTTATATTTCCTCAGTCATTATGACAAAAGTGTATAGGATCCTAGAGAAACTAGGCACTAACTTGTTTAAAATAATATGTACATGGTGGTAAGAGAACTTATTTTACAAACTAGTTGTAAAAAGGTGTTCAGGTCAAAAGTACTGGCTTGAATAATAATTCTGAAAGTCTGTAACAGAATAACACAGTTGGAAGAGACCTTGGAGTTCTTCTAATCCAACTCCCTGTTCAGGGAGAAAACCCTATACCATTTCAGACAAATGGCTGTCCAGTCTCTTCTTTAAAATTTCCAGTGTTGGAGCATTCACCACTTCTGGAGGCAGGTTGTTCCACTGGTTAATTGTTCTAACTGTCAGGAAGTTTCTCCTTAGTTCTAGGTTGCTTCTCTCCTTGATTAGTTTCGATCCATTGCTGTAATGAGGCTAAGAGAAAGATGCAGATATTTCTTGAGCAGAGGTTTAAAGCTGCAGGAAAACAGCTTTGAAGCTGCAGGACACAGCTTGACAAACTCTTGAGTTTATTGTTTCTTATATACTTGTTTCATACATAGGCTTTACATTAAATGCTGACATTTTACATTCATAAGTTTAACCATTAGATGCTGACATAAAGTTTCTTCATTGGAAAATTCCTTCATATAAGCAACTATTTCTAGTAACATATTACCTGTTCAAAGATCAGGTAAAAAGCAAACAGGAGAAGGAACTAACAAAGGCAGGAAAAGATAGGAAGTTAGGTAGGTGAGGTATTAAGTCAAAAGGTGAGGTATTCGGCTGCTTCCTTGGGACAAAGGGTATCAAAAGGTTATGAGGTTTGTGGGGGGGAAAGCATGGCAGTTTGCTGTGCGTGCATTTTTCTCCACATCTCATTCTTCTTTATTTTATTAGTGAAGAAATCATCCTAAGCTGGAGTAGTTAGTGGGTCTTAGTTTAGTATGGAAGATTGCAAGACATCTTATTACGTAAGTAAAGAGAAAAGACATTGAAATAAACAACAACAGCTGATAAGGATAGCAACTATTATAATAAGATATTGAACAATCTTTCCGAGAAGGCCAATGGGAAGCCATGACCATAGAGCACTCCACCAATTTTCTAAGGTATCAATTTTTTTAAAACTGAAGCTGGGACACACACAGATATAAGACAGGTAGAGAGTAGATTTTCCATGTCATATGATTCAGAAATACAAAAGTCTGTCACTTGTGTTACATTAGCTAATTGCACCCAAATATTATATTTGGTCCGTGATTCTAAAGGATGAGGTGGGAGAGCTTCAGCCCCCACACAACAATTAAGAAGGAAAGAGAGGCAAAGAATGACTAAGGAATTTGCAGTCAAAACCGCAAATATGGCAGCGCATAAATTCTCTGGTTTAGGTTCTTTTCCCTGTTGCCTCAGAACCTCCTGTGCTTTGGATGTTAGGTTCTTCACATCGCCCCAGGTCGTTGGCCGACTGCGATGGCGAGAGCGAAAGGGACGTTGTGCTATCTGAAGAGTCACCTGCTTCATTTCCGGTATTGGGTTCTGGATTTGATGCCACAACATCTTTGGCTGGTCGCACACACCAGGCTGGAATCCAGAGAGGGCCTGTAGGAGCAAGCACAGCAGCATAGCCTCGTCCCCAAGTTAATAAGGGAACTGGACCTAGCCAGGTTTTATCAGGCAATTGCCGAAAATATACCAATGGATTAGGGAGCACAGCTTTCTGCTGAAAGTGACGCTGGTAGGCAGTAGTGTTTTGAAAAGAAATATTTAGCTGGTTTAAAGTTATTAAGACTTTATTGACTTGACTAGTTATCCATGCCAAATTAGGTACCCTTGATCCCTCCTTTTTAATTGTTTGTGAAGGCAGTCCTTAAAGGACCAATACATATGTGAGAAACAAAGGATACCTGCTGTAAAGTTAAAAACAAAGCCATAAGATTGGGGTTGATCCTGGGCGTGATGTAAGCACCTGGAAAATTAAAAATAAGTTGGCACACATAATGAGAGTCAGAGATTAAGTTAAAAGTCTGTTGAGAAAAGGTGTGGAAAGCTAAAATAGCAGAAGAGATAAGTTATTCTGAAAATAAAATTGAAAATCAAATTTTGGGATAAGAAGAACAATATTAATTAATTCAGTCCCATTTCAAGGACAAGCTTGTTTGTGTCCTAAGGTTATTATTTCAGCAACAACCTGGATAAAAGATAAAACATTTTGGGATGGGATAAGTAAAGCCATTCAATACAATATACTTTTTGCGCTTCTAGCACAGATAATACTCCTTTAAGTAGCTTACTAGTAAGAAATATCAAAAGTGTTAAGTGACAATTCTTATGTGGAATTCTGTCCACAAATTGAGTACTCAAGATGTCATTAATTTGCTCAACTGTGGTAAATGCTACAAGTGGAACTACTATGAGATTTCCAGGTGATTTTCCTTTGGTCAATAAGTTAAATTCCAAGTTAATCAAATACCATAAAAATGGAAACAAACTTCTATTAAGTATGTTTACATTTACAAATCTTAAGCAAAACAATTCAGAGTCATTTCTTTTGGCTGATAGATATATAAGTCTAACTAAACAATTTAAACTCAACAATTTCCCCCCCAAAAAATTGTCCAATAATTACTGTCTCCTCTTTAAGTAAAACTTTTTCCAGCTGAAACTGCAAGAGTGGGTATTAAATTTCATCTCCATTACCGGAATTCTAAGCAGAGAGGAAATACAGTTTAAAACAAACAGTTCCCCTCCCCTCTTCTTTCTGTCTCTCTTGCTCTTAAAGCAACACAGCCAGTTGAAAAACAAAAAAGACAGGAAAGGTTTTTTTGTTACAAACTTCTCACCACTAAAAAATAGTTTTCTCTCATTCACATGCATTTTCTTTTTGATAATAAAAGCTGGAGTGTTCCATGGACTAGTGGAAGGGGCAATGTGTTTGGCCTGTAATTGTTCTTGAACAAGAATTTTTAAGGCCTGTAATTTGTACAGAGGAAGAGGCCATTGTTCCACCCAAACAGGTGTAGTAGTTAATCAAGTTAAGGGTAAGGTAAACATTTTATTCATCGAAGGTGACGGTAGCTCCCCATTTACTAAGCAAGTCTCATCCCCATAGGTTGACATGAATGTCAAGAATGAAAGGACGAAGTTGAACAGTTACAGTAGAATTGGGAAGACTTGCAGAAAGAAATTGTGTACTTTGCCGTGCACCTTGTCGCCCTCCTACACCCCAAACACTAGGGCATGGATCAGTGGGCCAAGATGCAGGCCAATCTTTAGCTGAAATTACTGAAACATCAGCCCCTGTATCAATTATGCCCTCAAAAGGCTTACCCTGAAAAAAGACTGTCTGGCGGGGTCGCTGGGTGGTGATTGGGGAGGTTAATGCAATTACAACGGGATCCGTGGAACTAAACCCGCCGTTCCCTTGATCCCTATCATGATCCCCTGCAGGGACAAAATTGGGCAAATGGAGTAATTGTGCAGGACTAGTATTGCTTGGCAAAGTTTGTGGCATGTTAGTCCATAATTGAATAAAGATGACACCTCTGTAGTCAGAATCAATTACTCCAGGTATTACAAAAATTCCCTTTTTTCCCATGCTAGATCGAGGCAAAATTAATCCAACATATCCAGAAGGGAGAGGTCCAGAAAGTTGTCAAGGAACTACTTGTACTTCTCCTGGAAATTTGAAACACACTTCTTGTTGGATAGTTAAATCTATCCCAGCACTACCTCTAGTGGCAGCAGGGCTATTGTTAATTGTTGATGGAATTACTGAAGGGTCTCTGTTTGGACCGGGGCCAGAGACCAGCCCGCTTTGAAGTTTCCCGACCGACATTCATCAGCCCAATGAAATCCCTTATTACACTTAGGGCATTTTGTTTTTGGACGCCTCCTAGCAATATTTTTAAATGGTTGGGAGGCATACCTTCCTCCCCCAGAATTTCTGCAATCCTGTTTAAAGTGTCCAATTTTATCACAATTATAACATTTCCCCTGAGGTTTTGTAAGAGCTGCAGCTAAGAGATTAGTTTGAAAAGAAGCAGTCCCTATGTCCTGACATGCCTTGATCATTTCTACTAAATCTGGCTGAGCTCCCAATCCAATGATGGCCCGTTTACATTCAATGGTGGCATTTTCTTTAGCTAATTTCATAAGCAATTCATCTTGGGGATTAGGATTATCAATTTGTCGTTTCAAGGCATCTTGCAGACGGTTAATAAAATCTGCATATGGTTCATTTGCCTTTTGACAAATATTTGAAAATGCTTGAGATGGTTTCCCAGTTATAGGAACTTTTCCAAAAGCTTTGTAAGCACATTCAGAGGATATTTAAAGAGTAGCTATAGGCAAAACAATTTGTGCATCCACTGGAGTGTAATCACCAGAGCCATATAACTGCTCTGGGAGGTAAGCACCTCCAGAAGTTGCAGCTTTTAATGCACATTGATGTCTAAACTCACTATCCCATACCACATACTGAGCTGGTGTTAATAACATACGAATTGTTGTTTTCCAGTCTTCTGGTACCAAAACATGATTCCTCATTGTTGCTTCTAACATACCTTGCACATAAGAACTTCCTAACCCAGTATCTCTTATATCCTTACGCAATTCTGTTAAGATTGCATAAGAAAGTGGTCAATATTCAATCACTAGGGCTCCATTTGCATCTACCTGCCCAGTCAAATGTACAGGACAAACTGAAAGAATATCTGCTATTTCCTGCATATCTCCCTCCCCTTTCGCCATTTGATTTTCTAATACATGGCGAATGGAAACATAAGATCTAGAATTCTTTTGCTCTGAAGGTGTCACATCCATCATGGAAGATATAGGAGCTGATGGAACTGAAACCTTTTCATGATTAAAACCTGGAGAGGGAATAGAATTTAATTGTACTGCATCAGCCCCATAATTTTCCACTGCATGGCGACATTGATGCCAACAATGCAAAATATCCACTGAGGCTCGGGGTTCCTGATGAAAGGTGTTACCTATTCTTTCCCAATCCTTAAGTTGGAGTGTTCCCCTTTCAGGATACCAAGGACAGTTTTTTCCTATCTCACTCACCAGCTTCTTAAGCTTCTTTTCAGGCATTGCCATGCCTGATTTGTGTAACAGAAACTTTAACTCTCTTACATGCTTTTGCTGATGGTGAGATTACATCGCAGCCCATACTTACAGTTTGAGAAATCTCGCAGGACGAGAAGACGAGAAGGTGCACCAAGGGGTCTGTTCCAGCCGACTGTAAATATGTTGGTTGCTGCTTTCCCTCGGGAGGGGATGTCCCTGTTCAGGCGCCAGGTGTAATGAGGCTAAGAGAAAGACGCAGACATTTCTTGAGCAGAGGTTTGAAGCTGCAGGAAAACAGCTTTGAAGCTGCAGGACACAGCTTGACAAACTCTGAGTTTATTGTTTCTTATATACTTGTTTCATACATAGGCTTTACATTAAATGCTGACATTTTACATTCATAAGTTTAACCATTAGATGCTGACATAAAGTTTCTTCATTGGAAAATTCCTTCATATAAGCAACTATTTCTAGTAACATATTACCTGTTCAAAGATCAGGTAAAAAGTAATCAGGAGAAGGAACTAACAAAGGCAGGAAAAGATAGGAAGTTAGGTAGGTGAGGTATTAAGTCAAAAGGTGAGGTATTAAGTCAGAAGGGGATGACCTTTTGGCTGCTTCCTTGGGACAAAGGGTATCAAAAGGTTATGAGGTTTGTGGGGGGGGGGAAAGCATGGCAGTTTGCTGCGCGTGCATTTCCCCCCACACATTGCTTCTTGTCCTGCCCTCAGGTGCTTTGGAAAACAGGTTGACTTCTTCCAACTGTATTTAAAGGAATGTTTTGAGATAAGAATATTACTATGTTCCTTTGCTTATCACACAGATGAATAAAGTACTTGTCCTAAGTCATGATCAAAATCTTCTAGAACTGTGGTAGATTTTAGTATACATGTGCATGTAATAACATAGAAATGAATGCTCCAACCACAGATTGTTACTATCTTTTGCCAATAGCTATCAAGCTTCCTTCCAGAGACAAGGACTAGCTAGCAAGGAATTATTCTTTTATTATATGCAAAATAAGTTTAACAATAACAGATAATTGATGGTCTCTGAGCAGGTGGGGTAAATGGTACAGAATTTTATTGTCTTCCCTGGAATATGGACTGGAAGTAGTGATACCAAGGAATAGAACTATATCTCTAGCTACCGGTAGTACTTGCATAGGAGGAAAGTAAAGGTTACAAGAATTTCAGTATTAAATATTCTGCCAGTAAATACTCAGCTCTACTGTGAACAGGGACCACACGGTTGTAAAAAGGGAGTTGTTACTGTATTATATTCTATAGAATGAGACATCTATATATAGGCAAATTTGAGGCAGAACAACTCTTGTACATTTCTTCTTACTCTTTCCATGAAAAGGGCTGGACCCCTATATAAACAAAAAACAGTTTGCATTTGTTTATTACTTTGGTAACTGGCTCCTTTTCTATCAGTGTGAGAAGTGATTCTCATACTTAAAACCTGATAATTTTCAAATATTTTACACTTTTTTCATTGCACAGTACCCTATGAAGAAAGGTCTTGCTTAAGGTCTTTTCTCATTTGATCTCATCCTGTCTGTTGAAGGTAATTGCAGTTCTATGCTTTCCTTGATCTCTTATCCATAAAATTCCTTCTGGTTAGGCTTGGATTTTTCTGCCCTTAATGAGTCATGAAATATCCATGATTCTGCTCCAGAACAAGAATATACAAACATTTTCTGGAAAACGTGTTAAGCTTTTTCTCCATTTTTTTGTCATAAACTTCTCCAAGTTCTATGTCTGTCACTGGAGGTTTTAAAGAAGAGATTGGACTGCCATTTGTCTGGAATGGTATAGAATCTCCTGCTTGAGCAGGGACCAGAAGACCTCCAAGGTTCCTTCCAACTCTTGTCATTCTTTATTCACTCTTAATGACCCTGTGATGGAGAGCCTAATGCTGACTTTCATATTCTACAGTTTCCCTATTTGCTGAGCAAAACACTTTCCAATGAGGACAAGTTGTACATGACATCATAGTTTCTGTTTCGGCAGTGTCCACTTGGGATGCAGTTTAGGCTTTAGAATGGCATAATTTAGAAATGGACTTTTTTCTCAGTTTCTTCTTGATTCAGCTTGAAATCTAGTTCATTAACTTGTTTCAGTGATATTTTAATTATTTGGCTTAGCCATCCCCCTTTAGGGCATCTTGCTATTTCAACTAACTGAAATTATTCATTAAATATGTAATGAATCTTACCTGTTACTTTATTGTATTATCACGGATATTAACAGCAAGCAACACTGGATATATTTTATCAATAGATTTATTTTATAGAGATCTCCTATGTATAAGATGCTTAGTTCTTTGCTCTGTATGTGTTTTAGCAAATTCTGCCAGGCAGCAATATGATACCAATGTTTCACATTCATTCAGTGTCTCTGTGTTTAAGCCATAGATTAAATTATTTTAAAAGATGATTTGACTAGATCCAGGGATAATTTGGGCATCATCTGTTTATCTCCCTGAGATAAGCATGTTACTTACCCATATGTGTGATACACAGACATTTTTCTGAAGATACACATGCTGCTATGCCGTCTGTCTTCCTCTCCTCCAAATCCATACTATGATAGATATTTTTAATTTCCTATTCTATCAACCTGGTTTTCATGGATGCTGAAGGGAAAGTTACAGGAATTGTACCCAAGAGCTTGTCCTTCTGGAGGTATGTTTTCCTGTCTATCTCGGCAGTAGAAAATTCCAATCATGGTTACTGCATCCAGAGCTACTTGTAGAACCAATTACAGGTGAGCTACCCAATGTTCTTAAAATGGTTTTTATGACTTTGCTCTGAATGTATGTAGTTTATTCAAAACATCAAAATCATGTTTTACAGTCACTGTTTTAAGAAAACAAAATCTCAAGAATATTATGGGTAAAACCAATGTTTAAGAAATACGCATGACTTTTAGATTAACAATAATAGCTCAAACTCCATTTTTGAGACAAATTGGAGAAGATTTAAGTTTATGACATCTTTAAGTGATCTGTTCTTAGGTGGTTTTTTTAATGTCAGGAATGGCTTAAGGCCTTAAGCTTTAGCTTAAGCTGTTTATCTTTAAATTTCTTGGAAACAAAAATATTCAGTAGATATTAGTAACTTAAAACAGATTTATTAATACTCTTTTTTAAAAATATCAGCACCTATGAATTTATTAATAAATGAGAATATTTATAACTCAGGTTGACATGAGGGGTCATTGGTGCTCTCTAAGCTTGCTTGTTTTCTTGCAGATGTTTCAGTACCAAACTAGATAACTTCATCAGTGCTCATTGATAATGTTATCTAGTTTGGGTAATGAAACATCTGCAAGAAAACAAGCAAACTCAGAGATCACCAAGGACCCCTCACCTATGAATTTCTTTCTTATTCCTCACCATGTACAGAACTGAAACATTGTGCCTGAGCATCAGACTATGGTGTATTCTTAGGAACTTTTGCTTAACTACAATAAAGTTAGCAATATACCAGTATATACCGTATTTCCAATGTCTTCCATTTGGCTCGTTTAAGTGATAGCAGCTTAATCTATTGAAGCAATTCCATCCATGGCTTGTTTAGCGTTATGTATGAACTAAGCAATCTCCCTTGTTTCTTTTTCAACAAACCAAAGATAAGTATCTGCCAAATGAAGTGTTTTCTGACTTATGGCCTTTGACTACTGAGAAACAGTTGACCTAGTATTAATTTATTTATCTTGCATTTGTTTTCCTTTGGAAAGCTTTTTTCTTATACCCTCCTGCTGGCGTAAATGGAATGATTAAAGGGAAGACAAAGCATCTCATCAGATATATTAGCAGTAGCATTAAGGCTACTGAGAAAAATGGTGAGTTTAGGCATTTAAATGGGATTTATCAACTTTCTGCAATATTCTATGATAAATCACTTCTGTTGTGTTTTACTGACAATGTGTGCAGATAACAACAAATATATAAACATCTAATCTTCTAAATGTTGTTTTCCTCATTCTAATTTTTTTTGTTTGCTACTAAATTTTCAGTTAAATTATTTGTGGTTTTCCTCATTCAAATAATGGCCCCGTTTTAAAATATTGCACATTCCTTCTTACTGGCATCTCCTTAACCACACTAGTAAACTGGTGAGTGAGATAATTTGTTTATAATACTGCTTATTCATTTTATTCCCATTTATAGATCGTGTCTCAATTCATTTTAGAAGACATTTTAAATGTCAGGATCAATTAGGGAAAATTGTTCCTATCATTTAGGTTTTTAATTTTTTTTTGTGGTTAGCTATCTTACATAAAAAAAATTAAAATGGAGAAGAAAATTAGAAGAATAAGACTCAAGGAGAACTAAATTAGTGCACTGCTTCTAAGAATACCTAATTAAATGCTAGAATCTTAAAGTATGGTTTGTGGAAACAAATGTTTCTATAGAATAACTACATATTTGTTCACTTAATGAATTAAATACAGTACTGGTGTGACTTATAAAATAAAGTAACTTCCTATGACAAGGCAACATGCAGTGGGAAAACAGACCATCCCAGAAAATTGTGGAATGCAACAAGAGCTTCATGATAAAGCTGGAAACAGGAAAAAGAAAAGAAATTTTTTTTCATGTATTTGCAGTCGTAACTAGAGATGAAAGAATATCTGTAACATTTGACATAGGACTTGATTTAATAATAACTGCCAATAGCTAGTTTAGGATTAATTTGGCATATTAATTTGGGGGTATGGAAACCCCTAATCATTCTATAGCATTTTTTTAGAATAATCTAAAGCATTGCATAATCACTCTATGCTGACGTAGATTAATGAACGGCAAATATAGTTGGACTACCCTTCATTTCTACCTAATATGCTCAGATCATCACATAGCATGGTCATCACATTATTTTAATAGTGACACTGTTGGAACTATGCTAATGAAATTACCTGCTTTGATTGGAAACATAACTGTCTAATATGAAAACACCATAGAGGAACAGCTGGATTAGAAAACATGAGAAAAATCTGATAATGCAGTATATTTAATTAAATGCCTGGGAGAACTTGCATTTATATCAGATGTGGAGAACAATGTTATCTTTCTCCAGCAAGATGGATGTAGAATCCACTGATTGGATTATTTCAGCCTTCCTGCTCAGAGAAACTAAGTCAGAGCTTTAGTCACGCCTCCCTTTGGGTGTGGCTCCCCAGCAAAACGCAGTATTTTTGGCTCCATAGGTTTTTTCCTTTGAATCAGAATAATTTGCCTTTTTTCTTCACAAATTCATTCTAAATTATCTAAATTCATAGACTGTTCTGGTTTTGGCTGATTTCCACAAGGACTCTGTCCTTCCTTGAGGATCTGAGCCTCTTGGGCTCTGGCAGGGCTCTTCTCCCTCCTTCCTGGCCTTTGGGCCTCCTAGAAGCAGTATCCTCGGGTACCTTTCATACCCGATCCGAACGCTCCCCTGATCGCGGCGATCCACCGTCCATTTACCGGGCATTTTAAACAATCTCTCCAAGGACTCTGCGCCACGAGGCTTCAAGCGGCGGATATTTTCCTCCAGATTCACAGCGGAGCTTTTTCTTCAAAACTGCAAGTTTCTTGAAACATGGGGGAGGGGGAGCGGGGAGCCCTGGCCCTACTTTGTTCGTTCCTTTCCTCTCAATTCGGTCGTTTCCGTCGTTTTAGGAGATAAGGGGAGTTGTGGCCGCCTTTTTGCCTGCATGGTTGCCAGGCGGTCGCCATTTTGAGAGCTTATAGACGGACCCCATTTTGGTTTCTAAATTGATTAAGGCCTGCTAGGCCGGACCTTTTAAAAAAAGCTGTTTGCCTTGACCTGTGTTGGCAGGTCCGAACGGGGGGAATTTTTATTTGATTATAGTTATACTGTTTGTGAGGCATACAGGCTATGCCATTTTGGCCTCTAGAGTGATCAAGGCCGGCTAGGCCGGATTTCTTGTGGTTGTCTTGGCCTGTGTTGGCAGGTCCGAATGGGGAAAATATCTATACATTCATTGTTATATTGTTATTGAATTAAAAAAATAAAAATAAAAAAATAAAATAAAATAAAAAATAACAGTGGGCTCAATATAGGATACAGGCCTACGGACCTGTGATTGGAGTGTGGAGCTTCTTTTGACCACCTGTTATTGTTAGTAGTGGCCTTTAGCCACTGGGCCTAATCGGACAAGGCTACATACCTGTCTGACTGTTTCTGCCTTTGCACATTGTTCAGAGCGAGGATCGGTTGCACTCCATCTCTGACCTTTGATCTGCGTGCTTAGGTTCCCCCCACCTCTAGATATCCTTGGCTGGCTCTATCTAGATTGCAATGGCAGACAGTTCTTTGCCCCAGGCAACACAAGTCTCTGGTGCACCCCCTGCACAGTCAAAGCGCAGATCTACTGAATTGGAAGCAGGGGGGAAGAAAAAAGCCAAAACCAAACATCTATCCACCAAGGAGACTTCCAAAGCAGCCGAGTGAGAGGCCTCGAGGAGACATCAGGCACTGGAGAGGGAATTCTCCAAAGCACAGCGCCTCCTATCCAGTGGGGCTGAAGCGGTTCCCCCTGCCCCATTGGATACTTCCATCTTGGAGCCTCCTTTTGCACCTATGCAAGAAGCCACTTGGATAAGTTCTCCTCTGGGGACAACCGAACAGGTAGGTCCTCCTCACTCTTCTTCTTCCATCCATCAGAGCCCTGAAGTTGTACATGCTCCAACGGTGGTTGGGCTACTTCTAGGGAACCTGGTGATATGTGGTCTCAGGGTCAATTTCACGCATTTATGCACCATGCCTTTCTACAATTTATGTCCTCCTCCAGGGGTTCTCAAGTTTCTTCCCAATAATTGCCTCCCTCCACCAGTCCCCCTTCACAGGCGGGATGTGCCACGGTGCCTGGTTCAGATATTTCTGAAACGTCCTCTCAATTAGGGGAGGGGGAGTCTGTAGATCTGGGCATAGCTGACACGCCCATGTCAGAGGACGAGGAGGCCGCACCCGAACAGGCATCTACCTCAGGTTTGTTTGACCCCTCCCTCTTCAGATCCCTTCTTTTGAAGGCTTGCAACACTACTAACCTGACTTCAGTTCAGGAGGAGAAGCCTTCTACCTCTGCTGAACAGGAGTCTAATCCTTTATTTGTGGTGAAGGTTGTGGAACAAAAACAAATTCCTTGCCCGTTGGTCTTCCGGGATGTGCTTGAGACTCAGTGGTCCTCTCTGGCCACCACTCCAAAAGAAAGCAGTATGGAAAAGAAATTGTATAACGTTTCTCCTTCATTTGTTTCTCTACTAGAGGTTCCAACTGTTGATTCCCGCTTAATTTCTTTGTTTTCTACTTCTGCCATCCCAGGTGACATGGCTGAGGCCCTAAAGGCGGAGGACAAGAAGTTCGAGTTCTCCTTTAGAAGAGCTCATCAGGCCTCGGGGTTGGCCATAAAGGCTGCGACATCTTCTTCATTCTTCACAAGAGCAGCTATCATGTGGCTTTGCGATCTTCAGACATTGGTTCCCCCTGATCAGGTCAGAGTACACCAGACACTCGTCAAACTAGTGGCGGCCTCACAGTACATAGCTGATGCATCCCTCCATTCAGCCAAGTGTTCAGCCAGATCCATTGCCGCCACAGTGGCCTCTTGTAGACTACTGTGGTTGAAGCAGTGGAGAACTGATCTAAAGGCCAAATGGCGCCTTTCCACAGCCAAGTACGTCGGGAAACACCTGTTTGGCCCAATCCTTGATCCCCATGTGGTCGAAGGTAATGACAAACGCAAGGTTGTGATGCACCCCTCCAAGAAGTCTGACAGGCGGCCACAACAGGAGTTCCACAGGCAGACTTTCCATCCCTCTGGCTCTTGGGAATGGAAACAGCCCTTCCGGTCAGGGCAGTCCTGGGATTGGCCCAGAAGCTCACGGTCCTTTCCACAGAGACAGGATCGGCAACAGGACCGCCTGAACAATGGAGCCAGGGGTCAGTCACAGGCAAAGCGTCCCTTTAGAGGTTCAGGAGGCTGTCCTTATAGACGCTCTAAGTGATGCCAAAGGGGACTTTCCGATAGGGTGGCGCCTGGAACAGTTCTACCAGGTCTGGGAGCAGACCACCACCGACTCTTGGGTCAGAGACACCATCAGACGGGGCCTGGTCCTCGAGTTTCAGTCGCTTCCCCACGATCGCTTCCTACAGTGTCCAGTATCGCGAAACCCCACAAAAGCACAATTGGTCACCACCGCCATCAGACACCTTCTAGAGATCAGGGCCATAGAAGCAGTCCCAAGGGATCAAACTGGAAAAGGTTTCTACTCCATCCTGTTAGTGGTCCCTAAATCATCAGGAGGATGGATGGAGGGCGATCCTGGACTTAAAAGGTCTGAACCGGTTTCTAGTATGCAGAAGGTTCAAGATGCAGACCCTAAAGTCAATACTGGCCAGCATCAGGAAGGGAGGTTTTCTCTCCTCCATAGATCTCACGGAGGCTTACCTCCACATCCCAATTTCCCTGGAACATCGCAGGTTCCTGTGCTTCTGTTACGCACACCGAATACAGGGCTCTCCCGTTTGGTCTGTCTTCGGCCCCAAGGGTTTTCACGAAGGTCCTAGTGGTATTGGCCCACCTTCGGATGATGCCGGTGCACGTGCAGTGCTACCTGGACGACATCCTAGTGCAGTCCCGGTCTCTCCAATCAGCAAAGTCAGATCTGTTGACCACCATTCAGATCCTACAGGATCACAGCTTTTCAGTAAACTTCAGGAAAAGCCACACAAATCCCACAAAGCGGCTCCTCCATCTAGGAGCCCTGATAGATTCCGACTTTTTTTATTTATTTTTTATTAAAACAATCAACACCAAACATAAGATCACATTAAGAAGCAATCATTATAGAATCTGAAATACAACACTAAGTATTACTCTTTGTAAACGTCTGACTTGGTAAACATTCTTCACTCATCACGTCGAGCCTCAACTATACGCCTGTTACATTTTGTCTTTTATGATCCCCAGCAAAAGATCCTGAGGTAGAAGTTCAGTAACCTGAGGTAGAAATTCAGTACGCTTTTCCAATATTAAAGCAGTCAGCATTAAACATAGGATCATATTAAGAAGCAATCCTCATAAAACCTAAAAATACAGCATGAGGTATTAGTCCTTGTAAACGTCTGGCTTGATAAGCTTTCTTCACTCCTCACGTCAAGCCTCTGCACCTGATACATTTTATTTGATTGGTGTTTCTCTTATGTATGGTCTGTCTACTGTTTCTAGTCTATCACATATAGTTCATTCGCGCTTCAGAGTTAAATTCGTCTCTGTAATAGTGCAATCTTTTATACTCCCTAACAAAAGATCCTGAGGTAGAAGTTCAATAACCTGAGGTAGAAATTCAATCCGCTTTTTCAATGTTAAAGTTATCAACATTAAACGTAAGATCATATTAATAAGCACTCATCATAGAACATAACATACAACATTAGGTATTAGTCTTCGTAAACGTCTGTTTTGGCAAACATTCCTCACTCCTCTCGTCAAGCCTCAGCTAAACACCAGGCACATTTTATTTGACTGGTGTTTCTCTTGTATATAGTCTATCCACTGTTTCCAGTCAGTCAAATATTGTTCATTTGAGCGATCTTTCAAATATGCCGATATTTTCGCCATTTCCGCCAAATTTATTACTTTCAAAGTCCACTCTTCTATAGGTGGTATTTCTGGATTCTTCCAGTATTGTCCCACCAACAATCTGGCTGCTGTGATCAAGTTCAAAAATAAGTTTGTCTCTGAGGTAGTGCAATCTTTTGTGATCCCTAACAAGAAAACCTGAGGTAGAAATTCAATACGCTTTTTGAAAATAGTTTGGAGTGTCCACCATATCTTCCTCCAGAAGGCTTTAATTTTTCTACATGTCCACCAAATATGGAAATATGTAGCCTCCCCATTACCACACCTCCAACATTTAGGCTGGGTGTCTGGATAGATGTATGATAGTTTTTTCGGGTCTAGGTGCCACCTATAGAACATCTTGTAGAAGTTTTCCCTTAAGTGTTGCGCTTTCGTAAATTCTACATTTCTCACCCAAATTTTCTCCCATGTGTCCATGGTGATAGAATGCCCAAAGTCTTGTTCCCACTTTACCATACAGTTCTTGACTAGCACGGTTTCAGAGTCCATTTCTATCAGAACACCGTACACTCGTTTGATGTGCATGATCCCCTGCTCTCTAATCTGTTTAATTAAATTCTCATCAGTCTGGGATAAACCCTTCTTCTTGTCTTTATGCCACCTTGATTGCAGTTGTAGATATGATAGCCAGGTGCCTCCTATTCCTTCATCTGCTAGTGTTGTTTGGGGCTTCAAGGAGAGCCCATTTTCTTCTTCCAGTACGAGTTTACTGTAGGGCACCACTTCCTGCCCTTGGGTTATGTTTACATCCCCTATTGCGTGTCCGGGGATCGTCCAGATGGGGATCTTATCGTGTAGAAGGTATTTATATTTCTTCCAGACCCATAACAACGGGATTCGTAGTGGGTTCTCCTTGAAGTTCTTGTCTGCCTTTTTGTCATACACCAGGTATGCATGCCAGCCGAATAGTAGACCATGCCCTTCAACATTCAGTATTCTTTCATTCGTCATTTTAATCCAGTCACTCAACGCCACCAATGTTGCTGCGTAGTAGTATAGCTTTAGATTAGGCATTTTTAGTCCCCCTCTCTCCCTCGTGTCCTGGATGATTTTTAGTTTTACCCTCGGTCTCTTGCCATCCCAAATAAATCTGTTGATGCCTTTCTGCCAATTGTCCAAGTCCACATCCTTTTGGAGTATGGGTAGCATTTGAAAGAGAAATAAAAATCTTGGCAAGACGTTCATCTTTACTGCTGCTATCCTGCCAAGCAGGGACAGTCGTAGTGTTTTCCACCTTTCCAGATCTGCTTGTATCTTGTTCCACAGCACCTCGTAGTTATTCTTGTATAATTTCGCGTTCGTTGATTCTATCTCCACTCCTAAGTATTTAACTTTCTTGACTATTTCACAACCCGTTATTCTTTCCAAGTCTTGTTTTGCTTTGTTGTCTAGATTTTTAACTAGCATCTTCGTTTTGGATATGTTTACTTTGAAGCCTGACACCCTACCATAGTCCCCCATTATCTCCATCAATCTCCTTGCTGACTGTACTGGTTGCGACACTGTCACCAGCAAGTCGTCTGCAAAGGCACATAGTCTGTAATCTTGTTGTCTAATCTGTATGCCCTTTATGTCCTCTGCCGCTCTTATCTTGTTCAGTAGAATCTCCGGCGTTAGGACAAATAGCAGGGGTGACAGCGGGCAGCCCTGTCTCGTGCCTCTCTCTATGTTGAATGGGTCTGTTAGGTCTCCATTAACAATGATCTGGCCTGTTTGTTTCTGGTAAATTGCCAGTATGGAGTTGAGAAACTGTGCTCCCATTTTCATCTTCCAGACTAGGTTCGTCAGAAACGGCCAATTCAGTCTGTCGAAGGCTTTTTCTGCATCCACAAACATAAGAGTGGCGGGTACCTGGTTGTGCTTTTGCAGGTACTCTATTATGTTCAACAGCTGTCTCACATTGGTTTTCATCTGGCGCCCTTGTATAAATCCCCTTTGGTCCGGGTGTATTGTTTTTTGTAGTACCGTCATTAATCTATTGGCCAACATTTTTGCGAAGATTTTGTAGTTTGTGTTCAGTAGTGAGATGGGTCTGTAGTTTGCGGGTTGTGCGTTATCTTTCCCTTCTTTGGGGATTAACGAAATGTAGGCTGTTTTCCAGGACGGTGGGACTTGGCCTCCTTCTTGTATGTTGACAAATAGCTTTCTGTAGATTCCGACTTTTGCAGGGTCTACCTCTCCCAGGAGCGACGGGTAAGCATCTGAAAATTAGTATCCCAGATTCGGGGAGCAAAGACGGTTCCTCTGGTCCAGCTGTCCCAGCTCCTGGGAAAGATGGTATCTTGCATGGGAATAGCCTTCAGTGGTTCCTTCTCCCTTTTCAGAAACGGAATCTCAATGCCTCCACCAGGAGAGTCCAGGTTCCACATCACATACTCTCATCCCTCCAGTAGTGGGCTTCCGCAGCCATGACCAAGGGGACCATCTTCAAGGAGCCTCTCAGGCTCGTCTTGACCACAGATGCCAGTCTGTTCGGTTGGGGGGCTCACCTCCAGAACCAATTGGCTCAGGGGCGATGGTCCAGGGTGGACCTCAAACAAAATATAAATTGGCTGGAACTCAGGGCGGTTCATTTAGCTCTCCTCCATTTCTCCTCCCTAGTGTCAGGGAAACATGTGTTGATTCTGACAATGTGGCAGCCAAGGCTCACATCAACAAACAGGGAAGGACACATTCCTGGGCTCTCCTGCAGGAGGCCATGAAGCTAGGTTTGTGGGCAGAGTCCAACTTGGGCTCAATCAGAGCAGAACACATTTCGGGGGAGGCAAATCGACAGGCAGACACCCTGAGCAGGGCGACTGTGGACCACTCGGAGTGGCACCTGGACCTTCGATATGATCGTGAACAGGTTCGGCAGGCCATGCCTGGATCTGTTTGCCTCCCTGTCCAATGCCCAACTCCCCAGATTCTTCACCAGATTTCCGACACGGGGGGCAGAGGGGACGGATGCCCTTCGGTGCAAGTGGCCGGAGAGATTGCTTTATGCCTTCCCTCCCCTTCCGCTGTTACCGGCCACCATTTGCAGTCTGATTCTGGAGCAGGCAGAAGTAATATTGGTTGCTCCATATTGGCTGCGACGCCCGTGGTTTGCAGACCTAGTGGATCTGTCGCTGTCTCCTCCGTGGAGGTTTCCTCCGGACCGAGTAGCTCTCAACCAGGGGGAGCTTCAGCACCCAGACCCTCAGTGGCTTCAATTAGCCGCTTGGCACTTGAGCGGGAGAGTTTAGCTAAGCAGGCCTATTCCTCGGGGGTGATCTCTATGATACAGGCTTTAAGACGCCCTTCGACGAACTGGATCTATGACGCCATGTGGAGAAATTTCTGCCAGTGGTTCATCTCACACAAATTGGACCCTCTTTCAGTTAACGTTCCCAATATTTTGGATTATCTGCTGGAGGGCATTTCCAAAGGCTTGTCTACCAACACCATCCGTAGGCAGGTTGTGGCTTTGTCCACGGTTCTTACCTGTGACAATCTGAGTCCACTTTCACATCACCCAGCTATCTCCACCTTTCTCAAAGGGGCGGCAAATTCTGGTCCTCCCACAGTACATTGGTATCCATCTTGGGATTTACCTACTGTATTGCAGGCCTTAACCACTCCTCCTTTCGAGCCTCTCCAGTCTTGCTCTCTGCATTTTCTCTCCTTGAAGGTTGCATTTTTAGTTGCCATCACATCGGTCAGGAGGATTTCGGAATTGGCTGCTCTCTCAGTCAGAGACGACCTCTGTACCTTTCATGAGGACAGGGTGGTCCTTAGATTAGACCCCTCCTTTATTCCCAAGGTGATCACAGGTCATTGGATCTAGTTCTGCCAAGTTTCTGTCCCAATCCTTCTCATAGTCTAGAACGTCAGTGGCATAAGCTGGATGTACTCAGGGCTCTGCGTCTTTACATCAAGCGTACTTCGGCCTTTCGCAAGTCGGAGGCCTTGTTTGTCTCCTTTCAGCCCTCTGCCATGGGCAGGAAGGTCTCTTCTTCCACCATTGGTAGATGGATTAGGGCTTGCATTGCTAGGGCCTACGCTTCCCAGTCACTTCCGGTCCCCGCTCGTATCACAGCTCACTCCACACGCAGCGCAGCGACCTCTGCGGCCTGGTCTACCCAGGCTTCTGTAGAGGAGATTTGCAGGGCGGCATCTTGGTCGTCTCCATCTTCCTTCATTACTCACTATAAGATCGATAGGTTTGCCGTGGCGGATGCTACGTTTGGCAGACAGGTTCTTCAACAGGTTGTTTCCTCTAGGGAGACACCAGCTTAGACCTTCCCTCCCTTAGGGACATGGGGGGCTTTGGTATGTCCCAATCAGTGGATTCTACATCCACCATGCTGGAGAAGGGGCGTTGTCTTACCTGAACGCTTTTTCTCAGCATGGTGGTGTAGAATCCACACCCTCCCTTGGTTAGGTGTCTAGGCTTGCGTATTGTCACTTTTTTGTATTTTTGGAGTCATTGCGTCAGACTTTGTCAGGATCCTTCGCCTCGTCAAAACTGGGGAGCCACACCTAGAGGGAGGCGTGACTAAAGCTCTGACTTAGTCTCTCTGAGCAGGAAGGCTGAAATAACCCAGTCAGTGGATTCTACACCACCATGCTGAGAAAAGGCGTTCAGGTAAGACAACGCCCCTTCTCCCTCTGTTTTTGAGATGAGGAGAAAAATGTCTGATGGTTAATTTTATTGGCATGTGGGGAGTGACTCATCTGAAGCAGGAATTAAAATTTCTCTTGAATTAATTTGTAGGATATGAACTCTGTGGAATAGCGTGGTGGCCTAGAGATGAAGATGTTCGCCTCCCAGTCAGAAGGCTGAGAGTTCAATCCTAGGCAGGGACAGATATTTCTCTGCAAGAGAAAATATCTGCTGTGAACTCTGCATAGGCATCAGGAAGAGCATCTGACCAGCAAACACTCAGTTCCATTCAGTCACCCTGACCCCACCTCAGAGCAAGGGATTACAGTGTTGTTAAAAGGAACTCTGGAATAAAGCAAGACTTGGTATTTAGGATGCATTGCACAGTGGGATGCAATGAGTTGATCCTGCAGCATAATCTTATGTGCTTGCAGAATTATAGGTCTGTACATTAGAACCCTCCTAGGTCTCTCAGTATTGTTCTCATCAGCCAACTTATGATATTCCAGAGCATCTACTCGGGATAGAAGAAATTACTCATTAAAGGATTTCTAAGGATGACGTGGAAGATGTGGATTTTGTGTAGTGTGGGATAGGCAATCTGCAGTGTTCACTCCATAGGTTTACTGTTAGGTAATTTCATACTGTACATGCAATGGCCTATTTGTAAAAGCTTCTACAATTTATCAGCTCAGATTTCTGTTATGACTTGTATGTTTCTTAACTATAGGCTTTGCCTTGGGACAGATGGAAGACACGGTCAGATTTGCTTCTAGCCCAAGCAGCATATCAAAACACAAGATTGTTTCCAATATGTATGGATTATACCTAAACATTCATATGCTTGACAGGTTACCCAGGGCATTACAGGTACTTAAGATCAGTTACTTAGTGACCATTTTAAATTTGTGCCAGGCCCAGAAAAGAGTATTTGTGATCCTGCATAATTGCAATTTGGGTGCATAGGAACTTGCCTGCCATATTCTGCATTGTGGCTACAATTTATAGAGGATTTTTAAATTAAAAAAAAACAAAATTTACTTTTGGTTTCTAGCAAAAAGAGCTCATCACAAACAATGGGTTTGCTTAATGACCACAGTTTCCCTTAATAACTGTAGCATTCATTTGATGACCACAGCATTTACTTTACGACCAATGTAAAATTGGGCACAGTCCTGTAATAACTTGCTTAACAACTGGCATAATTTATGACCAAAATTCTGGGCTCAATTATGGTTGTAAGTTGAAGACTACTTGTATTGGCTAGTTAACTGAAAAAAATTGCATTTAAAATAGGTTTAGCTTTACCAAAGATGGCAAAATAGCTGAGTATCCTAAGCTGTTAGGATGACCTGGGTAATTAGAATTATTCTTCACTCTCAGTAGAGTCAAAATTGAAAGATGTTTTGTTATGTGTATGAAAGATTAAATAACAACTTACTGCCCACCTCAGATAAGTCATAAATATTGCATCTAATGAATAATGTATTTCAATTATTTTACACATTTTCTGTGTATCTTTGATTCACTCAAGGGATAAGAGGAGAAAGTCATCTACATATATCTTAAAACACAGTGAATAGAAAGTATATATCATCTTCCAGTTTTATTGACTGTAATAACCTAATTGTACTTGCTTCTTACTACCACTTGTCAATAGCTTTCATTGTTGAACTTTTAGAAGCCAACTAAAATTTTGTCCTCTTTTATGATGTAGCAGTTTTAAAGTATAAACTCAGTCTTAATATAAAAGAAGTGAACAGATGATAAAAGAAGTTTGTGAAATGTTATGCAGTTGATACTAAAGGCATTGATATGATATGGATAAAAATCAGAATTTAATTTAATATTTCCACATTATTTATATTGAATTACTGAGAGATACCTCAATCTTCATGACCCCTACATGACTGATTTTAGATTGATTCTACCTTGCTTTTCTTTGAATACAAAGTTTTATATTAATCACATGTAACACATTTATAAGTAAACAATAAGAATGTGTTTCCATTAGATTTTTTTTTGACTGTCAAAGGCTTCCTCACAGATTTTTTTTTATAAAACTCCTTTATTTTTTTTTTATTTTTTTTATGTAAGTTATTATTATGATTCTTCAAATAGTCAGCCAGATATTCAGACTGGCTTTGGCATTTTCTCTACTTACCAAGTCCTTCTCAAGAACTTGAGATAGGCAGATATGGATTATTATTATTTATTTATTTATATTATTATTTAGACTATTTCGATCAGGAGTGCTAAACTCGCAATGTCACGTGATGTGTTGCAATGTATCCCAACTTTTTTTCCATTGCCAGCAATGGGGTGGGTGCGGTTTTGGCATGACACATCCGGCCTGCCGGCAGTTTGACACCCCTGATTTAGATTATTCACAAAAAAACCCCAAGAGAAATAATACTGAAAAGAGTAAAAATAAAAGCAATATAAAACATGTACCTAATGTTTTCATACATTTCATGTATGAAATTTTACAGAGTTTTAATAACGTGTAACCATAGATTTTGTATGCTTAATGCTTATTATTCATGCTGATTATAATGCAGGCTTAAAAACTGAGATATTTATGCCCTTTTATGTGATAGCGATCAGAATTGTGCTCCCAACCATTACTTCTCAAGCTGAGAGATGCCCTTCATGATCTGGAATTCATCAAGGAATATAAGTTACATTTGTTAACAATTATATATAGTTCTTGAAAGGTTGATAATAAAATATTGTTAGGAAAAGGGTTGTCAGGAGTGGGGAAAGAATGCATTTAGCATAAATTATAGGCTTTCTGAAAGTTCTTTCAGAGCACTCTTTTTGTTCTGCTTCTTCGTGTTACTTACTTTTAACACACTAAGACTGCAATATTGATTGCAGTAATATTTCATAATAACTACATGAATTGAAAAATACAGTACCATGAAAATGCTTTTCTTCTTTTTACCAAACTGTTCAAAAACGTAGCTGCTTTGACATCTCTCAATATGTTTTACTACATACAAAGTGACTTGTAAATTGCTTCTTGGGTTTTATATAATTAAGATTGAAATTCTAAATTGTTCAGTATCAGGAGCTACATAACTGAAGAAGAGCTGTGAAGATATCTAAAAAAGGCAACAAATACTTTAGGGTTTGTATTGTATGTCATATTTTTTAGCTTTTTTGTAATGAGCATATAACCACTATTTTCCATGGATCTATTTTTTTTCATGTTGTGTCCTCTTCTATTCTCCTGCTTTCCAGTATACACAATTCTCTCTAAGGTGCATTCTGATCGAAATGTTTATCCTTCTGCTGGAGTTCTCTTTGTTCATGTTTTGGAGAGAGACCATTTTAAAGGAGAGTTTCCTCCTTATGGAAAGCTTGGTAAGAAATGTTTACAATTATAAAGGCGTATAAAACTGATATAGCTTCCATTTTAACTTGTCTTTATGAAGATCACATAATCATCATTTCTCTACAAAAGTGTAGCTCAAAGGCTATTGGCTATGTGTGCATAGGAGAGAGTGAAAAGATTTAAGTCTCAGTAAAAATGGCACTGTTAATTTGATATGAAAATATCATCTTTCTCTCTCTTTCTGATTAGATTTGTAACTGACACATTTAGCATCATGACTTTTTTGGCCTTTAGACTAACTGTACTTAGCCTCCAGTTGTTCTTGGGTATCATCTCTTTTCCAATTTGCATTTAATAAAAAAATACCTATTGTGATACGTGTTATTATTCTTATTTCCATAAAATCAGATCAGACTATTATAGCAAAATTAACAAACACACTTTCTTAACATATTTAATACTTGTTCCTGTAGAGCAGCGGTTCCCAACCTTTTCTATACTCTGCATCCCTAGAATGCTTCTGATATATTCTTGCATCTCTTACAAAAGTTTGAAATAATGGCAATGAAATTATGCATATACTCTATAATTTTGAAACTTCTAAACCCAAGTTTTCATATCCCCTGGAATATTGTCTCACACTCTCAGGGGTGCAAGCATCACCCATTGGGAACCCCTGCTGTAAAGGGACATAGCAAATCCTTCACAGTTAATGGAACAATCTCATTTAAGCCGCAGTGCCCACTTAATTAGGGTTAGGTCCAATTTAATACTAATACTGGCATTTATGCGGTATTAGGAATCAATGGCTGTTGCTGAATATTCCATTTTTCTTTTTGTTTTCAAATATTTCATTCTTGTTGGCCACAACTATAAAGAACTATAGTTATACTTTTTTGTGTTTATTACCGTAATGAAAATTATTAAGATTCTAAATGGTAGAATTTATCATTGGAATGAGCATAAAAATATGGTATTCTGATGATTAAACAATATCTTAACATGGCTGTCTTATTTATCCAGGTGAAATAGACAATGATCCCATAACATTTAATACAAATCTAATGGGCTACCCTGATAGACCTGGCTGGTTGCGCTACATCCAAAGAACACCATATAGTGATGGTATGCTCTACGGATCACCAACTATAGAAAACATGGGCAAGCCAACTATCATCGAGGTATTTACTTTGCAGAATGTTTATATTTAAAAATGCATTAGACATTTTGTTAGAAACATGCTACCAGGGATAATGATAATAGTATAAACACACATGCATTCCATTAAAAGGAAAGGTAAGCAATGTTGAAAATTACATTTCAGTGTCTGTTCTATTAAAAAACCATAGCTCTTAAATGCAGAGATATTGAATTGCTTTCAGTACTACCAGATTTGATGAAAGAACTACAAGACTGAAAGAGGACTTATTCTAGGTATGTAGATAAAGGATTTTATCTTAATATAATTTTTCATGTATGATTTAAAAAATCATATTATTTAAAAAACAGTCAACTTCTAAGTCCATTAACACCTTTGTATTGCTTAGTAAGGTTGTGGAAGGTAAGCTGACCAGTACTGGAATGTCCCATAATTCTCAAAATTTCTTCAGTCATATTATAACTGAAAGGAGAATAGACTACCGCCCCAACATAGCTTGTTTCTCTGATTTTCTGGTCTTCAATAAGAGAAGATTAAACGAAAACATCTTTAGCAAATTTTAAAGAACTATTATTGTTGTTTACCATATTATCCTTTATGAAATGTAATAATTAATTTTTCCTCCATTACTAGATCACTGCTTATAACAGACGTACTTTTGAGACAGCAAGACATAATTTAATTATTAATATAATGTCAGCAGAAGGTATGTCCTCAAGAATTATGTCAGCATTTTGGAGGTTTCAGTTGATAAATAATATGAATTGGTTATGTTTTACTGAATAATTACGAGGGCACTTCGGAAATAAACCTCTATTTGATTATCAATAACAGACACTCGCAGATGCAGAACTTTTATTATACACATTAGAAAAATACAACAATACATTACTTTTCTACATAATCACTATTCAAATTGAGGCACTTGTCATAATGTCTGACAAGGTTTGAAATTCCTTAGTAGTCGCTTGATGCCAAATCTGGGCTATGGGAGCGTGATCAAAAACATCCCAATGGAACTGCTTTAAAAGTTCTTGGAGGCGTCTAGCAGTGTGCGGGCGAGCATTATTGTGAACCAACACCACACGGGAAATCAGCATGCCTCGACGCTTGTTATGGGTGGCTCGTCTGAATTTATGTAACGTTTCATAGTAGACGTCTGAATTGATGGTTGAACCACGTTCCATGAACTTCACTAGCAGTACTCTTTTGGCATCTTCACATTTGATGGGATTTTCTATGGCACCACTTCCGGTGTGGTGTTAGTTCACAATAATGTTCGCCCGCATACTGCTATACATACCCAAGAACTTTTGAAGCTGTTCTGTTGGGATGTTTTTGATCCTCCCCATAGCCCATATTTGGTTCTGAGCAATTACTACTAAGGAATTTCAAATCTTGTAAGATGTTATGACAAGTGCCTAAATTTGAATGGCGATTATATAGAAAAGTAATGTAATGTTGTAGTTTTCTAATGTGTATTTATTTCTGAATTGCCCTCATAAAGGCAAAAGTAATGGGAAAAGGGTATTTGACAGTGTCTCTTGTCATATCATATAATCATATCTCTGAGCTATTAACATTGATGGTTATTGTATTTGCACAATATTTTTATATATTCATTTATATACCTCCATTTATATACATTCATTTATATAACTCAAGGTGGTGAACATATCTAATACTCTTTCCTCCTTTTATTTTTCCCACAACCACAACTCCATGTCGTGGGTTGGGCTGAGAGACAGTGACTGACTCTTTCCAAAGTTGAATATGCTCTGGTTACTTACATCCAAATTATGCAAGTCGTGGCCTATTGCTAAATGAGAATGAAGTAGTGACTTTTTAGTATTGGTTCAAAAGCAGTGCATAAGAGGTGCCAGCACAAATAATCAATCCATGGGTTGTAGCACTCTGAGTCTTATAACTATGCTTAAAAGGCTAGGCCTTTCTTAGGCATGTTTACATTTAGTCATGCAGATAAAAGGACAAAATACTATACAAGTATCTTCAAATTACAATAGTTAATTTAGTGACCATTCAAAGTTACAGCAGCACTGAAAAAAATTATTTAGAATCATTTTTCACACTTACGACCATTTCAGCGTACACACGGTCATGATCAAAATTTGGATGCCTGTCAACTGATTCATATTTATGATGATTGCAGTATCCCAGGGTTATATTTTGCAACTTTCTGATAGGCGAAGTCAATGGGAAAGCCAGAGTCACTGAACAACAGTGTTACTAACTGAACAACTGCAGTGATTCACTTAACAATGGTGGCAAAGAAGATTATAAAATGGGGCAAAAACTCACTTAGCTGTGTTGCTTAGCAATACAAATTTTGGGGTTAGTTGTGATTGCAATTCAAGGATTATTACCTGTATTTGTGATTTACTAGTCCATCTCTTTCAGAAATTTGAAAAGGATTTAAGACATACTTTTTTTTTTTTTGCAATTAGATCTTCTTTTGCCATATCAAGCAGAATTCTTCATTAAAAACATGAATGTAGAAGAAATATTGGCCAGTGAAGTTCTGGGAGACTTCCTTGGAGCTGTGAAAAATGTATGGCAGCCTGAGCGCCTGAATGCCATAAACATCACGTCAGCTCTTGATAGGGGAGGGAGAGTGCCACTTCCTATTAATGACATGAAAGAAGGGTAAGAAGTTATATTTCTCCAGTAGCAATTATTTATTGAATAGCTTAGTATTTATTCTTAAAAAAACATCAGTAAAAAAGCAGTAGTGGTATCTGGACTATAAGAACATAAGAACATAAGAAGAGCCATGCTGAATCAGGCCAAAGCCCATCGAGTCCAGCATTCTGTGTCACACAGTGGCCTACCAATTGTAATTAATTCCTATTTTGTGAGTCTAATCCAACTCTCTTTGCTAGAGAATTATTTTTTAAAACCTGGGGATGCAGGAAGGAGAGACCTGGTGATTTTAGTTCTGATTGGATGAGTAGAATGGGCATTCCAGGCAATTTTCAACCGCCTAAGTCAAGACAAGACTGGAAGCTGTTTTCATTCACAGAAAGGAAATGTAACAAATGATTAATTTAAAGATTGTCAATGACTCTCCTAAAACTGATTCCACTTTATTTTTCAGTGTCTATGTTATGGTTGGTGCAGATGTTACATTCTCTTCCTGCTTACGGGAAGTAGAAAACCCACAAAATCAGCTAAGATGCAGTCAAGAAATGGAACCTCTAATAACTTGTGATAAAAAGTTTCGTACTCAGTTTCACATAGATTGGTGTAAAATTTCTTTGGTGAGTTATTGAAAGGAGGTATTTCAGAAAATATAGCTGCTCAATGTTTAAAATATCGTTGGGAAGATGAATTGGGCAAATACATTTAGGAATTCTGTAATGAATTTCATGGGATAGGCATAATTTCTATCAATTACAGTTTTAATGTTCTTTCATGTGCCTGCTTGGAAATTTTGTAGTCCTTGTCTCCAGTATGCCATTTGGTGACTGATGAAAATCTAACTTGAGGAAGAAAGCTAAACTGGTAATGTATTGTTCTTGTTCATTCTATGGTTATTCTGTTTTTTTTTTTGTTCTGTACAGTTATGTTTGATTCTTGGAGACAGCCTGAACAAGGTTCTGCAGTTTTCTTGGGAAGGTTTTTCATAAGTAATTTGCCATTTCAAGGGCTGAGAGAAAGTGACTGGCCCAAAGTCATTCAGCTGATCTAGTTCGTATCTGAGGCAGGATTAGAACTCACAGCGTCCTGATTTCTAGCCTGATGTTTTAACCACTATGCCAAACTGTTTACTATAATTTCAAATCTGTTTTACTTTTATTATGGAAACTGCACTATTTACTATTATCCAAATTTCAAATCTGAAATAGTATACTGTTAGTTGTAATAAACTAAAGGGATTGCGAAGTCAGGGTTCCCTTAGGATGGAGGACGTTGTCAGGTTATTACAATTATGTCTGAAAACACACTTCACGTTCCAGGACACAATATATGAGCAGATTAAGGGCACGCCGATTGGATCTCCCATCTCGGGAGTCATCGCCGAGGCGGTCCTACAGTGCCTGGAAGCTAACCAGAAGATATGTAGATGACACATTCGCCAGTATCAAACGAACAAAAAAACCCTGCCTTTATGGAAAAATTGAATGCAATATTCCCGGACATACAATTCACGGCAGAGGAGGAAGCCAGTGGCAGTTTGGCCTTCCTGGACATGTTGGGTCACACGCCAAACCAATGGTGCCCACCACACGATGGTATATAGGAAAGCCATTCACACCGATAGGATTACATTGCTGCATTACACGAGTAATCATGCAGCAGCCCATAAGATCGCTCCCATTGACTGGAAGAATACGAGCTCGGGGGGACAGCCCTATGGAAACCTGGTTTGCATCGTGGCTTGGCTGGATGTGAGGGTGGAGAGTCAGGCCGGCGTTTGGAGTTTGGTGGAGGACTGGCGAGACTACTAGGATCCGGCCAGCTCCTGACGTCCAGCCAGCTGAGAGTCGGGTCGGCGTCTGGAGTTTGGCGGAGGGCCTGCGAGGCCGTTGAGAACCACCGGCTGCCGACAGCCAGCTGAGAGTCGGGTCGGCGTGTGCAAGTCAATTGGGAGTCGGTGGAAGCGGCAAGTCCTCGGGACTAGCAGGGCTGTCGGTATCCTGCCTCGCGGGGGGCTGAAGCCTCGGCTAAACCATAACCCTGTGGGTGAGGCCTTCTGTCAGTGCCGCCATTATGTTAGCGGGCTTCTCCTTCGGAGCTAGCACGTTGGCTTCCGCTACGGCAACTGTTGCGGGCACTGGTGGGGGAGGCGGCGGTGGAGGTTTTTCTTTTGGAGGAACACTGAGTTTATCTGAAGGCCTTAACTTTGGGACATTGGGCTCAACAGCGACTGCTTTTATAACTACTTTTTCTGTGGGTTTTGGCTTTGGACTTTTTAGCTCAAAGCCTACCACGGGTTTTATCTTAGGAAGGACTAATACAGGAACAGTTACAACTATTGCATCAAGATTAACATTTGGTATACCTGTTTTTACTACTACTTCAACCACGGGCCTTAGTTTGGGTTTCAGTAAATTTGCTGCATTAGCCACCCCGTTTGTTCCAGCTTTTATTCCAGCTTTTTATTCATATCTCTTTTGGATATAATAGAGCTTGGATAAAATGCTTTTAATTCTTATTTATTTAAATTTTAATGTTTTAATATTGTTTTAATTCTAATTTTTATTGATTTTATGGATGATGGGGGGATTGACTGCGGAGTGAATCGGGTTGAATGGATGGGTGGTTGTGTGGATTGGATGGATTGTGGACCTATGATGAATGGAAGAGCCGACCTGTCGGCATTTACGGAACCTAGAGAAGTGGAGGTGCCCTGCTCTGAGGGATCTGAGGGCCAGTCTATACCGGTCTTATGGGGAAGAGGCAGATATGACGAGAGGCTTGGGGTAGGCCGCTCTCGGGGAACAAGGCCTCGCTGCTTGAAAGCGATCTCTTGTTCTGGCCCCTTGAACCTCTCCCAGGGTACTGTTAATGAGCGAAATCCGGACCCTGGACTCAGGCTGCTGCTGCTCAATGCCAGGTCAGTGGTAAATAAAGCTCTCCTCATCCGGGATTTAATTCTGGAGGAGGAGGCCGACCTGGCATATGTGACTGAGACCTGGCTGACCCCAGAGAGAGGAGTTCCTCTCTCTGAGATGTGTCCAGCTAGGTTTCAGGTATGGCATCAGCCGCGACCCCAGGGAAGGGGGGGAGGAGTGGCGATTATAGCTAAGGAGACACTCAGGCTGCACAGACTCGCTGCTACTGACATATCGGGTTGTGAGTCCCTCCTTATGAGGTTGGACCTAGGTGTACAGGTGGGCTTGTTGCTTACGTACCTGCCTCCCAGCTGCGTTTCTACAGCCCTGCCCGCGCTACTCGAGGTAGCTGGGTTGGCGGTTGAGTTCCCCAGACTTATTGTTCTGGGGGACTTCAATGTGCCGTCACTTGGTGAGTCCTCGGGTCTGGCGCAGTAGTTCATGGCCTCCATGGCAACCATGGACCTGACACAAGTAATTGAGGGCCCAACCCATGAGGGGGGACACACACCTGATCTGGTTTTCCTCTCGGAACAGTTGACTTATGATCTGAAGCTAAGGGGCTTAGAAGTGTTGCCCATGTCATGGACAGATCATTTTCTGCTGCGGCTTGAGTTTATGACACCAATCCTCTCTCGCAGGGAGCCGGAACCGATTAAATGGTTCCACCCCAGACGCCTGATGGACCCTATTGGCTTTCAAAGGGCGCTTGGGGAATTGCCGGATTCGCTCGGAGTCCCTAGTGATGGCCTGGAATACGGCCACTACGGAGGCTCTAGACCAGATTGCGCCGTTGCGACCTCTCTATGGCAGCAGACCCAAGAGATTTCCTTGGTTTACCGAGGAACTCAGGGGGATGAAGCGCCAGAAGAGACGTTTAGAGAAGCAATGGAGGAAAAGCAGATCCGAATCTGAGTGAACCAAATTGAGAGCTTATATTAAGATCTATTTGGAAGCGAACACTACGGCAAGATCTCAGTATCTTTCCGCATTGATCGCGTCTGCGGAATCTCGTCCGGCTGCCCTATTTAAGGTGACTCGCTCTCTGCTTGATATGGGGAGGAGGGAGGAACCTTTGCAGGGCAATGCCGAAGAATTTAACACCTTTTTCGCAGACAAGGTCACTCAGATCTGGACTGACTTGGACTCCAATTGGAATGCAGTGTCGGCTGACAATGAGTCAGTCAAGATGACAGAGGCCCATCTTAGTCCTGTTGTATGGGATGAGTTTGACCTGGTAACTCCTGATGATGTGGACAAGGTCATTGGAGCTGTGAGTTCTGCCACCTGTTTATTGGATCCGTGCCCCTCCTGGCTGGTTTCAGCTAGTAGGGAGGTGACACGGAGCTGGGTCCAGGCGGTTGTTATCGCTTCATTGAGGGAGGGATCTTTTCCGTCTCCCTTAAAGGAGGCACTCGTGCGCCCCCTCCTCAAGAAGCCTTCCCTGGACCCGGCAGTTCTAAATAATTATTGTCCAGTCTCCAACCTTCCCTTTTTGGGGAAGGTTGTTGAGAAGGTGGTGGCACTCCATCTCCAACGGTCCTTGAATGAAGCTGATTATCTGGGCTCTCAGCAATCTGGGTTTAGGTCCGGTTACAGCACGGAAACTGCTTTGGTCACACTGACCGATGATCTCTGGTGGGCCTGGGATAGAGGTCATTCCACTATCTTGGTGCTTCTTGACCTCTCAGCGGCATTCGATACTATCGACCATGGTATTCTTCTGTGCCGGTTGGAGGGGCTTGGAGTGCGGGGCACCATTCTACGGTGATTCGCCTCCTACCTCTCTGGCCGGTCGCAGTCGGTGTTTGCAGGAGGTCAGAGATCGGCTCCGAGGTCTCTTCCATGTGGAGTTCCTCAGGGGTCCGTTCTCTCACCTCTGCTTTTTAACATCTACATGAAGCCGTTGGGTGAGATCATCTGTCGACACGGGGTGAGTTATCATCAATATGCTGATGATACTCAGCTTTATATCTCTACCCTGTGTCATTACAGTGAAGCAATTGAAGTGATGAACCGGTGCTTGGAGGTTGTTGGGGTCTGGATGGGTGCCAACAGGCTCAGACTCAATCCCGACCAGATGGAGTGGCTATGGGCTCTGCCTCCCAAGGACAATTCCAACTGTCCATCCATTACCCTAGGGGGAGAAGTTTTGTCCCCCTCGGAGAGGGTTCGCAACTTGGGTGTTCTCCTCGATCCACAGCTAAGTTTGGAACATCATTTTTCAGCTGTGGCGAGGGGAGCATTCGCCCAGGTTCGCCTGGTGCGCCAGTTGCGGCCCTATTTGGACCTGGAGTCACTTCTCATGGTCACCCATGCCCTTGTCACCTCGAGATTCGACTACTGTAATGCTCTCTACATGGGGCAACCTTTGAAAAATGTCCGGAGACTGCAGGTAGTCCAGAATGCGGCCGCGCGAGCTGTCTTGGGTCTCCCAAGACATGCTCATATCACTCCAGCTCTCCGTGAGCTGCACTGGCTACCAATTGGTCTCCGAACACAATTCAAAGTGTTGGTTATGACCTATAAAGCCCTTTATGGCAATGGACCAGGATACTTGCGGGACCGTCTTCTGCCTCATGAATCCCAGCGACCGGTCAGGGCACATAGGGTTGGCCTCCTACGAGTCCCGTCTGTTAAACAATGCCATCTGGCGGGACCTAGGGCAAGGGCCTTCTCCGTTGCTGCCCCAGCCCTCTGGAACCAGCTTCCCTCAGAGGTTCGTACTGCTTCCTCCCTCCTAGCTTTCCGGAAAGTGCTGAAGACACATCTATGCCGACAGGCTTGGGGCATATGAGCTGTGCTCTGCTCCTCGGCCCTAAGAGTGTCCCGCTGTGGCTGTGGCTGTGAATTGATTCTGTTTGTATGTGGTATGAGTGTGGTTAATTTTAAAATTGTTGTTGTATCTTGTTGTGAGCCACCCTGGGTCTTCCGAGAAGGGTGGCATATAAATGTGAATATTAAATTAAATTAAATTATTATTCGCACAAATAGACACGAACTGTAACACTAAAAAGGCCAAGCAAGTGGAACGTGCCCACCTCCATCAGGTGTGTAGGTGGAACGGCTATCCAACCAGCTTCAGCCAAAGATACAGCAAACGCCAAGGACCCCGCAGGGCACCGGATGACCCAGGGACAACATCCTGGACAACGATACCGTACGTCCAGGGAGTATCAGAGGCAGCAGCGCGCATATTAGCACCTTATAACATCAAAGTGACTCACTGACCCAACCAAACACTTCGGATGAAAGCAATGCGTCCCAAGGAACTGCTACCAAAGGTCGTATATAGGGTACACTGCAAGGATTGCCAATGTAACTATATGGGGGAGACGGCCAAACAGATAAAAACCAGAATACATGAACACAGATTGGCCGTCAGAAGGCAGGAGCAGTATTCCCAAATATGGACGCATATGGTTAACAACGTGCACTCATTTCAAGGGAGCAGAAGCCATCGCCCAGGATGCCTCCAAAGGAGGACGCCTGCTGAAGGAGGCCTGGCTCTCCAACATGGATTCAATCAATCGATGAATAGAATTGCCCCCGGCATACCAGACATTAAAAATACAAAAGGAGCAAGTCAGGATGCGGATGGCGCTTACCAGAGGCAGAACCAGAACTGGGGAAGGCAGTCATCGCATGGCTAGGCAAAGAAAGGATTTGGAGGGAATAGGGACGATAGGGATGGATGGTGAAATATTGGAATCACAATATTGGAATCACTCCATGTGTGGATGGGGTGAAAAGGAGGGAGGAAGTGAGCATGGTGAAGAGTCGCAGGGGAGAGGTGACAATGAGGAGGCATTGGGAATACCGGACCTGATCATACAACCCAAAACACATAAGACTGATACCGAACAAGACAGGGTTAGCCAAGAGGGGGAAGGAGGAGGAAACGGATAAAAAAGGGGGGGAGGTTGGACTTAAAGAAGAGCCAGCGGATAGTTCAACTGACTAGGCAGACAGGGCAGAGAGACGGGACATGATCGTGCGCACGCACAGCCAGGTGTGAAAGAAAATTGGGGGAGATAAGGCTAACGAGGACGAGGGGCTGAGCCTAAGAGCAAGCCGATAGGCATTCCCCACCAGTTGTGGGCAGATGGAGCAGAAGGATGAGGCACGATGGAGCGTGCGCACACCCAGGGGTGGAGGGAAATCGGAGAAAAAAGACCGACAGGAATGGATGACGGCAGGCAGGAACAGCATGCAGAAGGAACAGTGGGCCAGAAAGGAAGGGAGCCCTGATGGCAAGCCTTTTGGAACACTGGGTCTGAATGCGCAGCCTGGAATGAATAGGAGGGAGCGGTTAGAGAGCACTCCGGCAGCAATGGTGCTGGGAGGGAGGAGATTGACAAGGATGAGAGAGGGGGAAAGTGTGGAATTGGAGTGCAAAAAAGAGAAGGCGGGGTAACCAAGGCAATTACAGTTAATCAGGAAGGATGGCCCTATCACACGGGCAATGAGTAAGCAGTTAGACCAGCAAGATGTATAAAAAGAATCTCCCCACCCCTTGAGCCCCACTCTGAGGACGCTGGCAGGGGACCAGCGAAAGCTAAGTTGTTTCTTTTAACATTGTGAATAGTTGCTTTTATTGTTTTTAAATATCTTTTTAGCAATAAACAACTGGTTTATACCTCTCCCGGAGATTGAAGATTGTGTTATTGAACTAGATATAGATATAGTTAAGCTATTGCCTGCATGTTTTTCTAAAGAAGTCTAAAATGCTTTTTGTACTTTTGGTATCAGGTTGATAAAACACAGCAAATTTCTACTTATCAAGAAGTGATCCGCGGAGAAGGCATATTGCCAGATGGTGGCGAATATAAGCCACCTTCTGAGAACCTGAAAAGCAGAGATTATTATTCAGACTTCCTCATTACTTTGGCAGTTCCCTCTGCAGTTGCACTGGTGCTTTTTCTAATACTTGCTTATATTATGTGCTGCCGGCGGGAAGGAGTGTGAGTACTTTGAAGCATTAATATGTGACTGTACATTTTTGTAAAGTTCTACACATGCAAAAATATTGTTAGGTTCAGCTTAATTCAGTTCATAAAACAGTGCTTCGTATTATCTAAAACTTGAACTAAAATGAAATTTCTACCATTATCTTTCAAGCTAGCAATCTTAATCTGTTAAGAAACAGAAGAAGAAATTTAAACTTTTCTCATTTGGAACTAAAAGTAGGAAAAAATGTCTTTATAATAATAAAAATAAACTTTCTTGAGATTGTGAACTGAATTTTAGGACAATAAAAGCCAAAGAAAAGCAGCAAGCAACATATCATCAAATCCATTTTTTATTACAGTCATAAGAAAGCAAACATAGTCCTCTTCCATTTTACATGCACATGTTCTGGGGACCTTTTAGCCCATCTTCTATCTTGCATATTCATGTCTTTATATCTGTGTTATTCCTCTTTTTTATTTCTTTCTATGCCTTCACCCATGCCTTCTCATACAGTTGTGGTAATGCTCCCGAAGGACATGAAACTCAGGTTATGATTCAGGCTTCTTGTATTAATGAAGAAGCCCACAGCTGCAGACCCGGCTGAAGTGTTCTGCAAAGGGCGACTACTTCCAATTCCACAGCCGAAAGGGACCTTCTGTTTGAGAACAGCTTGGCTGGTGGCTGCTGAAGCTGCTGGGGCAACCCTTTGGGGGGCCATGCCAAGTTCTGGTTCTTTTATGGCTTTTTTTGGATCATGATCCTGTTGTAATAAAAGCCAGCATTTCCATCCCTGTTTCCATCAGCACTTAGTTTTAATGTTCCAAATATCAATGCTATCATTTAATTCATAACTTTTGTTTTATTTTTAGGGAAAAGAGAAACATGCAAACACCAGAGTAAGTGTCTTCTTCTTTCTGGTTATTTTCTCCCATCTTTTAATTTAAGCATTTCCTAGGAGCTTCTCATTCTTCATGTACATGTATACCATTTTCATCCTCATTATCTTGTCCTTCATTACCAACTTAGCTGCTTTGAAAAAAAAAACACTTATAAGGAGTTGAGTAGCGCAAAATAAAAAAGGGCTAAATAATAATAATAAAATAGATCAAAACCAAAATTTGTATTTTGGAATTTTGAAAGGACTAAATCTATATCTAAAGGTAATTCTTCAACAATCTGGTACCTTACAGATCTGCTGAACTATAATTCTAAAATTCCTAGTGAGCATCCTCTTGCTGACTAGGAATTCTGGGATTATAACTCCATCCTATCTGTAAGGTACCTCCTTTTGATAAATATTCATAGGGTATTGAAAAGATTAAAATTGTGATTTGTGAAAGGAGTGCCTTAAGTTCAGAATGTTCCTTCTATGAATAAGGAGCTGAATAGTTATAATATTAAAAAGCAGTAATATGTGAGCTTGATTGTATAGAGTTCCTTCAGTGGAATTTCTGATTTCTGATACTTAATAGCAGAAGGAGGAAATTCTGACCCTCATAATGTGGCCAAATTACGATTTCCTGGAACTCAAGCAAGATTCTCCAAGCTGGGAACGGTGTTATAACAACATCTGACAGGATATGGATTGCTCATCCATTTAAAACAAAAATGGGGATTTGTTGCCCTCTTGGTGTTGCTGAATACATCTCCCAGCACTCCTTAGTGTGAACAATGCTGGCTGTGGATAATGGAAATTTTAATTCCGTAATGTCTGAAGGGCTACAGTTTTACAACGTTAGTTCTATAGCACAAATAGGTTAAACAAACATGTAGATTATATTGAATCTATAAAGTTTTTCACAGAATTACATGTAAAGTCAAACTAGAAGCAATGTAAATTGTAAGACAGAATTTTAACAAGGTTACTATTCTAAATAACAGCCATGTATTTTTATGTCAGCTTCTCATTCCATTAATTTTCCAGTGTATATTGCTTTTGATTCTAAGAAAGGTGCCTTTGGTATCAGTGGAAATTTCTTCTCTGAAAGAAATTTCAGTTGGTTTTGGAAGAGGGAGATTTAACCATAATGATCTAAAGGGATAATCCCCCCTACACTATATATTGTTATTTCATTATGATCCAGTCTTTGCAAGTGTTATGTAGGAAAAGGTATCTCAAATACAGTAAACTTCAGATCATCTTTAATTCCCAGTGAGGAATTGGGAATAGATTTAATTGGCTGAAAGAAATTTTGCAGGTTTTATATAACCAACTTTCTTTATTTCTACCTACCTACCTACCTACCTACCTACCTACCTACCTATCTACCTACCTACCTATCTATTTACCATAACAAACAATATTATTTTGGTATACTGTTATCCTTATTTAATGACTATCCTATTTAGCAACTGTTCACAGTTATGATAGTGATGAAAAATGTAACTCTATGACCAACCCTTGCATTTGCAACCTTCACAGGTCTATAAAACAAAGGAAACCTAAAGTAAGATCATAAGCACAGTTTAAATTAGTAGTTGTTTCATTTAATGACTGGACGATTGTTAAATGAGGACTATCTCAGTGGGTGTATGTATATATCTATATACTATTAAAACTCTAGTGTCTATTTGATAGTTTGCAATGTTCCCCAAAACACTGCATCATCGGGCAAAACTTTGCCCACAAGGTTACCTCAAATGAGCTAACTTAACAGAGTGCAAGGACCTATTATTCCCAAAGGAATTAAGTTCAGGAATTTTGTTGCTGCATCTTTGCTGCTACTCTTTAGTGCTACCACTGTCAGCTGCTGTCATGTGAGCCACATTTTCATTCTTCCCTGACAGTTTCCCATAAGTCCATGGGGAAATCAGAAGGAATTGGTGTGATTATCGGCACTCCTTGCCACCTTCTCTAGCAAACTCTTTGCTTGTGGGAAGCTTGTAGGAAGAAAGTCAGTGAAGAAATGGTGCATCCTCCACCAGTCCCTCTGAATTTGCACCTTGCCACCTAACCGCATACTCCCTTGTCCCTTCCCCTGCAGAGAAGAGAAAGTAGATGGAGAGAAGAAAAAGAGGGAAAAAGGAAACAAGGACTACAGAGAAAGATGGGGAGGGGAAGGGGGAAAGGAGAGAGGAAAGGAATGAAGATTTCCAATGTCAACTGCCAAGTTCCCACAAGGAAGCTCAGTGAAAAAGCCAACAGGAAATTGGAAGTTCGCACTGAATTTTTGCCTGCCTCTGATCTTTTTCTTTGCTTATGTGAGGAAATAGCTATGCAACCATGACCCAATTGGTCACAGGTTGTCCTCTGTGGGTGGGGGTGGGTATGTGTATGTGTAAGATTTCTTTCCCCAAAACATAATTCAGTAACTTTTTATATAGATCATTATTTGACAATAATTTGTTTGAGATTATATTTTGCAGTACTCATTATGACAAAGTCTATTTTAAAAAATGTTTCTTTTTTATCTAGTATTCAGCTGGTCCATCACAGCGCAATTCAGAAATCCACAAAAGAACTTCGGGAGATGTCAAAAAACAGAGAGATAGCATGGCCACTCTCAACACTTCCTGTTTTTCACCCAGTCACTGGTGAGATCGTACCACCTGTTCACCCAGACAATTATGACAATACTAGCATGCCACTGATGCAAACACAGCAGTAAGTATCAATACAGCATTTTAATTGAATTTTGATAGAGATCTGTTAACCTTTTTCACTACAAAACTATTATCACAATGGTACTCTTTATAAGACAAAGTTTTCAGCCTACTTGTAGTCCTACAGGTGTTGAAACTACATTCTCAGAATGTTGGTTGAGGATTCTGGATTTTATTTCCATCTCTTCTAGACTGTGCAGAAGATAGGAAAACTGCTTGTAGAATAACTTCGCTTTGCATGTAGAACAAATTCTTGTAATTTACTTTTTGTTTGTTTTTGAAACAGTAACTTATACAGTTTCTAAAGAAAATGATCTAACATTGTTACTCAATTAATAGGACCTCAAATAACATTTCATTATCTAATTTATCCCTTTAAGAAAGTGCTTGGTAACTTTCTCCGTGCGGGCCAGAAGCCATGCCATTGTTGTCATTTCTGGGAGACTTATTGCTCTGACTTTGCTAAAGCAAATGGTGAATCAGAATGGGACCTTTAGGCTTCCACTTCGCCTCTGGCCAGCTGCCTCAGTCCATTTACAGCCAGTTTTCCTCCTCTGCTGGCCCTCCCCCAGCCATTCTCCTTGGCCAATGAGTCCGTCACCCTCCCTTTGGCCCAGCCAACTCGCCCAGGCACCCTTTGTCCCAGGTTTTTCATTCCTCGGGACAAGAAGCTGCCACCCAAAGGCTGGAGGCAACAGAGCGACTGAGGGGGCTGTGATTGGTGACAGGGAGAGAGAGCAGGATCTGTAGGGGATGGGCAGACAAAGACCGCTTCTGCATGGCTGCTGGGGGGGCAGGAGGGCATTGGTATTTGCACGTGGCTGGGAGGATGCCTGGGGGAGGGGGCAGGCAAAAGCTGCTTGCACATGGTTGTTTCTGATGTCTGGGGGCGTTGGCAGGGCATTAGTGCTTGCATGCAACTGGGGAGGCTTCCTGAGTAGTTGAATGTGCTGGGTGCGGTGGGTGGTAGTTGAACTGCAACAAGGAGGAGGGGAAATGGGAAGCTGCCATGGGCAATGGGCAGACAGCAATGGGCAGGAGCTTCTCATTTTGACCTCTCTCCACTGCTGTTGCCTCTGAGTCTAGACTCCAGCCTAAAACCAAATGGGCTATTTGGCTGCCCCCCAGCACCAATGGACCTCCAGGCACCCCCCAGCTGCTGCGCAAGCAGCGATGCCCTGCTGGTCCCCCGGCACCAGAAATAGCCACACGCAAGCAGCCTTTGCCTGCAACTACCCCAGGCACCCTCCCCAGCTGTCTGGAAGCATCAATGCGCTACCTGCACCCCCAGCAGCCTCACACAAGCACCGATGCTCTGCTGGCCCCACAGATATCAGAAACAGCTGTGTGCAAGCAGCCTTTGCCTGCTGCCTCCCCAGGCACCCTGCTCATCCGTGTGCAAACACCAATGGCCTGCCACCCCCAGCAGCCGTGCGCAAGCAGCCTTTGCCTGCTTCCTCCCACAGATCTTGTTGTCTCCTGTAACCTGTCACCAGTCACAGCCCCCTTGGTCGTCATTCATTGCTGCCTGCCACTCAATTGGCTGGCGACTTATTTTCTGAGGAGCAAAATACTCTGGACAAAGGTGCCTGGGTAAAAGGGTTGGGCCAAAGGGTGAGTGGCGGAGAACCAGGGGCCCATTGGCCAGGGAGAATTGCTGGGGGAGGGCCAATGGAGGAGGAAAGCTGACTGTAAGTAGGCTGAGGCAGATGGCCGGAGGCAAAGTGCCAGCCAACAGTGGGAGCCTAAAGGTACTAGACCCTGGTACATGGCTCCCCAAAGAGCAACAAGCAATCTCTCTCTGTGTAAAAGGCTGAATTAGTAGCTTATTTTTTGGAACCACAGATGACTTCAGGTGGTAGGACATCTCTGGCCTACAGGCAAGAGGTTCATGATTCTTACTTTAAGATATCACTTATAGCTGAAGAAAAACTGAATATATCTCTCCGAAATACTTCCAGGGATGAGACAAAGCGTTAAAAGAAAAAGGATCAAACAACATACATTCACTCTCTTTTCAGTTTTCCCAGTATTGCCCTGTAGTATCTTAGATTTTCATAATACCATATTCAGATAAATCATAGATGCTATCAGTAAGATATGGTATATGATGTCTGACTAGTTAGTTAATGTTTTAAAACAAGAGTGATTTATTCTTTAACTTGATTTGAGGTAGCACCACCACCACCGCTGCACAACAGTTACGCATGTTTGTAATGGAGAACAGTAATCAAAATGAGCACAAAATGGAAAATGAGATATGATTCAGTGGAAAGATATTCTGGGAAGAGAAGCTTTAATTATGGTCATAAACATTTTATATGTAGCATATTAAGTATAAGTTGCTCCAAAGAGTTTATATATTTTAGGACCTTGAATTATATATCCAGAATTGTTAATTGTGTACTTCATATAATAAGAACCAGCTTAAGTAAGTCATTTTTTGCATTTATAGATCTAAAGGCTAGGTTTATTGAGACGCAGTAGGGTAATATTAAATATAAATGTGTACCATTTTGTGATACTAAATTCCATCTAGTGATTTTTTTTAGCAATGTCAAGGTAATAAGTCCAGAAGCAAAAAAAAAATCTTAAAACTATAAGTTAATAAGCCTAGATGATTTGTTGATTAGGTGTCATCGAGTCGGTGTAGATTCCTAGGAGCCAGATAGATTTTCTCCATGATGAACTGTCCCCAACACAGTCATTCAAGATTTCCAAGTGTGCACTCAATGCTACTGTAACTAAGACCATCCATCTTGCTGCTAATCATCTTTTTCTTCTCTTTTCTTCCACCTTTGAAGCATTAGATCATTCTGCAGAGTGCTAGGTCTTCGCATTATGTATCTGAAGTAGGATAACTTGAGCCTGGTCATTTGTGCCTTGATTGAGGAGTTAGGGTGAATAGTTTGTTGAGCCATTTGTGTGTTTTCTTGACAGTCCATTGGATTCTCAGAAGTCTTCTTCAACAGATAGTTACAGATATTTTTTTAAATTAAGGTTACTTATTGCCTACAAGTAGCATGATCCTTCTCTTGAATATTGGGGAAAAATTATTTTTTAGGGATTAAATAGTACTGTATTTCATAAGATATAGGATTATTTGGTCTATGTATGTATTTATAACATGTTGATGAAAAATGATATGCAAATAAAAAACCAAAAGAAATGCAAAGAATAGCAGAATGATCACAAGAGCATAAGATTACTCCACTTTTGAACTTTTTTTTTCTTTGTAAAAGCAGGTATGATAGCCAAAATGATTCAAAATATCATTTTTATAAATCCCAATTAGCAAACAATTGTACAATATACATTTTTCTATTTGGAGGATTAATTACAATTGTGTTATTTTCTGAAATATGTCTTTAATATCCTTTAACGCATAACATTTATTTTCTGCCAAGTATGTATGCATATAGAAGAAAACTGCTACTGTTAACCACATTGCAGTAAAAATAAATGCAGTATTCTACTTCCTTATTTTTATGGATTCTAAATTATATAACAAGGGAGAACATTGGCTTTTATTGTTTACAAATATAATAGCATATTAAAAGTTTTTAAAATTATTATTTATAGGAACCTGCCTCATCAGACTCAGATTCCTCAGCAACAAACAGAAGGTGATTTTTACTTTTTTAAAACAAAAATAAATGAATCAGGTTATAAAGGAATGGAATCTACACAAAATGGAAATTGTATAGAGTCACACAAAATACTGTGTTCCAGACGTTCTGTCAACACCATTTCAGAGTAACTGTACTTCGGATTAAACAAAATTTGGAGAGTTGTTTTTTCCTAGTTTGGTGAAACGAAACACAAAATAGTTTTGGATTCTCTGTTTCTAGAAAACTGTGATTCAGAATAAGTCTCTTGTTCTCTACTGATCTGTAGAATACCCAGCTCTAGGACCCACCTAGGTTACTGTAGTTCACAGCAGCAATAATAACAGTAATAGCAAGAACTCAGTACATTGATGATGGATTTTTGAGTTTAGTGTGAATATCATTTTGTTGATTGTGGAGCTTCCAAAATATCTTTGAAGGTGAAAGCATTTACATATACAAAGACTCTAGAATCTCATTACCAAGAAGAACTAAGAATGTATATACATTGAATCAGCTAAGTAGCAGGTTAACCAAAGCAATCAGTACTGGTACTTTTTGTATTTTTTGGTCTTGTCTGTGAACAGTAGTACATAACACATGAACACACACTTTTAATATAATTTCAACATTACATCAGCTTCTCATTTGAAAACCACAGAACATTAATTCACCAACTTGAAGTCCAATTTTCATGCAAGAATCTTTACAAGAAACAGCAGTAACATATATTCTGGAGAGCCAAGGCAAAATATGATAGGAAAAACAGTCCACTTTGTCTTCAGCCTGGGCTGTTTGGTCTGCTGCTGGCCAGAGCATCACCCCTTTGAAGAAAACCCCCAGTCTAGTTTAGTCAAGATCCATTGTAAGCAATTTCTTCTGTAGATCACTCTTTAGTCATCAACTATTTAAGGATGGTTAAACCCAGAATGACCCCCTTGCAGTGCCATCCATGCACTCTGTAATGCCTACTGTTTTTCTCCAAAGCTCCAGCCAGATCATCCGAGCATCCAACTTAAAATAGGATAGATACAAAACTATTCCCTCCTGCCTGTTGATCGAAACTGAAGCATTCAAAATATAATACCCAAGTGCAAAAGATAGCACTACATCTAACTATACAGCTAGAACAGAAGAAAACATTGTAGACTATAACATTTTGGACTATATTCAAATTCAACCAGTCCTGCTCTGGATTCTGTCTGCAAAAAACATCTGAAGTAAATGTTTCAGTTCACCAATAGAGAATCTAAAATGGACTATTCGTTGCATGAATACATTATGCAGGAGATTTTGCAGATCCCTATTACTGTACAGACTTATTGCAATCTTTTTTTTCTTTAATCCAGTATTGCATAGTTTTTGGACCATCATTCATAAGCTTTGGGCTAGGCAGACCACAAGGAAAATTTTTTATTTTGAACCTGGAGGTTCATCTGAATAATTTCAGATCAGGTGCGACTTGGCAAAGCCAAAACCTGGAACACTTGATTATTCAAGGCTTTGGACAAAACAAAATCCAGATGGGTCTAATATTTGTGCAAATCACCTCCTTTCATCTCTGCATGTACCTGTTTATCATATACCTCTCACCAACTCCTGTCCTTTTTTGCCTGAGCTGCTCCCAATATCTCTCCATCCCCCATCCCACTGGCACCCTCCTTCCTTTCTTTCCATTGCACTGAGTGTCCCAATATGGCATATTGCACCAGCTTGCTTGTTTTCTTGATCTTCTTTTTTTAATTAATTTTTTATAATAACCTTCTTTAGTGTTTAGTAAACAGCATGTTGTCTGGATTCATATGTTTAAAAAACAATAAAAATTAATTTCTATAATTCCATAATCAACATATTAATCAATGATATATTTCTTTGATCTCTTCATCCAATAGTATTCTCCTTTTGTCAAGATTAAACAAATATTATTCTTAAAATTCAGTACATATAAAGTTAAATATAAATCTTTTTCTTTATAAATCTTTTTCTTTATACAAATAACAGTAACAGCATATAGCATTTTCTTATCAGTTTATATTTCAATTATGTTTATAAAAGTCATCTTGTTAGGTCACTATATGTCCTGTTTTCAAGATTTTATTTAAGCTTAATTTTCCCTCTGTATTCAAACCATTCTTATCAGTCATAATTTTCTCAAAGTTAATAACCTTTAAATATCTAAACTTTTTGTTCATGTGCACCACCCCAATATTTTTACATTTCATATATTATAGAAATTGCTGTACTACTTATCTATCTTAGCTTACTGTGAGGCCCCTTTATATCCATAATTTATCTTTTCTTTTAACCGTATTCAAACAGAAGTTTCATCATATAGTACTCCATCTGGTAAGTTGTATCAAATCCCTCATATCTGATTCTAGCCTTCTTTGCAGGTAGCTTTCCAAGTTAGTGTGTTGGACTTTCCCAGGTGTTTTTACTGTATTTTTGTAAATTTTGTTGGGAATAGGAAAAAAAAGTTGATAAGACATGTATTTTTTTCTCTCCCGAACTTTAATGATTGTCCTGGTTGCTCTATAGTCCATTTTATTAGATCTTCTTTCCAATCAAGTTGATTTGAAGTCCTGAAAAATAGAATATATTTTCCGTTTCCATTGTTGTGGCAAAAGCTTGCAAGTTTTCTTTTGTTTGTATTAATTTGTAGTTCTCTTCCTCTATAGCTTCCCTCTTTGGGTCATTGTCCTCTGATTTGTATTCTATTATCTAGTTTGTTAGTTCATTCTTTATCATAATTTTCTGAGAATTTTTTACTTGTAGGTTTAAATTGGAAATGTGCTCATTTATGCCATCAAAGTTGTTTTTATTCTCATGATTTGAAATTATTGTCAATTGAATCTGTTGCAGCATTGCATACATTTCCTCCTGGAAAGTATTTGCCTTGTCTTGAAGTGTTGCTCCTACAGATCTCTGATGTTCTCAGCTGGGACCTTCAGAAGGGGATATTAGATGTAGGTTCCTGCCATTTTTAGATAGGTATGCTATCCATTTTATCTCCCCCTTCCAGATGTTCTTTCACCGGTACCATAGTCCTAAAGTCCAAACAACAAAATCTTATATAGTTATCTTTATATATAGTTTTTTATAATCCAATGGGTTTCCAATTATCAAAGAACCACTGAAAGCAGTATTTTATAATAGTTCTTCTGTTCAGGGATCTTACAATTTATCTACCAGCCAAAATTTGCAGTCCAGAATGTTTGACTATCCAATAAAATTTCCCACTAGAAGATTAGCCAACAGTCAAAGTTTTTCTTTTTTTGCAGACAATTCTTGAGCTTAAAGATCACAGCTCACTAAATATTTATAATCCCAGAAGGTCAGCAGTTTTTAAAACAAATATAGTTCTCAGTCTGTATTAGATGGCCCTGATGACCAGGACTTAGGGGACAATATCAGTTGTGAATATGTGCAGATGGCCCTGCACTCTCTGGCCACTTGCAGGCCCGTGAAAGCACCCAATATTCTAACCTACCCGAGGACAGCTGGTATGTCTTGGGGGAAACACCCAAAAGGGAACATACTAGCTACTTCTGCTTTCTTCCTTCTTATCTATAGTGTACCAGCCTTAAAGGGCGAAGTCTTTATCTTGTGTGTGTCAGCTTTGCTGGGTGAATTGCTTATGTAATCAAAATAAATATAAAAATAAGGTTTCTCCAGTACAGGAGATGGAGAATCCACCAATGGGTTTTCTCTGTCTGCCTGCTCTTATAGCCAAACTTGACACGCCCCCTCTTGCTAGGAGATTCAGTCTTGATTTGGTCTCAAGCTCTTGAAGACGTGTCAGGGTTGGCTCTCTCAGCAGATTAGCAGGTAGAGACCTATTGATGAATTCTCCCTTATTAACAATATCCCTCAATAATTTTGATAATTTACCACAGCCTGGGAATCCTTCCCTACTGTTTCCTCTGCAGCACTGGGCTCAGCGCTGCCTCAAATAGGAGGATTTGAATTGTGGGAGGGGGAGGCAACTGCTTTTTATTCGTTTTGTTTTCCCCAGGGCTCTGGGGGAAAATATTTCTTGGGTAACTCACAGAACGATCTTCACTTCCCCTCTCAGGACCTGGGGAGCTGCATTCAGTGCTCCCACGTTGGTCTGCACAGTTTTAATTCCCAGGCCTCCAGAGCCGTTTGCAAGCCGCGGGCGCCATTTTGGTTGCTGTTTCAGGCAACAAAGTTTTAAAAAAACTGATTCCAGGGCTCCATTTTTCGCTCTTCAATTGGAGGCCAATTTTTGGAACTATTCCCCGGCATAGCACTTAGCGCTGTGGCCACGGTTACCCCAGCACCGCCGAAACTTCCCTTGTGTTGGTGCGGCCCTTTTTCAACAGCAGAAAGAGTTGCGGCTGCCATTTTGTTGCCGCCTAAGGCAACAAAGAATCAAACGGTTCCTTTTGCATGATCTAGTCAATTTTTCTTACTCCTGTGGCTCAATCACCCCATTCCTTCAGGACTTCACTCCCTGCTTAGGACACGCAGCCTTAGGAATTCTAATTATCTCTTCCAACTCAGTCGGCCACCATTCTGATTGCCATGTGGTCGCTTCTTTAGGCCTTATCAAGCCAGGGCCTTATAGTCATACAGGCCTAGGCTGCAATTGGAGGAGCGTTTGTTCTATATCATTTGCTAACATACAGACTACGCTAAATTGCTCAATAATCTTTGTCCTTCTTTCCTTGCCAGGCCTTGCCTCAGGCCCTCTGCGCCCTTCATCGGGCTATCTGGTGCACCTTGACTGGCTACCTAAGGTCTCCGGGCGGAGCCCATAGCGGGTCCCCAACCATGCCTTCGGCATCAGCCTCAATTGCTGTGACCAAGCCTAGATAGATTTGATTTTCCGGTCACGGGAGCAGTCCTCGTTACTTGCTCCAATTTCGCTTCCGCCAACCGCTTGCCTGCCAGAGCTCCGCCTCAGTTTCCATGAGACAGCTCAACCCAGAATGGAGGACTCCATGTTGCCTCAACCCATGAGCACTGCCTCCCTGTCCTCCAGTTACGGCCGACACAAAACCTCCAAACAGGAGGCAGCAGGCAAGCTCAAAACCAAGGCTAAGGCCACTCTCAAGAAGCCTTCCAAGTTGGTGGAAAAGCAAGCCAGCTGTAGGCACCAGGCTCTGGAGAAGGAGTTCTCCAGAGCGCAGAGACAGGCAGGATTAGAGACGGATCAAATGGCGGCCCCTGAGTTTGACCTTCCTTTAGGCCCTTCAACGTCAGCTCAGGGCGTGTGGTCCCTGACAGAAACCCCCGCCACACATTGTCCCCCTTCTGTACTAGTTCAGCACACAGCAACCAGTCTACTGCCCCTTCCCTCGGGTTCAGCTTCACACCAACTGCAGCAGGGCTCGGGTCTAGACCTTGGAGATATTTTCTCCGACGGCCGACTTGAGGCCCTGCTATCCAAGGTTGTGGACCGCGCTCTAGCAAAATGGGCCTTCCTTCCACCTGGACTGGGGGCTTCCACATCAGCTATGCCACCTTATGTCCCTCCTACGGGGATCTCTATATTTCAGGAGCCCACATCTCCTGCACACTCCTCAATGAGTGGATACTCATCTCCGCAGGGTGAGGATCAGCCGGACCTCAATCTATCAGAGGAGGAGGAACTCCCCCCTGAACCCTCCCCATCTGGAGGTCTATTCAATCCAGCCCTGTTTCTCCCTTGCTTCGCAAGGCCATCTAAACGGCAAACATTGGGTCAGATCATTTCCTTCAGATGCAGGCCACATTGGATTCCAGTTCAAATCCGATATTCTTTGAAACGGTGGCAGCCCAGCACCACGTTCCTTGTCCTTCTATATTTCTCAAAGGAATCAAAAAGCAATGGGTCTCCCCTTCTTTATTTTCTTTGGTAAGCGGGACAGATAAAAAGATTTTTAGTACCTCTACAGACCTAAGTGAGGCCCTAGCGGTCCCCAAGGTGGACGAGGCCTGGACTCTGCTGGTGTCCCAGACTGCAGTCGCTGGGGACATGTCTGAGGCGCTTAAAGTAGAGAGGAAATGGGACCAAATTTTCCAAAAGACCCATCTAATCAGCGGCATGGGCAATTAAAATGGCGACTTGTGCGTCCTTCTTTGTCCAAACCACCCTTTTATGGCTTTGTCAGCTTCAGGCCAGAGTCCCTTCTGAGGACATTCGGACTCACCAGGACCTAAGCAAAATGGTGGCGGCAACTGAGTATGCTGCGGACGCGACGCTTGAGTCGGCCACCTTTGCTTCCAGGTCTCTAGCCTCCAACATTACAGGTAGAAGGATGCTATGGCTGAAACACTGGCAGGCTGACGCCAAGGCCAAATGGCGTCTCGCAACTGCTCCATATCTGGGCAACAATCTCTTTGGGGAGGCCCTGACTCCGTACCTTGTGGAAAACAAGGACAAACCACTCCCTATTTCCGCAGGCAGTCCTTTCGGCTGGCAGCAGGTTTGACAGCCACCCAGCCCTCCCGTTCATACACATCCAGGCAGGACAGGCCACATGACTGTCTGTATGACAGGTCGGCCTTTCGGCCCAGGCAGCAGAACCAATCCAAAAGACCATTTCGAGGGTCAGGACACCCCTACAGTCCAAGTGACTCTTACACCACACTTCCCATAGGGGGAAGACTTGCCCACTTCTTCCATCAGTGGGAACTCACATCCACGGATGCTTGGGTCTTACAAACAATCCAGTTCGGCCTGTCCCTGGAGTTTCTGGCCAACCCACTGGGTCACTTCATCACCTGTCCCACTTCTCGGGATCCAACCAATCAGGGACTTATGCAGGAGGCCATTCAATATCTTCTAGAGATTCAGGCTATAGAACCGGTATCACCGGACCTCAAGAGTCTGAACTATTACATCACATACAAAAAGTTCAAATGCAAGCACTCCATTCCATCCTAGGAGGCATCAGACAAGGAGACTTCCTGGCGTCAATAGACCTCACGGGAGCGTATCTCCACATCCCCATCCATCCAGAACACCAGCGGTTCCTCAGATTCTGTTACAGGGGCCATCATTTCCAGTACAAGGCCCTTCCGTTTGGCCTCTCCTCGGCACCTAGGGTATTCACCAAGATCCTGGCTGTGCTAGCCACCCACTTACAGAAAGCACCGGTACGCATCCAGTGTTACCTGGATGACATCTTGATCCAAGCGTCGTCCTTCCGACCAGCCCAGTCGGACCTGGAACTAACTATTCAGGTCCTCCAACAGCACGGGTTCTCGGTGAACTTCCAAAAAAGCCAGATGGTTCCCTCATCCAGGCTTCTGCACCTGGGAGCCATCATAGACACCACAAACTGCATGGTCTATCTCTTGCAGGAGCGGTTGATCAGCATCTGGGACCTGGCTCGCCAGGTTTACAAAGACCGCCCCGTTCCACTGGTCTTACTCTCCCAGCTTCTGGGAAAGATGGTCTCCTGCATAGCCATAGTCCCCTGGGCCAGACTCCACTTGCAGGATCTCCAATGGTTCCTCCTGCCATGCCAACGAGTGAATGCCAGCGCATCCAATCTCCAGGTGAGGCTCCCAGTCCACACCCTCAGGTCTCTACGCTGGTGGTTTTCACAAGCGGTAACCAAGGGATCACCCTTCAAGGAGCCGGACCACCTCACCATCACAATGGATGCCAGCCTATTTGGTTGGGGAGCCCATCTATAGTCTCAGTTTGCGCAGGGCCGTTGGTCCTGCGCAGACTTGAGACACAACATCAATTGGCTGGAACTCGGCCATTCACTTAGCTCTTTGCCAATTCCGACACTGGGTCAGGGGCCATCACGTATTGATCCTCACAGACAACGTGGCGTCCAAGGCCCATGTGAACCGGCAGGGGGGGCACCAGGTCCAAGTCCCTTATGGCCGAGGCACGGCTGATAGGATCCTGGGCAGAGTCCAACCTGGCCTCTCTCAGAGCCGAACATATCTCGGGGGTCAAGAACCATCAGGCAGACTTTCTAAGTCGCTCTACGATAGACCCCTCAGAATAGGCACTACATCTGGATCTTTTTTCCAAGATATCCCACAGATTCGGAAATCCGGTCCTCGACCTGTTGCATCATCGAGCAATACCCAACTCCCCAGGTACTTTTCCCGTTATTACCTTCCGGGGGGCGGAGGGGACAGACGACCTGCGGATTCCATGGCCGCAAGGTCTACTTTATGCCTTCCCTCCCCTCCCGCTCATTCCGACAACCATCCGCAAGCTGCTCCAGGAGCAGGCGGAGGTGATCCTGATGGCCCCATACTGGCCTCAGAGGGCCTGATTTGCTGACCTGATGAATCTGTCCCGGTCTCCTCTGTGGAAGATTCCCTCACATTGCGTGTTCTTGCACCAGGGGGTCCTCCAACACCCGGACCCTCAGTGGTTGCAGTTAGCCACCTGGCGCTTGAGCGCAGCATCATGACACAAGAGTTATTCTCACCGCGGGCAATTGCCATGATTCAGGCCCTTCGTAGGCCGGCGACCAATCGCATTTATGATTCCACATGGAAAATTTTTTGCCATTGGTACAGAAGGCGGCAACTGGATGTCTACAAATTAACTATTCTCCAGATCGTAGATTACCTTCTTGACAGTCTGGACAGAGGCTTGGCTCCTGCGACCCTTCGTAGGCAGGTGATGGCGCTACCGATGTTGCTCCCTTGTGCGGACTCAGTTCCTCTAGCTCACCATCCCAGGATACCTGCATTCATTAAGGGTACATGCAACACTAGGCCTCCCGTGGTACACAGGTATTCTTGGGAACTGCCTCGTGTGCTTCACGCACTCATGAAACCGCCTTTTGAGCCCATCACTAATATTCCATTGCAGGCCTTATTGTTTAAGGTCGCATTCTTAATTGCCATCACGTCAGCCAGACGTATCTCTGAGCTGGCTGCTCTCTCGGTCAGGAATTATCATTGCATCTTCCACCAGGACTGGATAGTCCTTCGGTTGGATCCCACCTTTGTGCCCAAGGTCAACTCACTCTTTCATAGGACACAAGAAATAATCTTGCCTAACTTTTGTCCTGATCCTTCCCATGACTTGGAGAGGCAGTGGCACACATTACATCAAACGCACGGAACCCTTTCGCAGATCTGAGGCCCTCTTTGTTTCCTTCCGTCCAGATTTCCTGGGACAGAAGGTGTCCACTGGCACTATAGGCAGGTGGATCAGGGCCTGTATAGCGCAGGTATACCGTTTTGCCTCCCTGCTGACTCCAAGTCATATCACAGCCCATTCCACTTGCAGCGCTGCAACATCTGCAGCATGGGCCACTCAGGCTTCCATCGAGATTTGCAGAGCTGCGAATGGTCTTCACCCTCACCTTTTATACGTCACTATAGGATTGACCGCTTTGCTTCAGCAGACACCTCCTTTGGTCGGAGGGTCCTCCAGCAGGTGGTCTCCGGGGATGTGGATCTGGCCTTATCTGTTTCCCACCCATCGGGACAGTGAGGCTTTGGTATGTCCCATTGGTGGATTCTCCATCTCCTGTTCTGGAGAAGAGGCGTTGTCTTACCTGAACGCCTTTTCTCACTACAGAGATGGAGAATCCACACCTGCCCTTAAGGTCAGTTAGGCCCTTAAGGTCAGTTAGGGGTTGAGAGCCAACACTTTGTCTAGTATCAGCCACTTTTGCCCTCGTCAAGACTGGATCTCCTAGCAAAAGGGGGCGTGTCAAGTTTGGCTACTTGGTCTCAAGAGCAAGCAGACAGAGAAAACCCATTGGTGGATTCTCCATCTCCGTACTGAGAAAAGGCATTCAGGTAAGACAACGCCCCTTTTCTGCTATTTGGGGCTTTTTGCCTCTTTGTAGAGAAGCCCATTCTTTGTTCAGCTGAATAAAAAACGTAAAGCTTGAAGGCAAGCTGGTTTCCTGTATTTTTTAAGCAAAACCTTAGAACCTGCATATCAGTCCAATATGTTTTCTTTCCTTGTTCCCAACTGTTTTATATTTGTCTGAAGGTCACTAAGGTTCAAGATTCAGGTTATTCCTTGTTTCTGGGTGTCTTGCCAATTTCTGAGTCAGTGTTGCTGTTGTTCTATGCTTTAATCCTCCGTTAGATGTCAATAGTTATTCATTTTCCAATTTTTCAAACAGAATTATTTTTTTATAATTTCATCAAAACTCTTTCAGATGTAAAATCTTAATGGTTTTCTTAATTTTCAGATTTATCCAGACTGTAATATTGTTAATTTCATTTCAGTATATTTCTTTCCCCCATAAAAATTAAATCGCTGTTTACATCTATGGAAGGGTGGGGGTATAGTCCCTTCCCTTCTCAGTTTCGGAGGATTTCTTGCTTCGGGGAATCTTTTCCAGGGAATCAATTGCAAAATTTAAGAGAGAAGATCGCTATTCTCACCCAATTCCACGCATGCTGTTCACTGTTGTTCTGGTTCATGCTTTTGGACTTTGGCTGCTGGCAGCTTGGGCTAGACATCGGTGTGCAGCTAGCCTTTCTCCTATTGGGTTGGAGGGTTTCCCCTGGATCAAATGGATCGACCGCTGTCATTCCGTGATCATCGGGGTGCCCATCCTTCATTGCCTCTCCGGGGTGACTTTTGACCCATTTAGAGTCCCCTGACAGGGCGAAATCAGCCGTGGGGTGCAGAGTTCCGCAATCCCTTGGCCGTGTCACTACGAGGTGGAACCGGAAGCCTTCGTCTTCTTGATCTTCTTAATGCCTTCCCTTTTCTCCCTCCCCATATAATGTGAACTACTGTTTTGGGATTTCTGTTGGCTCTTTCCCTGGAACAAACAGCTTCATTTCATCCTATGCATGAAGGAAAACACTCCAATTTCAGTATGGGAAAGCTACCTGAATCCAGCTGTGCTTCCCAAGGAAAGGTTTATGTGAAACATTTTGACATGCTTCATAAATGGCAAAAACTAGATAGAAGATTCACTTAGATCAAAAAGTAATGTATGCTAAGCTTTTATGCAGTATAGTCCATTCCATGCAGTTGATGTGCTTAGTAACTGTCAGTGTTGAATACTTCATATAGCTGTTACATCAGTGATAAGCTCAAAAATGCTACTGTAAAGTATTCATCAGTCTTCAAGGTGCCACAGCACTCTATTTTTTGCTGCAACAAACTTTCAAGGCCATCTCTTTAGAAAATTATGACAGGAATTTAATTAAGTGGGTGATCTGTATTCAATTTATTTGTTATTTTTATTAATGCTTTCGGGGACTAAAGGAGAATTTCGCATGACAACATTTCAAAGATTAGAGGCAAGTATTACGTTAGTATTGCCTTGTTTTCTACCTGGTGAAAAACAGTGATAAAAGAAGAATCAGTGTTGCTAATCTGGTTTCCAGCAATTGCAGGCAGTATGACCAGTAATAAAAGGTGCTGGGAATCATAGTTCAGGAACACCTGAGGAAATACAAATTCCTTCCTCCAGTTTATTTTGTCCTTGTCTTTATTTGTATGCATTCCAAATATTCCATATTTTAACCTTATGTAGAACAAGTTCAGTATATAGGTTTCTTATTTAAATCTGGTCCAGATTCATCACGGATTATCCTATAATTTAAAACTATATTAACTTCTGAAATCTAATACACTTATGAATTGTCATTTCCAGGTAAATGGTATCCCTGAGGAGAGAAAATTTACAGAAGCAATTAATTTGTAATTAAATCAACCAATTCAAGATTTCATTTCCTTATTTAGTCCATTGACACATGAATGTTTCTAACGCACGCCTACAGAATATTCTGACTTCAAATAGTATCATTTCCGTATTGTTACATGTACTGTATCTTTTTATACTTAAGATATTTTCAACAAATTTGTAAAATATTAATTTTTATATTAATTAAAACATTTATAAGGCACTCAGCTATTCATTATTTCCAACTAGATATTGTTAAAGTATTCTTCTTTTGTACTATGTAACAATGTCCAGTATTCATGTTAAGGTTTTGTTACTGTTATCAAGAAAACTAAAAAGTGAAGTTAAAGCATGTTGAATTTTAATTTCATTTTGCAGTATAATTCTTTTTCTGTCATGCTTTGTATATGGAAATTGTTAAATCAGAAAGCTACCAATACTAGATGTTGTTAATTAAGAATATATTCTATTCTTAGCACTCATCTTGATTTCCTCTGTGCTGTTATTCCATTCTGTATTTTCAGAATGAAAATGAATTTTAAGCATTATTTTCATTACTTCAGCTACATCTAGTTTAATGAAGTTATTTTTAATTGCAATTTGTTAAATATTTCTAATTCCTAATGACCTCCCCAAATTCAAATATATTACATATTCTTCTGTTGCAGATTCTAAATAAATTGAATGGAGATTCTGAATATTGAATGGGTTGATATTGATGTTGCTGCCCAAGTACCTACCCACCCATCCACATAAAACAATGAGATCCCACCTTTAAGCCTCATAACATCTTCGGAAGAAATCTTTTTGCATTCTTAGAACTTGCCATACTCTCATGTATTTTCTTCATCAATTTTTATAGATATCCTTTCATATTCATTTTTTACTTTTCAAATAATAACTGAAGTAATAGACATCCAAATGCTAAACAAATTTGTTCTGCTGAGTAAAGGATTCTGAAATAGATGAATTATTCCAAAAATTATAGGTGAATGGTGAGAGAGAACTCTCTTGCATCCTTTCAAATTGCAGTGATTAAAAAAAAGTGGTGTTGAAAATTCGCAAATAGAAGGGAGATGCAAATAATAAAAGGAAGGAAAATATACCACTGCTAATTTAAGAAAGATGGATCAAGAAATGAAAATCCACAACTATAAGAGACATTCTATTTATTTGTTCGGCATCCATCTCACCATGACTCTGGGCAACTTACAATGTTTAAAAAAATGAAACAATACAAGAAACATGAATATAATAAAAAACAAAGCACTATAAAATATAAATTATCAACTGCAATTAAAAGATGGGAGGGAATAGGATGACCAAAGGGGAAATAGGATTTGCTGTTAATCTGTCGATCACTTCCAGTGTAACACTCCATTGGAATCTCCCAGCAAACTCGCAGAACTAGGTCAAGTTCTTGGTATCCAAGAAAGTCTGAAGATTCCTGTTTCTTTAAGCAGGCAATTGGCCAGAAGATGGTGACTAGGTCAGTTTGGCGAACCTTTTTAGAGACCGAGTGCCCAAAAACTGGCCCTGCCCCCGTTCCACTCCCTGCCCCACCCAGGCAGCCCAACAGTGCCATGGTGGCCATGCCCTCTGCCTGCGCCCAACATCAACTGTGCGCGATGGGGCATGAGGGCACTCTTGTCTACACTGCCTGGCTGCTATGTCATTGGCTGTGCTGCTCTGTGTGGGCCACACTAGGGGGCAACTCTTCCGGGGGGCTGCTGGCGAGGAGGGGGTCACGGGGAGGCAAGGCTGGGGCAACAGCATATGTGCCCACAGAGGGCTCCAAGTGCCACCTCTGGCACCTGTGGCATAGGTTCGCCACCACTGGACTAGGTAGTCATTTTAGCCATCTTATCCTGTGATGTAGTTCACTTTGGATTATTTTGTTAACCACACAAAACTGACCAATTAAGACATAAAATTTGTGATGATTAAAAAAACCACATAACTATTCAATCTATCCTATGATCTAGGCAAATCACCTGAGGATTTATCCAAGAATGTGAAAAGATTATTTACTCTTTGTTAAAGGGTTTACATTCTAAAACAGTTCTTAGTGGGTAAAAACAGCTATTTTTCCAGGTTGCTATGAGAATGCAACTTAATATTTACATAAAACATTTTAAGAGCCATTTTATTTTTTAACTAAATTGAAGCAACAAAATTTTGAGCAATTTTGGTTTGGATAACACTTTCCACACCATTCTTATTCCTATAGCTATGAGGAGAAAACAAGGGAGTTGCTGTTTTCTAGAGATGAAACCAGTGGTGGGATTCAAATACCTGAACAACCAGTTCTCTACGTAGATGCAGGCCTGGGCCTTCAAGGCCTAGAATGGATTTCCAGAAGTAATATCCCTGCACTTCTGGTGGGCTGTTCTAGGTCTGGGAGGCCTCCTCCAGGCCTCTGAATCCTAGAATGGACTTCCGGAAGCAGTGTGCATTCAGCCACTTCTCCAAACTCAATAAAATTTAGCTACCCATTCTGCCAAACCGATGCAAACTGGCTGAATCCCACCACTGGATGAAACATTCAAGATATTTCAAGCTTTGTTCCAATATAATATTCAAACCATTTCAGGTTTTCTGTGGAGCATAACTAAATTAAAACATTATATCAAAATGCAGCTCCTTGTGGTTTTTCTTCTCTTAGTTTTTCTATGAAGGGATTGTAATTCAAGGTGATTTTCCTTTTATGCAAATCTGATACACTGCAATTTTAAATGATACACAGCAAAACAACTATTAGGTCTTTTTTTTCTACTGTAGCCTTTTATGAAAGATCTATTTTTAACAATATATTTGCAATATTTTATATAAGAATTGTACAAGTAATGTAGTATTTTCATGTATTTTATGTGACAGGGATTTTTAAGACTTCAGAAAGCTTTTTTTAAAGACACACACATAACACTCCTTTACTTAAGTGATGCTCCTTTAGTACAAAAATAAGCACTTATACCACATTTATTTAAACTTTAAATTACTTAAGATTTTTCACATAACTTTTGAAATATATTCTTTAAAAAATATATAGCAAACAAGTGCAATATTTCAAACTTAAAAAATAATCTTTAACCAAATCTGTACAACAGATAAATAAAATATCTATAGTACTCAGATTATAACATAACAAAACACTCTATCCTAACAAAAATTCTCACTGGATCTCATTTGTACATTCAACTCCTGACTTTCCAGCCATTACATCAATGTTAAACAAAATTGAAGAAAAAAAATGCAAATCATTAATGGTAAAACAGAACTTTTCACACCTTTTGAAATAAGTGATCAGCTAAACACAGGACTTACACAAGAAGCTAATACAACATAAACATTTAACAGTTTGAAACCTATTAGTATTTAGTGGGATTTCCTCTTCTCCTTTCTCATTGTTTAGTATAATCTATTACAATGAGAATTATGAGTTCCTTATTTCTTATTTCCATACATCAAAACACACTAATAAATAAAAAGCCCTATAATTGCACATATGCATAGAAATAATACTGTCTATTCATTCTTCAAGTGCTAAAATTGGATGCAACATGCAGACATATTAGGGACATGTTGCAACTGGTATCAAAGCTAAGTCCCCAATGAACATACCATAAACGTATCTCCCAAGGTATCCCTTTTTTTAAAAGGCAAACATTTCTTTGCAAACAATTTCCCCCAAAGCGCCTCAAAATACAAAAAAATTAAGTTATGTAGACTACAACACCATTTCACCACAAGCCTTCAGTTTCCAAACTTAGTGCTGAAGTTGATACTGATAGAAAGCAAAGGGAACATTTTTAATGTGAATATGTATTTAGAATCAAGAACTACATATTCCACACAAACGTTAGTATATTGGATAACACTTACCTTATTCTAACTACAAATTGCCCAGTACTATACTTCAAATTGCTAGAATTAAAGTGTCAGTATTGGCATATTCCACTTAAATTTTTTAGATTAAGTGACATTATTTCCTTCAAATTCAATTACTATATATCTCACATCTGCACGGCATGCTTAAGAACAGAAATACTACTATGAGAATATAACTAAACAGTAATGGAACTTGAAGGTATATGCAAAACATAATGAAGCATTTTATATTTTAAAGCCTTGTAATACTATTCCTGAACTATCTATTTTGCATGGGCTTGTGCATGATTAATTTTCAAAAAGAAACTGCAACAGCTTCATAGCCCTTTTAAAACAGTGATTGGTAAAATAGATTTGAAATTCCTATATTTGAGGAGGTAATTTTTTTTGTCCTTATTTCTCATGCAGTCCATGCCAATTTTGAATAAAAAAACTTTCCCCAAGGCAAAATGTAATTCTTACAGAAATCACAGAGCAATCACAGCTAAATGCCCAATTTCTTTGAAGTGTATCAGATAAAAGGTTTTCTGGTTGAAATTATTTTCATAAAAAAAAGAAAAAAAATGTAACTAAAGCAGTAAACCAGAAAGGAGAATTTAGAGGAAAATCACATGAAATATTAAGTTTCCAATGAACATTTGAAATTAAGAGACTTGAAAATACTGATTAAAAATAAATAGTGGAAGAAAAATAAGACTGCTCAAAATATTCAAAGTGAATGTCATTCATTAAATATAGAGAAATTGCTGAAGATCTACTGTACTGAAATGTGAAGCAATGCAGTTTGTAAACATTAAGATATTTCAGTGTCTTTTTATCCCTCAGTTCTTAAGAAGTTCCCCAGAAATAATACATGTACCAAGAAATTTAAAATAAACCACTACAGACATTTTGTTCGCAGATTCTATGCAGGACTCTGTTGAAGCCTTATGTTCTTCAATGATTTCTCTATGTGATTCCAGGAATTCAAATGCCATCAAGAGATTGGTTATGTAATTTGTTGCAGCATAAGCAGTTTTGTTTTTTTTCATACACTGGATGTAAATAATTATTAATCATTTTAAGAAATGCTTCCAGAAAAAGTCTTAAATGCCTCTAGCTGAGCTCATTTTGCTTGATTGTTACATTAATTTTAGAAAAGTTTGTAAACAGAATAATCCTTCAGTAGAAAAATCAATTTTTCTCCCATACAGTTGTATATAATGCATTCCTATTTTCCTGAAAGGATGTTATCCTTAGGCAACATATACATGTTTAGTGTACTTCCTATGCTTCTCTTTCTTGTGCTCCACAGGAACAGAAACAAAGTTGAGGGAGTATGTAATTCCAGATGATTTTCATTTGATTCAGGAGGTATAAAATGAAGCTGAAGCAATGTCTGAAGAATTTAGTGGAAGTTAATATCTTCACTATTTTTGAAAAGATGATAAAAAGAGAAATCCAAAGAGAAACACAGATGCCCATATTAACCTTTTCAGCAGCATTACATTATCTTTTGGAACAACAATCTGTGCAAGATCGTTTGTGATCTGGGAAATTTCATGAGCCACACACACAAATATAAAAGTGCTGACAATAATATTGAGCATCGGGGTTCCTGGAATAAGAACCAAGATTCCCTTTGTATCCGCTGCCAGCCAGATGTGATACTGACAGATGAAGAGCTGGAAAGAAAATGTAACAAGAATTAGAACTATGTGATTTGAAAGACATTTGAACATTTGACTGTTACTACATTCTGTAAGCTTAGTGAAACAGATTATGTCTACAGCAAAGTATCATCTCTACACCACCAATTGATGAAAAAGCAAATTCCCTCTAGTAAGGGTCGATGACTTATTCAAGCTGGAATACAAGTTGCTTTCTTTATCCACATGTAATAGTAAATCTAAATTCTTTTGTACAAATGGGGAAAAATCATAATTATTTTAACCACTAAGTGATGGCACAGTAGTTAAGAGGCTAACTCTGCTGATTGCCAGCAATTCGATCCTGACTGGCTCAAGGTTGACTCAGCCTTCCATCCTTCCAAGTTCGGTAAAATGACCCAGATTGTTGGGGGCAATAGGCTGACTCTGTATACCACTTAGAGAGGGTTATAAAGCATTGTGAAGCAGTATATAAGTCTAAGTGCTATTGCTTTTGCTATGTATTAGTTGTGAAAAGGCAACCCAATAATGTTCTCTTCTGCAATTTTCCCCACATAAACCATATGGTGACGTTGGTTGAAATGATAGAATGAAACATCAGCCAAGTCATTTGGGAGGCTTCCATGCCTGAGGGTAGATTTTAATGTGAATATCCTAGTGATACTCATGTTAAACTACTACATGACACTGCCTCTCAAAACTGTCCAAAACTATCCATGTGGGTTTCAAGGCCTGATGGTTATATGTCATCTTTGGAAAAATATCAGGTGTTAAAGCAATGGGATGAGATGGCAGATAAAGATATGGTCATAGCCAAGTATTTCTATTTCTATTATTTTATTTAACTTTTCTTCATTTTGCATCATATTAAAAATTACAATCCAGGAGGAATATAGAACACAATTCAGATTTTGGGGGTCTCATAAGCGTGCTATGTGATGCTTTACTAATGAATTCTTATTAAACCCAATTTAGATGTTTCAGCTTTAAAATTAGAACTATGTGATGCTACTTGCCTCAAGAGAAATTCTGCCAAACCATGCAAAAAACGAACTGTACACTGAACGAGCATAGCCAGGTATATTCCTAATTAGAATGAAAGCTAAAATCTGAAAGAAAAAACAAAGTAGCATGTAAAAAAATATAGCTTGTTTGTGCTATGCATTTAGGCTACATAACCAACTGATCGTATAAGAAATTCAAATTCTGTTAACATGAAAATTATCAAGGAATAGGCAAACTATTAAATTTTATCATATACCTGAGTATTTTTATAAATACTTTCTTCAAAAATGATCTATTAATCATAATGATCATCTATTAGTCATAAGTTATGTCCAACAAAATGCTAAGTTCAGGCCATGGTGAGTTCATCACACGCCAAGGGTTGCATATATTGCTAAAGGACTGCATGATTATAGTGCTAGGGTATAGTGCATACAATAGCTTCTTGAGACTCTCATGATACAAAAATAAATTTGTAACAAGAAATTTGGAGAAAAGATTCACTAGAGACCCCGAAGAATCCTATTCCAATGTTTACCAGGCTTAATTCGAAAGAAAAAGAAAGCATTATTTCCAAAATGTCTTTCTGTTTAGTTGTGAGGAGTCTGAAAACAGGGATATGCACTTTTTCATTTTACTCCCAAAATATTTCATTTAGTCCCTGTAATACACCAATACGGACATCTTGGATGTGATTTGTGTTTTTCCAGAAGTACACTCATCACAGATGGTATTCCAGATGATTATTTCACAACATGAAAAATGTTCATACTGATATACTCTGGGGAATAAATATAACATTTCAAGAAAAAAAACTAAATATTCCACTGCTAAAATGCCCCATTTTGCACATCTCTGATTAGAAATATTTCAGTGATAGAATCCATAATTTATGTCAGATGACAGTAAAATTAAACCAGGAAGTATATGTTATAAACATATACAACAGTTAAACACTCCACTGCAGCGGTCCCTAACCTTTCCAGCTCCACAGGAGTGGCAGTGGGGGAGGGGCGAGTTTCATGCACACAATGCTCCCGTGCATACGCAAATAAAATTTGTGTAGTCGCCTGCCACTTGCGTGGCCTAGTTCCTAATGTACCGCAGACCAGTACAGTCCACAGCATGAGTGTTAGGGATCCCTGCTCCATAGATCAGCAAAATGCTTATTTCCTGCGGTAATTAATTTGGTTCTGCTCTCTTATTTGTGAATGCCAGTTCAAATAACTGCTTTGCAAAATATAATACTTTATGCTTCATTAGCTATGCATGTCAATTTAAACACACACACACATATATAGACATACATACATGTATGTATGTATGTATGTATGTATGTATGTATGTACAGAAGAGAATATAATTACCTGCATAACTGAAACAGAAGGATGCATTTCATTGCATTCAGTTTTATTATTACAGCTACTTGCCCAGATGGAATATGTCTACAAATATAAAACAAAGTTATGAGCCAAATAAAGCAATTATTTTTTCAACTATTTATGAAAAGAGATATTGCATTCACCCATAAGAGAAATATCCATGCAATCATTCAAACTTAAAACACTGATCATCCCTTTTCAGGAAATAGCAAGTCTATGTAAGTGTCTATTAGCAGACATTCTAGATCAGACATGTCAAACACAAGGCCTGGGGGCCGGATGCGGCCCGCAAAGTGGTTTCATGTGACCCGCTAAGCCATCCTGGAAACAGTGAGGGAACGGCCCCTGTTGCCTTGACCCTGGCCCAGGCCAGCCGGGAGCCAATGTAGAATTTTATGGTGGCCATCTATGCTGAAACGCATTCAGTCTTAGCTCCATAAGGTCGTCTAGAAACAGTGAGGAACCAGCACCTGGATACATGCTGGGGAGGTGTCACCCTTTGTGAGGAATGAAGAAATGGACCATGCCTTTGCGCTTGCCCCGGTCTCACCCCCTTCTGCCAGAGACCCTCAAATCTGTCCCACTCCTGCCCAGGCCCCCACAGGCAGCCTTGATGCGAACGATGTAGAGCTGGCCATGTCCACCCAGTAGGCCACACCCACTCCATCCACTCCCACCCAGTAGGCTGCACCCACCCGGCCCAAGGGCAACCCCAATACTGATGCGGCCCTCAATGAAATTGAGTTTGAGACCCCTGTTCTAGATCAAAACAGGCATTGCCGTTTAGAAACTTACCAGAAAAAACACTACTGAAATAAATAAGAAAATATTTGAAACTTTGGTAGGAAAGAGTGGTTCTCCCTTTCCTTCTGAGAGGACCTGTTGTTTCTGAAAAGTTAGATAAATGAAAGCAAACAACATTCCATGGAAAACAATCTGTAAGAGAAAAGAATATTGCTTTATCTCAGCATTTAGCAAACATTAATTTAACATTACAGTTGGAACAATATTAAATGTTTGTTCCTTTTTTAAATTTTATTTTGCTTTGAAACTGAAATTATAATTCAAGCATAATTTTCAGTAATAACAGCATAACTATGGTCAGATCACATAAAGGTATTTATGAAAAAATTTAAAAATACATACATATCGATCTAATTGCCATCTAAACCACCATTCATAGACGCTCCCATTTAGTTCAAAAAACATGGACAATGGCCATATAGAAAAAATCTTTTCAAATACATCCTGTAAGAAACAAACATATATGTATACAATAGCTATATTACAGTATTAGGTTATCTAACACAAATACTCAATTTCCGCGAGTAGAAATATATTTAGAAGAAAATACAAGATTCCATACTCTATCATGCAATTGATGTAAAAAGTCCACACACCCATTAAAGTTTCCAAGATGTAAAAAAAATAATACCAAGATAAATCACTTCTGATTTTCCCCCCACTTTTACTATAACATATAAGCTGTACAATTCAATTAAAAATATTAGATTTAAGTCTTTTAGGGGGAAAGACGACAACAAAAACATACAATAACCTGGTTGATAAGTGTGCACACTCTTACACTAATACTTTGTTAAAACACCTTTTGATTTTATAACAACATCCAGTCTTTTGAATTAGAAGCCTATCACTACGGCACATCTTGCCTTGGGAATCTTTGCCTACACTTCCTTGGGAAAGGGCTCCAAATCTATCAGACTGAGAGGGCATCTCTTGGGCACAGCCCTTTTCAGGCCACCCCACATATTTTCGATTGGATTTGGGTTCAGGAATCTTTGCAAAATGAAATAATTTCATATTTCAATATAATGGCCAAATATATTAACCCATTTAATTCTCAAGTCTTAATATGATTACATAACTTAAGCTATTATTACAATAATTGGTTCTCTGAAAAAGAAATAGTACTTTAAGATTAATCATACAGTATGCATATATATAAGGCTAAATTTCTCCAAGTCTTTATAGGCTCTGGACCTTTGCTTGCTCAAGAGCACATTTACTGTACTAAGATTTTTCACAATAATTAATTAAAAGGCTAATTATGAAATGGAATGATTAAAAAAATATGGAAACATAGTATATAGTCAACAATATCTGTAAACCATGATGTCACCAAAGGGATACACTTGCAGTGATGTCATCACACAAGTTTCATCATTTGTATCCTCTGCTCTCCATGGATATCTATGTATGGATACATATGATGTATGGATACATACGTACAGATAGTCCTCAACTTATGACATCGAGCCAAAAATTTCTGTTGCTAAGTGAGATATTTTTTAAGTATTTTTTTTCCATTTTATGATCTTTCTTGCTGCAGTTGTTAAGTGAATCACTACAGTTGTTAAGTTAGTAACGTGGTTGTTGAGTGAATTTGGCTACCCCATTGACTTTGCTTGTCAAGAAGTGGGTAAAGGTGATCACATGACCCTGGAACACTGCAACAATCATAAATATGAGTCAATTTCAAAGTATTTGAATTTTGAGCATGTAACCATAGGGATGTTATTATAACAGTCATGTGAAAAAAAGGTAATAAGTCATTTTTTCGGTGCCGTTATAATTTTGAATGGTCACTAAACAAACTGTTGTTCAGAGGACTACTTGTAATATGATCCATATATGTATCTGCAAATAGTGTAGCATTTCGTAAATAGCAATATCTGCATGCCTAAGTAAATTATTGCATTATGTAACAACACAAGCATATAAGCATGTGTCTCAAACATGAAAAATATATAAAACTCATTTTTCAGCTGTGTTTCTGTAAGTGTAAACTTTTATTACAAAACCAAAAAACCTTCTGATTTTGTTGGAATTAAGGTATATTATCTATACAATTATCTATATACAATTGTACTTAAACGTTTGTGAACCTTTCTAAAAAATATTTTTGCATAAATATGTTTTCCAGACAAATCCTAAAACTAGATAAAGAGAACCCAATTAAACAAATGAATCAAAATTATACTTGTTTATTTAGGACATATAAAGAATAGATCATTTTAGGTTGTATTTATCCAGAAATACTGAAAAATTCAGTATGGTTCACAAGACTTTAAGCTCCACGAAATGCTTTTGTCAGCAGTGTTTGGCAATTCTTGTAATTGTTTCAGAATGTGCTTTGTTTGTTTGTTTGCCTGTATGTGTGCACATGCACACACACACATATTCTTAATAAAATATTCAAATATTCTTTTCCTTGACTTCTTTTTGGAACATTTTTTGTTCTAATATTCTACCACCATGCTTATTAATAGTAAATGCAGAAAAATAAAAAACATAAAAGCTCTTAAAACTAAATTTCTAACATACTCTCTCCATAATTAAAGAGGATAGACTAATGTTCATTATGAAAACAGATGCACCATCTTTGGACTGTCAGGGATTTTTTTTTTTTATTATTAAAAATTTGGGGTATTGTTTTTACTTTATGATCATTTTAATTTAATTTATATTAGACTTTAATGCGATTGTTATTATCTATGTTGTAAGCCGCTCTGGGTCCCCTGGAGAAGAGCGGCTTATAAGTCTAATAAATAAATAAATAAATAAATAAACACCCAATTTGTCAGAAAATAGTTAATGCATTACCACAGAGCTTAGAGTTAGTTAACTTTTTTTGACAAAACACCCTATTCTTTTCAGATACACTAAATTGTTACCTTGCTGTTTCAACATTGTGAATGCTTTCCCTTAAGTGTTAATTCTAAGTTAAATTTGTATTCTACCACACTAAAGTACAGTACAAACCTCAGAGTATGCTAAAAAATAAATGCAGACAAACAGGAATCCTAATTTTAACAGCACACCAGAATGCCAGAAGAAACTACCTGTGGAAAAGCAAAAATGAAGAGAAATAATTATTCGTTTTTAGAGAAATATTTCATATTATTTTTAATACAGTAAACACTTCATGTTATATGCAACAATCCCGTAAATCCTGTGAGTAGGTCTGTACGTTGAATAACACCTTCTTAGTAGGATTTGGACAATTATATATTGAGCTGCAAGAGTACTATGTTTATGCTGCAATGCATCATCTGTATGTTAGCTCTCCCCGCCCATCTCCAATCTTCCCAGCACTTTTCCTCCAGACACTCCATTCAGAAATCATCACAACCATCAACAACACCTGATCATATTATCTCTACTGCATTGAACTATTTCTTTCCATAGTAATCATACCTAAGGAAAGAAACTCATTTTACTCCATATACATACAAGGGCAATTTGAAAATAAACCTCCATTTGGTTATCAATGACAGACACTCGCAGATACAGAACTTTTATTATACACATTAAAAAACTACAATATTCCATTACTTTTTGACATAATCGCCATTCAAATTGAGGCACTTGTCATAATGTCTTACAAGGTTTGAAATACCTTAGTAGTAGTTGCTCGGTGCCAAATCTGGACTATGGGGGGTGATTAAAAACATCCCAACGGAACTGCTTCAAAAGTTCTTGGGTGCATCTAGCGGTGTGTGGGCAAACATTATCAGAAGTCAGCATGCCCTGATACTTGTTACAGATGGCTCATCTGAGTTTTTGTAATGTTTCACAGTAGACTTCTGAATTAATGGTCAAACTATGCTCCATGAATTTCACTAGTAGTACTCCTTTGGCATCTTCACATTTTCTATGGCACCACTTCTGGTGTGGTGTAGGTTCACGATAATGTTCATCCGCACACCGCTAGAACTTCTGAAGCAACACAAGAACTTCTGAAGCAATTCCGTTGGGATGTTTTTGATCACCTCCCTATAGCCCAGATTTGGCACCAAGCGGCTACTACTAAGGAATTTCAAACCTTGTAAGACATTGTGACAAGTGCTTCAATTTGAATGGTGATTATGTCAAAAAGTAATGGAATGTTGTAATTTTTTAATGTGTATAACAAAAGTTCTGCATCTGCAAGGGTCTGTCATTGATAACCAAATGGAAGTTTATTTCCAAATTACTCTCGTAGTTTGGTTTGAGCCAAAATCACCTGAAAACCATTGTCTACACAGAAAGAGTCACATATATAACTTCTAGTAAATTCCTATCTAGTAAAGACGGGGAAATGAATAGAAAATTTTTAAGATATTCAAATGCTGGTAGAATAATAAAGATTATTAGGTGGTGATTGTTAGATATGTTAACAGTTCTTTTGGTGTAAAAATGAAATATTTACCATTGGCTTTCTTTAGGATAATTTGAGGCCACAGAGCTAATGTAATATATATGATTAAAAACCAGAAAGTGACTAGAGGAACGAAGTAATAGAATTGATAAGACCGATCCATTACAATACACAGTACCACAACCAGGAAGTTCAGTCGAAACAAAACCTGTTAATATTGAGAAAAATACTTAAGTATATGGCAATGAAATATTAAATAATTTTATTTGTACATTTTAATATAATTTTAATCTGTTTGTAATTTTATCAGAAGTGTCAGACTACTTTAAGCACATTTGCAGTTTAGATTACTTCTATTACAATTTAAAGGAGTAATAATTTTGTAATCCAGGCTCTAAAAAAGTTGAATTAAACTCTGAAGTTTTAAAAAATCCTAAAACTGCATAAAAGAATATTTTCTTGTTTAGCCAACAGGAGTCTGTATTCATTTTGGAAGACATATTCAAAATATAGATTTTCAAATCTAGGCAAAATATCGCCCTTTTACTATGATAAAGCCAGTCAGATGGTTTAAAGCAGATTTGCAGAATTCCAGTTCAACACAGTAAATTAAGATTATTTATACTGCCAGTGCTGAAAGTATTCCCTACAATTCCTATTGCATGCAGGGACCTTAACATTAAAACTTATTAACTAATTGATAAAACTTGAACAATAAAATTAATGGAATGAGAATTAATATACTAGCTCACTTAATTTGGGGAAGGAAAGCAAAATAAGATAATTCACAGATAACAAGCTCTCTATGACACAAAACCAGTATAATGTACTTGAGAGGGAACACATTACATTAATCGAGTCAGCTAATGATTAGCGATTTAGAAATATATTGATCATATCAGTTGTTGTCTACAATTACAGCACCTGATACATTGTAGATTGTTAAAAAAAAACCAGAAACAAGATCTTGCTATTAAAAGTGTATCATCTGAAAATTTTACTTTTATTTTAATACTCTTACGCCCACAGAGCAATTTCCAAGCTCTCCAACTTAATCATTTTGCAGTCAAGTACATATACATTGCACTGACAAGGAATTAGCAAGATAAAAAAAAATCTCTGCCCAATGAATTTAGAGATAAACTGGATGATAAAATAAAGATCTTACTGTGAAATTTTCTGTAACCTAATATAGTTTGCTTTTAAAGAAAAGTAGTTAAGACCTAAATTTTGATTGTAAACAGCTCTCAAAGGATTGAAAGTATGATGGGATATATTAGGCAAGCCATTACAAGATGAGTAACACTTTTGGTCCAATGTCTTTTTCCTGTGGCCATGGATGTGGAAGGAGCTTCTCCATGACTATTCTCGTTGGGAGAGAGAGGCAATCACTATCATTGGTCTGCTTGGTTCTCAATCTTTATCCTCTCTATCACTATCTATCATTTAAGGCTGAAAAAAGCAGCTTGATGCAATCCACACATCACAATTGAAAACCCCACTTCTAGCACAAGTATTAATCTTAAACATGACTCATGGTGCCAAGTAGTTTTGGACCCAGTTCCCAAATAATAAATAGCTCGAGGACCCCTTTGATTTCAGTATGTGGTTCTGACAATTTTGCCATCTTTTTGTTTCCAATAGCATCTTGGTAAGTCACAAGATTCACAATAATATATATTTGATTTTTTTTTAGTCCAGATACATATGTAGTGTTACTTCTGTTATTGTTTTTATTATTTACTGCCAGGTAGCTTATAAAAAAATTTATTTGGTTGAAAATAATAGTGATTCCAGAATTCTAGCAGGCAATTTAAAACTGGGAACCAATATTTATTTGAACTTTAGATTAGGAACTAGACTCTTTTTTTCTTTATAGTGCATGGGAAGGAGGCAGATCTCTTTCAGACAGTCTGCAGTTACCAGTTTTATAAAATAGTTGCTTATAATTTTAATTTTATTAGGCTGAGAACAAAGTTTTCCATTATTATAATTTCTCATCTCAATACTGAAATGAAGGAAAGCTCTTTATTAAAAGGCACAGCTGTGTATCGGTTCTCTCCAATGGATACAAAAGTCTAGGCATTTTGAGATTGAGTAAACCCTTTCCTGTAAGCTTTAACTTTGGTAACAATAGATCTACCATTCACACAAGTTAAGTTAGCACTAATGATGAATTTGAATCTACACCTGAAACTTTGGTATAACAGAAAAACACCTGGTTCAAAGAGGAAAACATGATTCTTTGCACAACTTCAATGGATGTTACAAGAAAGTACTAAACATTACCTAACAGTAATAGAAACTAATTGAATTTTGTAACTGTAGTCAATCATGATCATCATATATAAATTACTTACCTGACATACTCTATAAATCCCAAAATCTCCTTTAATCCAAAAGTATGAGAAATGTCCATAGCCTGTTTGGAATAGATATGCAGCAACCAAAACACGGATATGCATGTATACTGGCAAGAACTATGAACAAAAACATAGGAGCATTAAAAAAATCAAATAATTCTCACCGATTAAATTCCAATTTAAAAATAAATCTCCCTAATAGAAAATCAAAGCCCTCTTTTACAAGTGGATGTACTCCAGTTTGAGAACTATAAAGATAAGATAAAGAAAGCATAATAAAGGTAACATTAAATACACAAAAATATATTTAATGTTACTTTTAAAATATACAGCCATTTTAAATAATTGGTATTTTATTCACATTACATCACTTCATACAAGAAAATAAGAAAACTCGGACAAAGGTACATGTTTCAAAACAATCTGTAACCATCCCCATGAAACAAATGTTTTAAAAGGTTATTTTAAATTTAATGTTGTAGTCTAAAAGTCTATTTTCCTGAAAAATAATTATATTTTTAAAAAACTACTTACTGTGCTTGCTCCAGAGATATGATAGATCAAAATGACAAGCTGCATCCATCCTTTCCATTCATCAGTCTGCTCCCTATTTAATACCTTAGTCTGTGCAAAATAAAGAAAAAGTAGTTACTTTAAAGAACAATTATGTAAACCACAATACTACTATACAGTAAATACATCTGAAATTATCATGCTTTAATTACAACAGCAATTAACCGTAAGTATGCATGCTGAAGTATTTGACAGGGACTGCAAGACAAAGGACTGCACAGAACACTATGAATAAGTTGCAAGACCATCAAACCTTTTGATTTCAGCTAACAAACTTTATATATTTCTGGCCAGTTAGCTTTTTAAACACAGCAGAAAGTGATTTCTGATGCAATATTCTATGAAGAACTTTTAGGGGAAGAATGGCCACAAGCATTTTAGGTACCTCCTTGCTTAAGGTCACTGGCTGACTAAATGTTGTCCACTGAAATAACATTGTCAATAATTTTGGGTAAAAAGAATAAAAATAGGATTAAATAATAAACTATATTTATACAATTGTTCATAAAGTACAATTTTCTTTTTAGTGATTTTACAACATAATCTCTTTAGTTTATTATGCTGATTCAAGTCCCTGAATCCAATGAAACTGGCTTTCAAGAAAATGTATGGGACTAAACTCTCAATGTTTATTTCCCATTTTATTGAAGAGTTTAATATCTAAAAGCAGTGATAATGAAACAATACAAAGGCCACTACTCTTTGCAATTAGTTTGTTTTATTTAATCTAAGTTCTTAATTTAAGCACAAAAAAAAGATACCTCTTTAGTAGTCTCTGTGTAAAATACTCCTAACACGAAGATATAAATGATTGGAATAAAAAAAGATGAATGAGTATAAAACTTGTTCTCTTTCATAAATAGGTTTGCTCTATCACACAGGTAGAAGTAGCCCATAATTAAGCCAAGTTTACACAAGGACTGGAAAATTGTCTCTAGAGTAGAAACTGTTGGAGAATTAGTGGCAGGTTTTTTCTCTTCTCCACTCTCCATATCAGTGCACAGCTTGTTCTTCTGGTTATTGTTACGACGAATGAGAACAAGAATCAAATATCCAATTACAGATGAAGCCAAAAAGCAAAAAGCTAGCTTTTGTATCAAAGTCACAGGAGGTTGAGGTTGGCAGCATGAACCATCAATAGGTTTCACAATCTTGTTGCAGTGATTGTTCATTAGAATCATTGCACTCTATTGAAAAACAAAAATTGAAAACATAATTTTGTCGGTGGAATTTTGTTTATCTTTGTTAAATTTTAAAGTGCATTTTATAAACCAAATACAATATTTTTATTTGCATAAAATTAATTTTGAAAAAGTTAATTTTTAACAGCGAAAATAATAATACAATATGGTGTAAGAAAATACTTAATTCTGCATCTTATCATCTGATTGGATATTGGAAATCCATGATAAAATCTCTTTCATTACATTACATCATGGAACAATTGGCATATCTCAATGATTTTTAAAACTGAAATATAGGGCTAACCAAGATAAAAGGCTGAGAATTCCAAGACAATATAGGAATTTTCTGGATTTTAACAATCCACATAATAACTATAAAATACGGAGTAATTTCTTTGTCACATTATGTTAAAATTGTTATCCTGCAACTTTTATAGTGGTAATTAAATTAATTTAATGGCAAAACTGAATTTGAATTCGTTTTTTCAGGTCAGTTTAATTGTTGCATACTTGAGAGAATATAAGCATTCAATCAAATGATCTGAATTAACTGGAAATTATTTATGTAGGGAAAGAAAAATAATTAAATATATTAAGGAATTTAATTCAAATTTCTATAATATTATATCTTATGAAATTTATAGGTATTAAATGTTGCCTTTACAAAACATTTCCACTGTATATAATTGAAAGTGGTTTTGATAAAGTTTTTCAATATTTATTAAAACAGTAATAAAATTCATTCAATTAGTCATATTATTTTAAGATCTAGAGCTATTTTTTTCTCATTATTATTTCTAATAGCTAGAGATTACTCACTGTTTCTCTGCTTGATTCAGGAAGATGTAAGCCGTCTGACGATTGAATTATAGTTTCTTCTGCTATTAGTCTAGATGCACTAAAAACTTTTACTTTAGCTTTTGAATTTTTTGAGCTGCTGTTCAGAATACTGACCGCTGCTTCATTGTAAGCATCTATTTTCTCATTAGTGATCATTTTCCTGCTTTCAGTCAACATATCTTCATAAACTGGATCTGAATTGATAAGAATATCTGAGTTACTACTTTATAAACCAAAGCAACAAATAAGTAAATATTAAATTCCAAGGCAGTAGAAAATCGCTAGTCTATACCCTTTTAGCAACAATGGCATATTTGATTGTCACTAAATTTCAGTGAAACAAACTGCCATTTAATAACAGTTCGAATAAATAGTGCCGTGGTGGCAAACCTATGGCACGTGTGCGAGAGGTGGCACGTAGAGCCCTCTCTGTGGCCACACGAGCCATTGCCCCAGTCCTAGGCCTTCAGCTGGGTTTTATAAAACCTTTTCGCTTTAGGCCTTTGCTGCCATGTGCAAAAAAAAAAAAAGGTTCAATCAATCAATTTCAACTTCTTGCGGGGAAAAAATCTTGCAAAGTTGGAATTGATTGAACTTTTTAGTCCCACCCAGTCTGCCATTACCACTGAAGCCACACCCACCGAATGGGCCATGCCCATCCGGCACCCGATACATAAGTGGGTTTTGGGTTGCAATTTGGGCACCGGTCTCTAAAAGGTTCGCCATCACTGAACTAGTGTCTGGTGCCAAATGAAATAGTGGTGATAAATTAATGTTAAATATTTCTTCACACAAATAAGTAAAAAATGGACTGAGTTCTTACTGAATTCCATCCCTATAATTTTAATTAGAAAAGTGGCTGAAAAAAGACTATTATCCATGTTTCAAATTATCTTTGTTCCCAGTATATGGGAATAAATTTGAGAATGCCTTCCCCAATTAGGATACTATAATTCCACAAAGGATTTAAGTAATACATGAAGCTAGCTGCTTAATCCAGCTACCCAAAGCATACTTGAGAGGTGGCTGTATATCCTCTACCTGGTTTTTTTTTTCAATTAAATGGAGTCCCACTTCTATATACAATTAATTTCTGCCATTGAACTGCCCACATTTAGGAATTCTTGACTTCTTGTTTCCGCCAGCAGTGTCATCAGCTGGGAGATTTGGGATGCCGAGCTCTTCAGCTGAGTTTCTTCTTGTTTGGGGACCCTAAATGGGCCAGAAGCCACCCCAGAGAGGTGGCAATGAAGGAAGGTACTTCCAGCGATCTAGGAGAAACGGCGGTCTCTCCGATTGGTCCAGGAGAAGCCTCCCAGAAACCAACAGAAGAAAGGCTAGCTAACTCCATTGTCTAGCCCTAGCTGTAAGCAAACGGAAGTCAAAGAAGCTCTACCTAAACTGATAGTAAACAGTGTGTTTGAAGCTGGAGGTAAGAACTAATTTTTTCTATCCTACTTATTTTCCTGGGAAAAAAAAAGAACTCCCAAGAAGAAAAAATACCTCCGAGAGTGAAAAAGGGGAGGGATTCTTCCCCCCTTTTTGGCTATTGGAAGTGGCGAATTTAACTCTTTAAGGAGAAAAAGAAAATTGAAAAATGATCCAACACTGACACCTACTGGTGGAAAAGCCTTTGTTTGTGACCTTCAAAACCTTAGTAAAAATGGATGTTTTACAAGAGAAAATATACCATATGCTGCAACCCATTCAAAGGACAATGATTTTAAACCACAAAGAAATACAAAACAACTTTGAAAATATAAGTCAACTCATCTCCAATTTAAGTTCACCTCAAAAAAATCCCCAGAAGAGCACAGCAGAGATGTTGGAATATAAATCAGAGGGAAAAGACTTAAATATGGACCTTTACAAAATTAAAAAGTATGATTTAATTCAGGAAGGAAAGACAACTTATACTTCAACATTACAAAACAAAGTGAAAGATAAGAGAAGGGACTTTGATGGAAAGAAGAGTGCAAGTACTCAGGACAGAGATATTGATTCACTCTCTATATCTACAACAGTGGTTCTCAACCTTCCTAATGCCGCGACCCTTTAATACAGGTCCTCATCTTATGGTGACCCCCAACCATAAAATTATTTCCATTGCTACTTCATAACTGTAATTTTGCTACTGTTATGAAATAATTGGTCCATTAGTGCAAGGCTTTCCAACCTTTTCACCAATTGTACCACTTTTAGAATATGGCAACATTCGAGTACCACCAGTCACCTCGCGAGGTGTCAAAAACTTGATGACCAAAAAAAATGGAGAAAAGTGATAAAGTACAGGTAGTCCTTGACTTTCAACAGTTTCCTTAATGACTGTTCAAAGTTATAACGGCACTTAAAAAAGTGACTTATGACCATTTTTCACACTTATGACCGTTGCAGCTCCCACAGCAGCCGCCACAATGCACACAGATGGCGCACGAGGTGAGCATGAGGCAGGCGAGCACATGTTTTCCGTGCTTCAGTGCCAGGCTCTCCATGCTGCAGCACGACATGGAGAGCCTGGCTGACAGGGGTAAGCACGAGGCAGGAGTGCACATGGACTCCGCTTTTTTGGCAGGGTAGAATTAAGAGATCCTCCCCACCTCCCACCCCTGGTCCTCTTTTACTTACAAGTAGGAGATGGCATAGTTGCTCAGCAGGGAAGGGTGAAAAGTTTCTGCAAACTTGCATGTGCAATATTTGCGGGCTCAGCAGTACAGAGACAGCCATTAATGACCAGGTCTAGACAATTCCTATTGGCTTTTGAAAGCCAATAGAATAGAGTCTATTGAATAGACTCTTAATCTATTCAATAGATTAAGAGTCTATTCAATAGAGTCTATTCTATTGGCTTTCGAAAGCCAATAGAATAGAGGGAGTAGCACAGCTCATGGAAAAGTTGAAAAAAATCCATCAAAAAAAGGTGCCGGAACGCCGTTTTGAGCGTTCTATGAGAAAAAAAGCCCTGGTCTTAGGCGACCCCTGTGAAACGGTCGTTTGACCCTCAAAAGGGTCGCGACCCACAGGTTGAGAACCGCTGATCTACAGGAACACCCATGATCGTATGGGAAAACCTTTGGATCCAGCAAAGTATATTTATCAAGAAAGATTCTGGGCAAAGAAAAGAGATTAAGAAAAAAGAGGATGGGACATATCAGAGAGAATATTTAAAAAAGAAACATGTATTTGATTACGGTTAAAGAAATAGAAAAAAATTGAAACACACCATTCTAAGAGGGATGAAATGTTTTAGATATTTAAGCATGACTGAATTCAAGAAAAGTACATTATATATGTGTGTGTGTGTGTATATATGTGTGTGTGTGTGTGTGAATTAGAGTTAAGGGATCTTTTTTCTTTTTCTTTTAAAGAAAAGAAATGTATTAATATGGATGATTGTTTAGGAATATTGGAATACTTTAAGAAGGATGAAATGATTTAGATATTTAAAGATGACTAAACTCAAGAAAAGTATATATAATACATATAAAATGTTTTGAATTAGAGTTAAGGGATTAAATGATTAGATTTATTGAATAGAATGTTTAAAGATTAAATATATTCTTAACTATGATTAAAAAGAATAAGAAATTTGAGAAAATAAATACTACTAATCTAGGAGGTATATATATTCTAAGTACTATGTTATTTTCTCTGTTCTGTTATTACTGCTTTCTTGTATTCTTTTTTATTTTATTTTTTTTAAAAATTCTCATTTTTTTCTTTTCCCTATTCTTTTTTTACTTTTATATTTAATACTCAAGAAACATAAAAATGTGAGATGGCTTATAAGGAAAAAATACAATCAAGTCTGTCATTGTAAATGTAACTAATTGCTACCAGTAAAAATATTTAGAATTTGGTGGGAGAAATAAACTAAAATAAGGACTGTAACAGGATTGATGATAAGGCAATCCAAATGAATGGAAAGAAAAGAAATGTATTAATGTGATGATTATTCTTTAGGAATATTGGAAAAAATATATACTAAATTGTCATTTATTAAAACAAAAAGAATTGTATTAACACAATGTTTGCAAAAAAGGATGTTTCAGGGAAAGAGGAAAGTAAACAAAATTAATATATGAAATACAAACTATAGAAATTAATTGTTAAGGACTGTTTTTTACAAATGTAACCCAGACATCACACTGTTTACCAACTATTGAATGACCTATGTCTGTGTAAAAAATCAATAAAAAATATAATCGAGAAAAAAAAGGAATTCTTTCTTAATTTTCTTTAACTGAGGACCATTACTCTGATAGTTATTCTGGAATTCTACATAGTGAAGAAGTCTAACAATAACCCCCATTTTTTAAGCTGACATTTAATTTTTTTTTTCTCTTACATGATCAGAAAAATTCTAGGCTATTATTAAATATGCATTTTGTGAAATTTTCTAATCTCTAATGCAAATTAGAGCAAATCATCTGTTCCAAAAGAAGTTAATAATATTTTGTTCAATATTTGCTCAGATATTGTGTTAACAGTAGAAACTGTGATTTCACAGAAATTTAATAATGGAGCAGTAATGAACCACAATACACAGCAAACTTCAACAGCTGTTCTTAGAAAAAATCTGACAATGCTAAACAAAAATTACAACCATTTCAGATAACTTCACCTTCAAGTAATTATTTTAGCTTGTCCCAAGTCACAACAACAATACACCAATGTGCAATAAAATATAAATTTTACCTTGTAAGATCCAATAGACATCACTACTCTTTGCCAGTTTTTCCAGAAGGGGTGCAATTGAAGTGATGTTGATCCTATATTGTGTGAGTGCTTCATTGCTGCCATTATGAATTTTTATAGACCACTGAAAAGGATATTAAAAGAAAATGAATTAAAACTATTGCTACCGGGTATTTCAAAAATTTTATAAGCAACAAATTGATATATTTTGTAACAGATTTGAGACATTTCTAAAAAATAAGACACGTGTGTGTGTGTGTGTATAAATATATAAAGGTATCCTTATTATAAGTTCTATTTTTGTATGCAGGTAATCTCCGTTTAATGATCATTCATTTAGCAACTGTTCAAAGTTATTGAACAAGAAGATATATGATTGGTTCTTGAAGTTGTAGTCATTGCAGCGTTCCATAGTAATATGAACAACATTTGAGATCTTCACTGCTGGCTTTTGACCAGCAAATGGGAAAGATGGCAGGAAATTGTAAATTATGGTCACGTGACATTGCATTTAACAACTGTGTGATTTGCTTTATGACTGCAACCAGAACTGTCATCATTAGTCAGTACAGTCACATGATTTTTCATTTTATGACTGCATTGCTTAACAATGGAGTTGCTAGTTCCAGGCAATGCTTGGCTTATAATTGATCATTTTATGACCTTTCAGAATTATGACAGCTTGATAATGGATGCTTTATGGCCTGTAAGGCACTTTTACCCATATAAAATGTCATGCTGCATGCCCCATTCCCCCATGGTTATCTGACTATATTCTGGATTCTTGGCAACAAGCTTGCTATTATGACCAGTTGCAGCATCCCCTGGTCATGTGACTGCGAATTCAGAAGTTTTCTGCCAGTTTCCAGCAAAAAGCACTCATTAATTTAATGACGATGTAATTTATTTAATGACTGTAGTGATTCAGTTAACAAACATGTGAAGTATTAATACCACTTTACAATGCCTTGGTAAGGCCACACTTGGAATACTGCATCCAGTTTTGGTCACCACGATGTGAAAAAGATGTTGAGACTCTAGAAAGAGTACAGAGAAGAGCAACAAAGATGATTAGGGGACTGGAGACTAAAACATATAAGGAATGGTTCCTGGAATTGGGTATGTCTAATTTAATGAAGAGAAGGATGAGGGGTGACATAATAGCAGTGTTCCAATATCTCAGGAGTTGCCACAAAGAAGAGGGAGTCAAGCTATTCTCTAAAGCACCTGAAGGCAGGACAAGAAACAATGGATGGAAACTAACCAAAGAGAGAAGCAACCTAGAACTAAGGAGAAACTTCCTGACAGTTAGAACAATTAATCAATGGAACAACCTGCTTCCAGAAGCTGTAAATGCTCCATCACTGGAAGTTTTTTTAGAAGAGACTGGACATCCATGTGTCTGAAATGATATAGGTTTCCTGTCTGAGTGGGGGGAGGGGTTTGGACAAGATCAGGGGCGTCAAATTCAATTTCAGAGGGCCGCATCAGCATTGCAGTTGCCCTTGAGGGGCTGGGTGGGTGTGGCCAGGGTGGGTGCGGCCCACTGCATGGGCATGGATGGAGTGAGTGTGGCCTACTGGGACAGATCTGACAGTCTCTGGCGGAAGGGGGTGGGACCAGGGCAAGTGCCAAGGCATGGTCCACTGGAGGAGCCTCACTGTTCCTCTCAGGCCATGCAGGGGGGTGGCTGGATAGTGGCACGGGCTGCCCGGAGCCCTGGGCAGCAGAGGTCAAACACCCAGCCTGGCCCTTGAGCACCTGCAGAACCAAGCCCAGCCCCACTTCCCCAAGGGGGTGCCCAGCTGCACTTATCTCCTTCTCAAGGCTGCTGCTGCTATGCTTGCTCTCCTTAGCCAAGTTGCTCATGATGGGTACAAGGGCAAAGTCAGAGGGAGGCCCATTCCCTCTCCATGGGAGGAGACCCGCCTTTGTATCCAAAGCTTCCTTAGCAATAGGATGGGAGACCCCAGGATAGGCCAGGAGGAGGGGGCAAGGGGATGGTGAAAGGGCAGCAGGGCAGGACTAAGGCAGGACTTCCCTCAGATCCTCCTTTTCTTCCTACAGTGGTACGAAAATATTTGAGATGAGGGAGAAAAACAGGCAAGAAACGCAGCTGGGGACGTGCCACCCTTCATGAGGAATGAAGAAATGCACCATCGCCTGGAAGTGGCCAGCACATGGCCCTCACCTACTTGACATATCTGGCTTGGTGGGCTCTGGGGGAGGGGATGACATGAGCAGCGTGAGAGTCAACATTACCTGGTTTCGGCAGGCAGCAAGGCAGTCTCCTCACAGTGCCAAGAGGCTGAGTCAGGCGGCACAAATCAGAAAAGAAGCGCGCCGCTGCCCAGCCCCCAGCCTGCCCGATTTCAGCAGGCAGCAGGGCACTCTCGCAGTGCCAAGAGGCTGAGCCAGGTGGCGCGGATCTGAAAAAAAGCACAACATCCAGCCCCCAACCTGCCCGGTCTCGGCAGACAGTGGGGCGCTTTCCTCACAGCACTGAGAAGTGAGTTGGGAGCTGCGAAGCTTGCCAGCTTTGCACCTTGCTCCCTGCTGAAACTGGGCAGGCTGGGGGCTAGGCAGCATTGCACTTCACATCAGATTCACACCCACCCAGCTCAGCTCTTGGCACTGTGAGGAGAGCGCCCCGCTGCCTGCCGAAACTGGGCAGGCTGAGAGCTGGGCGGCCTTGTGCTTCTTTTTGGATTTACACCGCCTCCCAAAACCCCTCTCCCGGATATGTGAAGTAGGTGAGGGCCATTTGCTGGCCACTTCCAAGCGACGGTGCATTTCTTCATTCCTCACAAAGGGTGACACCTCCCCAGCATGCACCCAGGAGGCGGGGCTGACACCCGGCAGCAGGGGCTGGTTCCTCACTGTTTCCAGACAGCCTTGTGGAGCTAAGACTGAATACATTTCAGCATAGATGGCCACCACAAAATTCTACATTGGCTCCCGGCTGGCCTGGGCCAGGGCCAAGGCAGTGGGGGCCGTTCGTTCACTGTTTCCAGGATGGCTTCGCGGGTCACATGAAACCACTTCGCGGGCCACATTCAGCCCACGGGCCTTGTGTTTGACATATCTAGACTAGATGACCTTCAAGGTCCCTTCCAACTTTATTATTATTAACCGCTGGAAAAAATGGGACTGGTAGTGTGGGTCTCTCGACTTATGAGCACAATGACTTATGATCACATTTCCGGTCCCAACTGTGGACATAAGTCGAAGACTATCTATAGTCATCAACTGAGAACTACCTGAAATGAGTTTGCATACATATATGAGCAGTCCAGAAGGGTATATCATTAGTAAAAAATATTCTGATTCCAGTTGTCTGTAGAATTAACTACACTCTACTAGGTTCAGGAACAATAGCAATGAGAAAAAAAATATGGAAGATCAGGTTGGCAATTTATGCAATGTAAGAAAGGAGTAGTATATTATATTGATGATAGATCAGCCAATAATTCTCTAGGTCAGAGGTCCCCAACCTTTTGGGTACCGGTTCCGTGGACAGAGGTTTTTCTGCAGACCAAAGGGTGTGTAGTTTTCTGTGCTGCCTACATCCCACCGATGGGACTTTGCTTGTTTGTGCAGACCAGTTGCTGGCATGACACGGCCCGGTACTGGTCCACGGACTGGGGGTTGGGGACCCTTGCTCTAGGTAATTTAAAATAATGGAATGGGGGAAAAAGAGAGAAAGGGCAATATCAGGGTTTCATATGGAACCTAAAACAGCTGAAATCAGAGACTATCATAATTTTATTTGGTTACTGCAATGATTAATATACAAGTAGCTTACCGTAGCTGCTCCTACTACAAGTATATGAGGTTTGGATGAAGAACCCTATGACATAATAAAAGACAAATTAATCCCAATACAAATCATAATCATTGACTGATTTCTTAATTAGAAAGAGCATTTGTAAAACACGCTTATGATCGCAATCATATTTACTAAAATTACTTTCAAGACTAGGAAACCGTTCATTTGTTGGAATTATAATAATTATAATAAAAAAATAACCTATACAACTCACTTCAGTCCAAGACTTGATACACTGCTTCATAGAACCATTGACTTCTGGATACCACAGGAAATCCTGAAGAAAAAAGAACATACTTTCGTGAATGTAAAAATCTGGAAACCTCTTATGTGTTGCATTTTGCCATGGACCTGAGAAAAGACCAATCAATGGTTTAAAACAGAAATATTTCCTTTCAAATATACATGCCTGAACTATATTGTAACCAATCCAATTTTCTTATAGGAAAAAAAAGAAAAACAATGTGCAATGAGAATTGGCAAACTTTGAATACAGGAACCAGATATGGATCTCTGCAATCAGATGAATGAAAAGAAATTTCCAAGTAATTAAAACATTTAACTTGCTTTATTTATTGTAATTAATAAACCAATTGTTAACTTTATACCCCTTATGAAAAATCATTATTTGTTCTAAAAAATTAAACAGCAATGTTTAATTTTACAGAAAGTCTTTGACTTATGACCACAAATGAGATCAAAATTTCTGTTGCTAAGCAAGAGAGCTGTTAAATGATTTTTGCCTTATTTTATGACCTTTCTTGCCATAGCTGTTAAGTGAATTACTGCAGTTGTTAAGTTATTAACATAGTTAAGTAAATTTGGCTTCCTCATTAACTTCGCTTGTCAGATGGTTGCAAAAGCTGACCACAGGAAACCACAATCATCAAAAATATATGCCAGTTGCCTAGCATCCAAATTTGGAATACACGACCATGGGGATGTTGAAATAATGATGTGAAAAATGGATATAAGCAACTTTTTTCAATGCCACTGTAACTTCAAATGGTCACTAAACAAATGGTTGTAAGTCAAGAACTACTTCTATTGGGTGAAATATTTTAGGGCTCTTCTCACCACTATAACCAACAATAAAATAATAATCCATGTTATCAGCACACAGGCATATTGGAATATGTCGGCAAGCCAGTTTAAAAGTGGATGCGAATGACTTTTGTTAAGGTACTATGTAATTGTGAACTTCAAATGGTCACTGAACTAATGGTCATAAGTCAAGCATTATCTGTATAATCTGTATAATGGATCTTCCTGCTTGTTCTTGGCTAGGATATTATCTTCAGTCATAAAATGTCACCACTTGAGAAATATTGTCAAATGTGCTCCCATACAAGTTCATTAATTTCATTCTTCCACACTATATGTCTTTCTTAAAGAAAATATTGTTTCTCCAGCACTGGAGATGGAGAATCCACCAATGGGTTAGCTCTGTCTTCCTGCCCATTAGACCAAGTCAAGACCAAGTTTGGCTGACTTAGTCTAATGGGCAGGAAGACATTAGTGGATTCTCCATCTCTGTGCTGAGAAAAGGTGTTAGGGTAAGACAACGCCCTTCACTTGATATTGCAAGAATAAAATTGATGAACTGTTTAAAGAAGGTGCCTAACTAAAAATTGGAACAATTCCTACCAGTTACCATGCCTACAACATCTATAAATGGTTTAAACTATAGAAACTATGATCATTTTTATTCTAATGGTTATTGCCTATTTTTCTGTGGCACTCAAGTTGCCTCAAACTTTCAAAGCATTCCTTTCCACAACTGCCCTGCTACGAGAGCAGAGAATGAAAGGCAACAGTTGCTTGCTGAAAAGTTAGCTGAATACTCCTTCCATTGCTGGACATGTATATATAATTTTCAAGTACTACTTCCAGCAATTATACCAACTTTTTCTCTTTATTAGAGTTAGAAAACCAGCAATACTTACCACTTTAAGTGAAGATGATTTGTCTTCAAAAGGAATGTTTTCATGCTGTCAAAATAAAAAATGCACATTGTAACATTTCCCATAACCTTTTGGATTTACAAACATTTACATGCTGTTTACAACAAACAGCATGTAAGTTAACAGTGGGGAATCCTGTTGCCCTCCTAATGGTACTATAGCAGCACAGTCAGTTTATCAATGCTGAAGTATACTGGGGATTGTTACTCAGCAACATCTGAAGGTTTATAGGCTTCACATCCAACATTAATTTGGTGTTTTATGTGTATTATCATGTTTTAATCTGGTAAGAGGAATACATAAATATATTAGGGATAAAACTATGGTGCAAGAAAGGTGTTTTTTTTAAACCCCTTTTTTCTCACTTCACAATCTTGATTAAAACCATTCCTCTCTGAAACCACTACTTGTATCAGAAAGGAAGTTTTCTATCAATGGGTTTCTAAGCCAATACAGATAGCATTTGGAGGATTTCTTAAAATATTCTTCCCTCACTGTAGTTTTAAAAGCTGTTTTTTAAAGTAAAGGTCAAATGTGTAATCTGTACCTTGCTTTATAAGTGTCTAGCTACTGAAGGTATATTACAAATATATAAAGAAAGTACACAAAAGCTCTAATATAATCTTCAATTACATATTCATGGGCAATTTGTTCCATGGAGATTAAGAAGTTGGAGTAGTGCTGGAGTTAAATCTTAATCAAGCCATTTTGAACTCCTGGGTTTATTCATTTTCTTCCTTCTAAGTAGACCATAGCAAAGGCAAAGGAGCATAGAGTATGATATACTTTTCTATCAGTCACCTATTTTTAATCTACAAAGCTAGTAACTACTTATTTCTTTTTCTAATGTTGCCATAGTTATCAATTCCAGATTGGTTCCCTGTCACCTGTTGCCTCAAGCCCTTATCCAGGGGTTGTGTCCAAGGAGAAGAATTGCCAGAAGAAAAGACACCCCCCCCTGCTGTTGGCAAACTCAGATCGTCGTTAAGTGCTCTCAAAATGGCGGCCGTCAAATAGGACAGTTCAGAAGCGCGCCACAAGACGGAGTCCTGTGGGAGTCCTGAGAGCCCTGGTAGTGAACGCTGGACCAGACTAAAGAAATAGCTGGTTTTCCGTCAATTATGTGGTCTCCCGGACGCTATTGTGACTGCTGGCTGATTTAACTAAAATATTCAAAGGTCAGAGGAAAGCGGCTGTCGTTGCGGTCCACAAAATGGCAGCTGGGACAACCGCGCCAAGGATCGGATGGCCGAGGAGGCTGGGGCCGACGCTCAGCTGTCCTGCCGGTGCCTAACAGCGCTGTGCTGAGCTGAGCAAGCAGGCGAAAAAAAATTGTTCAATTGTTCAAAAATCAGAGGAAAGCAGGGACGAGCGCGCCAAGGATCAGACAGCCAAGGAGGCTGGAGCCGACGCTCAGCTGGCCTGCCGGTGCCTAACAATGGAAAACAGCCACAGCCTTAAGCGTTTCTGTTTTTTTTAAGCTACGGTAAGTCCCGATCGTTTTTGTTTGGTTGGGGTCAAATGAGGAGTAAGGGAAGTTAGGAAAAAAACCGCTGAGTGGTTTGTGGCAGCGCTGATCCCAGCACTGAGCTAAAAAACAGACGGGGAATCCACAAATGGGAATACAGAACCTGTCAGGCTAAGTTTGACAACTGGAACCAACAATTGCGCATCCTGCTGGGCATGAGACTAAGTTGTAACTGGGTAATACTGGCCCAGCAGGAGGTGTGGCAACTTTGCATTGGGCAGGAAGAGGATTCTCCATCCTCATGCTGGAGAATGTATAGCTTTCTGTACAATTTTCTTGTCACCTAGGAATGTTTTAATCACAACAATTGATATATAACACAAATTATTGAGCACACATAATATGCCATTGCCAAAAATAGTTATCTAATTGGAAGGACTAATAAAATCTTTTTCTCCAGAAATCTCAATGTCTTGACCACTATTTCCCCATTGCTATTACTAACAGGGAAACAATATCAAGATGAGGATTACAGTGTCAAAGACTGCACAGACACACAACTATACTACCCAACACAGCTATACTTTTAATTGCCCATCTGATCTTGGAGCAAAGCAGGAGCTATACTGATAATTTTTTCCTCCCAGTTAATGTCAATAAACTAGGGAGGAGCATAATACATACGTGGCTACGAATCACAGAAAAAAAATATTCAAGGATTGCAGACCATAAATTCCTATTCTAAATATAATGCTTATTATAAAATATGTGACAGAATATGGACAAGAGTTAGAATTATTTTGTAGGAATGTTTCTATAACTTTCCCCTTTCTCTTTTTTCTGATTTTTAAAATACCTGCAAATTTTATTAATTTTTTATTAAAAATTGAAGTTTTAATTAAAGTTCTTGTGACGTGAACATATGCTACTGAACTAGGGATATCTTACATAGTAGTAAATGTAAAAAACAGTGATAATGGTAAATATTTATGGTTCCATATAAAAACAGCGAGGACAAAAATATTGAAAGTTATACCTTGTTTCCTTCTTCCTTAATTTGAGGGTTTATTAGTTTTACAAATGAGTAGAATAGTTGACGAATCCTAGAATCGCCTATAAATGCAATATATTTGTTTTTGAGGCATGCTTTTGCTTCACTGTAAAAACAAAAATAAATATTAATTGGTTTCAAGTATGAGAACAAAAATAAAGTTTGCAAACATTTAAATAGAAGAATATTCAGGTGGCCAAATGCTATTTATTTCAGAGAGGCTTATAAAATGAAATACACCCAAAATATTTGGAAAAATCCAAACAGTTATGTTCACAATTACCAACCCAGTGTCCAAGAAGCCTTGTTAACAGTAATAATAACAACAATAGCAACAATAAGTATACAAAGTCAAAATAAAAAAACCTGAGCAGACAACAGTCTCACATAGCCTCTAAAAACCTAACAGTGAATCTAACATCAAAATGTTGTTATCAAATAGGGAATTTTTAATTTAACAGAAGATGTAAAATATTAAACCCATGACTGGCAGATTAATTATAGCAAATATTCTAAGTAAATATATTTGGCTTTAATTAAATGTAAATCAAATTTAGTTTGTACCTTGCTTTAAATAGACTTAAAACAATTATTATTATTATTATTATTATTATTATTATTATTATTATTATTATTATTATTATTATTATTATTATTATTTATTTATTTAATTTCTATGCCGCCCTATTCTGGAGAACTCAGGGCGGCTCACAACATGATAGAAATTACAATAACATACATAAATATTAAAACCCTTAAGTTAAAAAAGGAAAAACCAATACTTTACCTCTGTTTGTATCTATGCATCATACAGCTATAAGGTTGCCATGTTTTGTCCCCAAGGAATCTTCCAGTAGAGAGAAGATATTCACAAGTATCATTACCTAAAGAGAAAAAAAAAGAAATAGAGGTATAATAATAAGAAATTAATAGATAAAAATACCAAATTCAGTCTAAATATTTAACTGATTGTATGATTATAATAATAAACTCTGTAAAGAACCTGAAGAAACAGTGGTTGGCTGCTGCTAGATAATTGTACAGACTGACTACAATGACATGATAATAATAACAACAACAACAATAATAATAATAATAATAATGTTGGAAGGGACCTTGGAGGTCATCTAGTCCACCCCCTGCTCAGGCAGGAAACCCTATACCATTTCAGACAAATGGCTGTCCAGTCTCTTCTTAAAAACTTCCAGTGTTGGAGCATTCACCGCATCTGGAGGCAAGTTGTTCCACTGGTTAATTGTTCTAACTGTCAGGAAGTTTCTCCTTAGTTCTAGGTTGCTTCTCTCCTTGATTAGTTTCCATCCGTTGCTTCTTGTCCTGTCTTCAGGTGCCTTGGAAAATAGCTTGACTCCCTCTTCTTTGTGGCAGCCCCTGAGATATTGGAATACTGCTATCATGTCCCCCCTTGTCCTTCTCTTCATTAAACTAGACATACCCAATTCCAGCAGCCTCCTATGTGCTTAGCCTCCAGTCCCCTAATCATCTTTGTTCTTCTTCTCTGTACTCTTTCTAGAGTCTCAACATCTTTTTTACATCGTGGTAACCAAAACTGGATGCAGTATTCCAAGTGTGGTCTTACCAAGGCATTGTAGAGTGGTATTAATACTTCACGTGATCTTGATTCTATCCCTCTGTTAATGCAGCCCAGCACTGTGTTGGCCTTTTTGGCAGCTGCAGTACACTGCTGGCTCATATTTAAGTGATTGTCCACTAGAACTCCGAGGTCCCTCTCACAGTTACTACTATTGAGCAAGATACCCCCTATACTATACCTGTACATTTGGTTTTTCTTGCCTAAATGTATAGTGACAAGAATAGTGCATTGGAAGATCTGCAAGAAATACCCTTTTCCAGCAAGCAAAAACTGATGGGACCATAAAATAAAAAAAGTAATAGAAAATGAAGAAGCTCTGGTCTTTGGAGTTCAAACAGATAGGCATCTCTCACATAACACCCCTGGCTTAACAACTATCAATAAGAAAGACAAAAAAAGTCTGTATAGTAGACATGGCAATAGCTAGAGACAGCAGAAGAGAAGAAAAAGAACTGGAGAAGATAATAAAATACAAAGACTGTAAACAGAAATAGAATGACTGTAGCAAAAGAAAGCAAAGGTAATACCAATATTAATAGGCACCCAAACAACTGGAGCGCCACTTGGGACACCATCAGCATTGAAAAAATCACTGTCAGACAACTGCAAAAAGCTTTATTCTGAACAACTGATATCCTGAAAGAATACATTTAACACCATCAAATATCCACATCTGCCTATCCCAGGTCCTGACTTGATAAGTAGACAAAAATGCCAAATCCAATTTGAACATCTGGCTGATTGTACGACAAACCATAATAATGCAAACAGAAGTAGAACAACCATGCCAAAGTGTGGGGGGAAAACGCATGCGCAGGAAACTGCTGTGCTTCCCGCCCCACAAACCTCATAACCTTTTGATGCTCTTTATCCCAGTGAAGCAGCCAGAAGGTCATCCCCTTTTGACTTAATGCCTCACCTACCTAAACAGATAATATGCTTAGTTCCTTCCTATCTTTTTCTGTCTTTGTTAGTTCCTTCTTCTTTGATCTGCCTGTATTTGTTCTTTACTTGGTCTTTGACCATGTAATGTGTTACTAGGAAATAGTTGCTTCTATGAAGGAATTTTCCAATGAAGAAACTTTTTGTCAGCATATAATGGTTAAGCTGAGTATGTAAAAAGAATAAAAAAACCAATAAACATACAGAGATTCTCAAGCTGTCTCAAGCTGTGACAAGCAGCTCTGCAGCAGCTTCAAATCTCTGCTCAAGACATGCCTGTGTCTTTTTCTTACACCAAAAGAAAGCAAAAATAGTATCTATAGTAATAGGCACGTTGAATAAAATACCGAAATATCTGGAGCACCGCTTGAACAAAATCATCACTGACAAAGTCGCCATCATTCAATGTCAAAAGGCAGCTTTGGTAGGAACAGCTTACATCCTGTAACAATACTTTTAACACTATCAAATATGTGTAGTCCTTGACATACAACAGCTTGATAGTGACTGTATGAAGCTACAATGACACTGAAAAAGTGACTCTCAACCATTTTTCACAGTTACAACTGTTGCAGCATCCCCATAGTCATGTAATCAAAACTCAGATGCTTGACAACTGAATTATATTTATGACAGTTGCAGTGTTCCAGGGTCATGTGATCACCTTTTGTGATCTTTTGACAAGCAAAGTCAACAAGGAAGCTAGATTCACTTAACAACTGTGGCAAGGTCCTAAAATGGAACAAAACTCACTTAACAACTTTCTCATTTAGCAACAGAAATTTTGGGCTCAATTGTGATCATAAATCAAGGACTACCTGTACCTGCCTAATCCAGTTGTTGAAACGGACTCAATAAGTATATGAAAATGCCAAATCCAGTCTAAATATCTGGCTGATTGTATAACCAACCATTAAAATGTATTAAATTTATATGCCATCAAACTCTCAACAAATTGTTAAATTTGTTAATTTGTTGTTAAAATAAATTGAAAATAAAAAAGCAATACAAAATCCCCAAATAGCATAAGATAAAAGAACTAAGGAAAATAAAATATTGGAATAGATTTATATCTGAGTTTTACTATCATATACTGTCTGCTGAATCTAAAATATCACATATTATTAAAACTACAGCCAAAATAAAAATGCAAATTAATAATTAGATTATTGTTCAAACTTCAATTATTCCTGGCATTGGAGATGATCTCTTTTGGAGAGCAACAGGTTTCCCACTTATTTTAGACCTACTGAAATTTCTGGAAAAAATGACTATTGCTAAAATATAAACAATATAAACAAGCAACCCCTGAAATTTTTATTGTAATACTGAAAATAAAAATTATTTTAACATGCATATATATAAATAATAAGAAAATGATGCAATTGAGGAAAAAATGTTCAATTGGTACCTTACAATCAAATCTTAGTTTCATATTTTATTGAAAAATGTTAATGCTTCCGTATTCTCCCACTTGGTTAAATAGTAAAAGAAAGAACATAAATTCTTTCTGTTGGATGGTGGAAAGTACAGTACCTCACTGTAAGTATTGAGAAAGATTCACAAATGAAGTAGTTATAAATTGTAAAATAAATATGGCCTATTTCTTCCTAACTACACTGAATTTCAACTTACATGTTCAGATTTATTTCTTCAACTATCATAAACTATCCTAAATATCAGGAAAAAAGATATGAAATTTGTCTATGCTTATTTTACAAAATGCAGTACTCTAGGTAAATTGCTAATCAGTCAAAGAATGATTTAGAGATAAAGTATTAGACATATCAAGGAAGGCTCTAAAGTCACCCACTGGCAACATAATATTCATACACAACACAGATATATGTAAAGCTTACAGATAATTCTCAACTTATGACCATTCATTTAACAAGCATACAAAATTATGAATGCCTTTGAAAAAGTGACATACAACCTGTACCTACACTTATGTCACACAAACCCTCAGTTCACGGGACCACAATTTGGGCACTTGACAAAAAAAACTCGCTTTTATGACCAGTTAACAGCATCCTGCAGGCACATTATCGGAATTTATAACTTTTGTTGCTTTCCAGCAAATAATGCCCATTGGGAAAGCTGGATTCACATAACATGTGATTCGTTTAGTGACCAAGAGAATTCACTTGCCACCCAAATTGTCATAAAATTGGGCCCCACTCAATTTATAATTGCAATGACTTGACAGAAATTTCAGACCCAAAAGTTGTAACTTGAGAACTATCTGCATACTTTTCTCTCTCCCAACTACAGTCTGATGCAGTTTTTCTATTTATTTTGCATTTAGAAATACAAATGCATTTTTTCCTTTGATAATGCATAAAAGTATCAGTGTCATGAAGAAATTACAAATAGAGCTACCTAAATCCTTTTGGTATCCATTAGAGTTGCATTTTAAGATGGGTGGGTATACAAATATTTTAAATAAGTGTATGTAACAAATTGACCATTATTAAGATTGCTGTCACTTTAAGAATAAGTAGTTATGGAATATTCCCTTGATAAAAATGGAATCTAATACTACCATTCCAGAGGTTTGTTTTGTTTTTGAATTTGGTACATTGCCAATACAGGAAGAAAAGCAATTAGATGTAGTATAAAAATATCTTTAACTGAATTATCTTGCTTGTAATTACTCCCCTAGTGATATGCAAAGTTCTCTGTTCATTAATTGTTCTATGCGCAAAATAGCTGGTTTCAAATAGTCTGTGCCCAAACTAAAAATGCATGTTTGGGGAGTTTTGGTCAATTCCATGTATTCCATATACAGAACAAAACATGACTATTCTATCCATGGAACAATACAGGACTCTTTTGTTCCAGACAAAAACCTGGCACTTTGATGTGGCAGAAGATAACGAAGAGAGGATGCTGGGAAATTGGGAAACAGGTAGATTGGTGAATCACACTGGAAGCTGCTGAGAGGAAGAAGGGCAATATGCATCAGTTATCCTGCTTATCTTATACAGATAATTTCATTGAAAATCTTCAAATTCTTAATAGCTGAGAACTTCCCTCCAAGGTTCCTCACAGAGACTTCTATAACTAGATTTACTGAAATGATTTCATTACATAATTTGAGGATCCAACATATCTCTAAATGGCTTTTTTCAAAATGTCTGGCTTTGATTTTCTTTCTTCCTTTCTCCTCAAACCTCCTCACAGTTTTTCAGACTGTGAGCCTAAGGGTCAAAATAAGTTGTCTGTATTTGTTTTATAAGTCACCTTGGAAGATTTTTTTTTTTACTTAAACAATGGGTTAAAATGCACCAATAAATATACTATAGTGTAATCTAAAATATTTAGGAAGTATTTTAAAATTACAAACTAAAATAAGAAATCAGATGTGGAACTTTGATATTAGATTATTTCATCAGAAGAAATAAATCTGTAACTACCGGTAAGTCTCCATCCAGAAAGGAAGTACCAGTCAGTAGTATGGATCTGTAGCAACAGTTGCAAGTTTTCAAACTCATTATGTATTCATTAACCATTCTATTGTGAATCTTGATGAAATAAAGACTCAAACACTTGCCAGTGGGCTCAGGAATATATGTGTTTGGGTTAGGGATGCAATAACATGATGGCAACAGAATGTAACTGCTTTCAGCTGCTGAAGAATGAAAATATGATCTTCACTCCTGCCTCTTTGCACTTTTCAAATTTTATATTTATCTCCATTCAATCAATTTCTGCCAAGTACCTTTCCAAGCATACTGTACTAATGCCCTTTAATTTTTGATTCAGTTATTAGCTTTTCTCTGTAAAAAAATAATAATAATGGCATCCTTACAAATGACAAGCAGAAGGACAAACCTTTTCCAGTTATACCATTAACATATGTGGTCTGATTGCCAACATTCACAATTTATGGTTTCAATTTTTTCTTGGATGTTAAAACTGATATAAGAACATAAGAACATAAGAAGAGCCATGCTGAATCAGGCCAAAGCCCATCGAGTCCAGCATTCTGTGTCACACAGTGGCCCACCAATTGTACATGGGGATCTTGAGCAGAAAGAGAAGGCAAAACCCTCCCTTTCCCTTGACCCCCAACAAATGGTACCCAAGGGAATCCTGCCTGCCTCAACCAACATAGAGGCGGCACATGGACATCCGTTTTAATAACCACCGATACACTTTGCATCCATGAATCTATCTAGCCCTGCCTTGAAGCTGTCAAGGCTGACAGCTGTCATGACCCCTTCAGGAAGTGAATTCCATAAATCAACGACCCTCTGGGTGAAGAAATATTTCCCTTTATTTGTCCTCACTTTCTTAGCTATGAGCTTTAGGGAGTGCCCCCTTGTCCTGGTATTGTGTGATAGAGAAAAGAATTTTTCTCTATCCACCTTTTCTATCCCATGCATGATTTTATACACTTCGATCAAGTCACCCCTTAAACGCCGTCTTTCAAGGCTGAAGAGACCAAGGCGTTGCAATCTGGTTTCATAAGGGAGGCGCTCCATTTCCTTGATCATTCTTGTTGCCCTTTTTTGCACCTTTTCCAGTTCCATTATATCCTTCTTGAGGTGCGGTGACCAGAACTGTACACAGTACTCCAAGTGTGGTCTCACCATCGATCTGTACAGAGGCAATACAACACTTGCTGACTTATTTTCGATTCCCTTCCTAATCATGCCAAGCATGGAATTTGCTTTTTTTACTGCTGCTGCGCATTGGGTTGACATCTTCATCGAGCTGTCCACCAAAACCCCAAGATCCCTTTCTTGGGTTGTCTCAGAAAGTTTGGTCCCCATCAGTTGGTAAGTATAATTTGGGTTCTTTGCCCCGATGTGCATAACTTTGCACTTGTTTAGGTTAAAATGCATTTGCCACTTTGTTGCCCACTCACACAATTTCGAGAGATCCTTCTGGAGCTCCCGACAATCAGTTTCACTTTTCACAACCCGGAACAATTTAGTGTCATCAGCAAACTTGGCTACCTCACTATTAACTTCTACATCCAGATCATTGATGAATAAATTAAAAAGTAAAGGTCCCAAAACTGAACCTTGGGGTACACCACTTCTCACTTCTTTCCATCCAGAGAATTGTCCATTTATTGCCACCCTTTGCTTCCTACAATTTAGCCAGTTACCAATCCAGGACAAGACCTGTCCTCTAATTCCGTGGCTGGAGAGCTTTTTTAGGAGCCTTTGGTGAGGAACTTTGTCAAAAGCCTTTTGAAAGTCAAGATATACAATATCAACTGGGGCCCCTTTATCTATGTATTTATTTACACCCTCAATGAATTCTAACAAGTTAGTAAGACATGATTTGCCTTTGCAGAAACCATGTTGATTTTCTTTCAGCAATGCCTGTTTTTCTTATGTGCCCTGTAATTTTATCTTTAATAATGGTTTCCATCAGTTTGCCTGGAACTGAGGTTAGACTGACTGGTCTATAGTTTCCTGGATCACCTCTGGATCCTTTCTTGAAGATCGGGGTTATATTTGCTTCCCTCCAATCCTCCGGTACAGTGCCTGATCTTAGAGAAAGATTGTATATTTTAGCTAGAAGTTCAGCAATTTCACACTTGAGTTCCTTGAGAATTCTAGGGTGGATGCCATCTGGACCCGGCGATTTGTTGACGTTTAGTTTAGAAAGGCATGCAAGAACATCTTCCTTATTTATCTCTATCAGGTTTAATTCTTCTATTTCCCTCCCTGGGAAAACTAATTCAGTGGCAGGCAAATGTTCTCTATCCTCCTCGGTGAAAACGGAGGCAAAGAAGTCATTTAGCCTCTCAGCAATCTCCTTGTCTTCTCTGATTATCCCCTTCTGACCATTGTTATCAAGTGGCCCAACTGATTTTCTGGTTGGGTTCCTGCTTCTGATGTACTTAAAAAAGGTTTTGTTATTATTTTTAATATTCTTGGCTATATGCTCCTCAAAGTCTCTCTTGGCTTTCATGACTATCGCCTTGCATTTGGTCTGCCAGAGTTTGTGATCCCTCCTGTTCTCCTCGGTAGGAAGAGCCTTCCATTTCTTAAATGAGTTTTTCTTCTTTCCAATAACCTCCTTTACCTCATTCGTAAGCCATACTGGTATCCTCTTGGACTTTCCAATCCTCTTTCTTCTTTTAGGAATGCATTTTATTTGAGCCTGCTGTAACGTATTTTTAAACAGTTTCCAAGCATTTTGGAGGGATTTGACTTTTTTTACTGTTCCTTTTAGTTTCTTCTTTACTATTTTCCTCATTTTGTCAAAATTCCCTCTGTGAAAGTTTAAGATCTCTGTTAGTTTTCACTGACGATTTGCTATCCATGGTTAAGTTGAAGGTTATTGTGTTGTGATTGCTGGTTCCTATGGGCTCGGTTACAAGGACATCATGAACCAAATCCTGTGCGTTAGTTAAAACCAAGTCCAGGATCCCCTTTCCCCTGGTAGGTTCCATGACCATCTGCTCAAGGGAATAATCGGCTAACATGTCGAGGAACCTTGTCTCTCTTTCATGTGTAGAACAAGAATTTACCCAATCTATTTGGGGATAGTTGAAGTCCCCCATTATGACTACCCTATTTCTTTTTGAGGCCTCCTTAAATTCTTTTTCCAAATAGCAATCTGCCTCTGGAGTTTGGTTGGGAGGGCGATAGCAGATCCCTAACGTCAGATTAGTTTCCTGTCCTGGGATTTTTATCCACAATGTTTCTGTGGGTGAGTTTGAATTTTCTTGAATTTCGAGTTCATGAGATTCTAACTCCTCATTTATGTACAAGGCCACGCCATCACCATTTCTCCCTCTCCTGTCCATCCTATACAATTTGTAACCTGGAATCCTTGTGTCCAATTGGTTTTCATCTGTCCACCAGGTTTCTGTTATGTCGATAATATCAATATTATTTTCCTTCATCAAACATTCCAATTCCCCTATTTTTGCTCGAATGCTTCTAGCATTCGTGTACAGACCTTTATATGTAATTTTCTGGTGCACTTTCAACTTTGCCTGTGGATTTTGACTGTAGAATCTGGTTGTAGAATTTGTAGATGGTCTACCATGTCCTTCTGCTTGACTATTACAATTTAGTTTTCCTGTTGACTCACCAATGTGTGCATAACTTCCTCCCTCCATATTAGGCAGTGTGCCTTCTCGAACCGGAAGCTGCCCAGCTCCTGTCGACTTGCCCCTATGAATCAGTTTAAAAGCTGCTCTGAAACCTTTTTAATATTAATCGCCAACAGTCTGGTTCCATTATGGTTCAAATGTAACCCGTCCCTTCTGTACAGGTGTGGCTTGTCCCAAAATGTTTCCCAGTTCCTAATGAATCTAAACCCTTCCTCCCGGCACCACTGCCTCATCCACGCATTGAAGCTCCTGAGCTCTGCCTGTCTAGCTGGCCCTGCGCGTGGAACAGGTAGCATTTCTGAGAATGCAACCTTGGGGGTCCTGGACTTTAATCTTCTACCTACCGGTAGCAACCTAAATTTGGCTTCCAGGACCTTCCGCTTAGCTTTTCCAATGTCATTGGTACCGACATGTACCACAACAGTTGGCTCCACCCAAGCACTGTCTATCAGCCTGTCTAGATGCCTCGTGATGTCCGCAACCTTTGCACCCGGCAGGCAGTTTACCATGCGGTCAACGCTTCCATCACAAACCCGTCTCTCTAAATTTCTAACAATTGAATCACCCACTACAAGAAGCCCCCCTCCCACCACCCGCGGAGAAGTATCCTCGGTACAAGAGGATATGGGCACATCCTCCAGGGAAGGGGTCTCAACTAAGGGAGCCTGTCCCTCTTCCACAGATTGATGCCCAAGATCTCCATTCTCCAAAGCAGCTGGAGAGCTGCTCAGCATGGAGTGGGACGCTCCTGCTGCATCCCTGAAGATCTTCTCCTGCCTCGCTATCTCTCTCTGCTTCTCCAGGTCTGCTACCTTGGCTTCAAGGGAAAGAACCTGTTCCCTGAGAGCCAGGAACTCATTGCACCGATCACACACCCAAGACTTCTGTCCAGCAGACAGATAGTCAATACAAAACACTGGGAAGCTCCCCTCCGTCTGCTGGCTATCTATCTCCATTTCTTGTTATTATATGTTTGCTGTTATTATTATACTAGTTATTATTTAAAAAAACACACAGCTTTTTTGGGTTGTTCAAATTTTTTGTTTTGGTCTCAGTTTACTTTTTGGATTTTTTTTTCCTTACTTGTTTTAGGATTTTATCACGCGCCGTCAGGGGTGCGATGGCTGCTAAAAAAAGGTGAATTTGTAATTAAACAAGAAACCCCACAAACTTACGAGGGCTCAGCAGGTTCCTTGCCCCACAAGGAAGAGTGAGCTGCTTGCTCCCAGCTACCAGGGATTAGCCAGCAGGGGGGCTGCAGCAGAAAGCTCCACCCCCTCCAAACCTGTGCTGAGGGCAAACTTTAGAAGAAATATTATTTGAATTCACTTTTTAACATCATTATCATTACTATTCATATCTTAGAAACAGTTATTTCAACATTCCCTCATTTCTAGTCTTTAATTTCAAACATACAACATAACTATTTTCCTTCCTCTTTCTCAATATTTATTCCTCTCATATTTCAATTCAGTCTTCCAAATACCGTAGTTGTCAAGTATGTGGATTTACAAATAATGAACTTTGTCATTCATCATGCTTTTTGCTTTCACATAATATTTTTAGTATGGATCTAAAGCTAAAAGGTTGCTTCAGATCAGGCATGGTCATGCATGAGTCACATGTCGTGTCTTCCTTTTAGCTTCAGATAAGAAACTCAGCACTTTTCTTCTTTTCAATATCACAGAGAAAGTAAATACTAAGTTACCACTCTTTATTGTGGCAAAGCCACCTGAAAGATGCTATACTATAAACGTACAACCAAAGCCCAATTTTGCACAAGTGTGCTTATTATACTATTTTGCACAAACCAGGGGCTCTAATCTAGAGACAACACATGGTTGATTTTAATTTATTTGAAGACATTAAAATATATGCAGAATACCATGAAGTACCAAGTTATAGTTTTTCAGTATGCAGATTTAAAGTTTCTCAAATGGAAATTTTACTATTTGACACAGAATTCTATAATCCAGCACAGCAAATCTCACTGAATGCGATGGTAATTACTATAGGTAAACTTGCATGTTCATAGCTTTTTCAGAATATTATGAATCACTGAATTTCATTGTTCAGTAATTTAGTTCCTGCTTTAATTCTTGTTCTTACTTTAATCCTTTACAGTTACTTATTGTTAAAAATTTTAAAAAAACAAATCCTAAAAACAGATACTGGTTAACAATTGGAAATACTATACAGATATGTAACCATATCACTATGAATAAAAAACAAAAGAGAAAAAGAAACAGGAACAGGAACAAAGTAGGGAAGGAAAGAGCAAGCTTATTTCTCTCTTTGTCTTCTGAGCTTTATTAATACATGTTCAATCAATTCCAGCATTTTTAATTAGATGATAGTGGGACATAATGAAGGTCCATTGTATAGCAATTAATTAGTTCCTTCTAACTCAGAGGTGTCAAACTCTATTTCATTGAGTGCCATCAGCATTATGGTTGCCCTTGGGGGGGCGGATGGGTGTGGCCAGGGTGGGTGCAGCCTACTGAGTGGGCGTGGATGGAGTGGGTGTGGCCTACTGGGTGGACATGGGCAGCTCTATATGGTTCGCGTCAAGGGTGCCTGTGGGAGCCTGGGCAGGAATGGGACAGATCTGAGAGTCTCTGGTGAAGGGGGTGGGACCAGGGCAAGTGCCAAGGCATGGTCCATTTCTTCATTCCTCACAAAGGGTGATACCTCCCCAGCATGCAACCAGGGGGTGAGGCCGACGTGGCAGGGGTTAGTTCCTCGCTGTTTCTAGACAGCCTTGTGGAGCTAAGACTGAATGCATTTCAGCATAGATGACCACCACAAAATTCTACATTGGCTCCTGGCTGGCCTGGGCCAGGGCCAAGGCAGCAGGGGCCTTTCCCTCACTGTTTCCAGGATGGCTTCGTGGGCCACATGAAACCACTTCACGGGCCGCATCCCGGCCCCCAGGCCTTGTGTTTGACATGTCTGTTCTAATTAAAATCCTGAGATAATAGTTGATAATTGTAATGTTATTTAGGATCTACAGATTGAACTACTTAATGTGTTCTAATATAGAACTTTAGGAGTTACATCAAACATTTCCTGTCTACCCAATGATGCAAAAAGTGGATAACCAAGCTAGATTATCCAGATTATTATTATTATTATTATTTATAATATATAGATGCAATATTATTATTTATTTATAATATATAGATGCAATATTTTAAAGCAGAGACCCAAAAGAGAAACAGAGCAAAAATCATTCTAAAGTATTTATTATAGAAGAGTAAGCAAGGTTTTGGTGAATACAAATGCACTTAATGATTCTGAGAGCAATCAAAGTTATAATGGGTATATCACTGAGGCAGAATGAATTGTATTATGGCATGTAAATGGCTTGTTATCATATAATCCCTTATTCTGTTTTTAAAGGATGCTACAGACATTAGGCTTTAAACTACAGTTTTCACACGTATCAATCTGAAAATTATTCAAAACTTCATTTTTTTGCAACTTTACTAACCAATATTTGATGATTAAATTAGAGGAGGTTTGAGTAGGCAAAGGGGTTCAGCAGTCTCCTACAATCTATGAATTGCTTATTTCACATATCAGCAATCCTAAACAATTATTCTTTACTTCCACAAGACTTGGATGAGACAATGTTCATAGCAGATACTATATGCAGGAATCAAATTCAGATGCTGGTTCTGCTCCATTATGTATTCAGAAAATATCAAAGTTGAATCTCCTACTCTTTTGCTAGCAATGGATTTTTACATTAAAAAAAGATGCATGGTCACATTCAGAATGCTATTATCAGAAATGAATAGGGGAAGTTTACTATGTCAATACAGCTATTATCAAATATAGAATATGAAATGAGAAACCGGAATTATAACTTATGTTGAAAATATTTTGGATTGTATTAAGGTATAAGGCATCTATGCCACTCTAAAGATTAATTACACAATATCCATGATGTTGTGTTGTAATCAATTACTGCTATAATAACATTTTATTGTGCATCCATTTAAGCATTAAGATACTGTCAAATGCAATGTGTCAGCATAGCCCAGTGGTGGCGAACCTATGGCATGGGTGCCAGAGGCGGCACTCAAAGCCCTCTCTGTGGGCACGCGTGCCATCGCCCCAGTCCTACCTTCAGCTGGGTTTTATAAAACCTTTTCGCTATAGGCCTCCACCGTGTACAAAAAAAAAGGTTCAGTCAATCAATCAGTCAATTTCAACTTCTCTTGGGAAAAAAAAGATCTTGCAAAGTTGGAATTGATTGAACTTTTTAGCCCCACCCAGTCTGCCGTTACCACAACCACGCCCAGCCAATGGGCCACACCCACCCAATGGGCCACACCCACCCGGCACTCGACGATGCATAAGTGGGTTTTGGGTTTCAGTTTAGGCACTCGGTCTCTAAAAGGTTCACCATCACTGGCATAGCCAGTTAAAAAGCACTCAACAGCTGTCTTTTGCTCCCTGATTTTTCTGAAATGAAAAAAGTTGATTGAATTAAAAACATTATCCAATTCTAGAACTTTAGTCATGGAAATCTGCTAAAAAAACTAACTAACATACTAATAATTTTGTGGCAACTCCGGTGAAATTTAATCAAAGTGCCTCTTAAGGAATGTAAAAGTACTCTTCATTTACCAACTTTGCTTGGGACTGGCAGCTCCATCAATAAGCAAAGCAATTGCTAAGCAAATTATATCCTGTAATCACCCCACTTAATGATGGCACTAGCAGTTATGATTGAGATATCAAATAACCTCAGCTTGCAATTTCCTGTTGCCTTTCCCATTTACTCAGCTTGACATAAGCTGGCTAGGAAGGTTGCAAATTGTAATCACATGGCCACATAACACTGCAATTGTACTAAATGCACAAAGGTTGCCAATGCCTGAATCACAATCCACAGTCCACAAGGATGCTGCGACTACTGTAAACAGGGGGACTGGTTATAATCCATTTTATTCAACAACATCATAATTTTGAATGGTTGCTAAACAAATGATTATAAAGCAAGGATTAACTATTGGTCCAGTCATTTGATGCTGAATGGGAAAGCACATAATTTTTTTCTGGAATTTTTAAACTCACATAAGTACACAGAGCTTTACTTGAATACTTGCTTATCTTCACAATGTACCAAACCCTGCAGCCATTTGATACTATGCATAATATGAAGTAATTCCTATTATAATGAATTCAGAATGCACAGAGAAGCAAAGACACTGTTGCTCCTTTACATTCCTACTCTTTTATTTTAAAGACTATTCTTCAAATAGCCTTTGGTTATATGGTTCTTTTACATATTAACCAAAGAATTATGTAATGGGATAAGTGTTGATTTTAAATCTAATAACTTCCACACAAAATTCCACACAGAAATGTTACACAATTTGTTATCTATCTCCATAGAAAAGGAATACAGGACACCAATGTAGCAAATCAATGATTGCTGAACTAGATACTGCCTCCCTGATCATTATACTGATTCTGCTATTTTTCTGGTTCTTATTTTGTCCTCATAGTTGCCAGTTGTTCAGAATGGCAAGCATAAATAGTTGTATTTACTAAATCAATTGCACTGGAACTGTAAAACAAAGCTTTACGATGAAGGGATTCAAATTCATGTTCAAATATATCACTGTATGCTTATCTTCCAGGATTTACTTTGCTTATCAAGCCACTTCCAAATGCATCCCTTCCATTGTTTATAATGAGCAGCGCTAATTAGACTTAGACCTCAGGACAGGGAATTTTTTTAGATTACAACTCTGAATCCTTTACATCTCTTGCATGGATAATAATGAAGAAATACTTGGCTTAACTGGGGTCTGCTTTATCTGAACAGATGAAAAGGCACTTGTCTGTAAGCGAAAGGAACAAAGCATAGAGATATTATCGCGTCTCCGTCCCAACTTATAGAAAAGAGACTAGACAGAGCAGGGATGTTCGCCGGAGCAGATGCTAGCCGCCTCCTCGTTACCTGGTCTTCTATGTTTCGTGAGAAAAAATATATATACACGACGAGCCGACTCAACTCAAAGGCCCCGCTCCTATCTGACCATCCCTTCGGATCCGAAGAAGTCTGTGACACACTCCTCCAGATGGAGACGAAGCGGACTGCGCGCCTACCTTTCGCGACCGTATCCCCGAATTGGTTTCCTCTCCTTAGCAAGTCCCCGTCTGCGGTCATGGTCGTTACGGTCTCCCTGCTCTTTACTCACCTTGATACCGACGGGAGACGGCGTAGCAGGCAGTGAGCAGGAGAACAGCACCCAGCGCCAGCGCTTTGGCGCTCCTCACGCTGAAGTAGTGGTTGATCTCCCGTTTGCCCAAGCTGTAGGCCAGGGCCGCCATCTTGGCTCCTCCATGACAACAGTGCGGGAAGAAGCGGGCGGGAGGCGCACACGGGCAGCGCTGGGCTCCCAGGAGGGAAGGCGAAAGCAGCTGCTGCCGCCGCCGCCGCAACCACCGGAGGCGGCGGAAAGGAAAGTAGATGAACGGCCCAGCCGCAGCTGAGAGGGCGTCAGTACCGCTCCTTTAAGCCACTCCTGCTCAGCATCCCGCCGCCTCTGTCAGCAGCGCAGACCCTCCCTTGCTTTCTCTTCCTCCTCGTCGTCACCTTTTCAACTCGGCAGCCAGGAACACGTGCACCGGATCTGCGGTCTCTTGGGGCGATGGCCTCGGATACCGTTCCTCAAAATTTAACAATTGGAAGATAGGCGGACTTCAACTCCCAGAATTCCCAAGCCATCCATGGGAAGCTGGATGGGGAAACTTGGGAGTTGAAGTCTATACATTTTCAAGTTGTCAAGACTGAGAAACACTGGCTTCGGGGCTACAGTTCTTCTGTTGATCATCTGTGCTACCGTCCCCGTGAAAGCCAACGCGGCGCTCCGTGGGAGAGCTGCGAGGATAGGGAGACTTCGAGGAATAAACCTCCCCCCCCCGTAATCATCTTTTTCCTCCTCTCATGGCACTCGGGTTCATGGTGAAAGAGGAAATACTGTTAAAAAATACTTTTTTTGTCACCTGCTTAAACTGCAAGGGTAGCGCTTCGCAGCTGCTTATTAGCTGTACCTAAGAGGTATCCAGGCAAGAGAGCACATCCCTGAGTGCGTACTCGTCTTATCTTTATGTAAGGTTAGTTTAACAGTATCTTGCAAATGTGAAAATAGCCCATCTTTTACTCTCCCGAAAACTTGGAAGAGTCTGTTCTGAGATTCTCTTGTGTATTTGTTCTCCTTGGGATTCAAATTTCATTTTTCAGACCCTCTATGTTCTGTTTTTGGGAAAGAGGCACTGAGATGAAGCAATGAGTTCCAAATGGTCATTCTTTATTGCAACGCTAACACAACAGATTACACAATGGTGCGGTTCCCTTTTATGGTCCCCTGCTCAGTACCTTGCTGACCAATCTTGCAAGGGATTTTCCCGCCTTACGCATGTGGGCAAGGTTGGGAACCGCCTTCTGGTCCCGGTCATACACGTGGTCTGCCAAGGCCAATCGCTGCAGCCTGCGCCTGTAGGCCCAGACATAACACCCCTCCCCCCTTGGATAAAATAATAAGGCACACTTATTATTTTAAATCCAGCACTCCATTACATTGCTTACATTGCATATATACACAACAAGCTACAATCTTACTACAAGATCCAAGTGACCCAGCTGCTGACTGGCTGGATCCGCTAAATCCAAACCAGAGTTCCTTGGGACAGGTGCCTCAGGGCTTCCTGGTAAACAAGAAAGGAAAGAGAACAATACTGACTCAATGAGAGAAGGAGAAAGAGGAAAATGTTTTGAAAGACTTGAATACTGAAGGGAAATTAAAATCTAAACAAGAGTTGGAAGATCAGGGTATTGATTTATCACAGTGACCTCAATTGCAAATACAAATGAGATATGAGAAAGATGCTAAAATATATGGCTTTTATAAAGACCAGACAATGTTTGATTGAGTATTGTTGGCATCAGACAAAAAATTGATTAAGAAATTGTATAATTTTCTATTTAATTTAAAAATGGAAGATGAACAAATGAAAGAAACAATGATAACATGGGCAAAAATTTTTGGGCACAATATAGAATTAGAAAAATGGCAAAATCTTTGGGAAAGAAACTATAAATTGATAATTGCAATCACCTATAAATAAAATTTATATAAAGGCATTTACCACCTGTGAAATTAGCAAAAATGTTTAAAAACATGTCTAGTAACTGTTGGAAGTGTAAGCAAAAACCAGGCACATACTATGATCATTGGTGGACATGCCCTAAAGCAAAACAAATTTGGACAAAAATACATATTTGGTTAGAAAAGATGTTAAGAAAACATGTAGATTTTGAACCACAACTATTTTTATTAGGTATAATATCAGAAAAATATGATAAAGAAAATGTATATATAATGTTGCATATATTAACAGCAGCAAGAATTGTATTTGCTCAGCACTGGAAAAATGAAGAAACACCATCTGAAGAAGAGATAATCAAGAAAATACTGGACTGTGCAGAAATGGATAGACTTATGCTGAAGGTTAAAGAAAAAGAAGATACAGAATATTTTCAAATAGGGGACGTATTTTATCAATGACTGGAAAAACGGGGTAGAGATTAGGAATTTAATGTGTATTACCAAGTAAAACAAATGGACCCAGACAACATGTTGTTTATCAAGCACCTATGAATTGTAAATATAGAAAACTAATAAAATATTATTTAAAATAAATGTTTTGAAAGATTAACTGGAGGTGGAGCTATCAACTAGCACTGATGAGGTTACCTAGTTAGGGTAATGAAACGTCTGCAAGAAAACAATCACACTCAGCACCAAGGACCCTCATTTCAACTCTGAGCAACAAATATACTCCTCCATTAGTTCTAAACTGTATCTCATACTGGATATACATATGGCACTCTTCCTCTATCAGCTTGCAACCTGGCCAAGCAATCTGGGTGCTTAGGAAATAACAAGGTTATTTCTTCATTCTTCATTATAGATAGTCTTGGCTTATAAACTGTCATTTAATGACTGTTTGAAGCTAGAACAGCACTGAAAAAAGTGACTTACAACCAGTTGTTGCACTTAAAACCAATGCAGCATCCCCATGGTCACGTAAGCAGTGTTCAGATGCTTGGAAACCAGCATGTATTTTTGATGATTGCAAAGTCCTGGGATCTCTATTTCTGATCTTTCCAGCTGGCTTCTAACAAGCAAAGTCAATGGGGAAGTTGAATTTGCTTAATGACAGTGTGATTCATTAAACCAGGGGTCCCCAACCTGTGGTCTGTGGCCCAGTACTGGGCCTTGGCCACTGGGCTGCAGGAATAGCCGGCAAGGCCCCCCCACTTGTAGCACCACCGCATGGGCACTAGCAGCCCCATTTGTGCATGTGTGGGTGTGCTAGCACCACCATTGTCACACGGGGGTAGCGGCCTGTTTGTGCATGCATGCAGGCATCAGCAGGCCATTTGCATGGGTGCCAGTGGTCCATTTGTGCATGTGCACGGGCGCCAGTGCCCCACTGTGGGCGTGTGCAGTCCGCTTGCACATGCATGTGCGCTAGTGCCACTGTGGCCTGTTTGCACAGGCGCAGCCCACGCACACACACATTTCCCTGCTCCTCCCTTTCCTTCTGGGCCACCAAGTTGGAAAGGTTGGGGGTCTCTGCACTAAACAATTGCAGTGATTCACTTATCAACTTTGGGAAAAAAAGATTCTACAATTGGGTGTGACTACCTAACAAATGCCTTGTTGTAATAGATATTCTGATCCCAATTGTGGTTATAAGTGGATGTGGATTACCTGTATTATAAGAATGCAGCAATTTTGATGACCATTTTGAATGGCATTTCCATCTACAATTCTTCAAGTTGAAACTGGACAACAGCTATTTTCACTGTAAATGTGGGTTTTGGTGGGAAACGTATATGGATCTAAAACAATGTTTTAATTTTTATTCCTGAATGTTTTTCATGGTTGTGTATTGTCCTTTTATGATGTAAGCTGGCCAGAGTTGCTTGACAGTGAGATGGGCAACAAACCAACGAACAAACAAACAAACAATCAAACAAAGGATCTCTCTTCATTTTCTCTGCACACCAGATGTGTTAGCTTGAGAGACTGATTGGCTTAAATTCACTTCTATCTGCATGACTGAGGGTGGAATCTGAATTCCTCCAGGCCTTAAACCAGCACATTGACCACTAACTCTTGTGAACGTGCATAGTCAGAATTAAATATTAGTTTAACAATTAAATAAAATGGAAACCAAGATATATCTGTGACTAATTTCTTATCTTTTGTGATAAGACCTCAGGTAAACATGTTTCTGTTTTTGTAAATAGAGCAGTAAGAAAAATAGGATGTTTCTAGTTTTTCTTAGTCTTACTAATTTATTCTGCCAGCATCCCAAATTAATAAATGCAGCAAAAAGCTGTTCCCTATTCATGGTCCATTAGTTATCAAATGATGTAAAATGAAACAATTAATTGTTGCTGAAGCTTCTTCCTATCCTATAGAGCAGTTAGTGTAATCTTTCCAACTGCTTAGACCTCCAATGTATGAAGATAAAGTATAGCATCTATTTTAATTCTTAGGATCCAATTTGGTCCCCTACCTAAATATCATAATCATAATATTGAACTTCTAATCTTTTCTTATGAACTATTTATTAAGTTAATTCAATTTAGTTGTTACCTGACTTCAAACCACTTGTTTATATGAACTAACTAACATGGGTGATACGATGTGTAATTCAATATAATGCTACAGAATTTAAAACACAGAACATAGAATAATAGAGTTGGTATTTGTAGAGGTGAAGTATTTTTCCCAGTGTTGGGAAAACTTTAAACAATTCACTTTCCCATTGCATTGCACTGTAATTGAATAACATTAAAAATGTAGTCGTATTAGCAATTGTTCACTTTTACTGAGAATAACCAGTATAGGAAAAGATCTAGAAGATCCATTCATGCAACATTCTGAGAATTGCTAGTGTTAAGCTTAGCTAATCATTTTATTTCTTAATGGTTATTCAAATTCAAAATCATTACCTGAAACCAGCTGTTTCAGGCCAATAAGCATATTGCAAGAGCACAATTCAGAGTATATTGTTTGAAATGTTTCAAAGAATTGTAACTTGAGATCTTAAATAGCACTAATACCTAATCAAGCTTGACTAATCTTGAAAAAGCTAAGCAGGTTGAGTTTGAGAACTATTTAGATCAGCGGTTCTCAACCTGTGGGTCGTGACCCTTTTGGGGGTCACACGAGCCTTTCACAGGGGTCGCCTAAGACCATCGGAAAACACATATTTCCAATGGTCTTAGGCAGGGCTTGTCAACCGCCTGCTCTCCTTCCCCCACTCCGCTCCACCTCACTTGTTTGTGGAAAATATGCTGCTTGGCGGCAGTCTGCACGAACTCTACCAAATGTGCCCTGCAGGGGGCACATGAAGAGCGCAAGCGCAGAGCAAGGCCCCGCCCTCCCCAGGGACTCATTGTGCAGCAACTGGATTGACTTCTTCTCGTGCACGCAGGTGAGCAAAGGGGAGGCAGCCGCAGCACCCAACTCCTGCGCCCGTCAGCTGGCGACCCCTGAACTTGCGCTTGTCAGCCGGGAGGTCTGGCGACAGCCGCCGGTCTCCTTTCCCACCTGCCCATCCTCGACTCCTCCTCCACCCGTTCATGTCGAGCCCACCGGGGCTTGACAGGGAGAGAGGGAGGGAAGAAGGAAGGGACTCTTCCTCCTCTCCTAAGCTTCAAAGCACGATCAGCTTCCCAAGGGCGCCACAATCCTCATGAAAGTGGGGGGAGAGAAGCAAAGGGGGCAAGAAAGCTCGCGGCGGGCTCGAAGGAGCACCTGTCAGCATTGGTGATGAGAAATTCCCCACAAACCCAGGGAAGGAGTGGAGAAAAGGAGCCCCCTTTGGGAGGAAACTGCCACCTTCTTCTCCTTGGCTTTGCGCTCTTCTGTTCCTCAGCAGCCAGGCTGCCAAGCCTCTCCCGGGTGGAACTTCCTTTCCTTCCCTCCCTCTTGGTCTCTTCCTCCTTCCCTCCCTCTCCCATTGTCCCTTCCTTCCTTCCTTCCTTCCTTCCTTCCTTTCCTTCGCCTCCCTCTTTGTCCCTCCTTCCCTCCCTCTTTCCCCTTGTCCCTTCCGTCCTTCCTTCCTTCCCTCTTGTCCAGAATCGGGGCAAACCTCTACAGCTGATCTGCGCTTTTCCAGAGCAGCCAAGAAGCACGTCAGCTGTAGCAGCTCTCCTTGGCTCCTGCCCAGCAAACTTGCTTGAGCTTCGCTAGAGCTTGCTAATTTAGCAGAAGAGCAAATCAGCTGTAGCCTGGCGCTGATCCTGGGGCTTCTTTTTTTTAAAAGTATTTTTATTAATTTTTACAAAATTTTTAACAAAAGATAAAATAATAATTCAACTGTAAACAATCATGTACATATACAATTACCAAACAATCAAACAAAACTGCTCGGTACCCCCTCCCCACCACATCCTCCTAAAACAAAACTAACCCCCTCTTCTTCCCCTCTAACAACCTACTTACACCTTTCTCTACTTCCATCCCCTCCTCCCACCTCCATCCTGACCTCTCCCTCATACCCTCTTCCTACTTGCCTAGCCTTCACTCCTCCTTCTTCTTCCAACCAATGTGGTGCCCAGAGGCCACCCGAGCAACCCCTTGCTACCTAAAAAGGAAAAAAAAATATCCATCCCCAAAACAGTTGAAAAAACATAAGATAACAATTATTAAAACCCTCCCACCTCCCCCCCAGGCTTCCCAGAGTGAATACAGGGTAAAAACGCAAGAAACCCCGCTAAACTACTTATACATAATTATTTAACTATAAAACAAATATAATTCCTTCAATTGATGTTTCTTCTGTGTATAATCTATCCATTTTTTCCACTCCATCAAAAATTGTTCATTTGAGTGGTTCTTCAAATATGCAGATATCTTAGCCATTTCCGCCAAGTTCACAACTTTTAACGTCCATTCTTCAATAGATGGTGTTTCAGATGTCTTCCAATATTGTCCCACCAACAGTCTTGCCGCCGTAATCAAATTCAAAATCAACTTGGTCTCTATGGTGGTACAGTCTTTTATAATACCTAACAAAAATAACTGTGGTGAAAATTCAATACGCTTTTTCAATATATTTTGAAGAATCCACCATATTTTTATCCAAAAAGCCTTAATTTTTTTACAAGTCCACCAAATGTGAAAATAAGTAGCGTCCATGGAATCACATCTCCAACATTTGGGTTGCATATTTGAATACATAAGTGATAATTTTTTTGGGTCTAAATGCCATCTATAAAACATTTTATAAAAATTTTCTCTTAAATGCTGAGCTTGTGTAAATTTTACATTTTTCACCCATATCCTTTTCCAAGTTTCCATCATAATTGGTCCTAAGTGAAAGTGCTGGAAAGTGAAACTGAACTTTCTCTTCTCTTGCGGAAGTGAAGCTTGAGAAACCATTTTGACTTGAACTATTTACTAAATCACAACGTAACTGGAACTTAAAATAACTTAAAATAAATTAAGAAGGGAGGAAAATCCGGTAACTTAAGAAAAAAATATTTCTTTTTTAAAAATGACGACGAGACAGAAGGCAGCTGTAGCGAAGGCGGCTATACCCTCCCCTGGGCAGCTAGCAAAATCACAATCTGCCCCTTTAGCCCCCGTATCGCTGATTCCGACAGAACCTCAAGCTTCTACAAAATCCCCTCCAGAAATGCTTACAATGAAAGATCTACAGACTGCACTGGCCTCTGCATTATCTACAGCATTATCTACAGTAAATGACAAGTTGGATAAACTGGAGGAAAAGATAGAAGAACAGAAAAAAGATTTTAAAGTCATGATAGAAGCTTATAATTCAGAGATAAGAGAAGATATTGTTGAAGCTATTAAAGGAGTATGGGACTATACTGTGGGAGTTGAAGAAAAGTTGGAAGGCGTGGAGCAACAGATGGAGGAAAAATTAGAGGAAATTAGAAGTGATTTACAGGATCAAACTGTCTTGACACAATATCACCAGATGCAGATGGCTGTTAGAATCAGAGGTTTTAGAGAAATGTCAAAGGAGACTCAAGAGGATTTAAGAAAAATTTTTGTTGAAGCTTTAGCAACTTTTTTGGAGGACACGGTTGAAAATGTGGCTTGGCAGATTGAGCGCATATTTAGGATGAATTCACGTATAGCAGCACAAAGAAATTTGCCCAGAGACATTGTGATATATTTCAGTACAAGAAAATTTAGAAACTGGGTTCTTACTAAAGCTTATAATAAACAATTAAGTATTGCTGGTCAAGAAGTACAGGTTTTAAAAGAGATACCTCCCAAAATGTTGAGATCAAGGAAAGATTATGCTTTTTTGACAGAGGAGCTCAAAAAAAGAGAGATACAATACAGGTGGGAGGTGCCAACTGGACTGTCTTTATTTTTCCAGAATAACAGATATCGTTTGATCTCAGTTGCTAAAGCGAAGGACTTTTTTGAGAATATATTGATAGGTGGTAAATTTGCATCTCCAAGACTTAAGAGGGCAGCTCTTGAAAAAGATATAGAACCATCTCAACTTATGGATCTTCAACTAATTTCAACATCAGATATGGATAAAGAGGTAGCGGCGGATCAGCCAGTGCAGAGCATTGATATTTTTCAACCTTTGGTCGCTGAGAGGCCCAAGGAACAAAGGCATACACGTGAGGCTATCAAGACTACGGATCAAAGAGAAATAGTACAGTCAACTTATATAAAACAAGCTTCATCGACATCTTCGGAAGCCATGGGAGCAAGGCCTAAGAGGAAGGAGGAGGTGGTTTCGGCTTTGCAGAAGCTTTCACAAAAAGGTCATGTCAAATAAATATTTGACATGGAATGTGAATGGTTTAAATTCTCCACAGAAGAGGAAGAAGATATTTCACTATTTGAAGCAATGTAAAAATGATGTAATTTGTTTACAAGAAACTCATATTAGAATTTCTGATCAGAAATATTTGATAAATAATAGGTTGGGTACACATTTTGTGGCAGCATCTCTAGAGAAGAAAAATGGAATTGTTATTTATGTTAAAAATCATATAAAAGCTAAATTAATAGAAGCAGATAATCATGGTAGATTTTTAGCTATTGAAATTTTACTAGATGGGAAGAAAGTTCTCTTGATGGGTATATATGCTCCAAACCAGCAACAAGGTACATTTTATAAGTTATTACATAAAAAATTAATACAATTGGATTACAGATCTTGTATTTTGATGGGAGATTGGAACGGTATTCTTGATGTTGGTTTGGATAAGAAAAAGATCTCATCTGTTCCTCAATCGTGCTCTATCTTGCCTAAATCTTTTTTTTATATTAAGGATGATTTTAATCTGTCAGACATATGGAGAGAAAGACATGGTAGAGATCAAGAGTTTACTTTCTTTTCTGATAGACACCAATCATTCTCCAGAATTGATTTTATTTTAACTACTAGTGATTTTATATTAAGTTTAAAGAAAGTAAAAATTTTACCTAATGTATTGTCAGACCATAACCTGGTTATGATGGAATTAATGACTGGTCAATTTACTAGAAGATCTTGGAGAATTAATGAAAATTTGTTTAAATATGAGGCAAATGTGGAAGAATGTAAAAAGGCCATGAAGGAATTTTTTATGTTAAATATGAACAGGGAAACGGCAATAGAAACTGTGTGGGACTCTAGTAAAGCTCATATGCGTGGAATTTTAATTGAAATGAATATAAGGCATAGACGTAAACAAGAGGAAAAAAGGAGAGTGTTAGAAGCGGAAATAAGGAAAAAGGAGTTATTATTAATAAAGAAACCAGATGATAGTAATATTAAAGAAGGGTTAAAGATTTTACGGAAACAATTTGATATGCTGATGGCTGACCAAGTTGCCAGGAATCTACAATATGCTAAACACAATACATTTTTTAATGCTAATAAACCTGGCAGATGGTTGGCTTACACAGTAAGGAAAAAACAAAAATCCCGTATAATTGAGAAGGTAGAATATAAGGGGCAAGAAGTATTTCAACAAGAAATTATCAAAAAAGCTTTCCTAGAGTTCTACACCAAATTATACTCTGAAGAGAAGGTTCAAGAGAAAGAGATAGATGCCTTTTTAGAAAATCAAAATGTTTTGAAAGTTACACTGGAACAAAGAGATAGATTAAATGCACTGATTACATCAGAAGAAATTATTGCTGCAATTAAGCAATTGAAAATGGGAAAATCTCCTGGAACTGACGGTTTTACAGCGATTTATTATAAGTGTCTACAGGGAGAAATGGTTAAACCTCTGAGAGAGTTATTTGTAAATATCCAAGAGGGGGGTCGGGTACCACCTTCATGGAAAACGGCTTATGTTTCCTTGATCCCTAAAGAGGGTAAAGACAACGTTCAAGTGGAAAACTTTAGACCTATTTCGCTGTTAAATACTGACTATAAGATTTTTGCAAAAATTTTGGCTAATAGATTAATGACAGTTTTAACTCAAATAATTCATCTGGACCAAACTGGTTTTCTACAAGGGCGACAGATGAAAACCAATGTTAGACAACTTGTTAATATATTGGAACATCTGGATAAACATATTCAAGTGCCGGCAGTTCTTATGTTTTTGGATGCTGAAAAAGCCTTTGATAGATTGAACTGGTTATTTTTGAAAAGACTTGTAGTCAAGATGGGAATGGGGGACCAGTTTATCAACTCTATATCAGCAGTATATCAGAAACAAACAGGGCAGATTATTGTGAATGGTCAACTAACAGATTCATTTAATATAGAGAAAGGTACCAGGCAGGGTTGTCCTCTATCCCCTTTATTGTTTGTGTTAACCTTAGAGGTTCTACTGAACAAGATCAGAGCTTCAGATGAATTAAAAGGAGTTCAGATTAGGCAACATGATTATAGATTATGCGCTTTTGCAGATGATTTACTTGTGACATTAACGCAACCAATACAGTCAGCTCAGAGGTTGATGGAGATTATTCAAAATTATGGAAGAGTATCAGGTTTTAAATTAAATATATCCAAGACAAAAATGTTGGTTAAAAATCTAGGTGATAAATTAAAACAGGATTTGGAAAGAATAACAGGGTGTGAGATAGTTAAGAAAGTTAAATATTTAGGAATTTACATAGAAGCTTCAAATGGGAAATTGTATAAGAATAATTATGAACTTTTATGGAACAAAGTACAATTAGAGTTGGAGAATTGGAAAAAATTACAATTATCAATGTTGGGAAGGATAGCTGCAGTCAAAATGAATGTATTGCCAAAATTTTTATTTCTATTTCAAATGTTACCAATACTTAAAAAGGATGGGAATCTGGAGGAGTGGCAGAAAGGTATTAATAGATTTATTTGGAATGGCAAGAAACCAAGGGTTAAATTAAAAATTATTCAAGATATAAGAGAGAGAGGTGGTTTGAAAGTGCCTAACTTTAAGCTATATTATCATGCAGCAGTTCTAGTAGCAATAAGTGATTGGATTAATTTAACTAATGAAAGAATATTGAATATAGAAGGGTACGGACTATTGTATGGGTTTCATGCGTATTTAGTTTATGATAAAAAGGTGGATAGGGGTTTTAAAGAACATTTATTGAGAAATTCACTGTTGCGTGTCTGGAAAAAGTATTCTTATAAGTTAAATGGTAAAATTCCTTTATGGACAGTCCCCAGGAATGCAATAGAGAGTATGAATAGACAACAAATCCAGGATGTGGTGCCCTATGAGAAGCTTTTAATTAAAGAAGGGAATAGTTTAGAACTGAAATCACTAGATAGGTTAAGGGAAGAAGGAATAGCCCATAATTGGTATTCACATATACAATTTCAGGCTAGATGGCAAAAAGATGTTAAGATGGGTTTTTCTTTAAAGGATGGAAAATTAATCCAACAAGTTAGAGATCAAAGAATTATGCATATTAAAAGATTATACGATGTTTTAATTGAAATTGATTCTGGAAATGAATTAGTTAAAGATTGTATGATTAAATGAGAATGTAATTTTGGATCCTGGGGCTTCTGCTAACTTAGCAAGCCGCATGTTTTCTGGCAAATTTGATCAAGTGAGCTGGGCGGAACTTTCTTCTGCCTCTGGCTGCCTGTCCCCCTCCCCTTGTCCCTTCCTGGGCACAGAGGGGGGGAGGAAGTAAGGGGCGAAGAGGGAGGGAAGTAAGGGACAATGAGAGAAGGAAGGAAGGGAGGGAAGGGAGGAAGGAAGGGACAAAGAGGGAAGGAAGGAATGGACTAAGAGGGAGGGGAAAGAAGGAAGGAGGAAGAGACTAAGGGAGGTGAAGGAAAGGAAGGAAAGAAGGAAGGAAGGGACAATGGCAGAGAGAGAGGGAAGGAGGAAGAGACTAAGAAGGAGGTGAAGGAAAGAAGGAAGGGACAATGGGAAAGAGAGAGAGGAAGAGACTAAGGGAGGTGAAGGAAAGGAAGGAAAGAAGGAAGGGACAATGGGAGAGAGGGAGGGAAGGAGGAAGAGACTAAGAAGGAGGTGAAGGAAAGAAGGAAAGAAGGAAGGGACAATGGGAAAGGGGGAGGGGAGGCGGAAGAGACTAAGGGAGGTGAAGGAAAGGAAGAAAAGAAAGGAAGGGACAAGGGGAGGGAGGGAAGGAGGAAGAGACTAAGAGGGAGGTGAAGGAAAGGAAGAAAAGAAGGAAGGAAGGGACAAGGGGAGAGAAGGGAGGGAAGGAAGGCAGGCACCCACCCCAGTCCCATTCCAGAGACCCACAGATCCCCCCCACAGGCACTCTGCAACCTGAGTGATCAGCTGGCCACGCCCCCTGGCCATTGATCATGTGACCCTGGGACACTGTGAACGTCATAACTATGAATCAGTTGTCAAGCATCCGAATGTAAATCACATGACCCTGGGGATGCTTCAACAATCATAAGTGTGAAAAATGATCATAATTCGCTTTTTCAGTGCTGTTGTAACTTCAAACAGTCACTAAGCGAATTGTTGTAAGTCGAGGAATACCTATATTTTCCCATTTTTCCCTTTTTTTTGGTCAAATTTTTGATACCCCCCGGCCAGCTGGATGGGGGGTTGGGAGTCACCACAACATGAGGAACTGTATTAAAGGGTCGCGGCATTAGGAAGGTTGAGAACCACTGATTTAGTGGATAAGCAATAAGGATGGGAATGGGAGTATTTGGGTCCTAATGCTCACAATCCAAAAGAGAGAAGGAGGTAGAGACAGAAAAAGTGCATGTTACAGCTAAACAGCTGCTAAGTGCTTTATCTCCTGGAGATGCTGTACTAAACCAGCGGTTCTCAACCTTGGGGTCGCAACCCCATTTGGGGTCACGAGACCATTTCAAGGGGGTCGCCGGACACCGCGGGCCGCCATTTTGTTTTTAATTTTTTAATTTTTTTAATTCTTTTTATTATTTTTTTGGACGGTGCATGCGCAGTTCGGCCTGTCGCGTGCACGCAACGGGCCGAACCGCACATGTGCACCGCGCATGATGACCCGATCCGCACACACATGCGCAGCGCAAAACTCCGGCAGGCACACGGAGGAGCGGTCCAGAGAAGGCGGGCGCAAAGCTGCCTCCTTCCCGCTCCGCTCTGCCACGTCCCAGGCCCGGCCTCCAACTCACCCTCCAGCAGCCGGCCAAGCGGTCGGGGCAGCCGGACCTCGAGGCGGGCCTGCACTTCACCGAGACCGGCTCGGCTGTGGCGTGAGGCGCCCAGCGGCCGCCTCCGGCCCCCAAGTCCGCACTACGGACTGGCGTCCAGGTCCCAGCGCTCCATCTGTCAGGCTCGTCCGGGACTCCCGTGCCTTCCGCAGGGCCGGCAGCAGCTGCAGGTAGGTAGGCGGGTGGCAGGACTGGGGAGCCCGCCCGGGCCAGCTCCCTCCCTCAGTTGGCGGCGGCGGCCGAAGCAGGCGGTAAGGCACCAAGCCAGTGGATCGGCAAGATGAACTGGTGAGTCCCTGCCGGGCGTGGGGGGAGGCTGAGCCGGGGAAGGAGCCGGGCGTGGGGGGAGGCCGAGCCGGGGAAGGAGCCGGGCGTGGGGGAAGGCCGAGCCGGGGAGGGAGCCGGGCATGGGGGGAGGCCGAGCCGGGGAGGGAGCCGGGCGTGGGGGGAGGCCGAGCCGGGGAAGGAGCCGGGCGTGGGGGGAGGCCGAGACGGGGAAAGAGCCGGGCGTGGGGGGAGGCCGAGCCGGAAAGGGAGCCGGGGAGCCTGGCCAGACGCCCCCCGCCCGGCCCGACCCGAGTGGGACTGGCGCTGAGAGCGAGCTGGCCCGGGCGGGCTCCCCAGTCCTGCCGCCCGCCTACCTACCTGCGGCCGCTGCCGGCCCTGCGGAAGGCGCGGGTGTCCCGGACGAGCCTGGCAGGTGGAGCACTGCGACCTGGACGCCAGTCCGTAGCGCGGACTTGGGGGCCGGAGGCGGCCGCCGGGCGCCTCTCGCCACAGCCGAGCTGGCCTCGGTGAAGTGCAGGCCCGCCTCGAGGTCCGGCTGCCCCGACTGCTTGGCCGGCTGCCGGAGGGCGAGTTGGAGGCCGGGCCTGGGACGTGGCGGAGCGGAGCGGGAAGGAGGCAGCTTTGCACCCGCCTGCTCCGGACCGCTCCTCTGTGTGCCTGCCGGAGGCGAGGCCGGCCTGGTCTGGAGCCGGCGGGCCCGCCGGTTCTGCGCATGTGCAGTTCGGCGCTTCGCGCGCATGCGTGGTTCGGGCCTGTCGCACACGCATGCGCAGATCGGCCGTTGCACGCGCATGCGCAGATCGGCCGTTGCACGCTCTTGCGCAGATGGGCATGTTGCGGTCCGCCATTTTTTGGGGGGGCGCGAGCTGGCCCGGGCGGGCTCCCCAGTCCTGCCCCCCGCCTACCTACCTGCGGCCGCTGCTGGCCCTGCGGAAGGTGCGGGTGTCCCGGACGAGCCTGGCAGGTGGAGCGCTGCGACCTGGACGCCAGTCCGTAGCGCGGACTTGGGGGCCGGAGGCGGCCGCTGGGTGCCTCTCGCCACAGCCGAGCTGGCCTCGGTGGAGTGCAGGCCCGCCTCGAGGTCCGGCTGCCCCGACCGCTTGGCCGGCTGCCGGAGGGCGAGTTGGAGGCTGGGCTTGGGACGTGGCGGAGCGGAGCGGAGCGGGAAGGAGGCAGCTTTGCGCCCGCCTGCTCCGGACCGCTCCTCCGTGTGCCTGCCGGAGGTGAGGCCGGCCTGGTTTGGAGCCGGCGGGCCCGCCGGTTCTGCGCATGTGCACTTCGGCGCTTCGTGCGCATGCGTGGTTCGGGCCTGTCGCACATGCATGCGCAGATTGGCCATCGCACGCGCACACGCAGATCGGCCGTCGCACGCGCATGCGCAGATCAGCCGTCGCACGCGCATGCGCAGATCGGCATGTTGCGGTCCGCCATTTTTTTTCAGGGGGCGCGCACGCGCGAGCACGCGCACGCCCAGGTCGGGGTCGCAGCGCACATGGGCGGCACAAGTGGGGTCTCAACCTAAAAAAGGTTGAGAACCACTGCACTAAACTATTAATTGTGGCTTACAAATCACGCTGGCTGCGCTTGTTGACTAAAGTGTGTGAGTGCTAATTGTGTTGTATCTATATCACTTTTGGAGCTCAGCACTTAAATCCCAGTATTTCATTTTGTTTTAATCATAGTTGCCTATCTAACATTGTTCTACAAAGCTTTTAGGAAGTGTAATATACCAGATAAACTAAATAAAAATGTTTAAAGTACATTTTAAAACTTGATTTTTGTTTTGTGCTAAAATGGCTTGCCAGGCTGGATGCTCACAAGGAGAAAACACAACAGATAAAATTGGGGGTGGGTGGACACAGAGCCCAAAGGAACTTTCACATTACAACCCAATAAATATTCTGGAAAAGGTTAGCAAACCAATGGAGGATCTGTGGCTGAGGAATAGGGCCCGTTGGCTGCTCCTGCAACATGGTCTCAACAAAGACCCAAACTCAGGACCAAATTGTGAAGCAAAGCAAGTTAAAAACATTGCAGTGAAGAAAACTTTTTGTTCAAAGGTCCAACTCAAAATTGCTCACTTGATCAACTTTGCCAGAAAACATGCGGCTTGCTAAGTTAGCAGAAGCCCCAGGATCAGTGCCAGGCTACAGCTGATTTGCTCTTCTGCTAAATTAGCGAGCTCTAGCAAAGCTCAAGCAAGTTTGCTGGGCAGGAGCCAAGGAGAGCTGCTACAGCTGACGTGCTTCTTGGCTGCTCTGGAAAAGCGCAGATCAGCTGTAGAGGTTTGCCCCGATTCTGGACAAGAGGGAAGGAAGGAAGGACGGAAGGGACAAGGGGAAAGAGGGAGGGAAGGAGGGACAAAGAGGGAGGTGAAGGAAAGGAAGGAAGGAAGGGACAAGGGGAGAGATGGAGAGAAGGAGGGACAAAGAGGGAGGCGAAGGAAAGGAAGGAAGGAAGGGATAATGGGAGAGGGAGGGAAGGAGGAAGAGACCAAGAGGGAGGGAAGGAAAGGAAGTTCCAGCCAGGAGAGGCTTGGCAGCCTGGCTGCCGAGGAACAGAAGAGCGCAAAGCCAAGGAGAAGAAGGTGGCAGTTTCCTCCCAAAGGGGGCTCCTTTTCTCCACTCCTTCCCTGGGTTTGTAGGGAATTTCTCGTCACCAATGCTGACAGGTGCTCCTTCGAGTCCGCCGCGAGCTTTCTCACCCCCTTTGCTTCTCTCCCCCCGCTTTCGTGAGGATTGTGGCACCCTTGGGAAGCCGATCGTGCTTTGAAGCTTAGGAGAGGAGGAGGAGTCCCTTCCTTCTTCCCTCCCTCTCTCCCTGTCAAGCCCCGGTGGGCTCGACATGAACGGGCAGAGGAGGAGTCGAGGATGGGCAGGTGGCAAAGGAGACCGGCAGCTGTCACCAGACCTCCCGGTTGACAAGCGCAAGTTCAGGGGTCGCCAGCTGACGGGCGCAGGAGTTGGGTGCTGCGGCTGCCTCCCCTTTGCTGACCTGCGTGCACGAGAAGAAGTCAATCCCGGTTGCTGCACAATGAGTCCCTGGGGAGGGCGGGGCCTTGCTCTGCGCCTGCGCTCTTCATGTGCCCCCTGCAGGGCACATTTGGTAGAGTTCGTGCAGACTGCCGCCAAGCAGCATATTTTCCACAAACAAGTGAGGTGGAGCGGAGGGGGGGAGGGAGAGCAGGCGGTTGACAAGCCCTGCCTAAGACCATTGGAAATATGTGTTTTCCAATGGTCTTAGTCGACCCCTGTGAAAGGCTCGTGCGACCCCCAAAAGGGTCGCGACACACAGGTTGAGAACCGCTGCACTAAATGATTTAAAATCAGTTGATACACCATGATAAAATTGTGGAATTTCAATAATACAATTTTGTTCCAAGGGCAAGAGAATTTTAAGAATACTAAAAAAAACACCTCCTTCACCATTATCATCCTAACCTAAAACCTCCAACCTCCCTCAAACAATTAAAAACAAGAGGGCAAACAAATCAATACTGCCTCTTCCATTAATGTCATCACATTATTGGACAGTGCTCTGCAGCCTACTAGCTATTTGGAATACATCAGTTATATGTAGAAGTGATTCTTGGCTTAGGGCCTTGCATATGTAGAACCGCTTTGTATATAGAACCTTTTCCTCCTATTTTATTTATCATTCCCTTGGAATTCTGAATTATACATGAGAGAACATTATGCATGAGTTACTGAACAAGAAAAGTTATTGACTTGATACCTATAAAATTCTTTAGAATATTTTTAAGTCCAAAATCTGTCTCCAAGCTCTTTAATATCTATGTATTATACACAGTCATGTAGAGTTGCATGTACAATATATAAAAGTCTGATCCTGGAATTTCTATAGTTCTGCAATTTCTTTCTAAGACAATAGGTGGCACTCTGGATCCATGCAATATATCTAAGGAAGCTTAGTTTCTCCCCCCCCCCTTCTTTGATAGTTTGCTTGATACAGGCCACATCCCTAACAAAGAAGTTCACCATGTGTCTTGGAACTATGCAGAGGAATGCATATATGATGCTATAGTCATTTACCTAATTCAGTTGAACTGCAAGGGAATATCTATAAACACACTTGCAAGATAAAAAGATAAAGTTTGCTTCAGGCTGAGCAAACCTCTTGTCCTAAGTACTGTATAAGATGGAAGTGGATTTCCATTCCTTTTTTTATATTATCTCTCTCCCCCCCCTCCAGTTTAGTTTATAGCTCTGGCTAATCTTACTAGTCTCAAAACCTAAGCAAAATCATACCATTAGTAATTGGATAGTAGAGATCATCAGAAAATTCAGGGCTGTACTATCCAATTACTAATGGTATGATTTTGCTTAGGTTTTGAGACTAGTAAGATCAGCCAGATGCTGCCAAGAGCTAAGACAATATATGTAGAGATAATTCCCAAGTTACCAGCGTTCACTTAATGCTTGTTGAAAGTTATATGATCAGCGCCCTCTAGTGTTTACAAGCAAAATTACAACTATTTCAAAACCATGCAGTCGTTCACCCTTAAGAGACACCCACCGCAGAGGCTCTGCAATATTCACCCTATTCCTCTCCCCACTCCCCACAACTGCTTCCCCCTCCCTTCCTGCTGTGCCAGACTCACCTTTCAAAAACTGTCTCCTCTCTGCCACGGTTTCTTTCTCTTTGAGGGAGAGGAGAGTCAGCTTGGAAATGCTTTTTGTGCTGACAATGGAAGCTCCTAGGTGCCATAATATCGTGCAAGTTCAAACACAAATTCTCTGCAAAAGAGATCATGACCCCAGGAAACTTCCATTCTCTGGAGAGGAGGAAGTATTTACTTCATTTGCATGCCTATGTGGCAAAACGTGAAATCTAAGTTGGCCAGACACAGAAACCAATGCCATCTGTGGCCCGGATGCCCTGCTTGCTCATGTGCACCAGCCTTAGTTTGGGGACAGGAACAAACTGAGTGTGGAGGCATCGCAGGGTCAGGTCCCTTGTATTCATATCCAAGCTGGCAGCAGAGGCAACCACCTGATTGGCCATGATTTCCCTTCCTAGCCAACCATCCACCCCGCCCAACCTAGTGCTTGCCTGGCCGGCTGGCTGGCACAAATCCTTATCACTCTTCTCCTTATCATCCTAACTCATTGATCGGCAGCGGCTTGAGTTTCTCTGCTCTGAGTGAAAGAAAACAGAGGCGCAGAGCAGGGTTGCTCTCAATAAGTCCAGCTCGCTTCAGAGTCTTGTTTTCACAGGATTGCTCTCAATAAGAGTGAGGTGCGCTTTGGCTCCCTTTTTGCCAGGAAGGGACTTGAGAAATAGCTTGTAGTCTCTGTCAGATCTTGGTTGGGATAAAAAGTCTTTCAGTGCCTATAGAGCGCTTCCAAACGCAGCCAATCCTTGCATTTGGAAGCGCTCCATAGGTGCTGAAACATTTTTAATCCCAACAAAGATCTGGCAGAAGGCTCCATTTCTCAAGTGCCCCATTCCAGGCATTCGGAGTTTGCAATCTCTGCCAGATGTCTGCCACATCTGGGAGAGACTGCAAGCTCCATGTGCCTGGAATGGGGCGCTTGAGAAATGGAGCCTTCTGCCAGATCTCTGTTTGGATAAAAAATATTTCAGCACCTATGGAGCACTTCCAAATGCAGGGAGTGACGTTCTATAGGAGCTAAAAGACTTTTTATCTCAACAGAGATCTGGCAGAGACTGCAAGCTCTGTATGCTGGGAATGGGGTGCTTGAGAAATGGAGTGCTCCTTTCCATGGAATCCCTGAGTTTTGAATAGCCCCACCAGAGCACAAACACTCCACAAGCCACAATGCCAAATCCTAACCCCCATCACACCCCAAGGCATCCACAATGCCAAATCCTAACCCCCACTCCAGGGCAATCACATTCCTTCACTAACCTCCTTTCCAGCTCCGTTTTCTGTGTGCAGGGCAACAAAACTTTGTGAAACTAAAAAAATATTCAATCCAACCTTCTAACTTCTTGCAGAAAATTTTTTTTCCACAAAGTTGGAAGGTCTGATTGAACTTTTTTTAAAACCGGTAATCCCACAAACTTCTTTTGTTGCCCGGCATGTGGTAAGCTTTTGCAGGAGAAAGCCATTTCTCAAGCCCTTTCCTAGAGAAAACAAGCCTTCGGAAAAAGAGGGCCTTGCTCTTCTTAGAGCAAGCCTGCGAAAACAAGCCTCCGGAGCAAGTGTGTTCCTTCCAGAGGCTTGTTTTCACTAGGATGGGGCTTGGAAAATGGCTTTTTCCTGCAAAAACATAGCTAAAGAGCAAGGCGCGGTCACTCTGGAGACTTGTTTTCACTAGGAAAGGGGTTGAGAAATGGCTTTTTCCAGGGAAAATGGAGTCACAAAACGAGGCGCTCCATTTCTAAGTGTGCATTTGCATGCCGACAGAGCTTCCAGTTTCCCCAAGGTCTCTGTTCTGGTGAAAATTGTTCCGTCAGTGGCAGAAAGGAGTAGGGGGTAGGAGCAAACACCGCAAGAGTTCAGGTTTCCATTCTCTGCAAAAGAGGATCGGTGCCTGAACTCTCGTGATAGTACAGGCATCCAAGAGTTTCCATCAACTCTCCCTCAAAGGCAAAAACCGTGGCAGAGAAGAGACGGATCTTTTCAAGGTAAGTGAGTCCAGCGCAGCAGAAAGAGAAGGGAAGCATTAGGTATTTTAGTGGGTCAGGGAGGCTTTGGGGGCCTGTTCCATAACTAGGCTCTCTACATGGCTTTCCTCACCCTGAGATACCTCATGTGCACTTAATGAGCAGTGTGTGTGTTAACAAGCAGTGGTGAGATTCAATTGGTTCACACTGGTTCAGGAAAACCGGTAGCTAAATTTACCTGAATTTGGACAACTGGCTGGCTTCTGGAAGTCCAGTCTAGGCCTTGGAAGCCTCCTAGGCCTAGAAGAGCCCACCGGAAGTGCATGGATACCACTTCTGGAGGTCCGTCCTAGGTATCGGAGGCCTAGAAGAGGCCTCCCAGGCCTAGAACAGCCCACTGGAAGTGCATGATGCCACTTCCGGAAGTCCGTTCTAGGCATCAAAGGCCCAGGCCTGCATTACATAATAGAACCGGTTGTTCAGGTATTTGAATCCCACCACTGGAGTGATCTTATTCAAAGTACAAGATTCACTCTACGAGTTTTTGAGTTACGAGTGGAATGGACAGGCTCCATTACACTCGTAACTCGAAGATTACCAGTTAACAATTTCCCAATATTTAAAAAATTGTTATTAGAATCATAGTATTGATGGGCTAATGTCCCTGGAGGGAAGTGGCTTTATAATTTTTCTTCTCTTTTTTTGCAACTTCTAAAAATATTTTTGAAGTATAAGTACTTAAAAGCACTTAGCTAAAAATAGATACTTTTTTATTGCTTTTAAGGTAAAAATCATGTTGTTGTTCCATGGCATGACTCTAGGAAGAACTCTGTGAGATTGCAAGAAGGAGACTGCAATTACGTGCAGCTTGTGTGTTGTGGCCAGGCCCTCAATGATTTCCAAAACTGCACTACTGAGGATCGAGAATAGATCTTAAGAGTTCATTTTTGTAGAACAAAATAATGCAGCGCAGAGTATTCTTGCTAGAACTCCAAGCAAATCCATTGCCCCCCATCCTCCCCTCTCCCCAGTCAATATTATCCTCAATATCTTCCTGGGAAGCTTTTGGGATTGTCTTTTAGAGATTCAATTTCTTTTTTCTTTCTCTCTTTTTGTATGTCTGCAGTTTGGTAATTATCTTAACCTGATGTTTATAGGGTAATGCTATTTCATTCTCCCTTTGTTTATGGATTGTTTGGCTAAATAAATAAAGTTTTGGTCTGAAAACTGAAAATGGAGATAGATACATATCCTATCTGTTCAGAAGTATCTTACTTAAAGACAGTATCTTATTATAAAAATAACGTGTTTGTTTCTTTTTAAATGTCAGTATCTTTAACACTGTATGATAGGTATAATAGTTAAAGGACTTGAAGTCTTGATGAAAAACTAAACTGCAGTTTATTTTTTTTATAAATGTATTATTTCTCTGACACCTTTCCAAGCAGAAGACAATGGTTCAAGACAGATTTGTTCTCTATCCATTGATTGCATGTTGGTGCTTTCCATAGAGATTGTGCCTTTTCCATAATGTAAGATGTAGTTAAGCCATTATGATAATATTCTTAATGACATGATATCTCTTCTAGGCATATGGACTACTTCAAGATGATTTTTCTTTAAAAAATGTATTTATTTTGATTGAATCTGCTCAAGAGCTGATAGTATGTTGCATGCCAGATCATTTTGCTTCAGTTTCATTTCATTTGTAGGTACAGTATATGAGAATGTAGTCTGGTGACCCAGTGATTAGAATGCAGTATTGCAAGCTATTTCTGTCCACTGCCAAGAATTCGATCCTGACTGGCTCAAGGTTGACTCAACCGTCCAGCCTTCTGAAGCCGGACCTAGATTGTTGGACATTGTAAACCTCTCAAAGAGTGCTGTAAAGCACTATGGAGTAATATATAAGTCTAAGTGCTATTGCTAATCTCTATGAAATTAGATAAAATTGACAGCTTGCTGATGTGCATGAACTTTTCAGTAAAGCATAAACTTCTTTAATATCAGTATGCAGACACTGCATTCTAAACATTGAATTTAACTCCTGGGGACTATAAAGACACTTTTTTCTGGGACTATGAAAATGGATGCCCCCCCCAAAAAAGATTTTGCTTTTATTTTTCAGTCTAGTGTATAGTACAGTTTCGGAATATCTTCTTGGCCTCCTAACCAAATACTAACAGTCTGCCCTTGCTTAGCTTTGTCAGGATTAGTAAAGGTCTCATTGTGTTACAATATTCCCAGATTGATTGGGAATTGCAGGATAGTTCTCTAGTTAAACCCAATAATGAAATAATTTGTTTTGAGAATAAACCCACTCTTATTTTGGAACAATTCTGTTTGAGACCAACTGAGCATACTTTCCAAAAAATGATATAGAATAAATGTTTTAGACTGTGTCACTTCAGTGTTATGGGTGCTTTTAGCAGTTCCCTTTACCTAGTAAGTTAACATATTAAGAATATAATATTACAAGTGTATGTTAGCTTTCAATGGGCAGGAATCTTTTAATGCAAAGATATGATTTATGATATAATTTATGATATAATTTATGATTTTTATGTTGGATTTTAATATGGTAAGCCACCCAGAGTATCCTAAGGGTTAGTTGGATAGCCATATAAACTAGTTTAATAAACCAATCAATAAATTTTATAGCATGTGTGTTCTAAAATGCATTCCAATGTCATGGATCTTTGATAAAAATTATCAAATCCTTTATTAAAGTAAAAAATTAATTTGTTTCATTCATCAATGTTTGGATGGATTAAAACAGGAAAGATTTATTTTCCTGTAGTTTCTGCTTATAAGAAAACCCAAAATATAATGGGAAATACAGTCATACGCACTAGGAGTAAAGGCAAATCTTACTACCTTTTAAAGTTTTAATAGGCAACAAGAAGAGTTAGAAAGTAAATATTGTGCAAAATATCAATATATATATTAAAGCAAGGAACTTTACTCATCATTGGTTTCTTTTGGAACACTGGACATGCTTTATTTCAATTTTTTCACAATTTATTTAAACATCTCACATATACAAAATAGGTACAATTTTTGTTGTTGAGAAATGATGATTCGTTTTTGGCCCATTGCAGAGGAAGAAAATGAGATTTAAAAGCATGGACACCTGATGTTGAAGAAAAAGATGAAGATGGGGTGTGGGAAGAAATGATCCACATGCTTAATCTGGTGGTAAAATGGGGCGTTCTTAATTTATTCTCAGACAGATTGCAAATAAACAATACAACTTAATACAGAAAGGCAGGGATTGGTTGTTTTGTTTTGTTTTCCCAAATGACTCTAGCACCATTAAATTTCAAGTATTGTAATATACTCTGTAATATTGAATCAGCACCTTTCTACTATGAATGGGTCCAAAAGCACCTCAGAACATATGTATAAGGATGTGGATCACACTTGGCTTAAAAATGTATGAGGTAGTTCAAACCTTCGGAAGTTGTGGTTTTAAACTTCCTCTGTGGAAGATATTCAAAGGCCACAAATGGTGCAAACTTTCAGGAATTTTTTTATTTGTTTTTTTTTATATTTTTGGTTTGTTTTTTTTTACACAAAGGCTGACATTTTCCACAACAAGGTGACAAAATCTTGAAAAACTTCTGATTCCTTTTGGGGCTGTATTAAATTGCATTGCACAATGTTCCCAAAAAAATCCTTTTCCTTCTTTTTCGCCAAAAGTTTAAGCAAGTAGATGAACAGAAGAATGGAAGGAGTCAGCTTTCAGTATAAAAAAAGAAATGGCAAAGAGAGAAAAAAATTGTTTTGTTTTTAAGTTAGTTTTAGTTCATTCATTTGAAACAGACTGGGCCAACGTCCAAACGGAATTCTTGGTCAGCGCCACCAATGTCCAAAGGTGCAATGTCAAGGAAGGGCAAACGGGAAGGCTTGTTTGTTCTGTATTCAATCACTGTTTTGCCCCATTCGTTGGTCTTTCTCTGCAAGATAATGATAGTGAATCATTAAAAACATTATTAAGGCATCCATCTGCTGTTATTAAAAATCGGTAAAGGCTTCTATGATATAATCCCTTGCACTGAATTGTGGTTCCATATGCTCATTCTTCTGCAGATCTCAACCTCTAGCCCAATCATGTCTCTTCTCACTATTCCCCTCATAGTCCCATTTCTGGGCTTTTGTTATTCTCTCATGACCTTTCCATTTCCAGTGGTTTGAGGGCCATACCAGCCACTCTTGAATGTTCTGGAGCAGGGGCAGAACCAAAATGGTCTTCAGTAATTAAAAGCTGAATTTAAGGCCTACTTTTCTACCAAACCCCTCAAAAAAATTAAAGACATTTACAAGCAGGAAATAATGTAGAACTTACAGAGCAGCCATCTTCAATAACAGTGAAAGTAAACCGGCCGTTGCCTTCAGCTCGGAATTCAATATCATTGGATCCCTGCAGCACTACAGCCTTTTTAAGGTTGCCTGTTTCCTCATCCATATAAGCAATGCTGTTCTTGCAGTGGTAAGTAATGTTCTGGGAAGCATGGTTAGCCAGCAGCCTCAGGAAAGCAAGTTGGGTAGCCATGTCCTTGGTAGACACACCTTCTTCATTATATTCAAACTGAAAGAAAAAATGAAATCAGAGAAATAAACTATCACATACTCTGTGCTTAAATGGCAGGCATGATCATGTGAAAGTTAAAATAATCAAGGGAGGGGGGAAAGAAATAATTTTCATTACAGAACCAAAAATAATCACAACTGATGGATAGTCTAGGAAGTACTGAACTGTTTCCTAGACAGAAACTGAATTCCAATTAACCCAACTTTTATCCTATCCAGAAATATTTGTTATAACTTGACTAATCATTCCAAAGAGATGATCGATGCATTTATGAATAATATGAATGGCACATGAAGAGAAACTATCTCCTTCCAGAATTTAGTGATCTTTCCTGAAGCTATTTTTTATTGATGTAAAAGCAACATACTTCATCACAAAACATGTAACTGAGTTTAACGGATCTAATCAGGACACACAGTTGTGGTAACTAACTTGTTTCGACAGTTTTAAACAAGATTTGAGGCATAGATGAGTTTTCCCTAATCTGGAGCTTTGCACCTATAGATTATGACTTAAGTTCCCCAACAACATGCTGTTAGCACAGGGAAGGTACGATTCTGCTTAAGGTAATCATAATAATTTCTTTTATTGATTTATTTTGTGTGTTGTATGCGTGTGTGTGTTTGGTTACGAAAGTTTTGCTGTTCATGTAGTCAGTGTGGCAGCAATCTTCACAAGAAAGCAATATCTACAGAAACATGCTATTTGTAAACTGCAGTTCTTTTAAGGAGAAAAAGAGCTGCAGGGACAGCAAGCAACAGAGATGAGTTACATAAATGTATTATATGTAGCATAACCTAATATAAAGAATATATAGGTTAAAATAATATTTCCTCCCATATATGATTCAGAAAATATACAGAATGAACTCTACCTGGGTACCACCATTGATGGTTTCTCCAAACCAAACAAGTTTCTTCTCATCAGGTTTCTTGCCAATGTACCAGTTCTTGGCTGGGAAGTTTCCAGGATTAGAAGAGATACAACTCTCACCAGTGGAGAAATCGCAATATGCACGAATAGCATCCATTGTGCAGCCTTGATTAGGATCAATCCAGTAGAAACCTGTCACAAAAAAAGAAAAGGATTTAGGTACATATCAGAGATCCATATACATGTCAACTGTTGGAATAGCATGGATACAGATAAAGTATGTTGATCTTTTTTTCAAATATAATAATCTAAAAGGTTTATAAGGTGAAACCTGATACTATGGAGATCCAGGCTAACTGCATAATCGAGACTATGGAGAAAGAACTGCTTTATAAATTTTAGTAAAAAGTCATTACTTTAAAAATAACAAATATGAAAACAATGCATTAAAAAAACCCCTTATTCTGGGTGAACTAAATAAATGTGTTTACCAAAAATCCCTGGAAGCCAGACACAAGTTGATATTAGAAAGCACCACTTTTAGGAAAGACATTTTAATATACAGATGGAAAAACTCAGTTGTTCAAATGTCTGCTTTTTATGCACATTTAGTAAAAGAGTTTATGGCTGTTTTGTTCTTTTATGAAATGGGAAATTGCCATGCATATGCAGGGCTTTTGTGTCATAGAACGCCCAGAACGGAGTTCCGGCACCGTTTTTGGATGGAACCTTGTAGGGTAGGCAATGTGGGTTGTATGACGTGTGAGTTCTGGCACCCTTTTTTTTTTTTTTTTTACAAAAAAAGCACTGTGCATATGTGTTACTCATATCAGGGATGAGCTACACTATGTTAAATGGTACAAACAGATTTCCACTGAAAATATTATACATAAAGGTTTATTACTCTGAATCAATGTCCAGTTGCATTATTGATTCCATACTGTACTAAGCTATGATAATGTCTAAATAACATATGCATCATTGTCTCATGATTTAAATGGTTTGATAATTAAGACTATCAAGATGTCTTTTGTGAGTATGCAAGTTATACCATTTGTGTGATGACTGTAAAAATTAAGAATGCAACCAGTTATTTTTGTGTTGGTGCTAACATACCATTGTTCCATTCAGGGTGGCTGAGTTTTAAGTCACGGCAAGTGCGAGCTGGATTTTTCTTGGAGCCTTCTGGGGTCAAGAGGGTCTCAATCTGGTTGTTCAGGGTTTTCAGAGTGGCATCAACTTCATAATCCTTGGGTCTAAGAGATGGCTGATCTGCACGATAGTATTCCATATCATAGCCAATTTCATAGCCACCACCATTGGGACCAGGTGGGCCAGGAAGACCAGGTGATCCTGGTGGACCCTAAAACATATGTTTGGAAGAAATAAAATCAGCTTGTTTAAACTCAGTTCACCATGGTCATGCAGAAGGTCCTATCCCAAGACTATCTGAATGGCTTAACTATTACCAGGACTATAAGCTTTGGATAGAAAGATATATAAATTGAATAAGTTATAATTATAACAATACATCTATTTGTGCCTGTGTTCAGATATGGTCAGTGTCAACTAAACTGGGGAACAGCACTTTGAATGTATAATGAACATATATATTCTTAATGAAATGTTTATTAATCAGAGAGCAAATTCTTTATTTGGCAACTTGCAGAAACAGGAAGAATGTCTTCAGTGAATGCTGATTTAAAATGCTGATTTAAATACTTGGAATGGCAGCTATTTAATAGTGATATATACCATTAACATTTGTTCACATATTTCAATATTAAGCATATTTAGAAATCAACCTTTATGCCTATGGTATAAAGCAATCTTCCCCTTCTTGGTATCTTCCAGATATGTTGAGGCCACAGTTCTTAAAATTCTCTCTTAAACTTCTGGGAGCTGAAGTATACTAAGAACCTAGTCACATATATATTAAGGAACCCAGCACAGCCAAAAGAACCTAACCACAGTGACATGAGATTGTAAATTTATATACGTTTATCTGAGAGCCAGGTTTATTGAATGAAGTGGGGTTTTCTTTGGAATAACCATGCCGGGTATTATGCTGTTCATTTTTTTTAAAAAAATAGTTTTTGTGACACTAACAATCCTTCAGAGTTAAACTTACAGTGGGTCCTTGGCTACCATGAGATCCTCGCAAACCAGCCGGACCAACAGGTCCAGGAAGACCATTGCGACCATCTTTTCCAGCAGGGCCAGAAGGACCGGAAGGACCCTAAAACAGGAACAAAGAATAAACACAGCACTCAGTATGCTTCTGATGCAATTAAACAATAAAAATATGGGATAATATACCTGTTGATCTAATGGGACATTTCAATATCCCGCACAAAGAACATTCATATGAACTTACCCTTGGTCCAGCGGGCCCAGTAATACCAGGAGAACCTTGTTCTCCATGATGACCCTGTTAATATGAGACAAGAGGCAAAATTATTGAAATTATAATTTCCTGCTATCTCCTTGCAGAGTTTTATTCCTTGCATAATTGATGGGCTCCAAAATTGGGGGAAAATTACAGTGGAGGAATCATTTTGACCAAGAATTGTTTTGATTGGGAGAATTTGGCACTCGGCTATGGAAATCACTGAACATATACAGCTTTTCCCTTCCTCATCATTAAATGATGGCAGAAGCAGTGTTTCTAATAGGGCTGTTTACTTCTCAATGGGCTTGATTGAACTGATTGCACTTACGACTCTATGCATCACTAAAATCCCAGGAAATCAAAGAATCTTGGATGAACTTGTTAGTTTATATGGATCAAATAATCTGGAGTTTAAGAGCATAATTTTCAGTCACTATACCAAGTCATGAGTCGCCTTGACATTCCTATATATCCTGATATGCAATATTCTTGTATGCTATTGTAAATATCTGAACACAAACCAGTGTTTCAGAACCGTACTGAAATGCAAGCTTGAATAGGAAAGTTTGTGTTGGCTTAGGAACAGGAAAAAAACTTGCGGAAGAGAACTCAAGTCCTCAAACAAAGCAGAAAAAGAAGAAACAACAAAACCACTAAGCATTTCAGTAGACATTAAAATGGTGACCATTTGCCTGAAGGATCCAGGAAAATGAGAAGAAGAATGCCTGCTTTTTCTGTCAGCAGAGCACCTACATCTGTTCTAAAGAGTGGATTTATTTCTGTTTAGACTTTAGTTCAGATAACTGTACTTACAGCAATACCAGGCAGTCCCTGAAGTCCATTATGTCCCTTGAAACCTGGCAAACCTCTAGGACCCTTGTCACCAGCAACACCTTTCTCACCACGTACACCTTGTGAGCCCTAATAAATCAAGTGATAAATAGAGAAAAGTTACAAATGGACGTTTTCTACTCCAGAAAGCTTGGAAGAAGGTTCAGAGACATCACTTTTGTCCAAGAATAATCCCATTAACCAAAAACTAAAATGCAGGTAGATTCTTTCAATTTGCAAATTTCCACAGACATCAGTTTGCACTAGTTTTTATTTCCCTCTTTTCTTATTTTATTTATAATTTGTTCCAAACTGCTATTAATAATTCCATTACTCTTCCTCAATTTGCCATGATTACTTGTACTGGACTACATTTCCCATTACTAAATGAAGGATGGAAATTGGGACCAAGTCTACCCTGAAGACAGGAGCTTGGGAAAAGCCAATCTACACTAACAGAAAGAAATAAAATTCTTGGCTTGGGAATTATGTTCCTATACCTTTATTTTGCATAGTCTAGAGTTGCAGCCCTGGTTATCTGTATTTGAACTTGCATTAAAAAATTAAACTTGATATTTGCTTCTCTATTTATCTTAGCATCTTCCAAAGTCTCATGAGGCCATACAAATCAGCAGTATGATAAAGGAATATTATGTTAAGTCTCCAAGGACATTCTTATGACTTTATAATCCTAACTCTTTTACCTATACAGAGTGACCACTATCCTTCCCTCTCCTGGATTTTCTTTACACCTTAATCCAAGTGAGGCAACCACGTCTCTTTTTTGTTGAGAAGATATGATGCATAATCTCTAAACTACCTGAGGACACTATCATATTGCAAATACCCATATAATACCACCCCATATGACTTCTTGTACAGAAATGAGATCCCCATGTTGTCTTTTGATCTGGACAGTGAAATGCCTTGGATCATCCTTGCCTGGATATCCTCATTTCCTATTCAATCAGTCATTTCTTGATGAATTAGGCATCCTTCTAAATTATTTCCAAAACCTATGCTTACATTCCAGGTGCAAAAAGAATGTCTCCTTAAAAATACTTGACATACATTCAGGTTTTTTTTAAAAGCCAACAACTATCCAATAATTAAAACTATACTCACAGCAGGACCTCTTGAACCAGCAGGACCACTGGGGCCAGTAACTCCAGCAGGACCCTGAAATGATAACACAGTGGAGATGTTGCTTATTGGCCATAGCAATTAATATATAACTATCTTAAAAGTGAATGTAATGATTTTGTATATTTCAATTAAATAACAGATCAGATGATATAGATGTCTTTCATTGGAAGTATAAGAAGATATGACTATAGGTTCGAAACTGGATGAAATCCAAGTGTTGTCATCACATCTTTAGCAATTTATCTCTTTTCCTATAAATTGATGGAACTATAAATTGATTTCCCTATGAATTGATGGGGCTTCAAGATTCAAAAAAGTATTACTCCTCCTAGTAACAAACTCATCTAGAGAAAGTTCTGTTAAGGTTGTAGTTAAGCAAGCAAAAGGGACCATTATGTTCAGGGGAACTATAGTCTAATAACTTTAGGGTAAGGGTCTCCAAATAAACTTTAGGGTAAGGGTCTCCAACCTTGGCAACTTTAAGACTTTGGACTTCATCTCCCAGAATTCCTCAGCCAGCCCAGTTGGCTGGGGAATTTTGGAATTGAAGTCCACAAGTCTTAAAGTTGCCAGGTTGGAGACTCTTGCTTTAGAACTATTCTTTATTTACTCTAGGTATAAGCTGAGCAGGGGAATTGCTTCAACAGGTGTTTGAGATTTCGTTAGATTATCTTACTACTAATAAAACATCTTTTGGGGAATCCAATTGGTTCTTGTTCCTTGAGTTTGCTAGTCTTTCTGGCTTGACAAAATTTTAAAGGCATGCCAGCTTTTTAAAGAGTTTAGCACAGAGTCTTGATAGGTTATATCTGACACAATTAGAAGCATTTTAATAGTGGTTTAAAGTTACATACACGTTCACCACGATTTCCAGATTTGCCAACAGGGCCAACAGAGCCATGAGGACCAGGAGCACCAAGAGCACCAGCAGGACCAGTGTTGCCAGGAGCACCACGTTCACCCTAACAAGAACAAACAAAAAAGTGGTTTGATTTAAATGTACAAGCTAAAGTTGGCTTACAAGAAGCACATTTTGCTTACAGAAGACAGCCACAATTACCTTGTAACCAGGAGCACCATCACGGCCAGGAGGACCATCGTTACCTGGATTTCCCTAAGAAGAAAAATGTTTTCTTAGTGACAGATAGTATTTTAAAAATTATATTACCAACTATAGTCCTTACTATGCTTGATCCATAGCATAAACTGACATCTTAAATGGACTGATATTTTCTGCTTCCAGTAAAACAGTTTTCCCTTTTTGTTCCAAATTCCTAACTTGAATGTTGGCCATAAACTATTGAAATAGTACAAGAATCTTCTGAATCCTTTAACTTGTTTTTTAGTAACTGCTTGAGTGGTATAGTATTTTAGAAAAATAAATCTAAAGAAAGCAAAGGATCAATATTAACAGCACTTAAGCTAATAATAATTTTGTGTGGGTAGCTATATATTAGTCATCCCAACCAGAGGTCCTCTACACTTATTTTGGTCTATCCTGGAAGTTGCATAATCCTCAGCCATCATACTAAGGGATTATGGAATTTGGTTCAACCTATATGGAGGGTAGCAGTTTAGAAAAACTTTATATAAAGAAGGTATGTGCTGTAAATCCTTCACGTGTTTTCTTAATAGTCAATTCTTTTCAGGATTGTAGAAGTTTTAAGAAGGATCATAGTTAAGCTAGTTATAACTTTAAAATCTTAATGATTTCAGTTGCAAAATATGCATCTAAATTTTTTTCTGCTGCAATGATTTAAAATACATTGTTCTGTTAAAGCAACTCCATGTCTGTTAGTATTTTTTTAAAACACAATCTAAAAATGCTTTACAACTTCAGTCTCATTTGTTTATCCTAATTCATACAACTGAACTGAAAATAAATCTTTTAAAAACTGACAGTGTGGGAGAAAGAGCTGTATCATATAGTAACTGGCTGCTACATCAAATACTGCTCCATATTAAGATATTTTGTTTTAATTTTTCCCCCGACAGTTATTGACCAAAACAAATTTCTTACATCACGTCCAGCTTCACCAGGAGCACCATTTACACCAGAAGAACCGATGGGACCAGATGGGCCACGGGCACCTGAGGGACCAGAAATGCCAACAGGTCCATGTTCACCCTAAGAAAACAACAATAATTGGAATATATTTTATTTTTAGTTATTATAAATGAACTTTCAAAATGTTATGTACATTTTATATTTGTTGGCTATTGAATTGATTGGTATTAAACATTTAGTTAACAGTACTAATCCTTGTGAGATATTTCACTGTATTCAATATACACAAAGTAGAAAAACTACAAGTGCTGTTCTTTATTGATCCTCATTATAGTAGCATAACCAACAACTTGCACTATCAACATCAAAGCGTAACGGCCTTCAGGCAAAACAGAACCTTTTAATTTGCTGAGCATTTCCCAAACCCTTTCCCCCCTTCAAAATCAACAAGAAGCTACTCCTAGAATCTTATCCTTGCAGTGAAATCTAATATCACAAGACATGTGCCCACAATACATATCAGTTCTCCCAGTAGACAGGAAACATAACAAGGTGAACTAATTCTACTTGGGAAGCAGATACCAGAAGGCAAATATAGACTCTGGGAACCAGGGACAATTTGAAGTCCTCCATAATGGTAACTGTTTAGAAAGAAGCTATATTTATAAAGCAATATTTGCTCTTTCAACCTCACCATTGTCTTTATAATTCTGCTCCATTATCTCACAGTTATAGTCCTCATCCAATCAACTATTTAACTGCTTCATTGATATCAATAAATTAATGATGTGCTGTATCCATTCAAATACATTGTTTTTATTTACATACAAATACCTTGCCGCTCTTCCCAATCACTTGTATATGCTAATTTGCACAAATCTATAACAACTCCTTCTCTTGCCTAGATCTGTCTTTGCCACTAGTGAGGCCTATAAACCAATATGTGCTTCAGTGTGATCGGTAGGGTTGAAACATCAGCTGTCAATAGGACAAGCAGTTAATTTTTTGCAATTGCTATTTAATCCAATTAAATACATCTTCTATTGGCAAATTTGGCAAAGATGGTACTTACAAGTGCTCCAGACAAGCCTGGAAGACCACGTTCTCCTCTAGAGCCAGGAAGACCAAGGATACCAGGTGCTCCAAGGATACCTTGAGGACCTGAGGAGCCAGGAGCACCCTGAAGAAAAAGGGGAACATAAAAAAAATTTTTTTTTAGAATGTATAACAGATTAGCACATTAGTCCGTTTTAGCATCCAGCCATCTTCAAACAAACAAACATTCTGTATTGCCTTAAAAACCATTTTCTATGTGAACTTATGAAAGCATGTGCATGAAGAAATAAGAAGGATTGATTTATTAATACATACATTCAAAATAGTTCTTCTTTTACAAGTCAAGTACAATACTGTGCCCAGTTTTATAAAAAATAAAACGATTTGGCTGACAGACCACCTTCAGCAGGATAAATTATGATCACCCGCCCTTATTTTGTATTATGGATAGTGGGTCAATCTAGTTCATGACTATCTTATATTAGAAGGAAAATTATGCATTGAGACAGTATATCCTTAAACATCTTTATTTATTTTAAATGTATTTTGCAAGCTCCTTGGCTATGCACTTTCACTGGGAGAAATATTATGAAATAATATGGTCTGCATTCTCTGAATCATTTTTTTTTTTGTAATTCCAGTGAATGACGGTGGCATTGCAAGAAGCACTGCTTGCTGGGGACTGAAGCCCACCTGTGCCTGATGCAGTTGGCTACCATTGTGAACTAAGGAAAAAATTCTTCTGGCATGCTTATATTCTCAATCTTGAGATTATTGGCCTTATTTCAGTGTGCAGAAAAGGAAATGCTACCATTATTAAAATGAAGGTTGTAATTTGGAACTCTGGAAACAGGTTTTCCCCAGAAACATGGAAAACTCTAACAGCACTCCTAATGATAATAGTCAGCTAGCTTTCTAATCCATGCTCCATTGTAAGAACGTCTTCAAATAAATGATGGAATTACAAAATATCATGGCTTACTGGCTCCCTCCCTTGAGGGAGATGGTGGTCTAGAAACATGAAACAAACAAATAAATAAAAAACATTACATACTAAAATATTTTTGCAGATAAACCAACAGAAATTGAAGTCACAGAACCTTTTGCATTATTTTACTAATAACATCTATTTTCTTGCTTCTGAGAGGTTAACATAAAAGCTAGATTGTACGTCTGAAAGCTTTTACACAGACCTTCTTGCAGCAGCTGAGTGATAATCTGAATAGTTCCTAAGGCTAATGTTCTGGCTAGTAAAGCCAGCTGAATGATTTTGGGCCAGTCACTCTCTCTCAGTCCAGGTCACCTCATAGGATTGTTGTTGTGGAAAAAAAACAGGAGGGGGAAGTATATTGGATATGTTTGCTGCCTTGAGTTATTTGTAAAAATAATAAAGGTGGCTTACAAATAAATAGATATCGCTGTACTGTATAAGAAGGAGGTGTGGGTGGGGGAGTCCTGTCTTAGGCATGAAAACTGACTGGGTAACTTTGAGCAGTCACTCAATCAAAGCCCAACTAACCTCACATGGTTTTTGTGGTGGAGAAAATAGAAGGAGAAAGGAGAATTTGGTATGTTCGCTTCTTTAAGTTATTTTTAAAAATAATAAAAGCAGGCATTCAAAAAATATAGAAATAAAATAGATAAAAAATAAATATAGCCATCTAAACTAGGACAGTCTATGAATACAATTCCCAGTACAGTGTTTGAATCCTACAGAATAACTTCTGGTTCCCCACATCTGATAAATCCCAATAGGATGAAATTGGTCAGAATGGCGCCTCCTAGTGGTCCAATTGATTACATGGGATACCAAGTCAGAAGACTCTGAAGTGTTTATACTTGCTCCATTATTCAAATGTGTCTATTTGTTTAGAATAACCAGTTGTATGTTCTCATGAAACACAAGAAAATCAGTGAAGAACAAATTATCAGGAAAGAGGAAAAAAGCTCAAAGGAGAATGATATAAATCTAACAAGTATTGAAAAGTGTTATGGACAACTTACAGCAGCGCCAGCTTCTCCTGATGGGCCTTTCTCGCCACTGAAACCAGGGGGTCCAGCAATGCCAGTTTCACCAGAACGACCCATTGGGCCAGTATCACCACGTGGGCCTCTAATTCCCTCTTTGCCGGCAGGACCAGGGGGGCCAGATGGACCAGTGATACCCTAGGAATAAAGTCATAATGCAATTGCATAGCTACATCAGTCAGAAGATAGTAAATTATTAATCCAAACAAAGAGTAAACAGAGACACTAATGGGATCTCATCAAGCATGTAATTCTGCTTTAAGAAACTATACAGAATCAAATGAGTATGTAAAGGAAACTTGACATCACTGTAAAATAGCATTTGCTGTCCTCCAGAGGTAGAATTTTAATCATCTAGATTGATTGTTATGTGGCTTGTTACATATTATAGATATATCCTATCCATGTCTCTGTCTAAACTACAATTCCAACCGTTTCTCATTATGAGCCACTCCAGCTGGAATTAATGGAAAATGTGAATTAAGACAAAGTATTATATGTAGGATTGTCAAGTCTCAAGCATATCTACCTAAAAGCCAGGTGTTCGTGATCACTTAATGGAAACTGCCTTGTGTTATAACACTACGTCACAGCTTTTTTTCACAGGGCTTAGTATTTGAGCCTGGACAGTACTACATGCAGGCTATATGAACACTTCGGTCATGATGGTTGTTAGACTGCAATGATTAGGGCTGTGATTTGAGGTATTTCTGATTTTGAAAAAATAGGGCAAAATATATTTTACATCAAACATAGGCAATCTACATTCCTAGGGTTGTAAGCAATTCACATCCTCCACCCCCCCTTTTTTTTTACCCTTAGTAGTTCTAACCAATCGTGATGGGTGAAAACTGATAGCATAGTTTCCTGTCATTTTGAGACTGAAACTTATAGACAGTAAAACAGCAAAGAAGTCCTCATTGTCTTCCGGATTTAGATCTTTTTTGCATTCTGCTTTTGTGGTTTTTCTCACAAAAAATACTGGTTCTTTAATTTCAGTATGGTTTTGACTCTGCCTGTTGAGATATGAAACGGCCCCAACCATTTTAGGTACAATAACTGATAAGTAATGGAGTGAAGATAATGGATAATCTTCTCATATTATAATGCTTGATAAAAATTCTAAGGAACCTCAGTTAAATAAAGTAACCAACTGGACAGTGTTGGCTGGGGAATTCTGGGAGTTTAAGTTCATACAATTTAAAGTTTTTAAGGCTGAGAAACACTGGTCTGGACAGAGCAAGCAGAAGTTTACTTCACATGAATTAAAAAGGGATTTCTTCAGGAATTACTTACAGCAGGGCCAGGAGGTCCAGATCTGCCAGCGTTACCAGGAAAACCGTTGGGACCCTATTTAAAAAAAAAGCAAGAGAAAAATTGGGATTTAGGGTAAGCTATATTTTTTATTGGTGAAATGGATAAAATAGGATACGTTTCCAGACTTACAGGTGGACCACCATCACCACGGGCTCCAGAAGGACCTGCTTGACCAACAGGACCCTGTATGTAAGAAGAAAGCACACCTAATATAAGACTCATGAGGTACTCCAGATGACCCTGTTTTCCTTTAGAATCAATGGTAGCTATGTGGCTGCCTTATTTGCTCCTATTTCACAATGGTCTTCAGGCTTAACAAAACAGAAAAATTTTGTTGAGAAGGACAATAGAACAATCACTTCTCTTAGGGCTATTACAAGTAGGAAACAAAATGTTTTGGATTCTTTTGCTGTCTAGGAGTTATAGGCTGCCTACCTAGCTGTCTTATAACAATGTCACAATAACAGATAGTTTGTGGAGGTGGTTTCTTTACCAAAAACAGAGAGAGAGAGAGAGAGAGAGAGAGAGAGAGAGAGAGAGAGAGAGAGAGAGAGAGAGAGAGAGAGAGAGAGAGAGAGAGAGAGAGACAGACAGACAGACAGACAGACAGACAGACAGACAGACAGACAGACAGACACAGACTGGGACCTAGCAAATGTGCTATGGCATCTTAGCAGTGGATTTAAGAATGTAAATATGAAATGTCAAGATTACATCATATAATCAAAAAGTAAAGAATTTAATGTAATATTTTGTTTACTTACAGCAGGACCAGCACTACCAACAGCACCAATGGAACCCTGAGGGCCTACGTCACCTTTTGGACCTCTCTGTCCTCTTTCTCCTTTAACACCTGTCTGACCAGCTGCACCCTGATAGAAACAAAAAAAATTAAAATTCAAAGTTGAGACATTCGAAGTTGAGATATTTAATTAAACAATTGAAGTTCATAACTGCTCAAAAACTGGAGAAAGCAAACTGTATTTCTTTATACTTACAGCAGGACCAGCAAATCCAGGAGGACCAGCAGGCCCGGCTTCACCACGTTCACCCTAGAGTAAGGGGGGAAAAATGAAATAAGGACACCTTTAGCTGCTCTTCTACTTCAAAGATTCCAAAAAAATGTTAATGTCATTTTTAAAAAATATAATTATTTTACTACTTACAGAGGATCCACGAGGTCCAGCAGGGCCAGCGGGGCCAGCAGAACCACCTTCGCCCTAATAGAAACAAAAAATCAGGGTAATGAAACGTCAGCAAGAAAACAACCAAGCTCAGAGAGCACCAAGGCCCCTCACTTCAACCCTGAACTACAAATATTCCCCTTCACTGAGATCAGCTGTTGCTAGGTTGTAGAACAGTGTTTGTCAACCTTGATCACTTTAAGATGGATGGGCTTCAATTCTCAGAATCCTGGGAGAATGCTGAAAGAGGGCTGGCTGGGAATTGATGTCCATAGACCTTTAAAGTTGTTGAGGTTGGACAGTATTGCTTTAAAGAAAGGATTGTTTCAGTATGCTGGTGTTGCAAACTTAGAAATATATGAGGGGTTCCTTGTGCTAGCACTGATGATGTTACTAGTTTGGGTAATGAAATGTCTGCAAGAAAACAACTAAGCTCAAAGAGCACCAAAGGTCCCTCACTTCAACCCTGAGCTACAAATATTCTCCTTTATTAGTTAGAAATACACCTTCTAAGATATCAGGTTAAATGTTCTTTCACCTATGCAATTTTTATTTATCTTTTCCTTTTATATGGATAGGTAACTTTTTGTAAACCGACCTGAAATTAAATATTAAAATCTATTAAACAAATGAATTAAAACTTCAGGAAATTTCAATGGAGCTTAGTCATGCTTACATTTTTCCCTTATTTTTATCATGGCATGAATGTGCAACTACTTTATTTTTGTTCCAGCTCACTGTTTTAATATGTTAAACCGTGAACAGAAACCCACCATTTCTGAACAATAACTAAGGATGACTTCTTTAGCTATATAAATGTCAATGTTCCACATCTATACTCTGCATATTTTCTAGGAAAATGCCTAAGAAATATCCAAAAATATAGACTAGATAGATGGCACATAAATTTAATAATAAATAAAATATGACTTACTCTTTCACCAGAAGCACCAGCAGGTCCTGGGGCACCAACAGCACCAGGGGCTCCCTGAAAATAAAATAGAATAATTGATCTTGATGAGTTTAGTGTACAAGTAGTCCTTGAATTAACTCAGACCAGGTTTTCAATGCTAAGCAAGGCGGTTGTTAAATGAGTCATGCCCAATTTTATGATCCTTTTTGCCCCAATTGTTAAGTGAATTGCTGCAGTTTGCTAAGTGAATCACATAGTTGTTAAATGAATCCGTCATCCCCCACTGATTTTGCTTGTGAGCTGGGAAGGTCACAAGTGGCAATCACATGATCCCAGGATGCTGCAACAATTGTATATACATGCTGGTTGTCAAGCACCTGAATTTTGATTAAGTGATTGCAGGGATGCTGCAAAGGTCATAAGTGTGAGGACTTATCATAAGTTATTTTTTTAGTGTTGTTGTAACTTTGAAGGGTCACTAAACTGATAGTATTAAGTCCTCAATAACATAGAGTAGTTTAATATAAAATACTACACAGCTTTTTCTTTAAAAAAAGATTTTATTTTTTTTAATTTCTACTACACCCCCCCTCCCAATGTTCCTAACTTCCCAGGCAATTTCAAATACATTTAATTTCACAGTTTCCACAAATAAATAAAGTCATTTTGTATTAAAGTGTAATTTGATTTAAATTCTAAACAATTTTTATGTATTTTGCTACTGACTTTGAGCTAAGATCACTTAAGGGTAAGGCCAATTTCATGTAGTCTACATTTTTCTTTAAGTGATAGCTTTCATGTTGTAGTTGCTAGAAGAATTGCACAGTTCCTTGGAAATAAATTAAAGACACATGCTTACCCGTCCACCATCTCTTCCTGTTGCTCCAGCATCTCCTCTGAAGCCAGATGGACCCTGAAATAAAGCACAAATTGTGATTATGCCTAGGTAGTGTGGGATGTTTTATATGATAATGATTTCCAAATAAATCCTACATAATCACAATGAAGAATGTAGATAGTGATTGAAATATTTATTGTTTCTTTTGTCTTCCAAGTGGGATAATTTCTACTTTAAAATTTTGTTTTGGTTAGACATTTCAACTAATTCATTGATTTACTGATGAAACAATCACTCTGATTTGGGGTGAAAGAAATGTAGTTTCAAAATAACTGTGAACCTGCTAAAAACACTTCAGTATTTAAATTTTCTAAAAGAAATGGCTAGTTTTTTTTAAAAAAAGTTCATTGTTTTAAATTTCTCAATTATTAAGAAGTTAAGGATTTCAACCTATCCAATGCCGCGTTCTCTGACAAGCATATGGAAACAAAGAGTTGGAAATGATAGTTGAAATCAATATTTCTCAAACTCAGCAACTTTAATATGTATGGATTTCAATTTCCAAAATGATCCAGCCAAGTTGCTGGGACTTTAAGTTCACACACATCTTAAAATTTGCTAAAGTTCAGAAACACTGGTTTAAGCCATGTGCTCTATCCCATTTAATATAAAATTTAAATTAAAACATTTCTGATAAATGGTTATCCAGCCTTAATTTGAATACATGAACTAAAGGATGGGCTTAGTGCCATTGCTGAACTGTTATTATCGTTTTGCAGAGGTCATTAGGAACTTGCCTTCCCTTAACTTCAATCCATTATTTTACATCTTGACTGACTTTCTTTTGTGTGACATCCTTCCAAATATTTGAAGATTGGTACAATATTTCCTCTACCTTATTTGCCTTCTCTCAATGCTAACTATGCTCAAACCCTCTTCCTAGGTCTTAGAAAGTATTCTTCTGTTCTTCCTCTGTCTTTTCTCAACATTTGAAACCTTTCTTAATTTAATTAATCAATTAACCTTTCTTAATATAACATATTGACTATACGGTTTTACACATGTACCAGCCCTCAGAACTATAAAAAACAAACCAGGTAAATTCTAAGCACATTGCTCACACTGGTAGAGCATTGTAGAAGGTGAAGACTATGTCAGACTACTTAAAGACTACTTCAGAAACTGAGCAAAAATGTCTTTGATCAGGGATCCCATATTCTGGATACATCCCCAATCCCTCCTTCCCGTTCTCCTGGCATCACAAAGTGCTCCAGAGCAAGATTATTAGTGTATCCTGTTCAAGTCCCCCCCCATCCCACACGCTAGACTTTTAGAAAGGATTCATTTCTGGCACAGTGATTCAAATGCGGCATTGCAGGCTAATTCCGCTAACTGCTGACGGCCAGCAGTTTGGCAGTTCGATTCTCACTGGCTCAAGGTTGACTTGGTCTTCTATCCTTCCGAGGTTGGTAAAATGAGGACCCAGACTGTTGGGGGCAATTTGCTGACCGTGTAAACTGCTTAGAGAGCTATAAAACACTGTGAAGTTGTATATAAGTCTAAGTGGTATTGCTATTTCTGGTCATGTTGGGGATGTTCTCATGGCAAGCTGTGTGCACTACTGTTGAGTTATAGCCTTTCCCCTGAGAAAAACTGATGGTAAATTATGTATTCTTAATTGGGGGATAGCTTTCTTTTACCTTTTCACCTTTGCCACCTGGGCTACCAGCAGCACCCCTCTCACCATGGACTCCACTAGGACCAGATGGGCCTGCAGAACCAAGTGCACCAACACTTCCAGGTTCACCCTAGTGAAACAAGAAAGGAAAAGATTTAAGGACTCAAAAGAAAACCAGGCAAGATTTCTCCTGCTACTCTCATTTGTTACTTTTGCAAGAAAATCAATATTAAGACATTTAAGGCATTAGAGAGCCAGTGTGATATAACGGTTAAGATGCTAGATTAGAAGCCAGAAGCCAGCTGAAGACTCTAGTCCAGTCAATGTCTCACCCTAGACATTGGTCCATAACCTGCAATGGATTTATTAGGCATCATCATCATCATCATCAATAGGTTAGAGGTCATTTTTATCTTGTATTCTTCAAGTGATTAGAATTGGATAAATATATCTTAATTATGTATTTATGTTAAACATATATCACTGGAGGTCTGACAGACAAATTGGAATCGTTTCAGATTGTTTTACATTTAAGAGGGAAGAACAGAACAGATGAGAAAAATAGACTACAGATATTATTTCTTTTTACAGTAGGGGCAGGCTGGGTCTTGATTTCCCTGCTCAAATTCAGTAAAGCAGAAATGTTTAGAACAAAATGTAGTAGACTGTTACTGAAAATGTCCTCTTCTGTAAAGCTAGTGATAGGTTTCATTTCCCTTTTCTTCCTCCTAAGTACCCATAGAAGAGGTTGACATTCCAAGATGACCCTTTTTTGTACAGATCAGCTGATGCAGAAGACTTCCAAGTCCCTTTTATCAAAGAACAGTTCATCACTGTTACATAACAATTATTTAAGCAGCAATTAAATGTGAACTTTTAAAAGCATGTTCCCAAAGTTTTTAACATAGAAGGAACTCTTGATGTTACACATGTAATATTTTAAAGTTCTGTTTTTAATTGAAAGTACTAAAGCCCACACTGAAAAGACCTGAGCCATATTGTTTCACCATCTTAATAATTGTTTGATGTTTCCCAGTTGTATATTCTGCACATTGCAAAGTTTTACAGAAACTGTATTTACAGAATACTTAATTTTCACAATGAAGATCTGGTGCTTTAGAAATAATGCAGATGTTGTTGCTTTCTGCATCCCACTGGATTCTTCCCACAAGACCTTCACACTGCCCTCTCCTGGATTTAAGAAAAATAGCAACCCTTCCTTCTGCCTTACCTTATTACCATCAGCACCTGCTGGACCTGATGGGCCACGGCTTCCCAGAGGGCCTGCAGGACCAAGAGCACCGCTTTCACCTGGCGCACCACGTTCGCCCTGAAGGAAGCAGATTAGCATAAAGTAAATGGCAATATGATAGCTTCAATCTCATTAATACAGAAGCTGGAAAGGTGCAGAAAGCTGTGTATGTTATATTTTTTGGTTCATACAGATATCACAGCTACTTAAGTTGGTTTAGATTTAACTGTGTCCATCTCTGATCTATTGAGCTTAATTTAGAGATGGCACAGGGCACTTTAATAAGCCTTGAATATTTATTCAGATTATATATATAACTATAGAACTATCTCCAGAGATTCTTCCAATTACATTTTCAAAATCCCAGATAGACTTTGATCCAGAAATAAAGTTCAATTAGACCAATGGGATTCACTACTGGTTTTCCTCCTAGATCAAAAAGTATCTAGATCTATGTCCTGGTCAGTTCACACCTTAATTTTTCCAATGTGATCTATCATTATGCAGACCTAATATTTAATATCTGTACAGGCTATCTCTGGATGTATATATATATTATTAGTGTGGTCTGAATTGGTCATAAAAGTATTTAATGAAAGTACAGCCAAATCTGGAAAATGCTGGGGCCTACTTATTTGGAGTGTTAATGTACATTACACACTAAACTTATAAATCACATTAAATAATGCAACAATAGAAATATTATCTCAATATTTAGATTTCTCTGTAAGAATCTTTAGAAAATGATTATAGTCAAGTTCAGAAAAATCTATAGGATAGAACTACTTTTTTATATAAGAACTCATCTTAAAATACTGATTTCTACATCATAAGGAAATTATATACTCACACTTTCAAATTATAGTACAATACTACCTAATGGTACATTCTACTATATTATAAGTACAACATGAAAAAAATATTAAAATATAGAAAAGTATATACTTACTCTTGCGCCAGCAGGACCAGGGAGACCAAAGTCACCATGAGCACCCTAGGCACAAAAGAAAGATTTGTTACGGCATTCTTTAAAAGGATTTTCTTATCACTGCCTCAGAATTCATTTGATATTCTGAGATCTAAAGATATTTTCATCCAGGAAGATAAAAGGCAATAGATAGAGATAGGTCACTAAAAGGAGTAAAACTAGATTATACCTTTCTGCCAGAGTATTTGTTGTAATTCAGGACAATTCAGAATAACTTGTGAATAGTGGGTGGAGAGAGATACTTGTTATCCAAATGGCATAGAAAATCTTTGGGTATGATTGCTGAAAATTGACAGCACAGCCTGTTTACCATTCTGAGGTAGTAACATATGAAAATTATAATATTAGTCCTAAAATAGGCATATAGCATTTGAAAAACGAACACAAAAGTCCTCTTGAATTCCTGCTGAAAACCCATTCTTGTCTGCATTTGCAGTACATCCTGATCAACTATGTGTCCTTTGAGTCACCTCCAAATTGAATCAAATTAATAATTTAAATTATTAAAGTGCTGCTTAGTACAACAGGAAGAGAACCATATTCATTTTTTAAATTCTGTTTGACCTTATGACAGAATATAATATTTGTGTGGCATAGTTTTTAGAACAGAATTCTCTAATCTAGTTGGCCAAATGCCATGTTATTTGGGAATTCTGGGAATTTTAATTCTCCTAGAGCTGAAGCTAGGGAAGATGTGATAGGTTGAGGGATGTCAAGTGAGGGATGTCAAGTGAAATTGCTTTAAAGTTTTGAATGATGCTAGGTCAGACTGACTTTCCAGGGTTTCTGTGAGAGTCACTCAAGAATACTGCAGTGCTTAAGTGCATCTTGGTTGATCTCAAAAAGTTAAATGGTGCTCGTTATGATTATTACTTGGATTTTCTGGCAGGAAATCCCCACATTAGGAAGTTGAAAAATATTCTGAGGGTTTGCAATGGCAAACCATTGTATTGTTGCATGAAAATTACATGGACAAATCAGCGAAGTCACCAGGTCCAACTTGGTTTCCAGGAATATAAGAAACCAGGAGAGTTTAGTCTTAATTGTGAGATTAAAAGGAAGGGAAACTCTGGAGATAAGAAAAGACTTGTGTCCAATGCATATGGCGCTTATTGAAGGCTGTCTAAAATAAGAAAATAAACTAAGCCAGTGGATTTGTTTTAACAGACCTGATTTTAAAATGACAGGATTTTGTTTTCTGTTTCACAGGACAAAAAGAAGCAGTTACTTTGCTTCTCCAATTTGACAGAAGATGGGTAGGCAAGTATATGAAATCTTCTTCATATGAGAAAGGGGAATTTCAAATAAAGCGGAGGAAATATTTACCTGATAGGCTATTTTCACTGATTTTAGTGTTTTTTGATTATAGCAGGGAAACGGAAGATTCACTGCTAGGTCTCAGACACTTTATGAAGTATGTCTTCCCAAGGGACATAATCACTCCCTCAATCTCTATTTTTTTTTGTATAATTTCCTAATGGCTCCAGGATCTGAAGATGATGGAAGATCCTTGGAAGGATCAGACTTGGAAAGACCAAATTACTGAACACAATGCATGTTAAAAAAATTGTGTTAAATCACAGTAGAATTTTCTTGATTAAACCACGAAGGATAATCTAAATTACTTTACTACTTACTCTTTCACCTGGTTTGCCAGCTTCACCAACTGGACCAGAAGGACCAGGAAGGCCCTACAGAAAAATAAATGAACAGATGAAGAAAAAACAATCCCTTGTAATTTGTTTATATGCTGTAGATAAGGGAAACCACAGGTCATGTTATAAAAAAATATCTTCATTTGTCCCTGTCCCTGTCCTCTATTCTATCTTATTCATTCTTGAGTTTTGAATAGGAAAGCAAAAGTTTCCTTGTAAAACCAGCCTTTTCTACATGAAAGTAATCACAATATGTGATATCTCAGTTTCTCTGTAACTAATTCCCCCCACCCCCGCCAAGTCCTTCCATGACTTGGTCCCATCCACTAAGGCTGGATATGGTAAACACAGCAATATAATACTTCAGATCTGACTTGAAAGAGATGCTTCAAAACACCTAGTGATGTGAACACAGAACCTGTCTGTGACTCTCCAAGCAGATCTAATTTCCTTAATGAGCTGCCAAACAGGGTTGAGTTCACATTCCTGCATATTGCAAAACACCTCTTCTGAAATGAATTGGAGACACTGCAGAGTCCTACACAGCAAACATATGTGTATCTATTGTCAATCAAGATCAGTATCTTCAATTCTTATAACCTAATTATCTTTGAGCCACTGAAGCATAATGATTTGAACTCTATGCATGCCTATTTTCAGTAAATGCACTTTGCAAGATATGATCTAACTAGCAATGTAGATTCAGCAAAGCATTTGAATGTACTTGGCAGAATAAAATGTTTGTCTATGTTTCACTCATCAAGATTTATTGAGATATTTAATATTATTTAAACAGCCTTTATTCTATTCTAGCATTACAGATTAAGAAAATGCAATATTGGATAAAAGCTAACTTTACTTACTTGGAAGCCAGGAGCACCAGCTGGACCAGTTTCACCTTTTTGACCTGCACTGCCCTAAAATAAATAATTAAATTTAAATGATGAGAAATAAATCATTGGCAAAGAAGCATCAAAGGTTAACTAGGATTAATCTTGAACTTACGGTGAGACCAGGTGGACCCTGAGCTCCATTGTTTCCATCAGAACCAGGAGGACCCTAGAACCACAAAGCTTCAGTTGTTTATAGTGTAGACAATCATATTCTAAAATATACACTCTGTTTGTTTGCTTATTTAATTATTTCCATGATTTTGGTGAAATTACCAAAGCTGATTTTATCATGAGGGAAACTTTACTTTTAATAAATGTGGAACTTTCACTAATAGATCTGATACAGAAACCTTCAGTATTATATTACAACGTGTCTTATACGTTGGTTTAAAATGCAATCTGTTAGTGTAGATTGCTGCCCTAAAAATATTATCTTGGAGGCAAAACATAAGGCAGGGTAAATTTTTAATTTCATACAATAATCTAAAGCTTATCTGATGCCAGACTGATGTCTTAGAGCAGGGGTCTTCAAACTTGCCCCTTTTATGACTTTTGGACTTCAACTCCCAGAATTCCTCAGCCAGACACGGTGGCTGAGGAATTCTGGGAGCTGAAGTCCACAAATCATAAAAGGGGCAAGTTTGAAGACCCCTATCTTAGAGAATACAGTATTTGTTTCCATTTCATATAACAATCATTCAAAATGTTAACATTTGACTACTGCCAGAGAACTTATAAATACAGCAGTTTTTTTCTGTTTTATAAATTATTCAGTTATTAAATAGTGGCAAACCTATGTAAATCACATTTCCTTTACTAAAGATATAAAGTAGGGTATAAATTAGTCTCACATACCTGTGAACCAGTCAGACCCACACTGCCCCTGTCACCAGGTTTGCCAGGTTCACCCTGATAAAATGAAACACATTTAAATAAGTTACTGCACACAATACTTTCAGTGGCTCCAGTTTTGTACAGTGTCTATAGTTGGCACAGTTGGGCATTTCTTGAGATGCCTGTTCTTTCAGAAGACGTAGTGTGCTGAATAGCTTGAATCTGCTGCTTCTCTTGCTTAAGGCTTCTATCTATTGACTCATCTATTCTCAGACTAAGAATGAATGAGTAAATTAGGAGTTCTGATAAAAGACCAAGCAGCAACACAGGCTTAGACCTTCACTGGCAAGTAAATAATTGTCAAAGTGATAAGCTCCTCATACCTGCTTGAATAAAACATCCCGAACTACACTTACAGGCATATTGCCTGAGGAACTTCCTCCCAGTTAAAAAATACATAAAATGAAGATATATATGCACAAAATCATGTAAATACAGAATTGAAAGAGAAATGACAAATCATCACTCTAATCAGCTATTATATTTATCTAAGGGAGAAGTTGCCTCAAGTACAAAGGTAACAGTTCCATAGCTCTCCTAAGCAATTTATTCCACTATGGTTTTAACATATTTGCCATTTTATTCTAGTTCAATGGTATTGAGTATGTTGATTCACACCCAAGCAAGATTTAGGTAACATGTTTGCTATAACTATGAAATAAATGAATACAAATAAATGTTATATCCACACAATTCCTTATCCAAGCACTGGAAAAAAAATTTAAAACATCACACACACATACACACCCCAAAATGAAAAAAAGAGAAAGAAAATATAACTGAAACCCACCATCAGTTAAAACAATAGGTGTTTTACAATTAAAATAAGCATTAAGCTGAAAATACATTCCTCATAGTGAGGCTCAGCCCTTTCTTTGGTAAAGAATTAAAATGACAAAGGAAAATAGAGGATTTCATAAATGGATTACCAACTCTTGATCAGCAAAGTGGTGTCAAGTAAGACAAATGTTTTAACACTAGAGTAGTATACTTCTGGTATGCACAGCTGAGGTGTCATTCAGTGGGGTGCCACATTCTGGTATGCCACAGCTGAGGTGTCATTCAGTGAGGCTATGAACATGTGCTTTTTGTCAATATCATAATACTCTATTGTACAGTACTTACATTTGGACCTTTTGGTCCTGGGAATCCGATATTTCCAGGTTCACCTCGTGGACCAGCTGGGCCAGTTGGGCCAGAGCGACCATCAGGTCCAGAAGAACCCTGCAGGAAGAAAAGTTCATATCTTGCATTGTAGTGTATGGTATCACTGCTTGAATATTGTGCGTCCATTGAAAGCAAGCCACTTGAAATTGGCCACAAAGACATTTCAGAGTTTATTATTTTTCTACATGGTTGTCTCTATAGCACTGTTCAATAGTTCAGCACCCCTCCCAAAAATACCCAAATCACCCCTCCTTCATAGTTTTATGGTTCTACATAACTATTTTTTTTTAAATAAACATTAAATGAGTAGCTTTGGCTACACAGCTATTGCTTAGGTTCGATATATATAAAAATGCAATTCTAGTTCATGGCTTAATTATTAATTCTTGAACATTCCATATTTTTTAAAAAAATATCTCAGAAAAATAGGATTCAAATATTAAAGCTTAGTACAAAAACATCAATATTAAATATAAATGCTACCCAGAAAATGCATTTAAAATATTTATGTATCTACTGTTCAATCTTTGCAGAACAAAGGGGAGGAAGATACTTACAGCAGGACCCTCTTTTCCAGCCGGACCTGGGCTTCCAGACTGTCCTGGGAGACCCTAAATAAGCAGAGATACAGTATTTAGCTTTAATGTGTCCTTTGAGTCACTTAAAACTGATATGGGAAACTTAATTTCACTCAACGCGCATATTTAAATACGGGTATAAATGTAATATAATGCAGTGTTCTATTTATATAAAAAATGTTATCTAGAGATGCCCTACTTCAGTTAGATTTATTTGCCAAAATTGTGCAAATATATTTAAAAGTAACACCGCCCCCCGTTATTCAGTTCAGTACGACTTTCTGCTGGGGAAGAGATCACAGGAATACAACATAATGTATATAAGTCTGAAACTTCAGCTTCATATGTCTAAAACAAGAAGAGGAATAACCTGCTTTAAGGGGGAGGCAGATAAGGTTATGAATGTACAGAATAACACTTTATTGTATCTGATAAACATTTTCTTAAAAATATTGTTTTTAAAACTGGTCATTGGGAAAACAAAAAAGCCCATGTAAGTTCAGAACCCAGTTGCTATCTAAAACTACTCATTGATTTCATAAAATCATCATCTTTACTTACTCTTGCACCCATGAGACCAGGCTCACCAGGACGACCTGTGTCACCGCTGGGACCTTTAGCACCAGCAGGACCAGTAGCACCACGACTGCCAGACAAGCCCTACAAAGGAAGAAGCTTGCATTAGGATACAACACCAGCAATCCACTGGCTGGCTTTACGGGATAGGATAGAGGGGGGCTTATTTGATTAAAATATAAAACTGATTATAAAAAATTTGAAAACTTACTAAACCACCAGCTCTGCCATCAGATCCTGGGAGACCACGAGATCCAGGTACACCCTATGAAAGAAACACAACTTTTGATCAAAACTAGAAAAGGACTTCAGTAAACAACACATAAGGCATTAGCATTTACTTTGGAACATATAAAGGAAGTCTCTTTGTTCAGTGGAAAGAGAGACATTATGAAAGATCCAAAATGTTAGTTTTCCTGTATTTTATCATTGAACCTGAATTCAGCAAATGGGACTGAAACTGAAAAGTGAGTCTTTCTAAGGTTCAGCTTTTAGTATCTTTATGGATTATAGCATAGTAAAATTTAAAGAATCATGATATGGAAGATATGACTTCAGCATGAGCATAAGTAGGTTGTATTAGGCATGAATGTATATCTATTACTTATTTTTATTCATTATTTGTGTATGTGCATTGCTTCTTTTCTCAGAATAAGTTCAGGAGACTAACAATTGTATGTTGGGAGAGAAACAGATCATATAATAATTCATTTCTAAAGTTGTGAAGGTTTGGACATTGTGCATAATAAATGCAAAATAAATGTACTATGGCATTCACAAGAATTTAACACACATCACATTATCCCCAATTCTCTTATTTTATTGTCTTTTTTTCCTTGGTATCTGGGACCTTTCAATTAGAAACCTGGTCCTATCAAACTCTGCAATTACCATGAGCTTGCAACACATTTTACATATAAAGGAAGAAACCCTCTTTAGTCTGTTGGGTGCCTTGAGGTCAGAGCCAGCAGTGCAAAGTGAAAGTTTTTCCTCATTGCATTATTACAGTCATAGTAAGATGTAATAGAGGTCACACACTGATCTCCATTATCAGATGGGGAACTGAAATCAGATCTTTCTAGGAATGTCTTACACTCAACCACTATATAATTCTGGGAAGTTTTTCTGATCACCTATCTGGTTTTGTAACTTCCAGGAGACTGAATATGCTTTTCATAAAGGACTTGCACTATAGAATTCTTCTTACTGATTTTCCAAATATTTTTAAATCATTATTTTTACAGTATGCAAGAGACTTACTCTTAAACCTGCAGATCCTGGTAGACCAGAGGAGCCAGATTCACCATTGGGACCCTTTTTGCCTTCCTCACCAGATGGACCAGCTGGACCAGCAGGACCAGCAATACCCTGTGGGTGGTAAAGAGAGCAGAAAAGTCATTAGCTTGTTAACCCAGTTCACTTGGATGAAAAGACATTTTGAAAATTAAAGATCTTTCATTTGTTATAATACTCACAGGTTCACCCTTGTTACCAGTTTCTCCCTTGGATCCAGGTGGACCTGGTTCACCCTAGAACCAAACAGAACAAAATATCAGAGAAGTGTACTTTGCTTTCTCTCTAGGTACATATTTTTTCAAGAACCGTAATGGAAAAAGCTATGTTTAAAAATCATGCACTCACCCATACCAATCGATTCTAGTTTGGATTACTGTTTGAATTTTAAGGGAGTGGGCCAAAACAGGCATCTTTAAACAAAATATTCTCTGCTGTTATCTATTCATTTTAGCAAAATTATATTTCATTATTTATTTATTTATTTATTTATTTTGTTTGGACTTATATGCCGCTCCTCTCCGAAGACTCGGAGCGGCTTATATACTTTGATTTATGCTAATTTCAGCCCTGGCTTAGAAAATGTAATCATTCAGAGATGAGAAGAAAGAGATGAGTTAGGGGGAAAATAAAAAATATTGTTTATGTAGCATGAAGTGCTGAATTTAAAATATGACTTCTGCCGGGATTGAACAACATGATTGTGGGATTCCTTTAAATTTTCAGAATTTAATGATAATTATATAAGCTTACAATATGGACTCAAAATGTTAAAGTGTGTAGAAATCTTGGTGGAAAATAGGATCCTTATACATTATGCATTTAAGAAAGGACTAAGCCATAATAACCTAATAGAGGAGACTGTTTTCACTATATACCACAATTGTGCATAATCAAGTGGTCAGCTGCGAACTTGATTATATTAGCTAATTGAACATGGAGAAACAACCGCAAGGCCTCCTTCATAAAATAGTTGGGAAGAATAGTGCTGGGCTTCATGAATTCTAGATTTAATAAATTATATATTTTAAAACTTTTTAGAGATGCAGCCATATTAAATCTAGATGCAGAATATTAATAATATTGAAAATTTGTCAGTTTGTGTACCATTTAAATAGCTTTTATCCAGAAGATGAGTGTAGGTTTAGAGAATAGATGAAAGTCTAATAGCCAGTTAAAACATTACTGCTAAAACTGGGCACTTCAGGTTTTGAAAAAGCAGCAGATAGAAAATGATTTAAGTGCATTTAAGACAACTTACAGCAAGTCCTCTTGCACCAGCTGCACCAGCAGCACCAATTGGACCAGGTATACCACGAGGACCAGGCAGGCCAGGAGCACCAGCCACACCAGGAAGACCCTGTCCAAAAAGGAAGAAAAAAGAGAAACCGCATTACAATGCTAGGATCATCTCTGCAACCCCAAGAGTGATCATCCCCATAGGAACACAGAAATATTTGTTTCAACACAAGCATACGTACAGCAGCACCTTTAGCACCAGAAAGGCCGTTGGCACCAGGGTTACCCTAAAAAAGAAAGCAAAGCATATGAAATTAATTGTTTTTACAAAAGCATATGATCATAAGTTCATGTTTGTGGGATCCAATTTATTGAAACTAAAGCTACTCCCAGAATTCATATTGGCTAGGAATTCTGTAGTAATATTCTTGAAGTAAAGTTTCAAGTTGGAAATAGTTGATCTGAAATAGTGTTTCTCAATCTCAGCAACTTTAAGATGCGTGGACATCCCAGAATTCCCCAGCCAAATTTATAATATCAATGGCAGAGTCACTTACAGCAGGGCCAACAGGTCCAGCAGCACCAGGGAGTCCAATATCACCACGAGGACCAGAAGGTCCACTTGGGCCAGCATTTCCAGCAGAACCGATTTCACCCTTTCAGAAAGAGATCAGACACTGATCAGTTTTGGATTGATGGATGTAGTTTGCTTTAGTGCAAATTAGTGATAACTTAGTGTAAATTATCTGCACTGCTCTACTGGTGACCTTATAGTCCAATTCAAGCTACTCAATTTGATGCAAAAGCCTAATGTTACTTAAATCCAGACCATCTACTCCTTGACAGTCTGTTCCATGCTCAGTGTTCTCAATGGGGCATTGTTTGCAGGTTTCATCATGATTTGTCCAACATCAGCAACATTTATTTTTCCCTGATGAGGAAAATACAAACCATTTGCTAGAATTGAGGCATTCTTGTTATAGTTTAGAATAGGGGTAGGCAGCCTTGGCTCTTTTATGACTTGTGGACTTCAACTCCCAGAATTCCTGAGCCAGCTGGAGCCAAGGTTGCCTACGCCTGGTTTAGAAGATAGCTTAAAAGGTATTTATTTTCCAGATATTTTAATGTGACTATGTATGCATTTTCTTTTCTTTTATGCATTTTTTTCTTTTTACAAAATTCTTGAAATTTAGTAAAATTGTTAAAGGGGTAGGTAAAATTTAGTGCTTTAAATCTATCAATGAGTAGAGTGTATCAATGGCAATATCACATTGTATCTATCAATGAAATGAAAAATTATTACTACAGCCATTTTACTATTTAGTTTAGAAAACAAAATGACATGCATATGACATCCCTGTCTCAAGCATAGTATTGTTTGAGAAATTAAAAGTTAATAAATATTTAAAACATATCTATATCCTTACATTTATATTTGCATCATAGGATTTATTGCATTTCAAAATACCTATTGTATTTAAAATACCCAGGTAAATAATTATATAACAACAATGTAATGATGACTGACAGAAAAGCAAACAGAATTTTATGCAGCTCTTATTTTATGAAATGGGGAGAAAAGATGGAACTATGAAAAATAATTACCTCATTTCATCCCCCCTTTCCTGCAATTTTAATTTTAAAGGATACATTACTAGAGTAATGGGGGATGGCTCTATAACAAAGCAATTACCAGATTTGGAGAAATGATTAACCTTTAGATGTTTGAAATGGATGCCATGTTGTTACGATGACTGACAAGGCTGCTTTATATACAGAAGCAACCCAGTAGTCTATCACATAATCTCCAAAGAAACTTTTTATTTTAAAGATCCTTTAAAAATGGAGATACACTCATCAAAACTCTTTTCTTCAAAAATGTGAGACTAACAGTGGAGAATTGTTAGTAGCTGGAAATTCCCTCTTTTCTTCTAAACTATATACGTTTAGATGTCTTTGTTTGAAAGTAGTTTGTTCTTGATGTGCCAACTTTGTATCTGAGGATCTAGTTAAGAAGGATTTTCTAGGTATTTTCTCATTCTGAAGCATGTTCATACCTTGGCTCCAGGAGCACCGGGGAATCCAGAAGGACCAGCAGCACCAATAGGGCCCTGCAAGATAAAAGACAAAGCAAAGGATTAGTCATCTACAGTTAGAAGAACCTATCTAAAATAGATAAAACAGGAATTAAGCCTGGTACATTTAATGGAGTGGCTAAGATATACTTTAAATGGAGTGGCACAAATATTTTTACTGAAATAATAATTCACTAGCATGAACATAGGAATGAAAAATGTGAGTATGAAATATTATAAGAGAAGAAATGTGTTCTGAAATCATTTCAAAATCTTTTTGAAGCAGGTACAGTAGTGATGTGGTGGCAATGCCAGCCAGGAAAAGCTGAGATTTTCGGCTCCTTGAAAGAGTTTGTAGCTTAAAAAACTAGTGTTTTATTCCTACTGAAATATCATGGATTGCGATATCATGGAATAACAGGAAACCACATTCTTCCTCAAGATTCACTTCAATATATTGTGAACTTCCAACAGAACCTGCTTTTAGCTGAGGTTTGTCTCTAGGGTCCAAATAGCAACTTAGATGGGTTTGGTTACAGATGAAAGAGTAAATATAAGCTAAAATCAATGTTGAGAAAGTCATGCAAAGCTAATAGTGTGTAAGGAGTTTGCTTAAAAATGTAATGTGTCTGTTTAAAAATTAAGATATTCTTTGTAAACATAAAGGTATGGTTGGAATCCAATTATTTCTTGACTTATCCAGGAAGAAGACATGCAATTTTAGCTGAACTGTCTCTAGAATTTCCCTAAGAATGAGACTTGATAATATTTCATTTCCAAAATGCCAAGAAGTAACACCTGTCTTAAACTGTGTTAGCATTAATTCAAAATACAAAATATCACTTTTTAAATATGACTTTCATTGTTTAATGCCACAATAAATATTATAGAAATGAAAATACTTGATACACATTTGGAAATAACTGAAAATTGCTTTGAAAACTCCCCGCTATGCACTAAATAAAGGGGGGGAAAGAGGTGAAACAGATTACAGTGAAGTTCACTGATTGCATCATTCAAAGTAAGAATAAGAAGATAACTGGACTTACGGCAGCACCAACAGGGCCAACGCTTCCATCACTGCCACGAGCACCCTAAAGAAAATAAATGTCAGTTTTAAATTCCTGGTATAGAATAAAATAATCACACACACACAAAATTAAGACCCTGTTACACAGGAAGAAAATAACTTACAACTGAGCCAGGAGCACCAACTCTTCCTCTTTCACCAGGAAGACCACGAGCACCCTGAAAGCAAAGTACATGCAAATTATTTAATAAGGCATAGTACATGCATAAGAATAGTATGATTAATTTTCTTGGGTACCATTATTGGGGGCAATAAAATTGAGATTAATAAATGTTGCTTTAAAATATGTTATAACCTGTGTACTGCACAAGCAAGAAAGAGAGTTGGGAAAATATCTACAGACCCCTCATATCCTGGGCATAAACTGTTTCAACTTCTTCCCTCAAAACGATGTTATACAGCTTTGCTCGCCAAAACAACTAGACACAAGGGCAGTTTTTTCCCCTCATGCCATCACCCTGTTAAATAGCTAATCCCTATAACCTATCAAACTGCCTAGTAACGCTGTATTACTATTATTCCTCTCATCTTTCCTGTTACTATCTCCTTATCTCCTTATGACTATACCTTTGTTGCTTGTATCTTACGATTTATATTTATATTTATAACTGATTTATTTAGTATCCTAGTATGATCTATATTGTTTGCTAATTTAGTGTCCTATGACTATCATTAAGAGTTGTATCTTATGATGATGAATGTATTTTTATGTTGATTATGATCATAATTTATCACCTGTTGCTTGTATGTACACTGAGAGCTTATGCACCAGAGACAAATTCCTTGTGCGTCCAACCACACTTGGCCAATAAAGAATTATATTCTATTCTAATCTATAAATTTAATCCTATGTAAGTTATGTAAGAGAAAACACTCACAGCTTGTCCTGGGGTACCATTTTCACCAGGGGCACCAGGTTCACCCTGTAAAGAGCAAATACATCTTGTGAACATTTGTATTAGATTACTACAGATATATTTGAAAAAGTGCTAGAAAATTTAGGCTGATGCTTCTAAAATCTAAATGTAAAATGAAATCATTACTATCATTATCAATCACTATCTCAGTTCCTTGGAAATGACTCGATAGATGGATAATAATGCCAAATCCACTCTTAATCACCTGGTTGACTGTGCAACCAACCATACACTTAGTAATATTAATATCAAACAAAGCTTATATTAAGATACTTAATAATACATTTTAAAACCCTATAAAAAGGACACAATAAATACTGGCTGTTACCCAGGCAATCTAGTCAATCCAGAATTTCCCAGCAATGGGAGAACTAAGCTCCAATTCAGTAACATTCATATAAATGGGACATCTGATTTAAATAATTTGAATGGCTAAAAGTTCAATATCACAGCTATATTGAATAGTTTAGCTCTTGATACAGTTTAGTTAATATACAGAGATGTTATCCAGTCTTTCTATCTGATGGCTATTGAACCGATAAGGCCCATTTTAGAAGCATGAGAGCTTGCTAGAACTTCCCTGCAATTAGGATTCCCTTATTGATTTCAACAGAGAAACAAAATATATAATATAAGATGGATCTACACATAGTCATCACTACATATTTGCAAAAATATAACAAAATCCAAATACATATTTAATTTGTTAGAAATATTTGATTTTTACCTACTGCATTTTTTTAAGCTTTCAGTCAAAACAATATTTGCTTTAACTTGAAAAAAGTCTCTTGAACGGATTTACAAAAGCTCACTGTGATATAACTTAGGGGAAAACCAGGATATACTGTAAAAGTAATGTCTAGACAAGCATAGTATGTTGTATAATTAAATGTGACACCTCAGGCCAATAATTAATACTGGGATCAATACATTCCAGGTTGTATTTCCACCCTCACACTACTTCGTGGACAAACTGGAGAAAGTAATGAATAAATTAATGAATATGATTACTTGTCATAAAGGAAATCTGAAATATTTTATTCTCTGCCTCACTCCTTGCAAGATTTTTGCTTTCTAATCTCAAGATCAAGTGGTAACCATGAGCCTTGTTGCTTTTATTGCTTCTTAGTATCTAATTCTCAGTGTGCATTTATCTATTCAAATAATTCATTTGTTTTTATTCTAAAGAAAGTAAATACATGATTGCAACACCATGTGCATATTTTTTTGCTCTCTCTCACTATAAATACTTATATATGAGATTTCTACAACTGTAGAATTTTTGAGTCTTTATTCTTTTGAAACAGGATTTTGTGCTAAAATCTTTATCAGCAAGGATCCTTTCTGTGTCTCTCGGTGCATTTACCTTGATCTTACAGGTCTCCAGTACATATTTTCAGAAATTATTTATAATAATTACTTTACCTTGTTACCAGCAGCACCAGGTTCTCCTTTGCGACCATCCAAACCATTGTGTCCCTGTTATGGAGAAACATTTACTTTTATGTAATATAAATAAAAAATCTAGAACAATATTTTTAAATGATATGCATTCAAAGAAAGAAGCTTCACACGTTATTTAGATGAAGCTCCCTTCAACTTTATAATTTCATAGTCCCACTATTCCTTCCTTCCTCCCCCCCTTCCTAGATGCATGAATGAAATTTTATAGAAAGAATGAGCATTATAATTTCCTCTATTTGTCCCTCTCCAAGATGGCTGATCAGAATGCATTGCTGATGTCTCACTGAATTCTTTGCTGATATTATTAGGAAACTAGTGCTTTAAATATTATTCTGCTAGTGTAGCTAAGAGTAGACTACACAACCAATGGTTATGGACAGTTCCGATCTGTATGAAAGCTACTGCTTTTGATAGGTGCAGGGAACAGGATAAATAGTAATTCTCTTATTAATAACAAAGGGTACATTTTACAGTTGCAAGAAATATATTATTTGCTGTAAATTTCATGATTTTCCAGTTCTGGCATCCTGAGGGCATGATGATAACATATTCTGTAAATGTGCTCTAAAATTTTAGGAGTTACTTGCATCTCTGATCTTAGAGGAACAGTTGTACATAATATCTTCTAAGATGTCACCCTTTTAGTAGGTTCCCCTGCATCTCTATAAAACACTCACCCTTATTCCTTTGAATCCAGGCAGACCAGAAGTTCCAGGAAAGCCACGAGTACCCTTGAAAAAAACACACAGGAAAATAGGCTTAATTTGTGTAAATAACTTTACACAACTTTACATCTTATTTACACAACATGTAAAACTGATATAAGACTAATTAGGAAACTGATCTGTCTGAAATGTAGCATAAGACCTTCGGTATCCGGGAACAAGTTTACAAACTGAATATCTTATCAAATGAGGTTAAAAATGACTTTGTGCTTTTACAGGGTTAACAGTTCAAATATAAGACTGTTTGTCAGAATGCTAATCCAATCTCTCTGTTTTCTGTTTCTATAAATTGCATGAGAGAAGGTCAAACAATGTTGCTGTTTACTTCTGAGATGTTGCATGGAGGCTGTGAGTTTAACAAGTCACCAGCTTTTAGAATTTAAATAACTATGTATGTAATTTAGAAAGGGGTCTTTTCTTTTCCAGAAATATCTGTAAGATCTCCAAATATACTGACTTACTCTAGGCACTATTGCTAGATCCAATACATGTGCATTGATCAGCATCACTGCAGTAAGAACTGTAATTCAGGCAGATGGAAGTGGCAGATGGACAATGAGTGGGCCAAGTTTCATCTCCTGCCAACGTAACAAATCATTTATCTGTTTTATTGAGATAGTCACTGGCCCATCCAAGTGTGAGCATGTGTGCAAAATTGCCCAGATCCAAATGGAACTATTTTTAGATTTCATCCAATATTGTCTGAAGAAGGTGAAGAAGGGATTTTATTCCTTTACTTAGAGTTTGTAACTTTGATGTGGAAAAAAACAGGAAAGGAAGCAAGATTTACTAGATTCAAAGAATGTGCTCTCCCATTGAGCTATTGCCTCTCTTTTTCATAAAGAGGCTTTTAGCTGTTAATTATGATTATAGACTTTGAATATTGAAGCATTCCTTCCTGATGGATTTTGGATCTCTTAACCCCCCCCCCCCAATCAGTATAGACATTAGCCACTCTGATGGGAATTCTGGAAGTTGAACATAACAGGAGGGCATCAGATTGGAGAAAACTGTTTCTCTCATTATGTGCAATTTTGAATTTTGTTATACTAAAATAATAAAAATCAGGAACAAATAATTTCACTCTCAAATACAATATTCACCTGAGGTCCAGGAACACCTCTCTCTCCAGATCTTCCAGGTTTTCCAGGATGGCCCTAAGAAGGAGAAAACAACTGACTTTTTAATATGCAAATTAATTAAACCTGTATTTAAGAACATAAGCAGAACCTGGTCCATCTATTCCAGCAGTTTGTTCCCACATTAGTCAATTAAATGCAGAAGGAAGTTGCTAGATGGCTAGAAAGCAGATGGCTTTCAGTGCCATTGACCCCATGATTTCCATGAATTAGTCTGAATAACTTTTGTTATTTGTTTCTAGGTTTTAAGAGGCATAAATATTATTTCTTCATTATTTCTTCATATACATGCAAAATCTCCATTAATTTTTGTGTCATGAGATTATTCTGCATATTTTCCATAATACTGTAATCAAGAACATTATAAAATTCAGCTAGTGAAAATCATGACGTGTTCATGAATACTTACATCTTCACCAGATTTTCCAGGAGGACCCATTGGACCACGAGAACCTTGGGGTCCCTAGTGATAAAAATTAATTTTGAAACAAGATAATGAGAATTAAGAGATGTCAATCCTTTTATCCTGCATTTGAATGGTGACTTAACTAAATCGAAATCATAATTCTGAATCCTTTCTCCCTAAGATGGTTTCTAGTTTTCATGAAAGCATAGCTCCTCATTACATAATCCAATTTTCAATATTTTTCTTCATTTAAAATCAATGTTCAATTAATACAAGACAATACAATGCAATTATTCTAACTTTCTTTTAAACAAGATCTCATACTTCACAGGAAATCTTACATAATTTAGATCTGAAAAAAATAAATTCATAAATTCCTGCAAAACAATGTGCAGTAGAGTTATGCAGGCTATTAAAATGTGTGTGTTGTGGATGAAATGAAACAGTATTTAATAATTGGAGTTGCTCTTATGGTAAAACATTGTTTTACTTACGGCTTGTCCAGGTTCACCCGGTTCACCTGAAGGACCTTGGAAGCCAGGAGAACCCTAGAATAGAAAAAAAGGCATGTTATTCAATTTTTGTGAGAAAAAGCAAAGTACACATTCTTGTATAATAAAAGTGCCTGGAGAATAATTTGAACCAACTCAACCAGTAAACACAGGGCTCAATGACACAATGATGAATTTGGAAAACCTCTAATGGCCAAGATGTGACCATGCAGAGTTATTGGAATCAGATTATTATTATTTATTAAATTTATATGCTGCAGATTTGAGGCAATTCTTAAGTGCTTGAGATTGTTCCCCCCTCTTTCCAGTAGAAGAAATATGTGATCAAGAAACACTGATAATAGAGGAGAATTCTACTAATCTGTTTTGGCAGAAGGAATATTCCAAATTATTCCTATAATTTAATTGAAATGCCAAGCATGTCATAGTGAAGAGGACTTTGTCTAGGTCTCACATTGTATTAAGTCATGATTTGTTTTAATCACATTTTGTGATTCATACTGTTGCTAAGCATAAACACTAGTTTACAAAGCCCAGTGGCTAAATTTATACTGTGATAAACTATACTATGGCTGAGTAAATAGTATAAAGCCATCCACTGTATACTTTATCCTTCTTTGCAGGTATATTAAAGCTTAAATGGGAAAATGGGCTAAATAGAAGAATCAAACAAGAGAGGATATATATATTTTTTTACCATGGCAGAAGGTTTAGAAAAATTCGAAGTTTGTGTTATATTTGATCACAAATTGAGGATTATAATATGGAACTTGCCAATGTGGAACATTATGGTCACACTGCAAGTAACAGAGTCATTCATATTGGCAACTCATGCTTTTGGACAGCTATAGCTTATGAAACTCCTTTCCTATCAATGGGAGTGATCAGAATATACTTACCGGGGGTCCATTGGTTCCAGGTGGGCCTCTAGGTCCCATTAATCCCTGAAAAAAAGTATTTTAAAAGGTCAAATTCATTTCAAAATAAGAGACTGGATAACCTGTCATGAAATATATAGTAATAGTTTGTCTAAATAAATAGTATTTTTGGCATTAAAAATAACAATGAAGGCAATGTCTGAGGATTACTGGGTTTGATAACCAACATAACTGAAGACTTTGTTTATTGGAAATTTTTAAAAAAGCAAATCTTGGCTTATTCTTTCTGTGTAATAGACCATTAATATAGTATTGATGAAAATATGTTTAATCCCTACATTGGTTTATCTAATCTGAATTTAAGCACTCTACTATTTTTGATTGGAGGAGAATTAACATTTGCATTTTAGTCTGGCTTTGTCTAAAAGAAAATAAATCCTCATAGTATTTTTGCATGATTCTCTGTTGTTGCTGCTGCTGTGGCAGCTAACCTTACTGCTTTCGAAGAAAGAATATTTTTTAATGGGAGGCACAGTTTTTGATTTCAGAAATTGTACCCTTTGAGCTGGATTAGATAAGTATGGATCCCAGTGGATCTCACTGTTCTAGAAGTGCAAATCAACAGCAGAAGTATTCTGATGTCAAATAGTTCTTGTCAAGCATGGTATGAGCTTGTGAAACATGAGAAAAAGCGTATAGAAAAATGAACTGTAACAGCAATCCCAGGGGTATCTTGTAATTTCACACATAAAATCCAGTAAATTGACAAAAAATATTATTTTATTGACAAAAATTCAATAAAATTCCTCTCCTCTCCCCCTTTTTCTTTTCTGGTAGTTCTGCATCCTCTAAGATTTTTAGCTGTATGAACAAAAAGACAGAATGGCCTCCTAATTAGGCTGTAAACTGAAAATCTTACTGCTTGGAGCACCTTCTGATTTTCAACATTAGGGTTTGACAAAATTAAGAATACGCCATAATAGGAGAGTGCTTTTCAACCAGAGTAACAGATACTGCAGATAGATCAAAATTTCTTCCTTTCTCTAATGTCCCATGAACTTTTTGAATCTTCACCAAAGAATTGGAATTAGAAAATAAGTTTCTACTGCATAAATAAAATCTGTTCCACTTATATAATAATCGGTGCAGCCCTTCCTTCCTCATTCTGCCCTTTTACTTTAGGACAGTAATCACTTTCATTTACCACAAAGGCTTTCTGAATATAGTTTTTCTGATCCAGAAACCTCAGTTATACTTCCCAACAACTACAATGTGGCTTAAATCTGAACATTAATTAAAAGAGTAACGTTCTCAATCCAGCTTCCTTTCTTTCTCCTTCTTTCTTGATTTTCCCAAAATGTCTCTGTGACATTGGAGTGGATTCTCCTAAACAATGTGATGCCAGGAAAAAAAAAAGCTATGCAGAGATCTCACTCTGAGATGAGATAATATAAGTTTTCCATGTTGTCCTTGCCATGACAATTTCGAGGGTTTCCAGTTCCCTAGAGATGCTAATTTTAGTGGCCACAGGTAACTGAAAGGGGAAGAGCATGGATATTTTTTTAAATTTTGTGAAATTTCCTAAGCATATTTATGTTAAAGTTTGCACATCCATAAAAGGGAAGCCTAATTGAATTGATGCTAATATTCCCCTCTCCCTTTTTTCCCAGGGAGCCACACTTCTTGGTATACTTCTTGTTTTATAAATGAAGCTGATATTACATTACACTTGTGACAATATTTATTTATTCGAGGGTTTTTATCCTGTCTTTATTACTTTTTAATAAATAAGTCAAGGTGCTGAAGACATCTAATACCCCTTCCTCATTCTATTTTCTCCACAACAACAACTTATCTTTGCCGGCAGGCCTGGGGATGATTGTGGGTTGTTGTTTGAAAGTTGTACGTGTGTTGGGTGTCTATTTTTAATATTTTGATTCGACTTAGATTCTTTGATGTTTTGTATATGTTGTAAGCCGCTCCAAGTCTCCGGAGAGGAGTGGCATACAAGTCAAATAAATAAATAAATAAATAAATAAATAAATAAATAAATAAATAAATAAATAAATAAATAAATAAATAAATAAATAAATAAACAAACAAACAAACAAACAAAACCTTTGAGGAGTGGGTCTGAGAGAAAGTAGCTGGCCCAAAGTCCCCTGGCTGGCTTTCAAGCATCAGACAAGACTAAAACTCATAGTGTCCTGGTCTCTAGCCTGGTCTCTGCTTAACTGCTAGACAAAATTGGCTTTAAATATACTGGAATAGGTAATAAAATATTCTACAGAGTTAAATATATTATCTCTATTTTCAATGAGATCCAAGACCAGAGGTCACAATTACTGATACACTTTACTATATATGGAATATATAGCTCAATCCTGTCCAATAAATGAAACAAGAGTTGCGGGGTTCTTGGTGTTCTCTGAGCTTGGTTGTCCATTGATTATGTCACCTAGTTTGGCAATAAAATATCTGCATGAAAACAACTAAGTTCAGAGAACACCAAGGACCCTACAATTTAACCCTGAGCTACAAATATTCTCTTCTATTGGAAGAATATTTTAATGCAATATGCAACAGATTTCTTTCGATAACCTCATTCCAAAATATGTAGACGAAGCAGTGGGTGAGGTTTATAAACTAATAATGCAGATTTCCCTATCTTTTGCCTTCTAAATGAGTTGAGACTTTATATGGGGGTTTTGAGTGTCCTGATACATATGAAGGCCACTTGATTGGGGAGCTACTTGACTAAAAACTGTGTCTGGTTTGCAATTCCACCTTATGATCAATATAGGCATTATAGAATTATAGAACATGACTATGCAAAAGTGACATTACCAATGAATGTATGCCACATCATATATTTTGATGAGATAATTTGGTTGGTTAATTTGAGAAGGTAAATTTGATGTCCCAATTTATTAGTACATTTCTTTAATTTGATGAACCAATTCATTAGGACATCTCTCTAAACACATATATATGGAAGGATACAGAAAATATCTGTAAATAAACTGCTAAGTATGAGGAAAGTTGGAGACAACTGGTAACCATAAGATCATTGCTCAAAAGCTTTTTGAAAGCATCTGCAACCACATGGAGAGAAGATGTGGTACCATCAGCCAATCACTATATATGTCTTCCTGGTCAAATAAGTACAGATAGCATTAAGTTTAGGATGTGACTCTAAGCCAAGACAACAATTTATTTTGAACTGCATATTTTGAAGCAATGCTGGCTTCCTGGTTTGGGGGTCCTTTGTATAATACCCTTTCCTAATCTGTACATTGAAAATTCAATTAGGCTGATTCTAGATTGATATTCTTTACAAACTGGAAACTAACTATCCAATTCTGTTGAATTCTGAAGCTGTTTCTGCCTTCTAATGCTCTTGGGATCTTCTGTCTAGATGCTGTGTCTCTCAAGCATTACTTTTCTGAGATTATTAAGGAGTGCTGTTTTCTCACAACTTCATGTGTTTGTAACGTGTAAGAAGACAAATGCAGTCTTAGAAATTGGTACCAAAACCACTTCAATATTTGTAATGTTTATGAAGGTGGTAATCTCTTAATGAAGGGATACAAAGAGCATCTATCTCTTGTAGAGTTCACTGAATCACAGCTAGCAGAAGCATTACAGGCATGGTTTCACAGTATTTCTAGATAGATTTCTGTAAATTCAGCTATTGAATACTGCAGTTATATATATTGCTAATAATTATGTAATAATTATCTTTTGTAGAAGACAGTTTTGACTGGTGTACTGCTGCCAAGCACAGTTTGGGTTCTAATGGTATTTGAAAAGTCAAAATGGCTCCATAATTCACTAATTTATGTTGGGTTACATCACATAGCTGAAATGCAATACTGCGAAGCCGTATTGCTGATTTCATTTGGCCTTGTTGGAGGTACCCACTGATACAATTTGGATGTGTATGAAATGAAACATTTGCTTACCATAGGTCCAGGGCCCATATCAGCTGATTTGGATATGTCATATTGAGCAGCAAAGTTCTGTAAATGAACAATAACAGGTATCAACATACTTATTTTAATATATATTAAATATAATTACATGGGAAAAGGTATGACAATTCCATCATATTAAATGGTATTAAGAGTCTGATTATTACTGTATCATAATAAATATTCAACTTTTACTTTCTGGGATTTTGAAACATCAACTTATCAAATGGCTCTTGAATGGGTAAAGTGAAGGAAGAATGAAAATGGAGAACAGTATATTGAATAGTTGTTCTTTAAATGTTTCTAAGTTACACAAAGCATATTTTAGTTCATCTGAGATACATTTGAAAAGTTACATTTAAATGTATACTTCCTGCTTTAAAATGATGGGTCTTTTGTGACCTTTTTGATATTATATAAATATTTATCCTTAGACCCTAAATGCATCATCAGTAAAATAAAAAGTTGGAAGCCTTACTCCACCAATACCAGGAGGACCAGGGGCCCCTGGAGGACCTCGTGGACCATTTTCACCATCTTTGCCTGGTGGACCTGCTGGACCCTGGGGGGGGGGAAATATAATAATCAGTAACAAAGCAAAAATGAAAAAAACTAGGGGAGATTTCATAGACTTCATGTTATATTGCTCAGCACAAAAAGTCTGTCGCTTAGCTTCATACTTTTTGTAAGTTACAAATATCCAAACTTCATGTTACATTATATTTCAAGGAAACTGGAAAATTAGGGATGCAATGCCAGACATGACTGTTTACCAGTAAGTCATATTGAGGTCAATGGTATTGCCTCCCAAAGAAATGAGTGTAACTGTTTGACTGAATCCCTAGAGGCTTTAATACATGGACAATTTTATGTGAAGTTATATGAGTTAAAACTATATACAGATGGGAGTCTCAAACTTCAGGACAGCTTATGGCAGTGCATAAGAAAAAGAAATATTCCCACTATCTTGGGAAAGATTTGACATCAATCTTTTGTAAACATTTCCTTTACACCTTACACTTCCCACAATATGACAAAAGGCAAACATTCTAGGAATATGAATTATGTAATTTGAGCTCATTTGGTGGCTACTACTTTAGAAACTGGAATAATTACGAAGATAACACCTGAACATCCTGTGATAAATATTCCAATAACTTTTAACTATCATGGTGTAATTATATGAGCCAGCCCTATCTATTCCTTTGACCCTGCAATGTATAGGCATTCATTCCTAAGTGTCACTTAAGAGGAAGATAATTTGCTTCTTAGATATTTGAGCATTTGGCTTGCTCCCACAAAATGACAAATATTTCATCTACAATAGCAGGAGTGATAGCATAGGGGGTCCTCGACTTATGGCCACAATTGAGCCCAACATTTCTATTGCTAATGAGATGGCTGTTAAGTAAATTTTGTCCCAATTTACAATCTTGCTTCCCACAGTTGTTAAGAGAACCACTGCAGTTATGAAGTTAGTAATACAGTTCTTAAGTGAATCTGGCTTCCCCATTGACTTTGCTTGTCAGAAGGTCACAAAGGGTGATCACATGACCCCGGGACACTGCAACCATCATGAGTCAGTTGCCAACCATCTGAATTTTGATCATGTGACCATGGGATGCTACAGTGGTCATCCTCAGGCTTGTTAGTTTAACAAAAACCTATTAAAACATTTAATCAAATATTAAATTCACTTCCATGATTTTAAGCTGTGTCTGTTTGCCACAATAAATGGAGATTATCTTAACATTAAAAATTTGGCTAACTAATAATTACAGCATTGTTTACTCATAAATGTATAAAACTATAGAACTTAATAGAACTTATACTATATAACTTAATAGACTTTTGCATACCTATGAACAATGCCCAACTTTTATTCCAAATGGAGAGGCTGGAGGTATACAAAAATTCTTTTAAACTAACCATGACCTAAGACAGGTAGAACTTAACAAATATCATTGTATTGTCTGATAGACTGAAAATGACTTCCAACATAATACTATGGTGTTTTCAGATCCTTAATAATTTATGCTGCCCCTTTACAGTATCTGCCCTGCATGAGATGGGGCTGATTTGAAAGACCTTCCATCAAACTGTTAGTAAAAAAAACTCTGATGGACTGTTAAGCTAAAACACTTCAATAGCACATTATTTTCACTAAATCTATTCTGATTTAGCCAAGTGCATGTTCCAACTTTAAAAAGTTTGGTACCACCTACTCTTAAACTTGGAGGGAGGGTAGTTATTGTCAAGCTCCTTCTGGGTAATTGTTTGGTAGATCGTATAGCATTTTCTTAATACAAATATTGTTAGCTTACACACATTAAATACCAAACAGCAGTGCCTATTTCATTGTTAGCTAATTAAAATTATTAAAGAAGACCATACTTTAAGTGACTCTAGACTAATAGCTAGAATTCTGTGCTAATTAGGAATTATGGGAGCTGCACTCTTAGTACATATGAAAAGTACTGGATTGACAATGGTTGGTCTAGAAAGCCTCACTGGGACATATTACCTTCTTATGTCATATCATAGTCATGCTTAACATTGCATATAGCAAATAATGCTCCTATATGATATCATATGCACAACACACATACACACACATGCAGAGTTATAGGTTAAAATATGTGTGATTTAATCTGTGACAAAGAGCTACTCTCTTAATTTGTTACTTTACAATATGATGTTGTATTCTGTATCTCAATTATTAGCCAAGTATATTAGGAATAAAATTATTTTATTGGCTGGAGGCTGTGGGAGTCAAAACCATCATAAGGTATCGTGTGTGTGGGGGGGAGTATTTGTCGTAAGAAGTATATCACAGAAATGACCTACAATTTAGTTTGGGGAAGCAAAATTAGATTGTAGATTTATATTGTCTACAAAATACTATGATACCAATATTAATGATTCCACAGCTACATTAAAACCATAGAATCTCAAGGAAAAAAGGCAATTGCTTCAAGCTGAAGTATTTGCTAACAGTTAATAATATTAGTATAGTATTATTGACAGTGACTGGCAGAAGCTGCTGTCAAAAGTTTTATATATGACTTTTTTCTGTCATAATTGGGATGCCACTGATGAACTCAGGATCATGTCTATCTTCTGTATATAAGGACTAAGGAATTTTATGAGTGTACGCTAAAGAAAAGTGAGGCTTTTGTCACTGTAACATGTGAATTCTGTAGCAATAATTTTAGAAATTTTTCTATGGAAAATGTATCTGATTCTTTTGTAGTTTTGATCACTTGGACACTCCATGAACATCCATTAATTAATTAAATTATAACAAGCAAAAACCTTCCCAATACGTAAAAATAATCTGCAGATGCAGTTTTGGTGAAAAACTCTTTGAAAAATCCTGGATATTGATGTAGGATTTTGTGAATAATAAAGCTGTGCCATTGACTTTTCAAACTATAAAATTAAGATATCCGCTGTCCCAATTTTGACATAAACTTGTACGTTCCCCTCAGATCCTATGTGCTTCCCTAAATTATATCTGCTTTCCCAAATAAATTGTTTCCATTCCACACAGAACTATATTCAAGTGACTTATATAAGAAAACATACAGTCATACAAATACATCCGAGTAAGAAAGATTAATGGGAAGGGCTTAGTTGCAGCACATAAAAGACAGGTGGCCAAGACGGATGTTTTTAGGTAGTCCAAGACCCTTATTTTAGTGCCATTAAACATCATCAGTGAAGGGGACTGAAGCCTCATTTAGATAGCATTGATCCAATTCTGTGATTTCAAACTGCCTGGATATTTAAACTGCATGTGTGTTTATCTGTGTACACATACATACATACATGATTAAGACTCAGTTTTGGAAAACTGTGAATCAGACACCATATTAATACCGATATTCTAGGGGTTGGTTGTATTCCACAGGACAAATGATTATGCTTTTTCTTATTTGTATAAAAATGATTCAGATATTATACAGCCAAAGGAAAACAATCTTTTACCCTTTCTCCTCGTGGCCCTTTATCTCCTCTTGGACCCTGAAAAAAACATAAAGAATCTTAATTGGAAATGAATCTTCAAATAATTATTTAGAGAATAATGCAGTATTAATAATAACTATCTGATATTAAATGTGATAGATTAAAAAGCTACTCTCTTAATAAAGCTACTCTATTAATAAATATAGTTCTCTCTCAAGAGAACTTCTCTATCAAGAGAAGACTTAATTCTAGAATCAGGTCAACAAACTAATAGATGACTTATAAACTTCTGTAAAAAAATGAGTGGAGGTGTATAATATATATAAGTAAAACTCTATTTTTTTCTAGGGGTGCCAATCATTAGACATCTAGTATTCATTTATTATATATTTAGTCTTCAAAGCAGTTGAATATATTCCTTAGAAATATTTTTAAATCATGAAATTAAATTGGTATTTGAAATGATTAATAATACCATTAGAAGAAAAATTCAAGCATATAATTTAGAAGCCTTTTTCTTCTAAGGGTATTAATAAACATTTCAAATATCAATTTAAGTAGAGTCCACTTATTGTTGGACTCTAATACATCTGAAATCCCATTCTTTATGCTGAAGCATAGTTTCAATGAAGAGTGCTTTTATTAACAATTATTTGAGAGAAATCATACAAGACTAAATATGAATCTTGGTAGTATCCTAATGGAATAAGAGAGTTGGAAGGCCTTGGAGGTCAACTAGTCCAACCCCCTGCATGACCAGGAGACCTATACCATTTCAGACAAGTGGCTGTCTAGTCTCTTCTTGATGGGGCACCCATAACTTCCGAAAGCAAGCCATTTTTAATTATACCTATTCAGAATTTAAAATATTTACTTCCAAATTCTGGTTCTGCGTTTGGATTGACTTTAAACTGCATTCAGTGTAATTTTGTACTTTAAAAGGGCTTATTTGTGGCAATAAGCATCAGTTGTCCTTTAATCTAATCTATAATTCTTATATAAGAAGTTCCTAAAATTGCTTACCCTCCATATGTCCATTGCCTAGAAAGAAATAAAAATGAATTTAAGGAAAGTATTAAATTAGTAATGTTGCATTCTAGATGCTAGCATTAATCATTATTATATACAAAGAAGCCTAAACAATTTCAGATTTGGAAAGACAAAAAATCAAGTTAGTGTCATAAAATAGGTATTATTAAAAAGCATACCTGAATTCATTCATGCTTCACAATCCTAATCCAAAAGCTAGCAAGGAACATCAGAAATTACTATGCATGCAATGTGACTCTTCTCTTAATCTTGCATTCACATATGAAGGTACTTTTTATTACAAGGACAGCCCACTAGGAAACTAGGGATGGGTATATTTGGGGCAATACTCACAAAGCCTATTAATTAGCTTACCCATGCACATTTTGAAAATAGTAGTTAGTAAATAGCCATGCCCCCCCACCCAAAAAAGGCCATCTGGTATTTCTATGTAATGCTCTCTTGTATTTTAAAATAATTATACTGACCTCATTTACATCTGGAAAAAAATAACAAGAAGAAACAGATAGTTAGTATTAATTTGCAAACAGTTTTGCATTTGAAGTGCTGCATTTTACACTGTGACATGCTTGATTATAGGAAATACAAATATATCATGTCTTTTTTCTTTAAAAAAAGCTTATTTAGAATTGATTTTTGCAGCATATTCTGACAAAGAATTTTGATTCAATTGATATGTTCAATAAAATGTATTATAACATGAAAAATTATGTTTGAAATTCCATAGGTAAAAACTCATAAATCTAGATGTGTCCTGAGTTTTTTTATACTATGAAACCTGGACATATATAAATCCTATTACTCAAAAAAAAAAATCTCTAGAGTGTTAAGTTCAAGATGCATCCAAATTTATGGAAAACCTTCTAAATATCTATACCAATATTTTTTGATCATTCAGAATTTGATTACATAAACTTTTTTTCCTGGGGTGCTAGAATTAAAATTCGTTAGGTAATACTGTATGCAAAATAATTCAGATTTAAGATTTTTTCTTTATTTGTGTAACATTGAGCTACTTTTGTTAAACATGGAAAATTCCTTCTTTGCTCACTATATTATTTCACATCCTTTCAGATATGAGAACAAATTGAATATGATTGCAAAATAGTAAGTTTTGGGAATTGAGATTTATCAAATAATTCACAAATTATTATTTTTTAAATACTCTTTTTAAAATTGGGAAACAATTTCACACCACATTTTCCAGGCATATGAAGGCCAATTGGATTCCCAAAGCCAACTGGTTTTGACTTTTGTCCAAATTACCTTTCCAGATGTAGATTGTGATGTGGCATCAATGAGATGCCAGTTGTTTCAAAAACAAAGTTTGCACAAGACTTCTAAGTAGATCCCATATTGTTGAAACTTCGTTGTCATTTAATGCATTTGAAATATCTACATTCTGGTTTTGTTCCTTTGTTTGGGCATTCTTTTTATAACTGAATAGCCAAATCTATCAGCTTAGCACTAAAATTGGAACCACAAGAAACTACTTTTGATATATATATTGTTAACAATTTATTTGTCATACATTTGTCTCTGGCTACTGGGTAATATAGCTAAACCTGAAAAAAATGAGACATTTCTGTGACAGAGATCTCTTGGGATCTTGCAATGCTATGTATCAAACCTGTATCAACACATATGTATTGATGCATCATGAACCCATCATGTTAGTAATTCTGCTACCTAGTTTCAAAAAATGCTCAGGAATCTTACTTAATCAGAAATAAGCTGAATTACATTCAATGGGCTTTTCTTGGCAGGTCATACACTGAAGTAACCCCATTAAGTTCAGTAGTATGTAATTTCAGGAAAATGCTTGTAAAATTACATTCTAAATGTATTTAGAATGACAGCCTAATTCTATACTTCAGATAACTTCTCGAAAAAACCCCCTATCATTCTCCTCCTTCCTCAAATGTGTAATTGTTATTATTCTAAAATTTAATAGTGTTGCTGGCACATTACTACGGTATTATGCTTAAAGTTGATGACTGATTTGAATCAGATCATTACTTCATAGCGGAGATAACTAATTTAGCAAATTCTTATTATCTCAAGTATATATATATAATTACTTTGGTGAAAGGATAAATTATAATTATGGTTTAGGTCTGGTGTCTGAATAAAGCTACATATTGGTTGGAAAAAGTCATTTTTTCTCCTTGCCACTAGAGGACATCCTATAGACCTAACACCTAATACTGTAAAACTGAAACAAACTGATAATGTTGCTTCAGTTTTATAATATTAGGTATTAGGTCTATAGGATGTCCTCTAGTGGCAAGAAGAAAAATGACTTTGCCATTTTAAAAAACAAAAGAAGTACTGCTGAATTTGATCCTGAATAATTATTCAACATTATAGAATCTCTTACTGCCAATTGATTTCACCAGATCTAATTGTAATTTGCCATTTCTTCTCCAAGATATTCTGTTTACTAATTTTCTAGTTTCGCTTATAGTACAGGAATTCTCAGATAACTCTTAGAGTCTGAAATCAAAGAAGGCCAACTATGTGCAGCGAGCTAGGATTTGCATTATTCAAAGTGGAAAGTATTTTTTCCCAAAAATTGCGGAATGGATGTGTTGGTGAGCAATAGGAACATCACATTTGTGCATGGATTTAAAGGTATACCTAAACTGACTGCTCTGACAAAGTTTTGAATTATGCAGAATGTTTAGGTGTAATTCCAATGTTTGTCTACAGTTCTAGGAATGAGGCCCATAGAAGAGTTGTTAAAATTTTGTTTAGATATGGCAGCCGCAAATTTAAATCCATGCTAGCTTAGTTGGGGACCTCAGCAAATTCATTTTAATTTTATTGTATCAAGATAAAGAAGATATTGACTTGCTGAAATTAATCTTGAATTAATTGCTAGTATCAAATTTTGTCTTTCCATAATTTACTAAAAACGAGAAACTGCTTATTAAGATTATTTGCTAGAACATTACTTATAAAACCATTTAAAATCTTATGGTAAAAGCAATCTGAGATTAATAACATGTCATAATTAGAATATCCATCCACCATATAAATTTGGTTCCTGATAAAAATATCAGGAAACACTTTTATTTGGTGGCTCTTTATTAAAAGAATTTTTCAAGAAAAAAAATATGATGAAAGGTCTGCTGACAAAGTCTTTCCTTGTTTAGGAACATTACTACCCACAAAAGTTTCTTATTAAAAACTGTTAATCTTTACAAGCTTAGGGATGCTTATAGTCTAACCTGCTCTGCCCCCTGTTTTCCTCTAGAGGGAGCTCTTAGAGCATCTTCAGCAACTTCAGTAAAGATTATGTACAACGCCCAGAAGGCGAACTGTTATCAACTCTTGTTTTCTAAATTCCTTATATGGCATGGCGAAGATGAACAATAACGTTAACATTTCTCTAAAGATACTTTAGGAGTTCTTATTTCTCCAAGTTAATCAGAATGCAAGTCGTTTCTTTGTATTCCTACTTCGGATTTGGATTCTCTTTTAAACTCCAACTCTCTTTCCTAAACCAGAGGAGGAGCGAGGAGGGAGGAGACAGACAGTCGCCTTGGCGTTTGGCCAGGATCTCTTGATCTAAGCCAAGAAAAGCAGGAGGAAAAATTCATTAAGTCTTAAATCAATCTTAACTGTTCGTTTCGTCCGACCGAAGCAAGAAGGCCTTTTGTCAATTCTAATCATTGCAAAGGGATAACTAATATACTTACGCTACTTACCCTAGAGCAATCTGTCCAAATGGCGCTTTACCAGGGCAAATGGTGTTGTTTTTTTTAAAACGGTGGGATATGGTCAAAACTATTAGAACTAGTTCTCTTAGTCCCAAAGGTGGTTTTTCACGACGCAACTGGACTTCCTTGTTTTTCTTTGAAGATGTTTCGCTTCTCAACCAAGAAGCTTCTGCAGCTCTGTCTGGATGATGGCTCCATTCCCCACCATCTAGTCAGAGCTGAAGAAGCTTCTGAATGAGAAGCGAAACGTCTTCAAAGAAAAACGAGGAAATCCAGTTGCCTCCTGAAAAAGCACCTTTCTGACATATTGAGTGACGTATTTCTGATTAAAAATATATAAAGTTGTACTCTAGTATCCGTTATAGCAAGTTTCTCAGTATTTCAATCCCAAGTCAGTCTTCCTTTCTTCAATTTCCCCGTTCCCCACCCTATTGCAAATAAGACCCAAAGGCACTTACATTGACTGGTTGCTAGGCATGAAGTTACTGCAAGCAGCAACAAAATCCGTGTATCCACAAAGCTGAGCATGTCTAATTGCTAGACATGCAGACTCCTTGTGTTTCTGAGTCCCTGGGTGTCGATGGTGAGCTTTTACCTAAGGGACGCAGGCATACAGTCGTGGGGCGCGTAACTCCAAACTTAGCAGAAACCTGCTGCCCTGGATGCTAAAATAATAAAGCCCTCGACGGCCCTATTTATATGGCAGGAGTTTCTTTGCTCCGGCAGAGTCGTGGAACGCGTCTCAGCCAATAGGAGATTAGAAAAACTGGCTAGTAGATGAGGGTGGGCTCGAGGAGCCGTGGTCGTCACGTGATTTCTCCCCCCTAACCTATCCCTTACTTTGGGATCTGGAGATGGAGAAGGGAGGACGCCTCTAAGATGGGCGGGGAAGGGGGAAGGGGAAGGGGGGTGGGCTGCTTGGAGGAAAGGGGGCGGGCAGGAGGTGGGAATGTTAAATTGATTCCATTCTTTTTGAGGACGTGGACATTTCGAAGATTTACAAAAGAGAATGCGGCTGTCTTGAGTTCTCTCTCTCTCTCTCTCTCTCTCTCTCTCTCTCTCTCTCTCTCTCTCTCTCTCTCTCTCTCTCTCTCTCTCTCTCTCTCTCTCTCTCTCTCTCTCTCTCTCTCTCTCTCTCTCTCTCTCTCTCTCTCTCTCTCTCCGTTCCTCCTCCTTCATCTTCCCGCACTCATCGTCTGTGGCCCTTCTGGGGAATTGAAGGCGGCGAGGCAGGCTGTGGAGCCCGCCGCCGCGTTCAAAGGAGGAGCTGTCCAGTTTCTACCATCAAGGTGAAGGCGGGAGAAGAGAGAAACAGAGAAATTGTGTGCGCAAACTGAGGCACCAAAGCAGAAACTCGACGGTTTCGACACTGCAAAAAGTGCTTATTCCCCCTTGTTCCCCTTTTCTTCCCTCCTTACTATCCCCCTTCCGTTTCTTGTAGGGCACTTCCTCTGGGATCCCTCGCCAATCCAGTCCCTTCCTCCCGGTCCTTTGAAGGGAGCTACTTTGAGACAAGCCAGTTTGGGATTTCTGTCCAAAAGAAGGCGGAGCGATGGAGAGTTGGATATTTGGCACTTTCTGGACCTCCCTGTGGCTATGCTTTCCAGCTATAAAGTGGTGCTTGATATTGTTCCTGCTATATTTTGTGTCACCATTATTTTGTTTAGCTAACCTTCTCTTGCCTCTTGCTGTGTTTGTTCATGACCCACATAGACAATATATCATAATCATCACGATCATCACCACCATCATCACCATCACCATTATCAGGCTTTCTTCCTCTAAACAGATTTTTCATTTTTTACATTTAACAACATACAACCCATGGCAACCATAGCCCAAGTTGAGGACACCAGTTTTCAAATAACAGTCCAGGGATTTATATGTTGGTGTGAAAATATCCATACACACATATGCACATGTATACATGATACTTCATTTCTTCACACTCTCTGCTTTCTTTGGTTTTACAGTTATTTTAGTGGAGTCCCTCTACCTCCTCCTGTCTCTTCTGAGAGTATTTTGATTGGTTTCTCCTCTCCACAATCGAATTCTAATCTTCTCATTTGACAGTATATAAGACTTTGAAACAGAGTTATGATCTCCTTTAACTTCACAAACTATGTACTCAAGTTGGCTGGTAATATTACAATTTCAAAAGTAGTGAAATGTGAGACCAAGAAATAATCTGCTTGTAGTTAAGGTTAAGGAAGATTTTTGTTTTCTTAGTCTGGATTCATTTCATAGCCTTGCTACACTTTTGCCCCTGACAAGGTTAGTGCCTGTTTTTTTCTCCCAAAGACAACTGACTTTCCACTCACTTCTGAACTCATTTGATTCTAAGGAATCTTGCCTCCAAGAAAACATTTTAAACATTAAATGTAAATCAATTAACTCATTTCTCCACAGCTTCCTAAGACTGTCTTGCTGTCATTACAATCTCTGATACTCCAATTTTCCCCTGCTGTCTTGTGTGGTGGCTGACGTGGTCTCTCCTCCTTGCCAAGCTTGCTTCCATTTGATGGGGCGTGCCTTCCGATTTACCCCTCCTTGGAAAGCCAGCTGCATTGGTATGTGTCAAGATGGAAGCTTGGGTTGGCTGATCTGCTTCCAGAATAGTGTCTCCCTCTCTTGATTAACCTTTCTTAAAATCTTTCGTAAGATCCCCTTATGCCACTTTTTTTCTTCAACATCACCCCCCACACACATAGACCCAGAAATAGGAGATGGGATGAAGAAAGGAGTTTACAGACTGAAATTCCTCCACTTTTTATTGGGAAGCAGGGAAACAAACAAGAGAAAGAAATGAAACCCTGTTTAGTGAACAGCAATAAATTATAATCTGAGTTAAGTATCAATAAAGAATAGAGTGTCTTGAGCATATGCAGAACTCTTCTTATCATTATAGACAGGTGGAGGTATTTAGTAATACTATAAACTGGGCCCTGTCTAACAAAATGAAATTCAATGGTGAGAAAAGTAAGGTTCTACATTTAGGCAAGAAAAATGAAATGAACAAGTATAGAATAGGTGGTACCTGGTAACTATGTGGTAACTATGAAAGGGATCTTGGAGTCCCAGTGGACAATCACTTAAATATGAGCTAACAGTGTGCTGCAGCTGCCAAAAAAGCCAACACAGTCCTAAGCTACATAAACAGAAGGATATAATCAAGATCACATGAAGTTTAATGCCATTTTATAATGACTTGGTAAAACCACACTTAAAATATTGCATCCAGTTTTGGTCTTCACAATATAAAAAAGATGTTGAGACTCTAGAAAGAGTGCAGATAAGAGCCACAAAGATGTTTAAGGGACTGAAGGCTAAAACATATGAAGAACAGTTGTAGGAACTGGGTATGTCTAGTTCAATGAAGCAAAGGACTAGGGGTGACATGATAGCAGTGTTCCAATATCTCAGGGGCTGCCACAAAGAAGAGGGAGTCAAGCTATTCTCCAAAGCATCTGAAGGCAGGACAAGAAGCAATGGATGGAAACTAATCAAGGAGAGAACCAACTTAGAATTAAGGAGAAATTTTCTCATAGTTAGAAGAATTAATCAATGGAAAAACTTGCCTTCAGAAGTTGTGGGTGCTCCAATACTGGAGATTTTTAAGAAGAGATGTGATAACCATTTGTCTGAAATGGTATAAGATTTCCTGCCTGAGCAGGGGGTTGGACTAGAAGATCTCCAAAGTCCCTTCCAAGTCTGTTATTCTGGTATATCATATTTGCAGGTAGTATGTCATGTTATTGTGTGTGGACACATACTTTCTCTATAAAACCTGTTTTCTGGATGTGTTTAAACATTGAAAACAATAAGAAATATTTAAATTGTTTATAAAAATCCCCACTGTCTTTTATTCCATTATGAAGCTGTATACACAGAGCAATAAGAAAAAATATTACTAAGACAGTTCCAGAATGCAGAAATTAATCAGTTTATAGGAAAGAACCCTCAGCGACTTCTGGGATTAAATTGCATTTAATTTTCTTCCTAAACAGTCAGTCATATGATGTTCTGTTAGGGGCACTCAGTAATTTGCTAATTCCTGCATTGCTGTTTAGAAGGAATGTATTTCCAAAAACTTGAAACTGTGATTCCTTGAAAAAAATCATCTTGCAAATATAATATAATTTTTCAATTAACTAATTAATGTCATTGCATTTGGGAATAATGTCTTCATTTAAATTTTTTTGCTAATTTATTAGTTTTGGAATGAAAATCTTGAAAAGGACTATGAACAATGAACACTGCGCGTTGGTTATCTTCAGATGACAAATTACATTGGTTAACGGACTCAGAGGAATGGTTGCAGTCTGTTTATAAGATGTTCCCTTGAAGGTTTAATGATGGCGTAGTGAATGTTGGCTTTGGGATCTCTGCTATAATTATTCCCTATATTTGCAAATAAATGTAAACAAACCAACAAAAAATGCAAAATACCAGTAATACTTATACTGTAATACTTGGTCTTATTACAGAAGAAATAAACTTTCTGGAATTTACTGCCACTTGAAAAAGTTTGACAATTAATTTAAATCAGAAAAAGAGCCACCATAAAATAATGTAATGGATAATTTGAAAGATAAAAGCATAAATTAGATCTATTGATGAATAGATCTAATGAAAACAAGTATATTTTATTCTGGAACTAACCAACTCAGGATCTCTAATAGGTGCAACATCTACAACCTCCCTTCATTAACATCTAACTCAATATAATTAATAAATAAACTTGCAATATGCAGATTCTTATATTTTACTGACCATAGTCCCTATACCAATTATTCTTCACACTATGTGGATTTGAAACACCATGTTTAAGAGGCCTATGAATAAGGACTAGCAGAAAAAAAGAAACAGGAAGGAGCTGGAAAAAGGATTACTTTGAGTACAATGGCTTCATCACAGGCACATTTTGAAGTAACAAATAGCTTTCATCCTGACAGTTTCAGATATGAAAGACTGGAAGGTATTAAATTGAGGGAGACGAGATTAATTCTGTTCATAAGCAATGATGAAGTGAATTCAGATTCCATTCATTGTAAGATACAAAAACAGGAAAGGTATTGAACTGACTTTCTGATAGTTGATAACCTGCCATGGTTTAACATTAGTTCTGTTATGGTATAGCTTTACTGTTCTTACTCAATTACTTTTCATTTCACTAATGCCAGTTTCAGATTTTGTATTTAGGACTTCTGGTTCTGGTTTGCGGCATTGCAAGTCGGGCGGGGAGACTTCTCGCCGACTAGATTTCCCTCTGTCGGTGGACCCTTATACGGGTCCAAAGTCGCCCTGGAGGGTGCGACTTCCGATGAGGAGGCTGTGATCCAACAGCGGAGGAGCGGCGGCTCCTCCAGCTGTCTGGACAAAACTCCAAAGGGCCGACGGAGAAGAAGATCGGCCAGTAAAATGACCGATCACCTAGCCGCTTCAGACCATAAGTCAGACAACATCTAAGCTGTGAATACCCCCGTGGTGAGCCCGGGTGAGAACTCTGCAACTTTCCTTTCTATCTTTTGTTTATTTTAATACCTGCAAGAGCCTTTGGAATTATTTCCCTGGCTTGGAAAGGCGGCTTCTGCTTTTTTTTTGGGAAAGAAGGCATTTTTAAAATATTGAAATAGACTATACTTTATTTTTATATTTATCTTTTTTGCATACAAAAAAGGAAAAAAGTTGGAAAAGGTTTTTTTCCCCGCCTTCTTCTCTCTTGGTAAGAATTGTATTTTTTTCTTCTTCCTATATATTACATTTTAAAGGACAGGGGGGAAAAAGGAACGGGTTGTTTTTTTCCTTTTTTAACCTTAACTCATTGAGGACATCTATTGGCAAAAGTTTGAGACTATAAGTTCAGACTATTTTCTTAAAGATGGAACACTGAATTTCAAATATTCTTGGAAAGATAAGCTGTGCAGCTGTGGAAGCTGTGAAGGTGGATGTTATTTATGTTAAATATAGCCTTCACAAAAGAGACTTGATTTTAAGTATTATCATCTAAAATGGAGACTCAGCTACAATTGAATTATGCACTCATACTGGAAAAGATTTATGAGGCCACTCTTGATATATGTGCCACAATAAAAAAACTGTACTTTAGAATCAAGATTTAGAGAGTCTACTATATCTGTGCAAACTGATGCCCAGGCTACATATGACTATGGTATAAATCCAAATATACCAGAAGAGGAATCTATAGAGATAGAAGAAGAATCTATCTCGCTTGACAACCCTTTCATCTGCAACTTAGAGAATCAGAAGAAGTAAAGACTAAGATTTCAAACTGTAAAGCAACAGCGCTATAAGAAGAAGGCAGAAAGGTTTCCTTTGCAGAGGCAAAGATCTATATTCTCTCAAAGAGTCCTACAACTAATAAAAATGGATCTACTGGTTGAAAAGGAAGCGTTACTATGGAGGCCTGTTTGGTACAGAAGAAAACCTAGAATTAGACTAAAAAAGAAATTTAAAATCGTTTAATGGATTAAAAGGCAATACTGGTTTTTTGGAGTGTTTTAAGGATAATGATAATGTCTGTTTAATTCAGTTTGATGATTTTTCATTTTTTTATGGAAATTTGTTTGATATGGAACTATGAAAGTTAAATTCGGAGTGAAGCTTAATTAACTAAGATATTTTTGTGTATAATAATATGATTTAATAAGGTATGATAATTAATTGGATGGATTTTGGAGTTTGCGTAATGAATTGAAATGAATTATATATATATATATATATATATATATATATATATATATATATATATATATATATATATATATATATATATATATATATATATATATATATATATATATATATATATATATATATATATATATATATATATATATATATATATATATATATATATATATATATATATATATATATATATATATATATATATATATATATATATATATATATGTGTTTTTAAAATTGTTAACAAAGAAATAAGGGATTTCTGAGATAGCTATTTCGAGTTATTTAACTCTCTTCAGTCAGAACTCACCCTTTCTGGGATTCGAACCTGGGCAGTCTGCATGCTAGGCAGAAGCTTTAGTCTCAAGCCACAGGCTCTCTCCCGCTTTGTTAATATTCAGGGAGTGAATATGTGTGTCAAGTGGTTATTTTTTAGATTGCACCCTGTAAACCCAAATATGGGAGGAAGAAATCATTATTTCCTTTGCTTGTTTCAGCTCAACCCAGAGCCATCTGCAAGCACAAATATATATATGTTTTTAAAATTGTTAACAAAGAAATAAGGGATTTCTGAGATAGCAAGTTATTTAACTCTCTTCAGTCAAAGCGGGAGAGAGCCTGTGGCTTGAGACTAAAGCTTGTATTTTAGTGGGAGATTCTTTTTGGATTAAGTTGGAAATCTTATTTCTTGGGAATCCGTTGGATGTTAGTACATTAGTGAGAGTGTGTAGTTCGGTTTTTAGGTGTTGTTCATCAGCTAGGCATTTGGTTCTGGAGATGAGTGTCTTGGCTACGGAGTTGATCTGTGCTGGGTGGTGGTGTGAGAGTGCGTGCAGATAGCGGTTTGTGTGTGTTTTCTTCTGGTGGATGGTGTGTCCTAGGGAGCCATTGGATTTCTTGTAGACTAAGACATCCAGGAAGGGAAGTTGGTTATTAGCTTCTGTTTCCATGATGAACTGTATTTTGGGGTGTAGGCTGTTGAGGTGTGTGAGGAAGTTGTCCAGTTTTTCTTTCCCATGTGGCCAGATTACGAAGGTGTCATCTACGTATCTGAGCCAGAGTTTGGGTTTGTGATCAGATTTTTCTAGAGCTTGGGTTTCAAGGTGTTCCATATAGAGGTTTGCAATGACAGGTGAGAGGGGTGATCCCATGGGTGCTCCTTCTATTTGTTTGTATTTTTGTCCATTATAGATGAAGTATGTGTTGGATAGACAGTGGTTGGTCAGATCTAGGATATGTTTGGGGGGGTTATATTTGTTTTGGACAGCTGTTAAGGCTTCATTGATTGGCACTTGGGTGAAGAGGGATATGACATCGAAGCTAACAAGTAGATCGCTGGGCTGTAAGTTTTGTTTCTTTATGATCACTATGAACTGGAATGAGTTTTTTACGTGTGAGGTGATGGATTCTGCATAGGGCTGTAGTTGTTTGGCGAGAAATTTGGCTAGGTTTTGTAGAGGTGAGTCTATGGAGCTGACTATGGGTCTAAGTGGGGTTCCTTCTTTGTGTATCTTGGGGAGACCAAGCTTAGGGCATCTGGATGATTTCTCTCTGGGAATGATTCTTTGCTGGTTCTCTTCGCTAATGGGGGAGGCTTTTATTTTGGATCTAGTGTTTTTTTCCAGGTAGGTGGTGGGATCTGTGTTTAGGGGTTTGTATGTGGAGTCTTGGAGTAGGTTGGTTAATTTGGTTTGGTAGTCAGATGTATTCATGACCACCGTGGCCTTGCCCTTGTCTGCTGGTAGGATTATTATGCTGGTGATTTGTTTCAGGTTAAGTAGTGCTGTCTGCTCCTCTTTGGGTAGATTGCTTTTGGGTGGCTTGCTGGTGCAGAGTATGTTGGTGATTTAGAGTCTGATTCTGTTAGCGTCGTCGGGGTTGATTTTGGTCAGGCTGGTTTCAACTCCGCATATAATGGTTTCAGTGGGGATGTGTTTGGGAGCGACTGCAAAGTTGAATCCTTTGGAAAGGACATTGGTTTCGGCTTTGGCGAGGATCCTATCTGAGATGTTATGCACTGTTTGTTTCATGTGTGGCTGTGAGGGAGGAGGGGTTTGTTTCTGGTGTTCTTGTAGTCTTCAGAGTTTGTTGGTGTGTGTGTCTGTCTTGAGGGTGGTCTGTGTTTCGGCTCTCCAGACGGCGAGTTGTTTGGATTTGTCCCAAAGTGCGGGGTGGATCTTGTTGCTGAGTTTGAGGTGAAGTGTGAGGAGATCTTTGTTGATTCGGTCTAGGAGGAATCTTTTTGTGTGAAGTTCATTTCTGATTAGGGCCAATTCTGTTCTTTTCAGGATGCGTTTGGTGGCTGCAGAGTTGGAGTGGAATTTCAATTGGAAGCATGTGGGGATTAAATTTTGATCTCAGCAGTTGCGTAGGAATGTGAGGTCACATAAAATGGAAGCTCTTTGGACTTCGAGTTTTTCATAGGTCCTGGTCAGATGGTGGATTTCCTCCCCGTAGAGGTATGGTATTTGTTTTCTGAGGTTTTCGCGGGTGTTTGTATGTAGGTCTTTGGTTCTTCGGGTTTTCTCCCACGTAGAATTTGAAGTGTCTTGGCGGCGTTTCGCGAAGTCTCATTCGTCATCTTCAGGCTGGTGCTTTTGGCTTCTGCTTCTAGGAGCAATGTGAGATTTTAGCTGTTTCTTTCTTTTAACTGCCAGTGGGGGTTTGAACTGATTGGCTGGGAGCTCGGCTGTGTTTTGATTGGGTGGAGGTGTGTTCTGATTGGTTAGGGGCTTGGCTGTGCTCCGATTGGCTGGGGGAGTGTTCTGTTTGGGTGGGGGCTTTGTTGTGCTCAGGTTAGTCTGATTTACAAGGGGATTAGAGATGGTGAACTGCATAGTTTTTGGCTTCGCGTTCGTGGTCATGCCTCATCTTCATGGTGGGTTTGGGTTTGCTTCGTGTATGGATTGGAGGGGTTTAAGGTGGCTAATGATGCAGCTGTGGTCTGGCTTCTGGTTTGTGGTCATGCCTCCTCATCAGTGTGGGTTTGGGTTTGCTTTTTGCCTGGATGTGTGGTGGTGACATCTTGTTTGGTTTTTGTGAATGTAGGTCTGGTGTCATTCCCCGTACTATGGACTCGTCTGTAAATAAGGGCAGTTTTCCAAATGGCTGGTAGGCGGGAGGCATCATCTTGTTTGTTCATGCTGTGAGGGCGTTTTTCTATCTCAATGGCTTCTCTGATTATTCTGTTATTAAAGTGTTCAGTTTTGGCAATAGTTCTGGTCTTTTTGAAATCAATTTTATGTCCTGTGGCTTTAAGGTGTTGGACCAGGGAAGAAGTTGGTTCTTCTTTTTTGACTGAGTTTTTGTGTTCTTCAATGCGTGCACTTATTCTTCTGTTGGTTTGTCCAATGTATGTGGTGGAGCAAGCAGTACATGGGATTTCATATACTCCTTGATTTTCTAACTCAATTTTGTCTTTAGGGTTTCTTAGGATGGTGGATATTTTTCTGTTTGTGCAAAATGCTGTCTTAATGTTATGTTTGTGCAAGATTTTGCTGATCCTGTCTGTGGTGCCTTTTATGTATGGGAGGAGGACTTTGCCATTTTCTTGTTCTCTGTCTTGTATTTTAGTGGGAGTTTCTTTTTGGATTAAGTTGGAAATCTTATTTCTTGGGAATCCGTTGGATGTTAGTACATTAGTGAGAGTGTGTAGTTCAGTTTTTAGGTGTTGTTCGTCAGCTAGGCGTTTGGTTCTGGAGATGAGTGTCTTGGCTACGGAGTTGATCTGTGCTGGGTGGTGGTGTGAGAGTGCATGCAGATAGCAGTTTGTGTGTGTTTTCTTCTGGTGGATGGTGTGTCCTAGGGAGCCATTGGATTTCTTGTAGACTAAGACATCCAGGAAGGGAAGTTGGTTATTAGCTTCTGTTTCCATGGTGAACTGTATTTTGGGGTGTAGGCTGTTGAGGTGTGTGAGGAAGTTGTCCAGTTTTTCTTTCCCATGTGGCCAGATTACGAAGGTGTCATCTACGTATCTGAGCCAGAGTTTGGGTTTGTGATCAGATTTTTCTAGAGCTTGGGTTTCAAGGTGTTCCATATAGAGGTTTGCAATGACAGGTGAGAGGGGTGATCCCATGGGTGCTCCTTCTATTTGTTTGTATTTTTGTCCATTATAGATGAGGTATGTGTTGGATAGACAGTGGTTGGTCAGATCTAGGATATGTTTGGGGGGGTTATATTTGTTTTGGACAGCTGTTAAGGCTTCATTGATTGGCACTTGGGTGAAGAGGGATATGACATCGAAGCTAACAAGTAGATCGCTGGGCTGTAAGTTTTGTTTCTTTATGATCACTATGAACTGGAATGAGTTTTTTACGTGTGAGGTGATGGATTCTGCATAGGGCTGTAGTTGTTTGGCGAGAAATTTGGCTAGGTTTTGTAGAGGTGAGTCTATGGAGCTGACTATGGGTCTAAGTGGGGTTCCTTCTTTGTGTATCTTGGGGAGACCAAGCTTAGGGCATCTGGATGATTTCTCTCTGGGAATGATTCTTTGCTGGTTCTCTTCGCTAATGGGGGAGGCTTTTATTTTGGATCTAGTGTTTTTTTCCAGGTAGGTGGTGGGATCTGTGTTTAGGGGTTTGTATGTGGAGTCTTGGAGTAGGTTGGTTAATTTGGTTTGGTAGTCAGATGTATTCATGACCACCGTGGCGTTGCCCTTGTCTGCTGGTAGGATTATTATGCTGGTGTCTTGTTTCAGGTTAAGTAGTGCTGTCTGCTCCTCTTTGGGTAGATTGCTTTTGGGTGGCTTGCTGGTGCAGAGTATGTTGGTGATTTAGAGTCTGATTCTGTTAGCGTCGTCGGGGTTGATTTTGGTCAGGCTGGTTTCAACTCCGCATATAATGGTTTCAGTGGGGATGTGTTTGGGAGCGACTGCAAAGTTGAATCCTTTGGAAAGGCACCCAAAAGCAATCTACCCAAAGAGGAGCAGACAGCACTACTTATATAAGGTTTTTGCAGGTGTTTGTATGTAGGTCTTTGGTTCTTCAGGTTTTCTCCATAGAATTTGAAGTGTCTTGGCAACGTTTCGACGAAGTCTCATTCGTCATCTTCAGACTGGTGCTTTCGGCTTCGTGCCTCTAGGAGCAATGTGTGATTGTAGCTGTTTCTTCCTTTTAACTGCTAGTGGGGGTTTGAACTGATTGGCTGGGAGCTCGACTGTGTTCTGATTGGGTGGAGGTGTGTTCTGGTTCGTTAGGGGCTTGGCTGTGCTCTGATTGGATGGGAGGTTGGCTGTGCTCTGATTGGCTGGGGGAGTGTTCTGTTTGGGTGGGGGCTTTGTTGTGCTCAGGTTAGTCAGTGTTACAAGGGGATTAGAGATGGTGAACTGTGTAGCTGTTTGGCTTTGCGTTCGTGGTCTTTCCTCATCTTCATGGTGGGTGTCAGTTTGCTTCGTGTATGGATTGGAGGGGTTTAAGGTGGATAATGATGCAGCTGTGGTCTGGCTTCTGGTTTGTGGTCGTGCCTCCTCATCAGTGTGGGTTTGGGTTTGCTTTTTGCCTGGATGTGTGGTGGTGACATCCTGTGTGATTTTTGTGAGTGTAGGTCTGGTATCATTCCCCGTGCTATGGACTCGTCTGTCAATAAGGGCGGGTTTCCAAATGGCTGGTAGGCGGGAGGTATCATCTCGTTTGTTCATGCTGTGTGGGCGTTTTTCTATCTCGATGGCTTCTCTGATTATTCTGTTATTAAAGTGTTCAGTTTTGGCGATAGTTCTGGTCTTTTTGAAATGAATTTCATGTCCTGTGGCTTTGAGGTGTGGACCAGGGAAGAAGTTGGTTCCTCTTTTTTGACTGAGTTTTTGTGTTCTTCAATGCGTGCACTTATTCTTCTGTTGGTTTGTCCAATGTATGTGGTGGAGCAAGCAGTACATGGGATTTCATATACTCCTTGATTTTCTAACTCAATTTTGTCTTTGGGGTTTCTTAGGATGGTGGATATTTTTCTGTTTGGGCTTGGGTTTCAAAGTGTTCCATGTAGAGGTTTGCAATGACAGGTGAGAGGGGTGATCCCATTGGTGCTCCTTCTATTTGTTTGTATTTTTGTCCGTTATAGATGAAGTATGTGTTGGTCAGATCTAGGATGTGTTTGGGGGGTTATATTTGTTTTGGATAGCTGTTAAGGTTTTCTTTGATTGGCACTTGGGTGAAGAGGGATATGACATCGAAGCTAACGAGTAGGTCACTGGGCTGTAAGTTTTGTTTCTTTATGATCTCTATGAACTGGAATGAGTTTTTTACGTGTGAGGTGATGGATTCTGCATAGGGCTATAGTTGTTTGGCGAGAAATTTGGCTAGGTTTTGAAGAGGTGAGCCTATGGAGCTGACTATGGGTCTAAGTGGGGTTCCTTCTTTGTGTATCTTGGGGAGACCATAGAGCTTAGGGCATCTGGATGATTTCTCTCTGGGAATGATTCTTTGCTGGATCTCTTCGCTGATAGGGGAGGCTTTTATTTTGGATCTAGTGGTTTTTTCCAGGTAGGTGGTAGGATCTGTGTTTAGGGGTTTGTATGTGGAGTCTTGGAGTAGGTTGGTTAATTTGGTTTGGTAGTCAGATGTATTCATGACCACCGTGGCGTTGCCCTTGTCTGCTGGTAGGATTATTATGCTGGTGTCTTGTTTCAGGTTAAGTAGTGCTGTCTGCTCCTCTTTGGGTAAGTTGCTTTTGGGTGGCTTGCTGGTGCAGAGTATGTTGGTGATTTCGAGTCTGATTCTGTTAGCGTTGTCGGGGTTGATTTTGGTCAGGCTGGTTTCAACTCCGCATATAATGGTTTCAGTGGGGATGTGTTTGGGAGCGACTGCAAAGTTGAATCCTTTAGAAAGGACATTGGTTTCGGCTTTGGTGAGGATCCTATCTGAGATGTTATGCACTGTTTGTTTCATGTGTGGCTGTGAGGGAGGAGGGGTTTGTTTCTGGTGTTCTTGTAGTCTTCAGAGTTTGTTGGTGTGTGTGTCTGTCTTGAGGGTGGTCTGTGTTTCGGCTCTCCAGATGGTGAGTTGTTTGGATTTGTGCCAAAGTGTGGGGTGGATCTTGTTGCTGAGTTTGAGGTGAAGTGTGAGGAGATCTTTGTTGATTCGGTCTAGGAGGAATCTTTTTGTGTGAAGTTCATTTCTGATTACGGCCAATTCTGTTCTTTTCAGGATGCGTTTGGTGGCTGCAGAGTTGGAGTGCAATTTCAATTGGAAGCATGTGGGGATTAAAGATTATCTCGGCAGTTGCGTAGGAATGCGAGGTCACATAAAATGGAAGCTCTTTGGACTTCGAGTTTTTCATAGGTCCTGGTTAGATGGTGGATTTCCTCCCCGTAGAGGTATGATATTTGTTTTCTGAGGTTTTCGCATGTTTTTTTTATGTAGGTCTTTGGTTCTTCGGGTTTTCTCCCACGTAGAATTTGAAGTGTTTTGGCGACGTTTCGACGAAGTCCCATTCGTCATCTTCAGGCTGGTGCTTTCGGCTTCGTGCTTTTAGGAGAGTGAAACTTAACCAATTAAGAGACTTTTGTGTATAGTAATATGATTTGATAAATTATGATAATTAATTGGATGGAATTTGGACTTTGTGTAATGAATTGAAATGAATTAACTCAAAGACCACCATAATCAATAAAAATGGGCTTTATTAAGGGAAAATATATATATAGATTTTTATATATATGGCTATATAATTATAAGTCATTTATTAGTGGAAGAAGAAATAATTAAGATTGATGATAAAAAGAGGGTCAAGAGAGAGTTAGAGTTTGAATATACGTGGAAGAGACATTTGAAATGTTAATCTGTTGGATGCAAATAATATTTGACTATGGTAAATTGAAATTGACAAAGTTTTAAAATAGGTTTAGTAGTAATAGAAATTTATGATAGAAATGGAATACATTAAATTTATTATGTTTTTTGAGGGAAATAGAGAGATGAAAGTGAATGTATTAAGTTGAGCTGTTTATGTGTGTTTTTATTTTGGAATATTTGTTTACCCAATCACCATGATGTGTTTTAAGTACTCTTTGTTAAAATTAAAATTATAAAATATTTTAAAAAAAGATTTTGTATTTACATTTAATAGCTATTAGTAAATTTGTGAAGACAAACTCATTGCATTATTTAGGATTCCTTCTGCAAATGATAGTGGCATTAATGAGATAACATGTACAAGGACGAATGCAACATGGCTGAAGTGGAAGGAGATCGCTGCAGTGCTCTGTGATCGGCTTATGCCAATTCACCTAAAATTGAAAGTGTATAAAATGATGTCTGCCCCCTAATGCTGTATGGCATTGAATGCTGACCAACCACCAAAAGTGCCAAGGCCCTTTACATGCATGGAGATGGGCACATTCTGTTGCTCATTAAGTAATTCCCTTCTTGACCATATCAGCAATGATACAGTTTGACAACAGATGGGTGTTGCATTATTAACAGAGACAATGCAAGAAAAAATGTCTACAATGATGTGGGCATGTTCTACAGGCACACCCCACGCTGTGGCTTGCACGGTCTACCACTTTATCATTGAAGATAAAGACCTGGGTGAAAGTTGAAACATGGCAGGATACAATTAATGCAGACATGAAAACCATCCAGTTGGACCTGGTTGCTGCATTTGATGATGTGAAAAGATGTTCACCCTGCTCCTGTGGGAAAACACTAGAGGATAATGATGAAGAAGCTATTATCAAGTTTATTGGTTTCTGTTTTTCTCTAATATGTAAACAATTATTAATTTTTCCACTTGTATTTTATCAAACATTACAGTGACTCCTAATATAGCTTAGCTTAGGTTGATTACAGAGTAATCTGAAATCCAGATGACTACTTCTAAGCAGTTGATTGTTCTTTGTGGGGAAAGAAGATTTGCCTTTTGGGTGGATTCATTTAAAAAGCAGAATCAGATTTAATCAGTATTCTGGGTCATGTCATTTGAACTAGGGAAGCTCAGAATAGGTCATGAAAATAATGGTTCCTTCCTTATGTGTAAAAGGTCATGAACGCAATCACACAATGCATGGCAAATATGAATGACAATCCTTCACATTATATTTTCCCTCATATTTCAAGTCATTCACTTAGACACCAAGACAAGATTTGTGGTTATTATGGCAACAGTTGTTAAGTGAATTTTGCCTCATTTTACTATCTTTCTTGCCACAGTTGTCAAGTGAATCACTGCAGTTAAGTTAGTAACATGGTTATTAAATGAATCTGGTTTCCTATTGTCAGAAGATCACAAAAGGTGATTCCGTAACCCTGGGACACTGGGGATGCTAAAAAGGGTCATAAGTGTGACCCTTTTCAATGCTGTTGTGACTTCGAATAGTCACTAAATGAACTGTTGTAAATAACCTGTATCTTGTTATTAACACCTGTAAAAAGTTAGACCTACACAGAGCAAATGAATATAATTTGTAATTGTCAGAGAGTGTGTGGTATCATGGGAAGTTAAAAGGAGCATGAAATGAAAGGGATTTGATTTTTAAATGCCTGCCTTCCAGGTCTGATCATACGGTGCTTCAGATACTTGACACGATTATAGGATGTTGCAAATTAATACTGTGGTGTAGAATTCTGGGCTACAACTCCACAATTCCTGTTGCTGTTTATAATGGTTTGGAATTCCAGACATTAGAGTCCCATCCTATCTAGTTAAAACCAAGATGATGGGTGGCCTGGAAATGAGAATCTTCTCTACCCAGACAGCCACCCCCAATATAGCAGGCTCTTGTTGGGCAGGCCAAGTTTTTAGGGTCTTCTGGAATGCAGGAGTGCGGGGCAGACCTCACCTGCAACAGGTGAATATTCCAGAAGGCAGGGACCAGGCCCTTCTCCTGGACTCACTAGCCTAAATATTTTGGCCAATAGGATCTGAAGTAGGGTCTTTTCTGCTGGAATATGTAGGGCAAGTAGTCCCATCGGGGTGAGGCAGTTCCTCAGATACCCTGAGCCCAAAAATGGCATTTTAAAATTGCCAAGGTTGAGAGACACTATTTTACATTATAACTGAGTTGTGCATCCACATTTACACATAAAATGTATTGTACTGTGGGCAAAGTGTAAGACTGAGGGAAAAAATAATTCATTTGAATATGTAAATGCTCCCTTTTTAAAACAACAACAACAACAAACTACTTTAGCTACAGAGTTCCCTATAGGAACTGAACTGGATACTTTCTTTTTTATTTTTATTTTTTTATTTTTAAACCAACAAAACAAAACAAAACATAACACACATACACACACAGTGTATACTCCTCCTTTTTTTAAAACAGCAATTTCATAACGGTAATCTTCTATTATTTACATTCCCCCCCTATTCTTCTTTAGATATATTTGTCCTTGTTGTCCCATTGTTTCTTATTTGCATTTTTCTTCCTTCATACTATACTTCATACTAAGAATAATACATATTATTATTACTATACATTATTATACACACATTTTCCACTTTTAACCTTTCCACATTTATTCTCCTCTATTATTTCTAGTCTCCAACCAGTCATAACACTTGTTCCATATTAGATAGTACTCTGTGTCTTCCTTTTCTTTTATCTCTTTTGTTAATTTGTCCATTGTGGATATTTTCTAGGCTTATATATATAGAGTAAGAGTTCAAGTGTAATTAGACTTGTTTAAAAGTGCATAGATTTGGATTTCTTAAGTAAGAGCTGCCTGAAGGAGAAATAAGTGAAGAACTGCAGCATGGAGTGAATGTTTCAGCTTGCTAGGGACTCCATTTTTTTCTTTGTGCTGATAAGTCTGAAGTCATGGATTTTGTCATATTCCAGATTTTTTTTTTTTAAGATTGTGCTGTCCCAGCTGAACTTTTATTGATTGCACTTCCTGACTCTCATATTTCCCGGCTCCCTCTCAGTTGCTGGCAATAAAAATCAGATTGCTTCCACTAATATAAGTTGAAATACACTGTACAAATTGTGCAGGTTAAATCCTAAATGTTTCAAATCACTGGATTTGCTAGCAAATAAACATGCAAATAAGACTATAGGATACACAGAATTTACAAGTTCAAATCCTTATGTAAATCTAATGCAGCTCTATTTTTGGTTCAATAAATGAACTCAAAATAGGTGCAAAAACAAACACCAGTTTCTAAAGAGTAATGTCTATCATATGTTTGGTTCATGACAGTTTAATGATCATGCAATGAAATTATATATAACTTGATGTACTATTGAATTGAAATGCTTAATTCAGACAACATTCTGTTAAACTAGCCCATGTCTCTCAACCTCAGCAACTTTAAGATTTGTGGGCTTCAGGTCCTAGAATTCCCAGCTAGCACACCTGTTCTAGCTGATCTTAGTTCATAAATGACTATCTCTTTTTCTTACTTTTGATTTGTGTAAATTTGGGATATTTAATTCATTTTAAATACTTGGATGATGTTTTATTTACTATTGTTGTCAGTTCTCTGACAAGTCCATGGCCTTCAGTACATATTATAAAGACAGTCAAATGATGGAAAATATTGTGCATTACCTAATTCACACCTCAGACTAAAAATAAAAAAAGTTAGTTACCAAAAAATAAATTCTGCATGAATTCTAACATTCACAGTGGGTAAATGATATTTCTCTGGTTATACACTAGAATTCAATGAAAACCAATGTATGGTATCAAGATAATGTTGTCTTGAGGAAATTTCCAGTAAAACTGATTTTCCATACAGACTTTTGTATGTCTAGAAATCTGCATTAAAAAAAGAAGAAACAATTTTTCTGAAAGAATTCAGCAGAGGAAAATATAATAATAATTTTTACTTCTAATAAAAAGTAACATTAAAAAGCAAAAAAAAGGGGGGGGTAGGTCAGAAACATGTTTCACAACAAATAGGATTCCAGTCTCAGTTGACAACTTTCCAAAACCTAACTATTTAGTAATATTGTATGTACTTTAAATAACAATATATTTAGATTACATACAGGTAATCCTCAATTTATGACCACAACTGAGACCAGAATTTTCATTGCTAAGCAAGGTAGCTGTTAAGTGAGTGACACCTGATTTTATTCCCTTTTTTGCCAAAGTGGTTAAATGTAGCTCTGTTTTTTGTTAAGTGAATCCTGACTTCCTTCATTTACTTTTGCTTGTCAGAAACCAGCAAGGAAAGTGGCAAATTGTGATCACATGATACACTACCATTATTACAAGTGCTCAAGTTTAGATTGGCCATAAGTGCAGGGACTGGTTGTAAATCACTTTTTCCAGTGCTGTTTGAACTTCAAACATTTACTAAATGAATGATTGTAAGTTGAGGAATACCTACACAATATTACTATCTAATTAACTTTTGAAAAAATATCAAGTGTAATGTATGTGTGCATGTGTGTGTCTCTGTGTGTATATAATATAAAAGCATTACAATAAATATACAATACATATACTTGAAGAAGTAGCAATAGAAATAAGCAATGGGAGCTGGGAACTGAAGTCCACAAGTCTTAAAGTTGTCAAGGTTGCAGACCCCTGTTCTAGACCCAAACCAGCCATTTCCCCCCAAAAAACAGATTTAGCATCCTGGTCCTGAAGATTTTTCTATCCTGTGACCAATTTATAAAACAAGGACAGGACACTGGTTGGGTAAAATTTATGAACTGTCCTGTCCCTCATCTGGAAGGACAGCAGGAAAGAGGTTAAGACCAAATTAGGTCATGGTGTTCTCTTTGAGTTCACTGGGTTTTGGACTTGGCAAAAATTTGAGGAATTGAGGAACAGAAATGCTAACTGAGAATATCATTTAAAAAATAAAAATGTTAACCCAGACATTTCTAAAGCTACAAATATTCAACTGCAAATGTAATTATAATAGGTATAAAATAATAAGTACCTTAATATTGGAGAGAGACTTTCCCAATCAAGTTGAAGGATCAAGTGGGGAATTAGTCTGGGATTGATAGGTAGACAGAAGAGGGCAAAGTCTGATCGATCCCCTTTGAATGCCATTGAACCTTATCTAGTCTTTCTTTTCCAGGGGCAAATTGCCAGTCTGGAAAGATTCAGTAGGCAATAGAACAATAAAGTAACTAGTTTAAACTTTTCACCTGTGAGTTTGACTGGTTACACCTGATAACTCAGGCTGAAAATGAAACTGAACAACTGAGCTTGTCAGATTTCCTCTTAAAAGGTCATGTGGAACATGTCAAAGTTAAAAGTGGCACCTATCTGCAATTCTTTAAAGTATCCATGTCCTTTCCTGGCATTGGTTGGCTGGTTCCGACATGATGTTGTCCTAATATGATTTATTTTTATTTAATATAATGTGTGATTTTACCCCAGAGGATAAATTTTAGCTTATTTCATCAAGATTAATGTCCAGCTAAGAATTAATTGAGGAAGACTTTATGTTTTGGGCTACCAACATCTCTATTTCTGATAAATAGATGTTCAGTGTTGGATGAGAGTGGGGTCTGCTCATTATTTATATGTAGCTTGTGTTGTTGTTAGTCCTACCAACTCAGCCAACAATCAAACAATAGCCTAATCAAGGAACTATCAGGGCGAAAACAACCCTCCCCCCCACAACATTGACAAGATGGGGCAAGTATATAAACAGACTCCACTCCCTTCTAGTACTAAAGATGTTTCTTATTCTGATAATGATATGTTTGCAAATAAGCAACCAAGCTCAGAGAGCACCAAGGACTCCCACTGTTCAGCCGTGAACTGTAGATATTCTCTTCTATTGAGATAAAAATAGATATTTTACTGAAACTAATAAGTACAGCAAAGTGTGCCAGAGTGAAAGGGTGTGTGGCAAAGTCACTGGTAGTTTCTTTTCATCACTAAGCATGTGTTCTGGGATTGTTCAACTTAGCCACGTCTGCTTTGGGAGGTGCTTGCAGAATTTGGCCTGGCTTCTTTCCAGGCAGCTAGCTATGTGGCACCATTGCTGCTGTCACAAAAATTCTCCACAAAACAGAAAAAGAAAAAAAAAAGAAAGAAAGAAAAAGAAAAACTACACTTTTTGTTCCCTTTTCCTTCTTAGCCATCAAATATTGATTGTCCTGAACCTGAGATCTATATTTATGAATTAAAAGGATCATTGATTCTATCTCTTTCTCAAGACCAAGAATAAAATATTTCCACCATTGACATAACCTTATAAAAAAGGATGCAGACGTGCAGATTAGTTTCAGATAATATGCCATAAATCACACATGAGTTTATCATTCTGTCCCTCAGAGGGGAAACCTCTGAGATGTTTCCATTCTATTGCACTGATATTTTTTTCCTTTTTTATGAAAATACACCTAAAGGATTTTTTTAGATCCTCATGGATGCTGAAGCCCAGCTACTGCCAAACAGTCTCCTTTTCCTTGTTCAGTTGGTTACTAAACGCAGCCATTATAAGAACTATGTTACAGCTGAGGTTTTATCTTACACTGCAAATAATTCAAATACAGAAACCAATGCAGAAAAAATATCTAAGTGCCTTGCACATTTGTGTCTAGAAGTGCAATTCAAATATCTTTAAAACTTCTCTTTAAGAAAGTAGGACATCTTGTCATTATTTTCTGATATCCTTCAATTTGGGTTTTGTTCCATTGCCCTCAGTGGAGCCCCTTCATGTGTATTGAGAATGATGTCTTCTGAAATTTCCAGTTAATCTGGCAATAACGGATAGAGGTTTGTGGGCATTCTAAAAAACTTTTGATGGACATCTCCCAAAGAAAAGTTAAATATATGTTGTTATAGAATATAATGGTATTGCATTGTACTGTTTTTAAGTTATTCATTGAATATATATCCTCTTTGATTTGAGCTCTAAGGTCAATAATTAAGTTTAAAGATTAAGGATAAAATATATTTTAACTTTCTCCATAAGATCATAATTTGAATTACTTTTTGGAATAATATGGATGTAATCATGCATTTTCTGTAATATGAAAGGAATTTAGGCATCTTATTTCGCAAAAAGAGCCTAAAAATTATGGCCTGAATGATGTAAATAATGTAAAGAATAGGAATTAGGAATAACTTGCACTTTCTGTTTCTTTTTTTTATATATATAAAAATTCCTTTATTAAAACAATCAGCATTGTACATAAAATCTTTGTATGCATCAAACATCATAGCATCTGATATACAACACTACGTATTATTCTTTGTAAACGTCTGGTTTGGTAAACATTTTTCACTCCTCACTTCAATCCTCTATTATACACCTGTTACATTTTTTATTCTCTATGATCCCTAACAATAGGTCCTGAGGTAGTAGTTAAACATTAAATATAAGATCATATTAATAATCAATCATCATAAAACACAACATATAACACTAGGTATTAATCTTTGTAAACGTCTGGTTTGGTAAATATTCTTTACTCCTCACTTCCAGCCTCAACTATATGTCTGTTGTATTTTATCTTTTATGATCCCTAGCAAAAGATCCTGAGGTAGAGATTCAATAACCTGGGGTAAAAATTCAGTCTGCTTTTCCATTATTAAAGTAATCAACATTAAGCATAAGATCATATTAAGAAGCGATCATCGTAGAACATAACATACAACAACAGGTAGACATTCTTCACTCTTCACTTCAAGCCTCTACTATACACCTGTTACATTTTTTAACCTGTATGATCCCTAACAATAGGTCCTGAAGTAGTAATTCAATAACCTGAGGTAGAAATTCAGTCCGCTTTTTCAATATTAAAGTATTCAACATTAAACATAAGATCATATTAATAAGCAATCATCATAGAACACAACATATAACACTAGGTATTAATCTTTGTAAACGTCTGGTTTGGTAAATATTCTTTACTCCTCACTTCCAGCCTCAACTATATGTCTGTTACATTTTATCTTTTATGATCCCTAGCACTTTCTGTTTCTTGTCCTTGTTTTTTAATATCATTATTGGAATCTGCTATAATGAGAACATCAATTAGAACATTCCTAATTGATAACTTAACTAACTTGAAACTTGAATATATCTTGAATATATCAACCCCTCCAAGACCGAGTGGCTGTGGTTACCGTCGTCCCGGTACAGCCAGCTGATTCCATCGCTGTGTATTGGGGGCGAAACAGTGGCTCCCACAGGAAGGGTTCGCAACTTGGGAATCCTCCTGGACTCACGGCTGTCCTTAGAGGACCATCTGACGGCCGTGGCCGGGAGGATGTTCCACCAGGTTCGCCTGGTGCGCCAGTTGCGTCCCTTCCTAGACCGGGACTCACTACGCACAGTCACTCATGCCCTCGTGACCTCCAGGCTGGACTACTGTAATGCTCTCTACATGGGGCTCCCCTTGAGGTGCATCCGGAAGCTCCAACTTGCCCAGAATGCGGCCGCGCGGGTAGTGATGGGAGCGTCGTGGCGCTCCCACGTAACACCGCTCCTGCGTGAGTTGCACTGGTTGCCGGTGGTCTTTCGGGTGCGGTTCAAGGTGTTAGTGACCACTTTTAAAGCGCTCCATGGCATCGGACCCGGATACTTACAGGACCGTCTACTGCCAGCAAATACCTCCCGCCGTCCGGTACGCTCCCACAGAGAGGGCCTTCTCAGGGAGCCGTCGGCCAGACAGTGCCGGCTGGCGACCCCCAGGGGGAGAGCCTTCTCTGTGGGAGCTCCCACGTTATGGAACGAGCTTCCCCCCGAACTCCGTATAATAACAGATTTACGCACCTTCCGTCGGGAACTAAAAACATTCCTTTTCCGACAGGCCGGCCTGGCATAGAAGCTTCGGTTCCAATAGGGTCAAAATGTTTTAAGGGGACTGAGTATTTTTTAAATTTTGTATGTTTTGGGTTTTAGGATTTTGGCCAAATGATTTAATTTATTTTTAATTATTTTAAATTTTGTATATTTATATGTTTTTTAAATTTTAGGCTGTACACCGCCCCGAGTCCTTCGGGAGAGGGGCGGTATAGAAATTTAATAAAATAAATAAATAAGTGTGGACACATACTTTTTAAAATAATATTTTTATTGATTTTCTATATTTACAATTCGTACGTGCTTAGTAAACAATGTGTTGCCTAGGTCCAATTTGCTTAATAGTATACTTTAAAATCCTAATCTCTACCCTGTTTTTCCAGCCATTGATAAATTACATCCCATATTTGGAAATATTCTGCCTCTTCTTTTTTTTTAATTTTCAATGTCAGTCTGTCCATTTCTGCACAGTCCAATATTTTCTTGATTATCTCTTTTTCAGATTATATTTCTTCATTTTTCTAGTCCTGGGCAAATACAATTCTTGCTATTGTTAATACATGCAGCATCAAATATATATTTTCTTTATCATATTTTTCTGATATTATACCTAATAAAAATAATTCCGGTTTAAAATCTACATGTTTTCTTAACATCTTTTCTAACCAAATATATATTTTTGAGGTGTCCACACATACTTAGTTACAAAGATACTCATGAGATCACACTTTGCCATAGAAGCGTGGAACTATTGTTTGGCACATATAGGCAATTGCATTGAATGTGTATTCAAGAAAAGTATAAAGTAGTGGCATGCTTGAGTTTAGAGCAGTGGTTCTCAACCTTTTTAATGCCGCGACCCTCAACCGGTCGTAAGTCGAGGACTACCCAACCGGTCGTAAGTCGAGGACTACCCAACCAGTCGTAAGTCGAGGACTATTTCCCTGCCCAGGAGCGCCGCACATGTGTGGTGCCACCTCCTGCGCCGGCCGAGGCATAGCTGACAAGGGGCAGCGACGGCACAGGGCAACCACCGGCTGGGCCATCAGCTGACTCAGCCCAAAGGAGGTAAGGCACCCGCCGGGCCCCATGCATGCCAGCAACCCTCCTTGTGCCCGCCCGCCAGCCTCCCACCTCCCACCCCTGGCCCTTCCAGACAGCTCGCCTTCACGGCAGACAACTTGTAGCACTGTTTGCAGACTGGGACTTTTGGCGGGCTCAGCAGGGCACAGACAGCCTGGACAATTCATATTGGCTTTTGAAAGCCAATAGAATTAGACTCTATTCAAGAGAGTCTATTCTATTGGCTTTCAAAAGCCAATAGAATAAGAGGGAGTAGCACAGCTAAGGAAAAGGGGGGGAAAATGGCAGACTGCGTTGTTTGGCGACCCCTGTGAAATGGTCATTCGACCCCAAATGGGGTCGCGACCCACAGGTTGAGAACCACTGGTTTAGAGCAAAATAACTTTAGTAAGAACATATCCTTGTGATTTTTCTATCATTGGGAATAATAGAAATTCCAGAATATGCCTCTTCATTTTTCATCCTAAGTAGGACAGTAGATGACAGAAGGAGGAGAGTAGTCCATACTAAAAGTTATCTACCAACCCATTCAACCTACAAAAAAAATGGCCAAGATGATAACATAATTTTTAAAAGTAAATATTTTTTAAATTAAAGCAGATTGTAAAAATTCTATTTCTGCATACCTGTTCTATTATTATTTTCTATTAAAATATTTTACAAATATTTAACCTTATTTAAAAATTACCTTCTTGGAAATTTTTTCTTGCTGGGATGGTAAATAACACTCAATACAGAGTACAATCATGCCATAATTTTGTGATTTGTGATTTTAAAAAAAGGAGTAAAAGACTTACCTATTTCAAAATTCTATTATTCCCTCTCGTTGAAACAGAACAAACTTTTTGGTTTGAAGTTTGGGCAAAATAATGGAATATTGGATGCTTCAGTTAGAGTTTAGAGTACTTGTAACAAGCATTGTGAATTTGGAACTACGCTTGGAATAGCTCAAGGCATTAAAGAGGTCTGGTTCTTTAAAATATCTGAAAATGCATTGCTGGAAGACTGCTGAGTTTTGAATAGACATCAGATTGAATTATAGCTTAAAACAGAAACAGATGTTAGTGGCTATATACTTTAGCCACACACACACACACACACACACACACACACACACACACACACACACACACACACACACATATATATATATGTCAAGTGTTTATTTTTTAGATTGCACCCTGTAAACCCAAATATGGGAGAAAGGAATCATTCTTTCCTTTTGCTTGTTTCAGCTCAACCCAGAGCCATCCTGCAAGCACAAATATATATATGTTGTTTAAAATTGTTTCTTTGTCAACAATTTTAAACATATATATATATATATATATATATATATATATATATATATATATATATATATATATATATATATATATATATATATATATATATATATATATATATATATATATATATATATATATATATATATATATATATATATATATATATATATATATATATATATATATATATATATATATATATATATATATATATATATATATATATATATATTGTTTAAAATTGTTGACACAGAAATAAGGGATTTCTGATATATATCAGAAATCCCTTATTTCTTTGTCAACAATTTTAAACAACATATATATATATTTGTGCTTGCAGGATGGCTCTGGGTTGAGCTGAAACAAGCAAAAGGAAAGAATGATTCCTTCCTCCCATATTTGGGTTTACAGGGTGCAATCTAAAAAATATATATATATATATGTTTAACATATCTAAACTATGGTCACTGGTAGAACAACATCTTTCCTGACATAGGATCTTTAAGCTCCCAAGTTGTGAAAAAGACCTTTTACTGTCTTTCATGTTTTTCCCTGTGTTAAATTTACAATTACATTTTTGCCATTCAGCTATTTACGGTCTTCTCCCCCCCTTGCCAAATACTTAGCTCTGCTAAGTGATTGAAATGTTTATGCTGCAAAAGTCCCATGAAGAGTTACCTTTAAATCTAAGGAACATTTTTTTAATTGTTATTTTTATTAACATTTTCCTTTATACAGTACATATTCAGCAGACTATGTCATTTTTATATACTATGGATCAACATTCTATACAATATATACACTATGTACATTCAATCTAACCCACAATAATCTAATTTACACAATAACCTTACGTATATTTCCAATTTTTGTTCCTGTTGTCTATCCAAATATACCAATTTTCCCAAACCGCATAAAATTTCGAATCATCTTTTTCTTTTAATTCTAAGGTGAGTTTGTCCATCTCGGCACATTCATAAATTTTCTGAATAATCAACCCCTCTGGTGGTATATTGCGTTCCTTCCAATATTGCGCGAATGCAATTCTTGCTGCAGTTAGTATATGTAAAATCAGATATCTTATTTTCTTAAGAAATGTTTCCGAATTTAATTCAATTTGACATTTTGTTAAGTTTTGTAGCCACCCTTGTATTTTAATCCAAAATTTTTTCGCTTCAGGGCACAGCCACCAAGCATGAAAGAAGGTACCTTGACGATAGTTACATTTCCAACAATTTGGGCTTTGGTTCAGATACATTTTGGCTAATCTTGCAGGGGCTAGGTGCCAATGATATAGCATTTTATATTAATTTTCCTTATATACAGCGGATTTTGTTATTTTGTGATTTTTATTCCAAATTCTTTCCCAATCTTCTAATTCTATATTGTGCCCTTTGTTTTTTGCCCATGCAATCATTGGTTCTTTCACTATCTCTTCTACTCTATCAAATTCTAATAAATAATTATATATTTTGGATATTAATTTTCCTTCAGGGCCTATCAATAATTTGTCTAATTGTTTTAATTCCATGTCAATTCCACAATCTTCCACATCCTTCTTATATCTAGATTGCAATTGTAAGTATGGCCACCAATCAATAGTTATTCCCTGTTCTTTTAGTAATTGACTATTTTTGAGCTTCCCGTTTGTCTAAAATTTCCGAATATCTGGGCATTTTGCTTATATCCAACGTGTTAGGATAGATCATTGTCTCCATGGTAGATAGCCAGCAGGGAATTTTCCTATAGTGTTTCTTCCTTATATCCTCCCAAGTTCGTAACAGTGCATCTCTTATTTTATGTCTATAGAAATATGAGTGTATCCTATTTCCTTTATCCCACATGAAGGCATGCCACTCCTTCTGTAAATCGTGCCCTTCCAGTGTTAAGATTCTTCTTTTCTTTAGGTTAACCCAATCTCTTATCCAGACCAGAGTTGCTGCCTTGTAATAGAGTTCCCACGCCGGAAGTCCAAAGCCACCTCTACTTCTGTTGTCTTGGAGAGAGAGTAATTTTATCCTCATCTTCTTTCCTAACCAAACATAATGTATAATAATTTTATTGTTCTCCAAAGAATTTCTTATCTAATAACATGGGAATTGTCTGAAATAAGTATAATAATTTGGGTAGGATGTTCATTTTAATAGTTGTGATCTTACCTAAAAGTGATAGTTGTAACCTCCCCCACTTTTCCAAATCCTTCTTTATTTGTTGGACTAATACCATATAGTTATCCTCCTTTAGGGACAAACATCTCGCAGTCAACCATATCCCTAAATATTTAATTTTTTTGATAATTTTTAAATCCATTTCCTTTTCTAATTCTTTTTTCTGATTTGTTGTTAAGTTTTTAACTATCATTTTAGTTTTCCTTTTGTTAATTTTAAGTCCAGATATTTCTCCATATTTTTCTATTTCTCGTATTAGAATGGGACCGGATTCCAAAGGTTCTTCAATGATAAAGACCATATCGTCTGCAAAGGCCTGTGTTTTGTACTCTTCTCTTTTAATTTTCATTCCTTTTATTTCTCGGTTTGCTCTAATTCTATTTAAAAGTATTTCTAATGTTAGGATAAAGAGAAGTGGCGAAAGTGGGCATCCCTGACATACCCCCTTGGTTATTTGAAATGTGTTGGCGGTGTCCCCATTTACTATTACCCTAGCTTTCTGGTTCTTACATATTGCTGCTATCATATTTTCAAATTTACTTCCCAGTTCCATAAGTCTAATTTGCCTAATCATGAATTGCCAATTTAGATTATCAAAGGCCTTTTGAGCATCCAGAAAAACAAGGGCTGCTTGTTTTTCTGGGTGGGCTTCATAATACTCCAATATGTCTACTATTATTCTTGTATTATCTCTTATTTGTCTATTTGGAAGGAAGCCATTTTGATCTGGGTGTATCATCTCATTCAATACTCTTTTCAATCTATCCTCTATTATATTCATAAATATTTTGTAGTCTGCATTTAAGAGGGATATTGGTCTGTAATTACTGATTTGATTTTTATCTGTACCTTCTTTCGAAATTAAAGTGATATATGCCTCCCACCATGATTCCGGTATTTTTGCTTCATGTAAAACTTCATTACATATTTCCAACAATATTGGTTCAATAATCTCACTCATGTTTTTATAAATTTCCCCTGGAAGGCTGTCCGGTCCTGGTGTCTTATTATTCTTAAGTCTTAAAATTGCCCCTCTCAGTTCTTCTGACGTTATTTCTCTATTTAGCATTGCCCTTTCCCCCTCTTCTAGTGATATAATCCCTTCTTCCAACAAATAGTTGTCAATTTTATCCATTGCTATTTCATTTTGTTCATAAATGTTCACATAATAGTTTTGTACAATTTTCTTTTTTTCTTCTTCATTATTTTGTAGGGTCCCCATCTCATCATATAATTGTTGGATAATCCGTCCTTCTTTTTCCTTCTTCAATTTGTAAGCCAACCATCTTCCAGTTTTATTGGCATGTTCAAAAAGAAATTGTTTAGAAAATTTTAAATTTCTTGCAATCTCTGCTTGTTCTAGTATGTTTAATTTATTTCTGTCAAGTTTCAAAATTTCTTTAACTAAAATGCTTCCATTTTTCCTTATTTTTCTTTGCCATATAAGTTATTGTTATTTCCCTTATATAAGCTTTCATAGTATCCCATAAGTTTGTTAATGAAGTGTATTGTTTTTTATTTTCTTTAAAAAATAATGTCAATTCCTTCGTTATCCTTTCAATATATTCATTTTCTTTTAAGATTTGGGGGTTTAATTTCCATCTTTTGAATTTCCCCCTTTGACCTCTCCATTTTATCTCAAAAGGATTATGGTCTGCCCACGTATTTGGGGAGATCTCAATCTTTTCAATTTCTATAGCTAATTCCTTATTCATCCACAGCATATCAATTCTAGACAGGATGCATGGGGGTTGGAATAAAATGTATATTTATTTTCTTTTGGATGTAGGGTTCTCCACATATCTATCAAATTTAGTTCATCTATCATTCTAAAAAATGTTTTTGGTAATATAGTTCTTCTATTCTTGTTAGTTTTATCATTTACGTAATCTTTTTGGATATCTACTATCCCATTATAATCACCTATTATGCATATATTCCTATGTCCTGTTACAATTATCTTTTCATGCAATTTCTTATAATACTCCCCCTGATTTTTATTAGGCGCATAAACAACTACCAACCAGATTTGAGTATGCCCTCATTTTATTTCCATCATTAGGGTTCTTCCTTTTGGATCAGCATAAATTAGGTTAGTCTTTATCCCTTCCTTAATATATACCACCACCCCTTTCTTCTTCTTCTCTGCTAGTGCTGTATAAAGTGTCCCTAACTTTTTATATTCTAAATAAGGAACAAATTTAATCCAGCAGAAATACAGGTGAAGCACCAAAAGCCTGAAGAACTGAAGATCTCTAGAGTGGGACGTCTTTAATGAACTGACAGCGTGGAGCAGGAATTTATTTTCAGTGTACTGTGGTTTTGGAAAGCTGACGAAAACCAAAATGACGTTTCCAGGAAAAACAGAGTCCCAAGCCAACCTAAGCAAGATACTTAGTGAGCAGAGCAAAGCAAGAGCCAATGAACAGTTCATAGCAAGAGGCTCTGTTTTCTTTTCCAGCTTTCTACATCAAGAAACTTTGTCTGGACAATACATGAGGGGTAGGGTGAGGGAATCTGAACAAATACTTTTGGGAAATTTCATTGGACACAAGGAAATCAGCAAATGGAATCATCTGCCTTTGTAAAGGATATACTGTATTTAATACTTTATGTCTGCGTTCTTTAGTTTTTAAATTACAGCTCTCTTACTGTACACACCCTCTCTCTTGGATTCTATACATATAGATACATATTTCTGCACATACCCTTTAATAAGATCTCATTGTCATAGTGTCATAGTTATTACACACGGTTAATCCCGTTTTTTCACTGGAGTTAGTTTGGGGGAACCAGCTTTGGGAGTAATAATGAGTAATAATACAAATGAATGGAAGCCACATCATCCAAACAGGATGATATTATTTGGATTTTGCTGTGGCTTTTGGGGGGAGATGTAATGTTTTGTTCTAAAATGATGTGAAGGCTATTTAGACTTATGATGCAGTTTTTGTGTCCCTTTTCACCACCAAATCAGGAAACAGGGGTATCCATAGTGAGTTAAAGTAATTAAATGTTGCTTCTACTGTTTTTGTGCAGTTAAAGCCCTGTTCTATATAAAATAAAGTGGGGCTTCATCATGTAGTCATTGATATCTTGAGTATTTTGATGGCCCCTGAGGGCATCCCTGTCAGGAAACCCACTTGAATGGAGGGGGCTGGGACATATAACGAGGGCATGTATGTAGGTCTGAGAATACAAGTCATCTATCCTTGTTTGTAATTCAGCAGTCCTTGTACAAACACATAACAGGCAGGGATATGAAACTAAGTCTCCAGCAACTATAGTACTCCAAGTATTATCTATATTATTTTATTTAAAGAAAAGTTATGCCTACATGTTACAGTATTAAAATAAACATTGCCTGTGAGGCTCATTGGTTTATAAAGGTAAACCTAGTAGTGGAAATGCACAGCCCACCAGCATTCTTCTGACAATCTCAAGAATCACCCAACTGCCCCAAATGAGAGTTGCCAAATATTTTCAGCTCTTTTCCTCTTTTGTTTCCAATTTGGGGGAGCTGAAGAGCCTTATGTCATTTTAATTTCAAGTAACTTCTAAACATTTGTTTGCCCAGCCCACTTTTGCAGTGTCACCCTCAATATGTAATATTGATCCTGGTGTGGTCCTTGAGGAGATATACCATGCTCACTGTTGTATCCCTCCCTGGTGGTTTTGTAAAGTCTAACATTGAGTTCATCAACAAAAGGTGTTAGATAATACTACAGAGGAGAGTTGGGTACAAACCAGTGGCTTGGAGGGTGAGTGGGTACCAGAATTAAAGTACGACTTAAGGCAGAGCCAATTACTAGAGGTATAATTACTGCATCGTCATCATTGCAGAGAATGATACACATCTATTACATGCACTCCCATAAAACAGAAAATAATAATAATAATAATAATAATAATAATAATAATCCTGCAAGCCATGGATCATATAAAAGATGAGCTATTATCACCACATTACTGAAAGCAAAAGAAAGAAACAACTGAGAAAATAACTAATGAGGCTAAGCTGGCTGACACATTTTCAGAGTCAGAAAATGGCAAATGTACTTCTAACTTCAGATGTTCAGGATGAAAAGTCTCTGGTGAGCTCTACTTTCAAGGCCCTGTCATTCGTCAGGCTGCCTAGAACGAAACTAAATGCTAGCTATAGCCAGGTAGGTTGAGGACTGGGAAGGAGGCTTTACCTTAATGGCAAACAAACTATCCAACTTATCAAGAAGTAAACTTACTGTCTCATACTGCCAAGCATTAGACAGCTACTTAACTTTTTTTATTCTTTATTATTAACATTGTCCTTAAATGACATTAAACAAAGATACTTGTACATGAATTCTGGTTGTATTTAACTAATTGATTCTATCCCTGTCTTGTTCTGATTGTGTCTTTTGGTCACTAATGGCTGAAAATTCTTGGAGTTGTAGTCCTGCCATAACTGAAGGATATCAAGCTGGGAAACACTAGTCCATAATTGATATGTTTAATGTGCAGCAATATTTCAGCATACTGTTCTTTACATTGTATCTGAACTGGATTTCTTCTAGAACTGTGGCCAGGGCCCAGTAGTGGGCCGTGGCCTGCTGGCCACCAGGTCATGGGACAGGTTGGCCAGTGCACGCATGTGTGCACGCACACACACCCACTTGCACTAGTGTCGCGGCTACGGTGTGCGAAAATTGGCTACCACTGCGCTATAGGGTGCAAAAACAAGACAATGCTGAGTCGTGGGGCATGAAAATGGGACACTGCTGCACTTTGGGGTGCAAAAACGGGGCACCATACCATGAGGTGTGAAAACGGTATTCTGCCATGGTGTGCAAAAATGGGATACTGTGGGGTGTGAAAACAGGATGCTGCACTGTGCAAGAACGGGGCAGGGCTAGCGAGTATCACATGGCCACTAGTGCTGCCCCGTTTGCATTGTACACGTGCTTGCAGCCCCATGTGTGTGCGTGTGTACATGCATGCGCACATTTAAAATGCTTCCCTCTCCCTTTCCCTCGAGACTGCCAACCGAGAAAGATTGGTGACCTCTGGTCAAGACTACATTGCCATCATTCTATGGCTGTCCTGAATAGTTAATAAGAATTTTTTCTTCTATAGTCCCAAGAATTATGAATATAATTGGGACATTATTTGGGATATTTAACTACTAGTGTCACAGTGATTAAAATGCAATATTGCAATATTGCCCATAGCTTAGAGTTTGATCCTGACGTGGCTCAAGGTTGATTAAAATGAGCACCAAGATTGCCGGGGGCAATATGCAAATAATGCTTACATTATAAATCACTCAGAGAGTGCTGTAAAATGCTATGGGACTGTATGTAAATCTAAATGCTATTGCTATATAGACAAATTGTGTAAATCCTTCAAATGAAGTGCTTTGAAACATGTGAAATGCAATGTTACCACTTTTAAACTGTAGTTTTAAACTCTCTCCTACACATATAGCTAGAAAATATAGTGGCAAAAATCAGTACTAGGAACAACATACTGCAGAAATTATGTGGAGCTAAATGGGGAGCTTCAGCTGCCACCCTCAGGTTATCAGCACCAGGGCTGGTCTATTGTGCAGAAGGATATTTTGCCCCTGTATGGCTTAACAGCTGCCATTCTAGTAAATTAGATGCCAGACTGAATGACACAATGAAGGTTATATTAATTAAAACCATTCTGACTTGCAGGCTTGCTGTTCTGAGCACTGCCAGTTTTATGAAGGCAAGATGCACTAGAGAGAGAATACAGAAAACCTATGAACAACTCACTCCTACTGATGCATGCTGACCTTCCTCATATATCAGCCAGAAGACTCTAAGCCTCCACTGGAACTTGCCCAACAACTTTAACACTGATTCCCAGTGGAAAGCCAAATGGGTTTCTGAATGCTCAGCCATAGGAACATATATAAATAATTCTACCAAAAAAGGTGCCAGGCTTTGAACTACTACCTCAGCAATGGACAATTCTGTATAGGATTCACACCTCACACAACGTCTGCTGGGATTCCCTATATAAACGGGACATAGTATCCTTCAGTGTGACTATGAGGTTCCACATCATCAAACTATAGATCACATCGTGACCGTTGTAAGCTGAGTGCATATATTAGTTCAATATTTAATTTTTTTTAATATAAATGCTGGTTTATACCAAATGCTGGTTTATTAATGGTTAGATAGCCTAGACATTGTTATTTGAACATAAATCTTTTAAATCTTTTTATTATGTTTTATTAATCTAGATGAAATATTTATATATATTGCTAGTCCACATATGATAAGCCATAAGCTAAATAAATAACCAAGTTTAAAATCATTAAAGTAGTTGCATTTTTTTCCTAGTCTCAAAACTACTTCATGAAGCTCTTCTCAATTGTCTCTGAAACAGCTGACAGATATAGTGAAATATTCTGGAACAACTTGTGAAACAGTCAATGAGCTTAGAAACAATGTGGCTGCTTTAAAAATTAGAAAAGAGAAGTTTTGTACATATTCATGTATATTTCGAAGAAACTACAGAGTGTTAATACATGTAAACAACATTCTTCCTTCAGTTCAGCCCCTTTCTCTTCAACTATGGCTGCTCAGCCATGTAAGTACTTGTCACATGATCCAAATTGGAATTTGAACAGGACTTTTTTTTTTCATTAACTCAGAAATAGCTGCCAGATGAACGTTGCGGTCTGAAAGAAAAGCTGTAGCTTATAAACAAAACTGAATGGAAAGAATGATCACATCACACAGTCTATCTTCCTTCCCCCATTACAGCTGGGAGGTGTGTTTCAACTTTCATCTGTGGAAATCTTTTAATCACTATTTCTTAGCTATAACAAAATAGAGTACCCAAGAAAGGAACAGAAACGTGAGAAAAAACAAGAACAAAATGCCATTAAAAGATAAAGAAGAGGGTGTGTTGAATTTTAAGAATGTTCAAAGTTGGCCAATTTTTACTGTTACTTTAAAATATGGGAAAGATGCATGAGACAATCAACATATAAAAAGCAAGCTGTGCCATTTATGTATAAATAAGAAAGGTGCAACTAGTCTCAGGTACTTTATTTTTCCAGGAAGAACTTAAGCAAGGGCATTATTGGGCACTGTGATAACCACTATTTATCAGTTAATAACTGATAGCAAACATCTATTGGGTCCAGAACATGAGTATGGTGTCCTTGTGACTGAACCAGGAAGATTATAAAAGTTCGTGTTTCTTTTCAGTTGCAGGCCTTATTTGGTACCAGTGTTTATTTTAAGTCAGTTTTAATTTAAAACATGTAAGTCTGAACTATTCCTTCATTTCTGCCCCTTTAGTACAAGTTTTTTTTTTTACAGATATCAAATCTTCTTTACCTATCTCCCTTGGGAGAAGCAGAAAATGGGGTATCTGTTGTCTTTGATGCTTTGTTCATTCTGTGGGAAGTCAGCCACCCCCCAGAGAAGGAAATATTAAAAGGGCAGAAAAATATATTTCCTCAAAGGATCTTAAAGACACAGAAAAGCATGTCCAGTTTTTTCTTAATAGGCCCCAAGTCTCCCTCCCCCAAGCAGAAAACAGCTCTATAGAAATGCAGATGTAAATAGTCCAGGAAGTTTGGAAGCCCCCAGCTAGAAGATTAAGAAGACAAAGAAACCTAAAATCTACATACCCCACCCAAACTCTAAGACAAGACATAATAGGATTAACCCACAGACACCAAAGGGCACACTCAGATTCAGGTCAAAGTTCATGCCACAGGAACAACTCCAAACAAAAGGCTCCAGAGGGTATAAAAACCCACTCCCTTTTTTGTTCCAGAGCCATCTTTCAGTCTGGCTCTCCTCTTCAATAAACTCCAACCTTCTTTCTAAAGCAGTCGCCATGTTGTTTATTCCTGGCTTGGACTGAACCATGATGAAGACTTTTCCTTCAACAATTTGGTGACCTAGGTGGCACTCCAAGCTAACCTCTCCAATGGACTGAGTCTGGTAAGCCCCATCTTGCCAGCAGCAGACCCCTTGTGTTTGTGGATGGGTTTCCCAGGCCCTGCCCATGTGGAGCCAGGGTAATAAAGGGAGTTTGGGGTTTGAGCTCAAGGGCTGCTTTGGAAAAAAGGTGAAAGTGAGCACCTCTAAAATTTAATTTTAAAGCCCAGGGAAGTGAGAGAAATGTGTGTATGTCTATGTATGTGTGAATGAGAATACCCTTTTCCCAATCAAAGTTTGATTTTGTTCCCCCTGGCCTTTCCTAACTACAGAAAGGATCTGTTCAAGTGGCAGACTCTGGAAATCATGGGGGTTTGGCCAAAGTGCAGGACCTTTTGTTAGGGAAAAGGGAGAGGCTGTGTGAAAATGGAATGGAATGAGTGAATGAAATAATTGGATTTGGGCAACTAGCTGGTAAGGCCCTATAAGCAAATCCCCAAGTTAGGAAATTAAGCCCCATGCTAGGAGTGTCCCTTACCTTTGGAAAGCAAGCAGAGGTCCTCCTGGATATTTGAAGTCCACAAACAGTGGTGGTGAAAAGTGAAAGTAAAGCCAGTAAGAGAGCATCCCGTTCCTTCTGCAGGGAAGCAGAAGAGTCCTCGACAAACCCCTTTTTGGTCTGAAACCGTGGTGGTAGATCCCTAAATGAGCATCCAGTACTCTGTGAGGGTTCCAGAGTCCTCCATGTGTCCCTTTTTGACCCAAAACCATGGTGGTAGGTGGACGTTTCACTAGGAGGCTTCAGTGTGCCAGACCCAATAGAACCGAAGTGAACCCCTGCATAAGGAATAAGGGAATCATGGGGTGTTCTAGTTCAAGGGTCATGATAGGCTCTCCAGTAAAAGCTTGCTTGAGACCTGGGACAGGAATCAGCTACCCCTTCAGGCAGGTATGAAAAAGATATAGGTAGAGAAACCATATATAAAAAAGGATTTTGCTCAGGGCTTTGCTAGGAAACCAATTTGGCTACATAAAGGGAAATTAAAATATAAGAAATAGTGATTCTCTCTCTCTCTCTCTCTCTCTCTCTCTCTCTCTCTCTCTCTCTCTCACCGCATGGTATGTTTAAGATTTGTGCCTTCCCTAATTTGAGTTAACCTGAGATTTATGGTGGGAATGAAAAAGCAGCTAGAAAATCTGCTTAAAATAAGCCACCAAAAGGAAAATACCCTCACTCTGTTTGCCTCCTCCCTTTTCTCTCTCTGTACTCTTAAGAACAATCCAATGTTACCAGGAGGGAATGTTTTAAGTTCATCTGCTGGAAAAGTTTCACTCTTGCATTTTCTGTATGTGTTGTAAATGGGTTTTATCTGTCTATCCTTTTCCTGAAACATGACCAGCATTTTTCAAGTTACAAGTAATAAAGTCCTCTTTAACATGTTACAAATTTTCAGTTCAGAAGTGAGACCTTTCATTTTTGTTCTCTTACCAGAATCCAGCCTTTCTTTTGTCCTCATCTGTTGAATGTATTTATGGAGAGATGGCATTTGGGAATAGTTGGCACAGCAAGTCCTGAACACCTTGGATTTCTTCTGGTGGGAGTAAAATTTATCCAGAATGTTTGTATTGCCTGTTTTGTATTAGTAGCTACACACACACACACACACACACACCATTCATAACCACATTGAGACTATCTCTTTCACCTACCTTCTTTATATGGCAAAAATGAGGCTGCAAGAGAGAGAATTGCTCAATATTTAGAAGAAAGTAAATTACCAAAGATTCCAGAGACATTCAAAACTATGTTAGAAGAAAGAATAACAATGATGGAGATATTAGAGTCTATAAAACGACAAAAGAATGGGAAAACACCAGGCCCAGACGGGCTACCGGCGGAACTTTATAAAAATCTACAAGATATATTAAGCAAACCGCTGAAAGATGTTTGTAATGGATTATTGTTAGAGGCCAAACTCCCAAAAACATGGATAGAAGCAAATATTACTTTGATACCAAAAGAAAATTCAGACTTGATGTATATTAAGAACTATAGACCAATTTCATTACTCAGTGTGGATTACAAAATTTTTACTTCAGTAATGGCTGAGAGACTGAAAAGATACTTAGTTGAGTTTATACATCCAGATCAAAACGGCTTTTTACTGAAGAGACAAATTAAAAATAATTTAAGGGTGATAATGGATGTATTAGAATATTATGAATTACACCCAGGGAAACAATTAGCATTAGTGTTTTTAGACCCCAAAAAACATTTGATAATGTTTCCTGGCAATTTATGGTTCAATAATTACAAATTATGGACTTTGGAAAGAACTTTACAAATATGATAAAAGCAATATATAGTAACCAGACAGCAAAAGTGATAGTGAATGAAGATTATATTGAGAGCTTTGAGATAAGAAAAGGCACAGACAAGGGTGTCCACTATCTCTATTATTATTTATCTTTACTTTGGAAGTACTAAATAGAAGGATAAGACAGGATACAGAAATTAAAGGATTGAAAATAAAAGATGAAACATATAAGTTACAAGCATTTGCCGATGATCTAGTGTTTATTTTGGAAGAACCTTTAGACATGATTCCTAAACTATGAGGAAAGATAGAAGAATATGGAGAAATGGCAGGACTAAAAATAAATAAAGATAAAACTAAAGTAATAGTAAAGAACCTCACAGATAAACAAAAAAGGCAAATACTAGAGAAAACAGAGGTACAAATAGTGAAAAAAGTTAAATATTTAGGTATTTATCTTTCAGCTAAGTGTTCATCAATAAAAGAAGATAGCTATATAAAATTATTGAAGCAAATAAAGCTAGACTTGGAAAGATGGAAAAATCTCCAGCTGTCAATATTAGGAAGAATTGCTACAGTAAAAATGAATGTGTTGCCGAAGATTTTATTTTTATTTCAAACGATTCTGATAAAACTTGAGAGAAAACTCTTTCAAAATTTAAATTCATTGGTTTTGAATTTTATTTGGCAGGGGGAAAAAGCTAGAATTAAGATGAAAACATTACAAGATGGAGGTTTTGGGTTGCCGGAATGGACATTGTATTATCAAGCATCTGTGTTAACATGGGTGAAAGAGTGTATAACACTCAGAAATAAAAGGTTATTGTATTTAGAGGGATAGGATTTACAATTGGGCTGGCATGCTTTTTTATGGTACGGGAAAAACAGAGTCCATAAGTACTTTCAAAATCATTTTATAAGAAATGCCTTGTTAACAGTATGGGAAAAAAATAAAGCTAAAATATATTTAAAAATTCCAGGATGGTCATCAACGATGGAGGCATTTATACATCTGAACCTGGTAGACTTTGAAAAAATATGGACATATAAAGATATTTTAGATATTGATGGGAAATTAAAATTTAAACAAGAATTGGAAAATTTGTCCTAGTGGGCACATTTACAGATACAAAGTAGATATGAAAAAGATGTAAAAATGTATGGATTTTACAAGGATCAAACTGTGTTTGATAAGATTTTGTTAACCTCAGATGAGAAATTAATTAAGAAAATGTATAACTTTTTGTTAATTTTAGATATGGAAAGTGAACAAGTGAAAGAAACAATGATAAGATGGGCAAAAATTTTTGGTTGTAATATAGAATTAGAAAATGTTATGGGAGAGAAACTATAAATTAACAATGTCAACTTCATACAAAGAGAATCTGTATAAAATGTTTTATAGATGGCACCTTCCACTAGCAAGATTAGCAAAAATGTTTAAAAATATGTCAGATAGATGTTGGAAATGTAAACATAACATAGGTATGTATTATCATATTTGGTGGACATGTGGGAAGGCAAAGGCTTATTGGAAAAATATACATATGTAGTTAGAAAAAATATTGGGCGAACAAGTGGATTTTAAACCTGAACTTTTTTTACTAGGAATTATGTCTGAAAAGACTAATAAGCAGAAATTATATTTAATTTTACACATCATTACACAGCGAGAATAATTTTTGCACAATATTGGAAGAATGAAGGGTTGCCATCAGAGGAAGAAATAATCAGGAAGATTTTGGAATGTGCAGAGATGGACAGATTAACTATGAGGTTGAAAGATAAAGAAGATACAGACTACTATCAAAATTGGAATTTATTTTATTCTTGGTTAGAGAAAAGAATGAAGGATTAGAAACTGAACATGTATTAGCTTAGCAAATTCCAGACAACTTGTTGATTGGAAAAATTAACACATGTTGATGATATATATATATATATATATATGTGTAGGTCTTTGGTTCTTCGGGTTTTCTCCCACGTAGAATTTGAAGTGTCTTGGCGACGTTTCGACGAAGTCTCATTCGTCATCTTCAGGCTGGTGCTTTCGGCTTCTGCTTCTAGGAGCAATGTGAGATTTTAGCTGTTTCTTCCTTTTAACTGCCAGTGGGGGTTTGAACTGATTGGCTGGGAGCTCGGCTGTGTTCTGATTGGGTGGAGGTGTGTTCTGATTGGTTAGGGGCTTGGCTGTGCTCTGATTGGCTGGGGGAGTGTTCTGTTTGGGTGGGGGCTTTGTTGTGCTCCGGTTAGTCTGATTTACAAGGGGATTAGAGATGGTGAACTGCATAGCTGTTTGGCTTCGCGTTCGTGGTCGTGCCTCATCTTCATGGTGGGTGTCAGTTTGTTTCGTGTATGGATTGGAGGGGTTTAAGGTGGATAATGATGCAGCTATGGTCTGGCTTCTGGTTTGTGGTCATGCCTCCTCATCAGTGTGGGTTTGGGTTTGCTTTTTGCCTGGATATGTGGTGGTGACATCTTGTGTGTTTTTTTGTGAGTGTAGGTCTGGTGTCATTCCCAGTACTATGGACTCGTCTGTCAATAAGGGCAGGTTTCCAAATGGCTGGTAGGCGGGAGGCATCATCTCGTTTGTTCATGCTGTGAGGGCGTTTTTCTATCTCGATGGCTTCTCTGATTATTCTGTTGGCTTCTCTGATTCGATGGCTTCTCTGATTATTTGATGGCTTCTCTGATTATTCTGTTATATATTTGTTTTCTGAGGTTTTCGTGGGTGTTTGTATGTAGGTCTTTGGTTCTTCGGGTTTTTTCCCACGTAGAATTTGAAGTGTCTTGGCGACGTTTCGACGAAGTCTCATTCGTCATCTTCAGGCTGGTGCTTTCGGCTTCGTGCTTCTAGGAGCAATGTGTGATTGTAGCTGTTTCTTCCTTTTAACTGCCAGTGGAGGTTTGAACTGATTGGCTGGGAGCTCGACTGTGTTCTGATTGGGTGGAGGTGTGTTCTGATTGGTTAGGGGCTTGGCTGTGCTCTGATTGGATGGGAGGTTGGCTGTGCTCTGATTGGATGGGGGAGTGTTCTGTTTGGGTGGGGGCTTTGTTGTGCTCAGGTTAGTCTGAGTTACAGGGGGATTAGAGATGGTGAGCTGCATAGCTGTTTGGCTTCGCGTTCGTGGTCGTGCCTCATCTTCATGGTGGGTGTCAGTTTGTTTCATGTATGGATTGGAGGGGTTTAAGGTGGCTAATGATGCAGCTGTGGTCTGGCTTCTGGTTTGTGGTCATGCCTCCTCATCAGTGTGGGTTTGGGTTTGCTTTTTGCCTGGATATGTGGTGGTGACATCTTGTGTGTTTTTTTGTGAGTGTAGGTCTGGTGTCATTCCCAGTACTATGGACTCGTCTGTCAATAAGGGCAGGTTTCCAAATGGCTGGTAGGCGGGAGGTATCATCTTGTTTGTTCATGCTGTGAGGGCGTTCTTCTATCTCGATGGCTTCTCTGATTATTCTGTTATTAAAGTGTTCAGTTTATATATAAAAACTCCAGCCTGATTCTTGCCCAGTGTCATTAAAACTTTGTAGGAAGAGCTTCCAGCAAAATTCCAAGGGGGAGAGAACCAGGCCCCCTTAGGTGATTTGCAATTCATATGCCTTGACTAGGGAAGTAGCAGGAAACAGATCTCCAAACCTGAGCCCTGAATATCTTGCACTGGTGGACTCAGATTGGGAGTCCTAGGGCTCACTATGTGCAATTTAAGAAAATTTAATAACCTAGCTTGCATACCGGCTAACCTCAATTGGACATTACAAACCTGGATGCACTGAACTAAGAGCTAAGGCAGGAAACAACCCTCGGAAATGGGCAGCCAGTGGTTATGTATTGAGGCAAACTATGGCTGTGAAGAATTTTGAGAGGCTTGTGCTTCAAAAACCTGATTGGAAGCTCAAAGTGATATCCAACATTTAAAAATGATTGGCACAGAATATTGGGCACTATAAATTTCTTTTCCATCTAACAGAACTTTTGCCCTGACTTCTAGACCTTTATGGGTTGGAAACTCTGCTTTTGGGAGCCACTGCAGAGATCTTTTTCTGCTGCCTCTATTAGTGTATTTTTCTTTTTTTTTGTGGCTTAACAGTTTAAAAGCTTGTTTACTAAATCTCCCTGACCAGATCAATTTTAATCTTGTGCCAGTAAGTGTGTCATTCACACATTTATGGCACAAAGGGGAGATTTGTGGGAAGTCAGCCCCTCCAGAGAAGAAAATATTAAAGAGGCAGAAAAGCATGACCAGTTTTTTTAATAGCCCCAAGTCTCCCTCCCCCAAGCAGAAACCAGCTCTGTAGATGTAAATAATCCAGGAAGATTGGAGGCCCCCAGCTAAGAAGACAAAGACACCTAAAATCTACATACCCCACCCAAACTCTAAGACAGGACATAATAAGATTAACCCACAGATGCCAAAGGGCACACTGTTCTGTTCTGTGCATTGGTAAGGCATTGAGATGAGGCAGTTGTAACAACAGTTGCTTCTTTATTCAAGCTTCAACAGAACAACACAAAATGGCGCGGATCCCTTTTATACCCTTTTGCAGGGAACAGCGTCAGCCAATAAATGCAACGTATTTTTCCGCTTTGCACGTGCACAATAGGCTGGAGACAGCATGTCTGGCCTGGGCAGCCACGTGGTCTCCCCGGGTCTCTCTGCAACTTCCTGCACCTGCTCTGTCAATCACAGGCCCAGGACATAACACACACCCAGACTCAGGTAAGAATACATAACACCAGAAATGAAAGCCTCAAACAGGAACAGGAAACAACTCCAAACAAAAGCCCCAGAGGGTATAAAAACCCACTCCTTAGATGTGCTCTCTCTTTTTCTTCCAGAGCCATCTTTCTGTCTGGCTCTCCTCTTTAATAAACTGCAACCTTCTTTCTAAAGCAGTCACCATGTTGTTTATTCCTGGCTTGGGCTGAACCACGATGAAGACTTTTCCTTCAACAATAAGTTTCATGGCCTAGCCAGAACAAAACAGGTTTCCTGCAATAGTATATTTTGAAAATTAATCATTTCATGATTCCTTCTGTGCTTCAATGATTTTACAGATTCTAATACAGCCTATATTTGTTCCTAGCCTTATGAATGGAGATTCTTAGTTCAAATTCTGTCAGGCAGTGCAGCCTGAAACTGAATGAACAAAAGTTAAAAACATCAGACAACTGGATGACTTCATATACTGAGAATGATTGTACAAAGGAAAGGAGCATACTTTCCTAAGTTCTTAAATTTCATTAAACACCACAGTGCTTATTTTCTTAATAGCATTGTATACTTTAGTTGTTTCTGAATAACATGTATAGAATGTTAATTTAAAATATCTACAACTATAAGCTATGCTGAAGAAGTCCATAGACCCATCCCACCTCCTGGCTACACACAATTTTAAATATGTTTCATTTGAGGTCTGGTAGTATTTAAATACCTGAAAATAAATAAATACCACACCATTTCTGGCCTTCCCAAAAAAATATTTTCAGACTGAATAAGATGTTTGCACTGCATGCTTTTCAAAGTAGGTACTTATTTACAACCAAAGCTCCTGCCAAGGGTCCTTGGGATGTTTATTAAAAAATCAAATATTTATGTAACAGAATGACATTTCCTCAATGGTAGCAGATGTACCACCCAGGAATTAAACTGGCCATAACTGATAACTGAGAATTCTTGGAGTTGTGGTCTAACATCTGGAGATTAACTAGATCAGGGAAGCTCCTATAACGCCAACTTTTCCATAATATTAATAATTCTTTATGAAAGGGGGCATATTCACGTTATAATATTGCACTGATGAAAGATATTTCTACAATACACATCAGAGAAATGAAGGGAATAGAAGAAGTGAAGAGGACTAGAATGTTAGGATTCCAGCAAAAATAAGTGGTTAGACAGAGAGCAGAAATAAAAAAATGCAGAAGTAAAAAAGCAACAAAATTATATAGATTAAGAGGTTATGTGGATTAAGAGGTAATTAAGAGGCCGAGCGGCAAAAAATTTGATGCAGATCAAAAGATAAGAGTTAAAAAAAAGAAGACTGTTAAATATTTTCTACTAGAAGAATTTGCATATTTCATTTAAACTATAGTCCTTTATATATTCTGAACTAAAATTCACAACAAACATAACAAGTAGGGCAAATGATATACAAGGCTAGAAATGGTAATCCAGTAATGACTGGAAAACCACAGGTTAGTTGTCTTATTCTAAAGATTATTATATTTGTATTTAAAATTGTTCTCTGAAATTAATTCTTTTACTGGAATTAGGCAAATTGTTTGACATTTAATTAATCTAAAAATCGAAGTTTGGGGTCTACTGAGAATGTAAGAATGAAGAGCACATTTTATTCTGACCCAACAGAAATACCATTTAGGTGTCTTGAGGGTTTTAAAAAAATTTTTATTGCCAATGTTGAGTTAGAAGTCTAAGCTGTGTTCAAACAATCCTAAAAAAATTGCAATAAGTGCAGCATACTTTAGGCTCACATATTTTGGCTTGTGTAGGGGAAGGAAATTAGCAATTTTTGATTCCACTTACTAAAAAGCAATGGTATGTCATTATGGTTTGCTTAAAACTACTAAGTAATGAAAATTACTTTTAATCAGGTGAGGTCTTTGAATAATAGTGTACAGCAGATATGTCAAACACAAGGCCTGGGGCCCAGATGCGGCCCGCAAAGTGGTTTCATGTGGCCCACAAAGGCATCCTAGAAACAGTGAGGGAATGGCCCCCGCTGCCTTGGCCCTGGCCCAGGCCAGCCGGGAGCCAATGTACAATTTTGTGGTGGCCATCTTGGCACTTGCCCCAGTGCACCATGCCTTGGCACTTGCCCCAGTCCCATCTACTTCTGCCAGAAACCCTCAGATCTGTCCCACTCCTGCCCAGGCCCCCCATAGGCACCCTTGATGCGAATGATGTAGAACTGGCCATACCCACCCAGTAGGCCACACCCACCTGCCCTCCCCAGGGCAACCGCAATGCTGATGCGGCCTTCAGTGAAATTGAGTTTGACACCCCTGGTGTATAGGTAGTCTGCTATGGCACTGAATGAGGGGAATTTATGACAGGGGCTCAGAACTTTGACTGTCACAGCATCCTTGCAGCCATGTGATTAAATTTATGACATTTCACAAGCAAGTCAATGGTGATGCTGGCAGGAACTGAAACATTGTGGTCATCTGATGTTCTCTTTTAAACATGCATGTGGTCCTTGCTTAACAACTGCAACTTCTGGAATTGCCATTACTAAGCAATGTAGTCACCTTGTATTTTACCAAGGTGATAGCAACAAGCAATTCAATCCCAACTACTTTCATAAAATGAGCATTACCTGTACTGTATTAGCAAACAATAGGTTTCTGATAACTAACAGTAGCCACTGAATTTATTTTATGTGAAAACATAAAGGTTTGTGCTGCTCATCTCTAGTCTTCTAAACTATGGTTGGAAAATAACATGAATATGGCTGATACAAATGTCAAGGCATCCTTTATCTATGGGTCTAGAAGGAAACTTTAGCAAAGAGTTCAGTTTAGTTTAGTAGATCTAGAATTTTAGGGGGAAAAAATCCTCCAGTGAACTCAATAACTCAATGTAAAGAAGTAGTTTCCCATTGCTTTATTCTTTAATAGTATGAATTGAGAACTATAGGCAGAAAGAAAATTATTTGATACACATTTTTAAAATAGAAAATATATGATAGATAAAATACATGTGTTTTATATAATCAACATTAGGCATTTTTAATGTTTCAAAATGGAAAATTGATGTCAACAATCCCTGACTGTACCTCTCAAGGATAAATAGTAATATGGTCCTTATAAATTTCATTTCTGAGTCGCCTCCTTTACATTCTTCATTGCTTCCTATAAAAACATGTTTTTACTCTTTTTATGCAGTATGTTGAATGCTGAGTTGTTATCTTCCAGACCAAAATGGTGAAGAAATGTAAATGGATCTTTATGCTGCAACAATTCAGCCTGTCATCCTGCATTCTTTCAAACTCTCCACATTGCAAAGATTCCAAGTTTTGCTGATGTGGCATTTGAAATTCCAAGTCCTGGTTGCTTCTTTAGAGGCTTGCTGAGTAGAAGGTATTCCGCCTTTCTTTTTGCTGAACTAATTCTGTACAGACGTGGCAGCAGATTGGAACAGCATTATAAAGCATGACAACTCAATATTTTGCTTTTGTTTAGCCTTGCCTTATTTACAGACTTAATTATAATTTGTAAGATTGGAAATAAAGCATAATGCAAAGAGCTCATATTCACTACATCACTATGTCAATCAATTTATGGCCCAAGTCCAAATTTGAATTGAATTAATGTCAGGATTCTACAGGAAAGGACAATTAATGCAAGTGTTATTTAACCAGTGTAGAGATTTCATTTATAAGGAGACCTATTTGGAGGTAAGATTTAATGGCTGCTATTTCTCCATAAAAGTTTTTCAGAGTAGGATCTAATTGCTTACTAACTAAATCTGTTTACCCAGTCATTCTCAAAAAAAGCATGAAAAAAGATGTCCCAAAGGACTAAATACTTAAAAAAAATTAGAAGTAGGTAAAAGGAGGAAAAAGCCTTAGCTTTTTCTTTGCTGTGAATGAAACACAGCATATACTGTAGCATTTAAAAGCTAAACTGCTTCTCATTGCTCTGGTGTCACTGTATTCATCTGGAAAACATATGTAGCTTGGGATGGATGGGGGAGTCAAAAGCTTGGAGGCGTTGCTCACACTAACATAAAAGGAATCTCATATTCACAGTTGCCAGATTTGACTGACTGCTTTTGCTTTGTGACGTGTCAAAGCAATGGAAATAAGGCTGTTTTATTAGGAACTTTGACACAAGAACCAATCATTTGTGAAATCCAGAAGCAACCTTTCCTAAAGTTCTTAGGACAATCTCATTTCTACAAAGAGAGAAAAGAAAGATACATTTTTGCCATATTCAGATTGAAAAAAATGGACAAAATTTACAAGAAGGTTTTATAAGGCCATTTGAAAATGGAAAAGTAAAATTTTTTATTTATATATTTCTCAAAGTCCCACAAATACAATTCTCATCTGAAAGTAATAGACTTTCTTAAAGGGGATGTTATAACCATGTTGTTCTTTTTCTTCTTAAGGTGACTTTTAATTGAACTAGTATGTTTTTTAATTTGTAATTGTATTCCTAAAAATTTATTTTCCTAATCTATGTGTTGGGGTAAGTGATCACAAAATTGCATGTACAAGTAACACACATTTATATGGGAATAAGATTCGTTGCACATAATGGGGTTTTTCCTAAATGTGATATATCAGGCAGACAGATAGACATATAAAGACTAGATTGTGGACATTCTACCTGAATGAATTGCTTTGCTTTGCTGAGACACTTCATGTTGTCTTGAAGAGTTGAAGCTTGGCTAGTCTGCCTCAATCAGTCAATTTATCTTGCAAACAATTGAAGCCATGATTGCTGAGGCAAAATGAAGCTTTAGGGCAGAAGGGAAGTGGGGCATCACTTCTCTTAGAAGCTTCAGAGAGGTGCTTTGATTCAGCTTCTCTCAAGCCACATATTAGATTAGATAATCTTTATTGTCATTTTTTCCTGTGGGCACAATGGCACACATTAAAAATGAAATTTAATTGCTTCCTCTCAAAGTGCACACATACACAACACACATTTAAAACATACTATATACAATATATGTATAGACCTACCCCCTTACATATAAGTAACATATAAATATTAATCACTGTCATCTTGAATACATAACGGAAAGAGGAAGCTTTAGAGTTCACAAGGTTAATACTGTATGGGACAAAACTGTGACTGAATCTGGATGTTCTGCTTCAGACACCATGGAGCCTCCTCCCAGAAGGTAACAAGGAAAACAGGTCGTGAAGAGGATGCGTCGTGTCCAAGGCAATCTTACGGACCCTGCTCAAGCAACGCTTGTATGCTATGTCCTGGATGGAAGGGAGGGAACTGCCAATGAACTTTTCAGCCATCCTCACCATTCTCTGCAACGCCTTCCTGTCTGAAGCGGTGATGCTTCTAAACCAGTCTGTGATGCTGTATATAAAATAGGGCTGTAGAAAGCATATGTAATGTTTTTTTTTTCTCAAAGCCAATTAGTATGAGTGAAACTCTCTTTTGAACTCTTGACATGTTAATACAAGCCATATCTCATGATTGCTTCAGAGAAATAAATGAAATCTTGGAAGAAACAAATGTTTCTTCAGAGAAACAAATGAAATCTGATTAATTTTATTATTTTATTATATTTTCCTCCTGAAACTCAGGGAAACACATCTAGTTTTCCTCTCTGATTTCTTCCTCCAATAATAACCCTGTGAAGAAAGTTGGGTTGAGAGACTGCAACTGACCAAAATCATTCAATCATCTTTCATGGCTGAGGCTAGACTTGAGTTTGAGTATCCCCAGTTCTGGTTTTAGTCCAATACCTTAACAGTATACTGCACACCTCAATCTTTGCTAGTATGTACACGTGCAGGAGAAATATATTCATATACATGCAGACAATTAGGGAAAACCTTCACGTTATTAAGAGGTGTTTGATTGCTTGGACCTGAACACAATAGCTTAATAGTTCTGAATTCATTGCATAGGCAATGAATTCACTGCCTTCCACATTTTCTTAGTAAATATTACTTAGTAAAGTAAAATATTATTTAGTAATATTTTAGAAATATTACTTGTAATATTTTAGGTTTCATTTGAAATGCATTCTTAGCATTCCTTGTATATATTTTGAAGTGAGAAGTCCATTTTTCTTCTCACAAAGTGGAGAGAAAAACCCCCATTATGGAAGAGGTGGAGTCGATAGGGGGAGGCAGAATCTGTTACCTAGGCTACCACAAGGAAATGGAAGAATTGACTTAAATTAGAGCAGAAATTTTTGTATTTAAAACTATACCTGCATGGGTCTGTATCTAGAAAAATGTAAGTGTCAAAAACAGAAAGTAAATAATTTGTATTTAATAAAAAGGTTCTTAGCAATTTTTATGAATAGCATGTATGTTCCCTGAGACTATGTTATTGTAAATACAGGTACCAATTTAAAAGAAATCCTGTTAAAATTATTTGACCAGACTATTTTCCTAATAATGCAACTAGATCTTTATTTGTTCATGCAACCCTCATCCCTTCATATTTTCAGAGACCTGGTAACATAAAAAACCCACAGAGCAATGGGCTTTTGAATCATATGTATCAGACATCCTGACTTCAGTTTTGTTTTTACCACATGTGCATTCATAAATAAAGTAAAAAGCCTGTCAACTTAGCTGAAGGCTTATAGAGTTTAGTAAGACTTCTGACTTCAAGAACATAGTGTGAACTTGATTCTCTCTCTCTCTCTCTCTCTCTCTCTCTCTCTCTCTCTCTCTCTCTCTCTCTCTCTCTCTCTCTCTCTCTCTCTCTCTCTCTCTCTCTCTCTCTCTCTCTCTCTCTCTCTCTCTCTCTCTCTCTCTCTCTCTCTCTCTCTCTCTCTGTCTCCCCTCCCCCTCTCTCTTCCTTTCCTTTCCTTTTTTGAGCTGATTATGGAATCTTCCAGTTTGCCCTGCTGGAATGCCTTGTCGTCTTCATATGTTGTCTCATCTGGATTTAATCAGCTTCCTTATACTGAGCTTAACTGCCTAAATTTATTTAAAAATGGAAGGAGAGAGCCCTCTATAGAGTAAAGAAAATAATATATTAGTCATTTTAGCTTCTTGAATTTAACAATGCGAATCAACTTTCCTTTAGTAGTGGCCTACTTAAGTAGCTTAAAGAAAAACTATTTTCCTTTAAGAAGACAAAAAAAATCTATTTCTGTTCCTGTGCATGAGGCTATATACTACCTTCTCTTGGTTTCATACAAGTCGGTGATGAGTCTGCATACAGAGAAGAGGTTGAACAACTGACCCTGTGGTCCAGCCGGAACAATCTGGAGCTGAACACACTTAAAATGTAGAGATGAAAGTAGATTTTTATGAGGAGCCTTCTATTATGCCACCTCTTATAATAGTAGATAATAAAGTATCAACAGTAGAGATCTTGAAGTTTCTGGGTTCTATAATCTCCCAGGATTTGAAATGGTCACCTAACATTAAAACCATCATTAAAAAGGCACAACAAGGAATGTTCTTCCTGCGTCAACTCAGAAAGTTCAGCTTGCTCTAGGTGTTGTTGATACAGAGCAATTATTGAATCCATAATTTGTACTTCTATAACTGTCTAGTTTGGTACAGCAACCAAACAGGACAGATACAGACTCCAACAGATAGTTAGTGCTGCAGAAAAAATAATTGCAATCAGCGTGCCTTCCACTGAGGATCTGTTTGCTGCATACGCCAGAAAGAGAGCTGAGAAAATATCTACAAATCCATCACATCCAGGACATAAACTGTTTCAACGCCTCCCCTTATGACGCTATATGGCATTGCATGTCAAAGTAATTAGACATAAAGACAGTTTTTTTTCTTGTGCCATCATTCTGCTGAACACAGTACTGTCTTATATGTAGGTATATTTACCCAGGTGGTATAGCTGTATTCTATTATCCTTCTCATCTTTTCTACTGCCTTCTTCTATTCATATGATTATATTATTTTATTGTTTGTATCTATATTGAGAAGTTCTGTATTGGAGAAAATTCCTTGTGTGTCCAATCATACTTGGCCAATATTCTATTCTATTCTATTCTATTCTATTCTATTCTATTCTATTCTATTCTATTCTATTCTATTCTATTCTATTCTATTCTATTCTATTCTATTCTATTCTATTCTATTCTATTCTGTTCTATTCTATTCTGTTGTTCTGTTCCATTCCTTTCCTAATTTTAGGTTTAGTGTATACATGTTTGTATATATCTTTCTTTGTAGTTGCAACTTTTCTCCAAATACACACTTTTTTATGTACACATTTTTATTAAGAATTATCCTGGGACAGATACCAGTGACCTCTGAAAATTACACGCATCCTGTGATTACATATATCTGTTCTTTAACAGGTTTTATTTCAGCAAACCATAGCGTTTTGCTTGAAAATAAGTCTATCACCATTTTATTCCCATTTTCTGTCTACCTCTCTAATTTTTGACAGGTAGGATTGTAAAATTATGCCTATTTCATAATGGCATTTTGAGAACCTTTTAAACTTAAATTTAAAACTAATATATTTTATTATAAGGCATATGTTTTGTGAGCTTGCATGAGAGTTTATATCTTATAATAAAGTTTGTTTGTTTTAAGTGGTGCTACCAGACTGTTTCCGATTTTGATTTCTGTTGAAAATGACTCCAGAATGATCAGTATGTCTCAACCAATCTACCTTAGAATAACAGAATAATAGAATTGGAAGGGAATTTGGAAGTGTTCTAATCCAACTCCCTGCTCAGGCAGGAAACTTTATACCATTTCAGGCAAATGGTTGTCCAATCTCTTCTTGAAAACATCCAGTAATTGAGCATTCACAAGTTCTGGAGGCAGGTTGTTCTAAGAGTCAGGAAATTTCTTCTTAGTTCTAGGTTGCTTTTCTCCTTAATTAGTTTCTATCCGTTGCTTCTTGTCCTGCCTTTAGGTGCTTTGGAAAATAACCCCATAGAACTATTATTATGGAAATAAAATTGGAAGCCAGTATGCTATGTAATTTGCTTGTATTTATATCATAGCTTTATTGGAAGAAAATTGAAATATAAATATAATAACTATCAAGACCACCAACGAAAAGATAATCTAGGTGAAATATCAAATGCATGGTAGAATACATCACCAGTATCTTGGGACCTTTTCTTCTTTCCAACTAATTACAAACATGTCCCAAGAATTATTTATTTATTATGCTCTGTCCTCTTAAACTGATGATGCCTTCACCTCATCTCTGTTGTGCTTCCCCCTTTTAGAAGGCTACAAACCATAGTAGTTTTATGTAATCCAGCACTCTTTGCCAACTATTTGCATGGCGTTACAGCTAGATAACTCCTAGGGGTAGGATAAGCTTACATCCATAACTTACACTGCACTTTAAGATGGTGCAAAAACTTCTGTATTGTCTTCCAGAGTCATTCTACTTCACTGCAGAAGATTGTGTTCCTCTCAAAGGAGCCATATAAAATGCTTGTGCAAAAACATAGTATCTTTTTCTTGATGGCTAAACCTGACAGCCTAGCCATCTGTCAAAATTTACTTCCTTCCCAACCATTTTGTCCATATTAAGAAGAGCAACTGGCAGATGCTATGTCCCTGACAGGTGATATCATTGTGTGGTATTGTTAATGGGGCAGAATAGAGACTGGCAGTGAGACAGCAAAGTATATTCTGACATATTAGTCTATATATTGATCTGTACCAAATTGATTTTGAAATAAATGTTAATATTTTTGAATGCACCAAGTTACATGGAAATTGACAATTGGGAAATGAATATGATACTTTATGGCTTTATTTTATTTATTTATCAATTTAGAGACTGCTCATTTCACTCACAGAAGAACACTGGATACTATACAATTAAAAATCTAGAAACATAAAAACAGTATGAAAATATTACATCTCAGTAAGACGAGGCAGTTAAAATAAGGATTAAATAGTTAAAGTTAAAAAGGCAGAGGGAAAGGGCTTTGAAAGTAAGATTACATACTCTTTTGTGAGCCCATGCAAATCTGCAGGACCAATTCGAGTCTTTGAGCTCTTTCAGGAGAGTGGGGGCTGCAACTCACCTCTGCGATATTCCAAAGGGGGGAGATGACAACAAAAAAGGTTTCCTTCTTGAATCCTACCAGCTGAAATTCTTGAATTAATGGGGTTCATACCATACTTTCTCTGCCTAACTGAGTGGGACAGGCCTTTATGATAGGGAGAGGACAATTTTGCAGGTAACCAGGCCCCATACTTTAAAGATCATAACCAACATCTTCAATTGGACCCAGAAACCAACTGGCACCCAACGCAGCTCATACATCAGAAGTGTTACATATATCAAATTGCTCATCAGATTCTGTACAGCTCTGGATAATATTCAAGGGTTGCCCCATATACAGCACATTGCAATATTCCAAGTGGGAGATGACCAGCATGTGAATGATCAAGACAAGGGTCTTCCTATCCAGGAAGGGGCATAACTGGCACACAGCACAAAGTTGAGCAAAATGCCTTCCTAGTTATAACTGCCATCTGATTATCACCGAGAAATTGGTTCTGCAACATTTGAAGGGTAAAGATATCGCTCCAATTACATAGTAGATGGGACACCTATTATTTACTTGCAACTTAAAACAAGTTGCTTATAGATGTGCATCTTTTGTTGATACTGTTATATAAAATTTCTTATACATACACCTGTCTTTGTATATACATTTTATGTTTCTGTCATTGTGTTGTTTTTCTCCATTCTTTCTTTTTGTTACTCTTCTACATTCTATTTTTTTCTCTGTTCTTTTTAATTAAATAAATACAGTAAATAAAAGAGGAAATGGCAGCCATTATATTTCTCCAGCTCATCACATACTTATATAACTAAAGCTATGCCTGTTTTTTGTTAGGGGAGAGAAAGAAGGCATAAAGTAACACTTTTTTTAGAATTTTCAGTTCCAAAATTTGCCTAGAACCCAAGCCAAAACACCATTTTAAAAGGAATGCTATTGGCAATCAGCAAGGAAAACTAGCTATGGACAGTGATTAGAACAAGATGGAATTTCTCCTTCTAAAAAAGAAATGTATCAGCCAATCAAATGTTGTTAAAAGAGAGAGAGAAGAAGTATATGCCTCAGGAATATGCAAGTAAGAGAAATATTGCTTAATTTATACCCGACATAGAGCAACTGTAATTGGGATTGTCAACTCAGTCATTAAATGAAGTGGTTGCTAAATGAAGAATCACTTCAGCTTGTCTTTACTTTACAGGATCAAAAGCATACAGTCCCAAACAGCTGGATGAACCCAAACAGTGGGGACAATTTCCAGAATTAGATGCATGAGGAAGACTGGTAAAAGAACAAATCATACAGTCTTTGCCCCCCCCCAACACTCCCATTCCTCTCCCCTTTACAATGCTCACTGGGATAATTTGTAAGAAGATAATAAATGTTTCTAGTTACATTCACTGAATGTACATTGAAAAGGAAAGAATATCAAGACAATAAGCAGGCACACAATGGGTATATATCTTGAAAGGAATGCACTAGTGTGGCTACTCACCTAGCATGCTCAAAAACAAGCCACTTAGAAGGCAAACAGTTTTCAGTATGAAACTGATTTTTTCCCCCATTCAATTGTGTCTGATTCTCTGAGCTTGTCTAGATAAGTCCCTGCAGTTTCCTTGACAAGTTTTTTTCCAGAAGTGGTTTGCCATGGCCTCCTTCCTGGGGTTGAAAGAAAGTGACTAGCCCAAGATCATCCTGTTGGCTTTGTGTTTAAAGTGGGATTAGAGCTAATGATCTCCCAGTTTTTAGCCTGATGCCTTAACCCAGAGGTCTTCAAACTTGGCCCTTTATGACTTGTGGACTTCAACACCCAGAATTCCTCAGCCAGCATGCCTGGCTGAGGAATTCTGGGAGTTGAAGTCCATAAGTCATAAAAGGGCCAGTTTGAAGACCCCTGCCTTAACCTCTGTGCCAAACTGGTTCTCAAAACTGATTAGGATCTTTTAAATTTAAGGCAGTAGCTAAAGTTAGCCAAGCACTATAATCAACTAGTTACATTCATAGAGTTGGGGTTGTTAATTTTGCTGGGGGAGAAAATCAGCTCAAGAAGAGATTACTTCCTTAGGCAATCTCTCTGCTCTGGCAATGGAGAGAAAAAAGGAAGTCAGTCACAGCATAACATGTACTAATTGACTGTAATGGTGAACGTGTGACTAACAAGGAGAGGCAAATAAAAGTGGGCACTGGTCACACAATTACATTTTCATCATTATTTATCATAATTGAACAGTCACTGTCCAAAGCAGTTGCTAAAGAAGGACTATCTTCCATCACTCTATTTCAGGGCTTTTCAACCTTTTCACAGATTGTACCACTTTTGTACCACATAACAATATTTGAGTACCACCAGTGCTTAGCAAGGTGTCAAAAACTTGATGACTAAAAAAAGGGGGGGATTTTGGGTTTCACTGGTTAGATTCATTTGTTGTTATAGAAATGGCTAGTTTATAATATTATGGAAAAGTAAAAAGTTGAGGTTCAATGTTAATGCTTCCTTCTACTGCAACAGAGGAAGTCTATTCTTTTTCTCTTCTCCCCCTCACTTCCCCCCTTTTCCCTTCCTACTGTGTCCTACTATTTGCTTTTGTATTTTTGAATTTCATTCTATAATCTAATAAAATATTACAAACTGTAGAAAAAAAGGGAAAAAGTACCAGTTTTAATTTCTTAGATGGCTGTTCCTTTGCTGAATCACTTTCCTTATTCACTGACAAATGTATGATGAATTTATCCATGTTTATTAATATGCACCACTACCAGCTAGCTTAGGGGTCTTCATACTTGGCACTTTTAAGACTTGTGGATTTCAACTCCCCAAATTCCTCAGCCATCATGGCTGGTTGAGAAATTCTGGGAATTGATCTCCACAGGTTTAAAGTTGCTAAGTTTGTAGATCCCTGAGCTAGCTAGTCGGCCCTTCTTCCTCTCTCCCTTCTGAGCTCTTTCCACAGTATAGTACAGGAGTGTCAAACTACCGGCCCATGGGCCGAATGCGTCATGGTGAAACCGCGCCTGTCTCATTGCTGGCAATGGAAAGAAAGCTGCTATATGTTGCGACACGTCATGTAATGTTGTAAGTTTGACACCCCTGGTGTAGTAAGAATGCACCCTCCAATCCCTTCCCTGTACCCTTAAAGACACAGGAACCAAGTGCAAAGTAATAAAGGCTCACAAAATAAAGAAACACATAAACTCGGGGGGGGGGGTGTTGTTCTTTAAGCTGCCTAAGGCATGTCACGTGTCACAATGTTGCAATCCAAGACTGAAAGGCTCCAGCAATTGCAAAAAGCTTTAGCTTTAAATTAAGCCTGTTTACCTTCAAAGAAAATTTTCAAAAAGTCATAGACCAGTGATGGTGAAACTTTTAGACACTGAGTGCCCCAAAAACGCCCCTGCCCACCTCCACGCTATCCTGCCCACCCCCATTCTGCCCTGCCCATCCGCAGGGCCACCTACCACCTCCACAGCCCACTGCAGCAGATCACCATGGTGGCCATGCCCTCTGCCTGTGCCATGCATCATTGGTGCATGACAAGGTCTGAGGGCAGTGTCTTGTCCCTGCTGCCTGGCTGCCATGTCCTTGGTTGCGCTGCTTTGCACGGGACATGCCCATAGACGACTCTATTCTGGGGGGCTGCTGGTGAGGGGGCCCGGGGGGAGGCTGGGCTGGGGCAACGGCACATGCACCCACAGAGAGGGCTCTGCATGCCACCTCTGGCACACGTGCCATAGGTTCGCCACAACTGTCATAGACAGACTCAATTAAAGGGGGTAAAATTTTACATTTGTTTAAAGGGATTAAATCTTTCTCTGTTGTCTTTTTTTCTCCTTTCCCACCCAAATCACCTCCTTTTATAGCCATCCCTCTCCTCCCCCCCCCTTTTTCTTCAGTTTACTTCCAGCTCCGAGCTGCTTCCGGAAGTGCCAATCAGCTGCAGCAATCAGCTGGAGCCCTGCTGGCTCCTGGGGCTTCTGCCAAGCCCAGACAGTCCTGCATTGCAGCTGCCTCTCCCTCAGGCTTAGGTCACTTTGGCTCTTTCCCTTCCCCCACTAACTTTTCTAGGATGGTCATGTACCACCTGCCATGTGGCAAAGTACCACAGGTGGTACATGTACCATGCCCTGCTCTATTTGATAAAAGTGAAATCCACACTGGACTGTATAAAGTCCCTCCCTTCAATCTATTAATAATCTTGGATGAAAAAAGACTCTATCAACTTTTTCCATATCTTTCACTATTGCCAGAATCTTTTTTCTAAGTGAAAAGTTACTCTAATATCTGATTAAGTATTACAGTATTCTTTTTTCAGTCAGAATTGTATACAATATTCTAAATGTGGTTATAAAATAGGTTTGCATAATTAAACTTTGTGGTTGAATTTCATTTTCTGTTAATATTTTCTAAAATAATTTCTAATATTTTTTGACAAGTACCATATCTTGAGATGATGTTTTTTGATATCTACGGTGGCCTCCAAATCCTTTTATTGATAGTCATTACCATTAGAGACATCAATTTAGATTAAGGATATCAAACTGCCAGTCCGCGGGCTGGACACATCATCCGGAAGCTGCGCCCACCCCATTGCCAGCAATGGCAAAACCGTCCCAATACGTTGCGTGACATCATGTGACATCATGAGTTAGACATGTCTGGTTTAGACACAATTTCATTAGCATTGATTTATTTTGACTTCTACTAAATTCATTTTGATAATTTGTTGCACATTTACATTGTTTGGAGAAATTCTTATTTTGATAGTCCATTTGAATTTTTATCAACTTCAATTAATAATAATAATAATAATAATAATAATAATAATAATAATACTAATAATACTAATAATAAAGTTGGAAGGGACCTTGGAGGTCCTCTAGTCCAACCCCCTGCTCAGGCAGGAAACCCTATACCATTTCAGACAAATGGCTGTCCAGTCTCTTCTTAAAAACTTCAAATGTTGGAGCATTTACCACTTCTGGAGGCAGGTTGTTCCACTGGTTAATTGTTCTAACTGTCAGGAAGCTTCTCCTTAGTTCTAGGTTGCTTCTCTCCTTGATTAGTTTCCATCCGTTGCTTCTTGTCCTGTCTTCAGGTGCCTTGGAAAATAGCTTGACTCCCTCTTCTTTGTGGCAGCCCCTGAGATATTGAAACACTGTTATCATGTCCTCCCTAGTCCTTCTTTTCATTAAACTAGACATACCCAATTTCAGCAGCCTTTCCTTATATGCTTTAGCCTCCAGTCCCCTAATCATCTTTGTTGCTCTTCTCTGTACTCTTTCTAGAGTCTCAACATCTTTTTTACATCGTGGTGACCAAAACTGGATGCAGTATTCCAAGTGTGGCCTTACCAAGGCATTGTAAAGTGGTATTAAACTTCACATGATCTTGATTCTATCCCTCTGTTAATGTAGCCTAGCACTGTGTTGGCCTTTTTGGCAGCTGCAGCACACTGCTGACTCATATTTAAGTGATTGTCCACTAGGACTCTGAGGTCCCTTTCACTCTTGACAAGATACCCCCTTATTTAGATTTATCTCCAAATTATTTTCTTTGCCCTTAACTATGTATTAATAGGCATAAGCACATGTGACTAAATACAAGATATCTTCATAAAATTTATAGTAGTATTGGATTCTGTACTGCAAGATAAAATGGCAAGTACCATAATTTTTTGTGTTCAGTTTAATATAGATAACAGACCAGGGCTTTTCAACCTTTTCACAGATTGTACCACTTTTAGGATATGTCAATATTCGAGTTTCACCAGTCGCCTAGCAAGGTGTCAAAAACTTGATGACTAAAAATAAGAGAAAAAATTGATAAAGTATAGGTAGTCCTTGACTTACAACAGTCTTCTTAGTGACTGTTATAATGGCACTGAAAAAAGTAACTTATGATCATTTTCACACTTATGACCGTTGCAGAATTCCCTCCCCCATGTCACATGATTTACATTTGGATGCTTGGCAACTGATTCATATTTATGACGGTCATGTGATTCCCTTTTGCAACCTTCTGACAAGCAAAATCAATGGGGAAACCAGATTCACTTAACAACTGTGTTACTAATTTAACAACTGCAATGATTCATTTAAGAAATGTGGCAAGAAAAGTCATAAAATGGGACAAAACTCATTTAACAAATTTCTCACTTAGCAACATAAATTTTGGGCTTGGTTGTGGTCGTAGGTTGAGGACTATCTGTACACCCACTTACTGCACTTTTAATGGGAAACTTGTGCCTGTTTCTCTGACATTAATCTTTGCACTGTTCTATCCCCTTGTCTCCCTCTGCTTGTCTCCTCTTCTCCATCTCTCTTTCTCCATCCCCTACTCTTTCCCTGTTGTCTTTTTTTCTCTCCCTTTTATATCCTCTCATTTCTCCCCCTCCTTTTTTCTTTGGTGTAACTCCAGCTGACTCCTCTCCCCCAGACTGCACTTTGCTCCAGAAGAGCCCCATGCAGATTCTGGGCATTCAGTAGAGCCCCGCAATCCCGCAGCTCCAGCGGACTCTCCCACAGGCCTGTACGGCACTGCCACCACTTTAATCCAGCCCTCCACTACACTTTTTAAACACTTTAGTTCAACCCGCCAGGTGCTGAAATACCATCAGTGGTACGTGTACCATGGGTTGAAAAGCACTGTAGTAGACTAATCACATTATAGTAGTCTTTTCTGCAGAATGCAGAAAGAATGAGAAACAGTAGGCCAAAAATTCAAATACACCCAGTAGGGAAAAGAAAAATAAGCAAAGCTAGTTCAAATCTCTATAATTCTCCATGCCTTTCTATCCTTATAAACCATCTTTGCTTTGCTATATCCATACTCTGTTTCATATATTATCTTTTGTTCTTTAACCTTCTCAACTCCCTTTTTTGAGGATCTCCTTATCTCCATCTAGCCATGACTTTCTTGATCTTCTGTTTCCACTTGAACTAGTCAAGTTGTTTTATACATTTGTTTTGTGATTCAGTTTTAGTCAGTGCTTTTTTTGTAAAAAAAAAAAAAAGGTGCCAGAACTCACACATGTCATACAACCTGCCTTGCCTACCCTACAAGGTTCCATCCAAAAAAGGTGCCAGACAAAAAAAGCCCTGGTTTTAGTAGTCTCTATATTTTATCAAAATATTTCAACATACCTCTTTTGAAGGGATCACTCACTTTTATTGTCAATCTACATTCATTGATTGTCCATTCATTCCTGACCTTTTTTTTTCTTATTTCATCCCATTATTGTTAAGTATCCCATTCCCATTGCATGATTTTACTTCCACAAGCTTTTATTCTTCTCCTGACATAATAAATTCTCACTTTCATATAATAAAACTTAGAGAAACATATGAAACCAATTTGCTTCTTTGGGTAAAAAGTTATTTCTCAAAGCAGACTACATACTACACACCAACTTTCTATTAGCGTTTTTCTATATAACATTTCCTCAAGCATTTTCACATTTTTAATAAACATACTAGCAAGGTCAATTTCTTGTTTTAGTGTTATGGCTAGCTTACAATTAGGCAACCCTTTTGCCTGTTAAATGCAACTATTTTGGTGTTTTAATTCCACAGCACTCATTCCATAGGAATATATATCTACTTTATTTATTCAGCATATGTCAAAAAAGCACCTCCCAATTACTTTCTCAATGAGCAAATATGAAACTATTTACTCTATTTACAAATTCATAATCAATACATAGAACATAAAACATTATCAGACTTTTAAGAGAGGTTTTTTGGAGGTCTTCTAATCCAACTCTGTGCTCAAGCAGAAGACCCTATGCCATTTCAGGCAAATAGCTGTCCAATCTTCTTAAAAGCCTCCAGTGATGGAGCACTCACAACTTCTGAAGGCAAGCTGTTCCACTGATTAATTGTTCTCACTATTGTGAAATTTTTCCTTAGTTTTAAGGTTGCTTCTCTCCTTGGATAGTTTCCATCCATTGCTTCTTGCCTTGCCTTCTGGAGCTTTGGAGAAAAGGTTGACCGTCCCCCTCTTCTTTGTGGCAGTCCCTCAAATATTGGAACACTGTTATCATTTCATCCCTAGTCCTTCTTTTCACTAGACTAGACACCCAATTCCTGCAATTGTTCTTTGTATTGTTCTTTCTAGCCTTCATTCCTTAATCAACTTTGTTGCTCTTCTCTGCACTATTTCTGGAGTCTCAACAATTTTTTCTATATTGTGGCAACCAAAACTGGACGCAATATTCCAAGTGTGGTCTTACCAAGGCATTATAAAGCAGTATTAATATTTCCCTTGATCTTAATGCTATCTCTCTATTAATGCAGCCTATGATGGAGTTGCATATAAAAAGTCTCCAGGGTTTCCCCAATCTGCTCTCAGAGGGCACTGTTCCACAATATATTGCATTGTCTGGTTTGGAAGATCACAGCTACATTCTGAAGAAAAGAACTTTCCCCATTAATGAAAGAAACTAACAACCTGCCATGTTGAGTTCTATTGAGGATTTATCAGGTCTTACAGGGTAGATTGAATCCTTTTGGTTCAACTGTAAAGCAGGGAATGTTGTAACATTCTGGAGGAGTTAAACAAGGAAAAAGCTTCCCTGAGGAGTGTAGGAATCCTACCTTCGGGCATTTCCTGGGCAACAACATAGAGTTGGCTGTTTCTTCCACCATGATAGTCAGGCAACCCTTGTGAACTCCTGGCTTAAAACACATCATTATGAAGACTTCAGGAAATCAGCCCTTCTAAGAACTTAGCATATAGAAGACAATAATTTGTCTTCCTTGCCAATAACATGGTATTACTTGGATAAAGAAAAAGAAATACATTAACAGCCACAAGTAACCTCACAATATAAAAGTATAAACATAGTGCATTAAACAACAAGGGGGATTTTATATAGCTTTCTTGTATTCCCTGCTCATTTTGGACCATTTGTTCAGTATTTTATTTATTTTCACATGTTTTATTTCTGTTGTATCCTATCTTTAATGGCATTCAGCAAACAATCTTCACCTTCATTTTCATCCAAAATATTTTGCAATTCATGCATATTTAATTCATGTTTATTCTCTTAATTAACTCCAACTTTTCTCAGAGTGAGATACAGGCTGGGCAGGTCTATTGACTGAGACACATATGAGCTTAATTATTTGGAGGAGTTTGAATTGATCATTAAACTGTGAGCTTGGTTATCTGTGTCTGGACAAATCTCCCTTCTGACTGGTTCAGGTCTTCTAGTAAATGGTGTGTGGTGGTTAATGCCATTTAAGGGACAGGAAGGTTTTCAAGGACACAAGACTCTCCATACTATCCTTAGAACTGACCATGTTGGATCCATGATCAAACTATTGCATGCAAGCTAGGATCTCTAAATTAGAGATTATCTTGCAGGCCAATACTGTTGCCTGCATCCTACCAACTAAAACATATGTATACTTATCTTGCTATATTCAGTATAAACACACATTAACTTTTGAAATTAACTCTTATCTTAATCTTTCAGCTTATTCTTTACTTCTCAGCATTGTTGTCTATTTTTAAATAAGCCTCTTCTTTGTCTTTGATAGTCTATACATTTTGGAAGCATGCTTACTTCCTTAGGTTACAATACCAAGGTGTAGTCTTCAGAATACAATCTGCCAGTTTTGGTTCTTTAACTTCCTCTTCCAATTTCCACCCTACCATTTGTAACTAAGCTTCCATTTCCAAGTTCATACAATTCCTTTAATTATGGTTTGAAGTAAAAGTATACTTTCTACAAAACTAGCCATTATTCTGAAACATGTTATTAGACAGTGCAATACACAGCTCTGTTTCATTTGTCCAGAACCACAAAAAGTAAGTTGACAAAGCAGAGATGCTCAATATAGTTCCATGAAAGTGGAACTCTCTCTTTTTCTTTTTTCATCTTGTTCTTCTTTCTTTCTTTCTTTCTTTCTTTCTTTCTTTCTTTCTTTCTTTCTTTCTTTCTTTCTTTCTTTCTTTCTTTCTTTCTTTCTCTTTCAATGCTATCAGTAAACTCTGGCACACATTCTAGCTAATCTGCATAACTTTTAAAGAACAGAATCTGGACACAAAATTCCTATTGAGATTATGAAGAATAAATAAAATATTAATTTATGTGATTTGGAAACTGTTAATTCAATTTTAAATTGCATTTACTTTTTGGATTACTGCATGGCAGTAGGCATAAATATCACTTTGTGTAGAAATGGACTTCTGGAATTCATGGTAAATATACAGCTGATTTTTTCATTTTGTGCACTCAAAGGGAATTACTTATTTGCTGTTTCATATTTTGCTGTATGCACAGGAAAAAGAATAAACAAGAGTACTTAACCTTCCATTTGTCTCAATTGTTATTATTGTTAATTATAAAGCAAGAACCTCTTATTATACTTCTGTATTCTTACTGTAAATTAAACTTCCATATGTTTAGGCAGATTAGATGCAAATGTAGAGGAATATTTAAAGCAAATTTATGAGCAGTTACTCAAATAGATCAGCAAGCCCATTGGGCATAAATCTTTTTGGTTCTTGAGCTGGGTATTAATTAGAGCTTTAATGATACATAAGAATTTGCTGCATGATAATTTAGCATTTACCTTGATATATTAAAATCTTGCAGCAGCTGGAAGTTTTTTTTATAAGAATATCTGTGACATTCTTTAGGCCTTTTGTTTCAAAAGGTTTACTACCACTGGCTGTAGCTACTGTACATTCCTAAAGCATCTTCTAAATGTCTTGGAAAAGTGAAGAGGCTACACAGTGACCATGATTTACTTTTCTTATTTATTAGCTTATTAGTGAAGTATCAGCAGAAAATCCCTGATAGAACATTTGAATAAAGTTTTAAACAAATGATAGGTTAGGACTGGGGAGAACCCACTTATCAATGAAGATCAATGGATGATTTTTACATTGAATACTGTCTATCAATCCAATATTTGCACAAGGTTTTACTATGGGGAAAACTGGAAAAGGAAAGGTAAGCAAAATTGGGACAAAATTAAAATGCATCTTAAAACTGTTACCTCTCCCCCCCCCCCAGGGTATTTCTTTTTCTTCTGCGCTATTCCATGTGCAAGTTTAAATTCAAGTATTTTTTGTATGCTTATATTTCAATTTATAATATATAATGCATGTTTATTAGTACACTGTCCAATCTGATCATCAGATATATGTTAATAAGGGTAAGTAAAATTTGAAAATGGCATCACATTTGGTGGAGGAAGTGATGTGGCTGACTGAAAGGCAGACATTTATAATGAACAACTATCTTGCAAATTCTGAATTCTAAATAAAGCTCTTCAAAATGATATAGTTAGAGTTCCAATTTGAAGCCAGGCCACTGTTACCAGGTCTACAATACTATGAATAGTAATTACCACAACCATAAAGTTACTGTATGTTTAAATTGTAGTCTTTACTAAGCCATAAGCCGAATGTGTGTTTGGGTTACCAGCCTACCATTTCTCTTCTTCTATATGTCAGTTCATTCAGTGGAGGGAGGGGGAGGCACTTAAATTTTCACATTTAGTCTTCACATTTCTTCCCAGTTTGTCTAGAAATCCTTGGTGCCCAGAATATATCCTCAATTAAACCAAGTATATTAAAAAGACTTAGGTTGGCTTCTGGGAATTCTTCCTTTTATGCAGACTTTCCATGATGAATCCAGAAGACCTTATGCACAGGAAGACTAAAAGACAAGTCAACAATTCAACAGATGGAGCAAATTCTTTCTAGTTGTTGAAGGAAAAATCTTCATCAGGGTCTGGTTCAAACTGGGAATAAACAACATGGTGACTGCTTTAGAAAGAAGGTTGTGGTTTATTGAAGAGGAGAGCCAAACAGAAAGATGGCTCTAGAAGAAAAAAAAAGAGCACATGTAGTAGGGGGTGGGTTTTTATACCCTCTTGGGCTTTTGTTTGGAGTTGTTTCCTGTTCCTGCTTGAGGCTTTGTATTTCCTGTGATATGTACTTTGACCTGAGTCTGAGTGTGCCCCTTTGGCATCTGTGGGTTAATCCTATTATGTCCTGTCTTAGAGTTTGGGTGGGGTATGTAGATTTTAGGTGTCTTTGTCTTCCTAAACTTCTAGCTGGAGGGCTCCAACCTTCCTGAATGGATTATTACATCTGCATTTCTACAGAGCTGGTTTTTGTTTGGGGGAGGGAGACTTGGGGCTATTAAGAAAAACTGGGCATGCTTTTCTGCCTCTTTAAGATCCTTTGAGGAAATATAATGTTCTGCCCTTTTAATATTTCTTTTTCGGGGGGGGGAATGACTTCCCACATAGTCAAAGATCCAAATTCAATTAATGCTGTCTCCAGCTAAAACAACAAATTAAAAAGGGAAAGGGAAAGGGAAAGATCCTTCTTACTCTGAATCCTTATAATGCACCGGAATGGAGGAAACTGAATATTCAAATCCATGTTTAGCTTTTTTGGGGGAGTTAAGCAGCAAAATATACTAAGCCTTCCATTTTAATCTTAAACTTCCTTATGAAAAAATTGAAAACTTTGAAAGGGATTGGATTTTTTAAAAATGGCAAAATGGATACTTTAAGCCCCTACAAGTTTTAGGGCTATAAACATATGTGTATAGCTACAGATTGCTCCTGAGCCAGATTGTCAGCCTCTGGATTGAACTGATCTGAATTAGGCAATTTTGCATGATTTTTTTCTACCCCAAGCATAGAGCTTTGCTTATATATCAGGTCCTGCTAAGAGATATGGCTCTACATTTACAAAACCAGAGACAAAAAGCCCCGTTATTTTATGTGTAAGGATTTTATCCATTTCTGGAGCTAAAAGCTGGCAGATGGAACTGGAGACAATTTGGAATTTGCTATAAAACACATGATTTTCAGATCTGTAGTTGCCAATACCTTCTTAGGTCACAGATGCAGACCACATCAAACCTTTATCTAGTAACTGTGTGAATTTTAGCTATTTTTGTACTATTTAGCCACCTTTTATTAGTTGTTAAAACATACATGTAATTGTTTTTCTGCTGCTGCTTATATTAAAATGTTTCTGTATTTCATTTACAATTTCTTAACCACAAGGGGGAGGGGAGGAAATGTAAAAAGAGAGAGAGAGAGACTAGAAAAGGATTTCTCTGGCAAACTTCAGTAGATGTGAAGGGGGGAGAAAAAGGAAGAGAAATATGTGCCACATAGACTCCCTCTGAGTCATAGGAGAAACTTACTTAGAAAAAAATAGTATGTTTCATCTCTAGGTAATATAACGTTCAGGAAATGTGGCTGCATAGCAATTCCTGTAAAATGCATTATGTCTTCTTTTGTGTGGTAAGATGGATTTTCAAAGAAGGAGAAGTTGAGACAGCAATTAGAACATAGAATATCAGATTTGGAAGGGACCTTGGGGGTTTTCTAGTCGAACCCCCTGCTCAAGCAGGAGACCCTATACCAGGGGTATCAAACTGCCGGCCCACAGGCCAGTTGCATCATACAGAGGCTGCACCCACCCCAACTTGAGCAATGCAAAAAAAGTCACAATACATCACGACACACCACATGACGCGATGAATTTGACACCTGTGCCCTATACCATTCTAGACAAATGGCTATGCAATTTCTTCTCGAAAACCTCCAGTGATGGAGCACCACAATTTTTGGAGACAAGCTGTTCCACTGATTAAATGTTCTCATTGTCACTCATTAGTCCTAGGTCGTACCTTTCTTTGATAATTTTCCACCCTTTACTACTTGTGCTGCCTCAGTTGCTTTGGAGAATAGGTCCACCCCCACTTCAATATTCTTCAAATATTGGAAAACTGGTATTATGACTGAGCTCCATTTTAACAACTAGTTTGAAATCTCAAATAAGAAGATGCATCCCAAGTGTTTACTCAGCTAACATCCTGCAGTTCTCACAAATCAGAATGCACATATATTCTAGACATGTGTGACCATCTGCAAACAAGGACAAGGGTGAGATGAGATTAGCCATATCAATTTCTTTACTCCTAAAATCCTTGTGTAAAGTTCTCATTTATGAATAGAACCAATTTTAGTAGCAACTGATTCTTAATGGAAAAATGCTTCTATTCCTAAGAATTTATGTTATATGGAGGGAAGATTTACAAAGGCTAAATGTTTTGGTAGTAAAACTATTAGGTGGAGCAAAGGCAGCTTGAAGTTTAATTTCAGAAAAATCTTTCAGTAAAATCCCTCAGAATAGGATAAATAGTATGGATAAAGATGCTGAGCCATTTTTGACATCTAATAAAAATTCACTTCAGCTTAATTCTTAGCTTTCCCATCATCAACAAATTGCAATGAGGCTTCCCCACATTGTAGTTTAAGGGCTGTGAGTTGGATTATACTTAAAACAAATCTCCATTTTAGGATTCTTTCATTCTGTGGTGTGTGTGTGTGTGTGTGTGTGTGTGTGTGTAATAGCTATAACTATAATTCTGATTTCACATAGAAGAATCAATTGTAGAGTTTTTTTAGAGAGGCAATGAAAGAGGAGAAAGTGTGTCTATATATGTGTGTGCTCCTGAAAGAAAAAGGTCATCTGTTAAATAAATCAGAGAAATGTAAAGGGTGAAAAGCAAGAGACTGGGAAAGAGAGCAAGAGAAAAATAATAGACCAAACAGACAAAGAATCTGGGAGGGCAAGAAGAAGAGAAGGAGGAAAGTTAAGAGGCCAATGTCGGGGGGAGGTTAGCTGCATGACATACTGTAGCTGATGAAGTCATCTAAACCCATCAAGTGTTGTATAGAAAAATCTGAAACTCCTGGAGTCCCTCAAGCTTTAATGCTGTCCATCCTGACTCTAAAGCTCCAAGCTGTATCACCAGCTCTTAAGAAGGGCAATACATTCAAACAAAATATAGGAGAAAGCAAATATAACAATGATATGAGTGGAGATTACAAGAATGTTTGTGTAGTGCATTTCATTTTACGAACTAACAACCTTTTGTGAATGTTTCTTCTGGGCTAAAGAATTTTTGGTGTGTTTGTGTTTCTGAAGCACAGCCACATAGACTAGATTGAAAGAGGAGGGGGAATATCCTGAGTAACAGACATCCTCGCTGGAGTGCAGTTCACATCCCTTTTAAGGCAAGGAAAAGTTGGCAAGTTGTTGAAAAGCTATCCATACTAAAAGAAAAATCCTCCTGAATCTGACACTATGCTAGTAGAATTTGAATAAAATTTGCATTTCTGCACAGCCTTCATACCCTTCTCCTCGTACATTGCTTTCCCATGTCATGGGGCTTTCATTGTTCCAAAAATATCTTCACCTAATTTCTTACCATGTTTTTCATTTGCTTCCTTTACAATATTCACTCCTCCCATTCCTCATTCCCTCCCCTCCTTCCTTCTTCTCTGCCTTCTCTTTCTCTCCCCCATATAGGACTGCCCCATATAGATTTAACAGGCCATAATCCAGAGGGGTTTTCAAGAGAAGCTAGATGTTAAAAACTGCCAGAAGGTTTTAATTAAAACACTGTCTTTTAATTTAGTGCAGTGAGGGAGGTTTAAAATAACAATATCAAGCATACTAACTGTAATACTGCACTGATCCTTTCACAGGGACAAATAACATGTTCGTAGAGAAAGTGAATATACATATATATATTATAATGAGAATACCTGCCACTTGGATTTATAATAACCTATAGGAGCTAAATAATGCTTTGGAAAGGGATGTTTATGTTTGTGATGGGAAGCATCCTAGGTTAACAGCTGGGAGCTACATGGTAATAGTGGGCAGGGATAAGTAACAATTTTATGTGTAACTAGAATCACAAGTGGGTGGAGCCAAAAGCAAATGTGGATAATATTTAGCATGGTGCAGTTTTCTGTGGCTTTTCTCTTTCTGTGGATTTCATAATAAAATTAGGTTCAAGGCTGTATTACTTTTAAGCTGTGGTTTTCCCACCCTGGTTGATGGGAGCAGTGATCATTTTGATTCCTCGCTCCATTTCAAAGTCTCATCTCCTTGAACCATGCAGAATGCTGAAGGGAAAAAAAAAAAGGAATCCTAACAATGGGACCAGCTCCTATTTTACACCTTTCCTCTTTAAAGGGGAACAGCTTCTCCAGCTAACAAAAGCCTAAATGGAAGGTCAAATATAAAAATTGGGCCTAAAATTTCCGGATCCACAAAAATTGATTTCTAAGTTAATTGCTTCATTCATCCTCCAAGACAATATGAGAGTTATTCCATTTAAAAAGTTACAATTATTCACACCCACACCCACACTTGTATGGAATATTCTGAAATAAATTTTTGTCAGTTAGAAATCATGTCACCATCACACTACATACGTATTTGCTATATGATTCAGTTGTTACATGAAATTTATTTATTTTCTATGCTGTCCATTTTCCTTACAAGGTGACTCAGGATGTCTTACAAATTATAGAAATAAGTGAAAAATAGTTAAAAGATTAAAATGAACTGACATTGAAATAATATTGAAAACTGTGCTAAAACCAGGCCTTACCAGAGCCAAAATATGGATAAGATGGGGATAAGAGCTCCAAAGGGCCTGAAGGCAGGACAAGAAGCAGTGGATGGAAACTAATCAAGGAGAGAAGCAACCTAGAACTAAGGAGAAACTTCCTGACAGTTAGAACAATTAACCAGTGGAACAACCTGCCTCCAGAAGCGGTGAATGCTCCAACACTGGAAATTTTAAAGAAGAGAGTGGACAGCCATTTGTCTGTAATGGTATAGCGTTACCTGACTGCTTGGAGCCCATTACTGATATTGACTGATACTGCAGAGTTATAAAAAAGTTTGTCAGTCTTGTGAAGTGGACCAGATAGGAAGCACAGCCAGATGAACTAATTCTACTTTATTGTAAGGTTACATAACAAAATCTTGCAAGTCTGAAACTACATTTGTTCCCCCATTTTCTTTACAACAAACGGAATCAGGGGGAGTCGTTTCTGAGCTCCTTATCCTTGCCACACTTCTACTTAGGCTAAATTGTTTTTTATATGACCATTGCCTTGTCTATATCTCTTGCTTTTTACTCTGTCTCCCAAGGTCATTCTTTCAAGCCATTAAAGGCTGAAGTTAATAGGCATTGGAAAACATCCAGCCAGGCAGGAAAGAGTATTCAAGTGAGGAATTATCCTTGAATCGTGCATCTTTAAGAGATCCAGGACTGATTTCCCTCTAAGCTCTATGGAACGTTATCTATTTTCCCCCAAGCCAAGGCAAATAATGTGGGGAGATTCCTGTATTACAGGCAAAATACAATGAAGTAATTACCTTGAGCTCTACATGTGTAAATCTGATTGCTTGAGCCTTCAATAGCTAATGGCTATTGGATAAATTGAATAAATAAAGGTACTTGGGAACCAGGAAGATACCTACAATTTCTAACCTCTCCCACACTGGAACAACATTTTTCAAAGCCAGGCATATTTTATTAGTTCTAAATAATTACTCCAAAATCTCATTAATCATGCATATCTGCCTATGTGTGGTGACAAGGAGAAGAAATGACTTTGCATTATTACACTGTAAATTTTATGGGAATATCTGATCTGTCCCTAATATGTAAATTTCAAGGAAGGACAGACCATTTCAATATGAACTATTTTTTTTAAATCCTTCATCACTTGTGTACTGGCTAAATTCTGTGTTGCTGTGCTACAAATAAGACATAATTAGTTATAGTAATAGCCATTTCTGCTTTATTTATTATTAGATTTAATACATGTTATCTTGTTTTAAGTGATCTCTCTTTCTCTCTCAATTGTAATAGTGTAGATTTACACTTGTACATATAATTAACATATCATTATGGAAGTGAAAATTACATTTTTTCTGTTATTTTATATTTTTATGCTAGTATTTTATCTCATCCAATTGATTTTTATTTCTTTTTATTTATTTCATTTCTATAGCTGTCTAACTCAACCAACTTTCCTTCTTGTGGTATTTTTTTGAAACTTTGCTGGTCACTGAGAGGATAAAAAGCATTTCAATAGAAGGAAATTTGTACAGTAAGAGATAATATATAATTATAAAATCAATTCTGCAAGACTAGTGCTAGAGTGTCTTTTTATATTATTATCAGGACATAATTGCAGATATTGCTTATTTGTATAGTCACATCCATTTGGAATGTATGGATCGAGAATTGGAGAAACGACTTTATTGGACGGGATCTCTTTTTTATTTTAAAAAATCAGCACTGCTCTTTGCGATTGTGGTGACACGCAGACAACAAGACTTATGTATACCTTTGTGTCCCGATCAGTGTACACTTGAGGACTTCATGGCAGTGCAACAGAATGTTGCTAGTTTTGGGGCAAGGTCTGTTTAATTTGTACATATTTTAATTTTGTATTTTATATTTAAAATTTTATGTCATATAGTATGCCTTATTTTAATTCTGATGCCTCTGACACGAATAAACAAACAAGCACTGGGAAAAGATGCATTGATAGCCAAATAATGTTGTGTTGAATATCATTGATACTTCCAGGATAGGGACTACTGAATTTGCTTGACTCTTTGTACCAGCTGTTCCTAACTTGACAACCTTCAGGTGCCTTGAATTTGACCTAGGATAGCTCAACCTGTTTACTGTTGATCATGCTGAGACGGATGGGCGTTATAGGCCAACTCATCTGAAAATCACCGAATTGACAAAACGTTTGTGTGCTTTACCTTGAAATGACTCCTCATAGTGTATACTGTGTATACTGTAAGGAAATGTTTCATCTTATTTATTTAATTTGCAATCTCTTTTCTTTAAGGTAGCACAATATTCCTCCTACCCATTTTTATCCCTACAATAATCTAATAGGAGAAAGACTGGAGGACAGTTAAAGGAAAGGATTAGACCAATCTCTTAATGTGTTTTATAGTTGGGTTGAACCTAACATTTCTGAATCCTAGTCCTCCGAGGTCTTTAGCAATTGCACCACACTGGTTAATTCTAAGCCTGTTTGTTATATTTTTAATCTCTCTTTTTCATCATATAACCTCATTTTGGTAAATAAAACCGCTCAGTATTATAGGGTGTATCCAACTTTAGCGGTAGCCCTAAGCCAGTTGTTTTTCAAACAATTTTGTCAGAGAAGGCTGCACTGGTTCACTTTTAGAGGCTAACAATGCCACGTCAGTTACTGGGTTAAAAATGCCAAGAACAGCGCTACTCATAGCTTCTGCTGTTCTTATGTGGTTCTGGGTGGTTACTTTCCACTGCAAGAGGGTTTCTCCCCCCCCCTTTCTTGTGTCTTCAGAAATTCTCTAATTGTATGTTGTCACTGCTATCCAGAAGAAAATGCTTCTGAAAAGCAAAAACTTATTCACAGGAACCCCCTAGTGATCTTCATGCTGTACTTTCAATAAAAAAAGATATATGGTATTTGGAATACGATGGTCTCTCTATTTATTCAAAAGGAATTTCAAGGGAGGAAATATTTTATTAGTTTTCTATATTTACAATTCATATGTGCTTAGTAAAACAATATGTTATCTGGGTCCATTTGCTTTACTTAATAATACACATTAAATTCCTAATCTCTATCCATTGATAAAATACATCCCATATTTGAAAATATTCTCTGTCTTCTTTTTCTTTAATCTTCAACATGAGTCTATCCATTTCTGCACAGTCCAGTATTTGCTTGATTATCTCTTATTCAGATGGTGTTTCTTCATTTTTCCAATACTCAGCAAATACAATTCTTGCTGCTGTTAATACATGCAACATTAAATATATTTTTAATGTTTTTTATCATATTTTCCTGATATTATATCTAATAAAAATAGTTCCGGTTTAAAATCTACATGTTTTCTTAACATCTTTTCTAGCCAGACATGTATTTTTGTCCATTTGTTTTTCTTTAGGGCACGTCCACCAAAGATGGTACTGTGCCTGGTTTTTTATTTCACTTTCAACAGTTACTAGACATGTTTTTAAACATTTTTGCTAATCTCGCAAGTGGTAAATGCCATCTATAAAACATTTTATATAAATTTTCATTATAAGCAGTTGCCATTGTCAATTTATAGTTTCTTTCCCAAAGATTTTGCCATTTTTCTAATTCTATATTGTGCCCAAAATTTTTTGCCCATGTTATGATTGTTTCTTTCACTTGTTCATTTTCCATTTTTAAATTGAATAGAAAATTATACAGTTTCTTAATCAGCTTTCCTTATGAAGTCAACAATATCTGATCAAACATTGTCTAGTCTTTATTAAAATTATGTATTTTAGCATCTTTCTCATATCTCAATTGTATTTGCAATTAAGGCCACCATGATAAATCAATACCCTGATTTTCCAGCTTTTGTTTAGATTTTAATTTCCCTTCAGTATTCAAAATATCTTTATAGCTTACAGTTTTCTCAAAATTAATTACGTTTGGGTGAACAAAAGCTTCCATTGTTGAAAGCCATCCTGGTATTTTCATATAAATTTTAGTTTTTATCTTTTCCCATACTAAAAGTAATGGGTTTCTTACATAGTGATTTTGGAAGAATCTATGAATTTTTTTCTTCCCATACCATAGAAAAGCATGCCATCCTAGATGTAGATCATGTCTTTCTAAGTATAATAATCTTTTATGTCTAAGGATTATCCATTCTTTTAGCCATATTAGAGCACATGCTTGATAGTATAAGACCCAATCCGGTAAACAGACTCCTCCTTTTTCTTTATATTCCTATAACATTTTTAATCTAAATCTGGCTTTCTTCCCTTGCCAAATAAATTTCAAAATCAGTGTGTTTAAATCATCGAAGAATTTTTTCTCTATTTTTCTGAGTACTGTTTGAAATAGTAAAAGCGGTTTTGATTCCATTTTTCCAAATCTAGTTTTATTTGATTTAATAATTTTATATAGTTGTCTTCTTTTATTATTGCACATCTTGCTATTAAATATATTCCCACATATTTAACTTTCTTAACTATCTGGAGATCTATTTTTCCTGATGGTTGATTTTTTGTTTATCTGTAAGATTCTTAATTATAACTTTAGTTTTTTCCCCTCTTGTTATCTTCAATCTTGCTACTCCTCCAAATTCTTCTATCTTTTCAATAGTTTAGGGCTTGTCTCCATTGGTTCCTCTAATATAAGTATCAAATCATCCGCAAACGCTTGCAGTTTATATTTTTTATCTTTTATCTCCATTCCTTTGATTTCTAGATACTGTGTAATATTTCTATTCAATACTTCCAGAGTTAATATAAATAACAGTGGAGATAGTGGACATCCTTATCTTGTGCCTTTTTTATGTTAAAATTCCCATTTACAATTACTTTTTGCTGTTTGTCTATGGTATACTGTCTTAATTATATTTATAAATTTCTCTCCAAAGTCCATACAGTTTAATTGTTGTATCATAAATTGCCAATTTACGTTATCAAAGGCTTTCTATTCATGTAAAAAAAAAATAGTGTCATTTGTTTTCCTGGATGCATTTCATAATATTCCAGTGTATCCAAAATAATTCTTAGATTATTTTTTATTTGTCTTTTTGGTAGAAATCCATTTTTTCTGGATAAATAAATTCAATCAGAAATCTTTTTAGCTTCTCTGCTATTATTGAGGCAAAAAATTATAATCATCATTTAATAGTGATATTGGTCTATAGTTCTTTTCTGTATCAAATCTGAATCGTCTTTTGGTATTAAAGTGATGTTAGCTTCTGTCCAAGTGTTTGGTAATTTAGCCTCTAGTAACGCCTCATTACAAACTTCTTTCATTGGTAAGCTTAATGTATCTTGTAAACATTTATAAAATTCTGCGGGTAATCCATCTGATCCCAGAGTCTTGACATTTTTTTGTCGAGGAGCTATAATTTGAGGATCTGCTGTTTCTCCCACAAATCTATTAATCCCTGTTGATCTGCTTAATATCAATTTATAATTCTGCCAAATGGATTAGAACTACAGAAGTCTGAAGTTGGTCTGTGAAACATTCAGAAGAAAACTCAAAAATCTATACTGGTTGAAATAATTTTGCTAAATTACCTAGGCTTTATGCTGCTCTGCAATATGTACAAACTCTCCAGCCTGGAATCTTTGAAAGCCCTGCCCAGCCCAGTTAGCAGAATATGTGAAAAAACAACTAGAATCAGTCAGTAAGTTAAGAACTTGATTGATTTATTCAAAACCAAACAGGATCCATAACTCTGATCTGAAAATATAATAATAATAACAACAACAACAACAAAGTTGGAAGGGACCTTGGAGGTCATCAGGTCCAACCCCCTGCTCAGGCAGGTAACCCTATACCATTTCGGACAAATGGCTGTCCAGTTTCTTCTTAAAAACTTCCAGTGTTGGAACATTCACCACTTCTGGAGGCAGGTTGTTCCACTGGTTAATTGTTCTAACTGTCAGGAAGTTTCTCCTTAGTTCTAGGTTGCTTGTCTCCTTGATTAGTTTCCATCCATTGCTTCTTGTCCTTCCTTCAGGTGCTTTGGAGAATAGCTTGACTTCCTCTTCTCTGTGGCAGCCCCTGAGATATTGGAGCACTGCTATCATGTCGCCCCTCGTCCTTCTCTTCGTTAAACTAGACATACCCAATTCCATCAACCTTTTCTTATATGTTTTAACCTCCAGTCACCTAATCATCTTTGTTGCTCTTCTCTGTACTCTTTCTAGAGTCTCAACATCTTTTTTACATCGTGGTGACACAAACTGGATGCAGTATTCCAAGTGTGGCCTTACCAAGGCATTGTAGAGTGGTATTAATACTTCATGTGATCTTGATTCTATCTCTCTGTTAATGCAGCCCAGCACTGTGTTGACTTTTTTGCCAGCTGCAGCACACTGCTGTCTCATATTTAAATGATTGTCCACTTGGATTCCAAGATCCCTCTCAAAGTTACTACTATTAAGCAAGGTACCCTCTATACTATACCTATACATTTGGTTTTTCTTGCTTAAATGTAGAACCTTACTTTTTTCACCATTGAATTTCATTTTGTTAGATAGCGCCCAGTGTTCAAGTTTGTCCTGATCCTCCTGTATTCTAAGCCTGTCTTCTGGAGTGTTGGCTATTCCTGCCAGCTTGGTGTCCTCTGCAAATTTGATGAGTTCCCCATATATCCCCTCATCCAAATCATTGATGAAGATGTTGAAGAGCACTGGGCCCAGAACAGAGCCCTGGGGCACCCCACTACACACTTCCTCCATGTAGATGTAGTTCCATTGAGGACCACACACTGAGTACGTCCGGTCAGCCAGCTACGGATCCATCTGGTGGTGATGCTGTTTAACCCGCATTTTTCTATCTTATCAAGTAGTAGGTTGTGATCTACTTTATCAAATGCCTTACTGAAGTCCAAGTAAACTATATCCACAGCATTCCTCTGGTCCACTAATTTTATCACTTGGTCAAAGAATGCAATAAGATTTGTCTGGCATGATCTGTTTTTGACAAACCCATGTTGGCTTTTAATAATGACTTGGTTTGCCTGTAGGTATTCGCTGATTCATTGTTTGATTATCTTTTCCAGAATCTTCCCAGGTATTGAGGTCAGGCTGATAGGTCTGTAATTTCCTGGATCCATTTTTTTCCCTTTTTTGAAGATGGGAACTACATCAGCTCTTTTCCAATCCTCTGGTAGTTCCCCAGTGCTCCAGGATCTTTGAAAAATATAGTTCAGTGGTTCTGAGATCACATCTGCCAGTTCCTTGAGAACCTTGGGATGTAATCCATGTGGTCCTGGCAATTTGAGCTCGTCTAGGCTGGACAGGTGCTCACTTACCATTTTCTTGCCTATCTTAATGTGTTTCTATTCTGCTTTTTATGGTACTGTTTTTGATAGGTTGGTCTGTTTTTTCCCTTTGTGTAAAGACAGATGCAAAAACCGAGTTAAATAGTTCTGCTTTTTCCCTGTTGCTTGTCACCTTTTGCCACTTTCACCCACTAGTGGACCAATCATTTCTTTCACTTTTTTCTTGTTTTTTACATGTTGAAAGAAGCTTTTTTTTGTTATTTTTGACTTTGGTCGCAAGCCTTAGTTCATTTTGAGCCTTAGCTTTCCTCACTTCATCTTTGCAGGCTCGGGCTATTTGCTGATATTCTGACTTAGTTATGTGTCCCTCTTTCCACTTTCTATACTTGTCCTTTTTATCTAAAACTCAGAGGTCTCCAAATTTGGCAACTTTGAGACTTGTGGACTTCAACTCCCAGAATTCCTCAGCCAGCAGCTCAGGAATTCTGGGAGTTGAAAAACCTGATCTAAGAAAACAAAGCAGAACCATCTTGCAAATAACAGGAAATCCATGCAGATATATTCTCAGCACACTTTAAAGAGAAGAGTCCAGGAAAGTGAAGAACTTTTCCTTTGCCTCTTGTCTTCCTTGTTAGATAACAGGCATACAGAACATCTAATTAGGCTTGAAAACCAGATGATGTATGGGTAATGTTAAGGTGAATTTGACCGATAGTATTTTATTTTGCTATCACTGTTACAGCTGTCAAGAGACCTTGTAATAAAATCTGCAGACAGACAATTAAATTGAAAAAAAAAAAACTGAAAATAGAGTTGGAAGGGACCTTGGAGGTCTTCCAGTAGTCCAACCCCCTGCTCCAGCAGGAAATCCTATACCATTTCAGATAAATGGTTGTCCAATTTCTTCTTAAAAACCTCCAGCATTGGAGAAAATGACATTCATTAAAGGTAATCAATTTGTGACTGTCCATAACTATAAGATAAGCTTGATTTTATGAATGGATATATGATTTTTTTTAAAAAAAATACAAAATAATTGGGATGAGAAAAAAAATAGTGTTCGACAGACAGGATCCAGTTTTTAAATAAATTATTTAGAAAATTTGTGACCCATCAAGATATTGATGAATTAAACTCTCATTGGCATGTCTATGATGAAATATTTTGGGAATTATAATTCAATTCTTGTAGAACTGCATGTTTACCCACCTGTTTCCTAAATAGCTTTGTTCTTTTGTTCATATTTAAGAGAAGAATTCTACAAACTGAGAAATTCAAAAACTGTCAAGAAGGAATATAACAAAGAAATATCCTTCATGATGACTGTTGCTAACCATGCTTATATCCTGTTTCTCTTTAATGTGTTCTTTATGGGATATAGTGATTTAAATATTAGGTTAAAACTACCTTATATTGTGCCCCTGAAGCAACTACAATTCCAATTCTAATTTAGTCTACTCTACAGCCAATTTGATCTTGTGGTTAAAGTATTAGCCTAGAAGGCTGCAGACTGTGAGTTCTAGTCCTACTTTAGTCAGGAGTTAACTGGGTGACCTTGTGCCAGTCATTCTCCCAGCCGAACTCAATTCACAGGGTTATTATAGTAAGCAAAAGAGGAAGAGAAAGGTATGTTGGATATGTTTGCTACCTTGAGTTATTTGTAAAAATAATAAATGAAGAATACAAATAAATAAAAATTATTTGTAGTAAATATAGGAATTTCCCTCCCTTCCCACACAGACATATTTGCTTTTCTCTGAGAAAGGAAATTCTTCTATGTCATTTCCAAGTTTGATTGAAATTTCTGCCCATAGCTGAGGCTGGGAACCCAAAATGTGGTATTGGGTTCAAAACATTTACAAGTAGAGTCCAGGAATACATTATAATCTGTTTTATCCCTCCTTTCCTTCTTCCTCCATATCATATCATATCATCAAGATAAAGGTGTTTGGAGAGTCTGCTATTTCTCACCATTTCATATTTAAGAAAAAAACATTACACAGTATCTGAAAATAGGAACTGTGCTTTTTTTCTTAAGAGAAAAACAGCTCAGTTAGGAATGCAGATACTCAGTGATCTTGAAATGCTGTTGGTTTTTTTAAAAATTGCAGGTAGACTACTTTAGGCAAGAGAATAGTGGAATGAGGGAGGGGACTACAAGTAATCCTTGACTTATGACCACAATTGAGCCCAAAATTTCTGTTGCTAAGTGAGACTATTGTTAAGTGAATTTTGCCCCATTTTAAGAACTTTCTTGCCTAAAGTTGTTAAGTGATTCACTGCAGTTAAGTTAGTAAGTTGGTTGATAAGTGAATCTGGCTTCCCCATTGACTTTGCTTGTCAGAAGGTCACAAAAGGTGATCCCAAATGACCGCAGAACACTGCAACCATCCTAAATATGAACCACTTGTTAAGCATCTGAATTTTGATCATGTGACCATGGGAATGCTGCAATAGGCATAAGTGTGAAAAAACGCTGATAAATTACTTTTTTCAGTGATGCTGTAACTTTGAACGGTCATTAAATGAACTGTTGTAAGTCAAGGACTACCTGTACTGTTGTGATTGGCACAACAACAGAGATATCCATTCTGTAGCATTTTGTTTTAGATTTCACTTGGGTGTATTTAATTTTGGCATTTTTTCCACAATACCTTATTGAAAGTTAGAAAAATAGGAAAAATTAGAGAAACATGTAGCGAGAGATGATGAGATGTTGTTGATTTAGGAAACAAATGTCTCAAAATTAATAGAAAGCAAGAAAAAATGAAAATCATATTATAGTTGATTAGCCTGCTGGAATTCTTAACATTCTTAAGATCCAAAATTTTTATATATATATAGAAAACAAATTCCAATATCTTGAAAACGAAAAAGGTATACAAAGTATCGCATTTCTCCAAAAGTAAGACCTACCCTGAAGATAAGCCCTAGCTTGATTTTTGGAGGTGGGCCCTACCCCAAAAATAAGCCCTAGTTTTGGGGCGAGACACGTGCCTAAAAATCCAGCTAGGGCTGGGGTGGAGCTTACCATTGCTGTCACACCTCCCATGGATCGACATTTACCTTGCCGGCCCACTTCTTCTGTGGCCGAAGAAGCAGCATCACTCTGCAGCTGAGAATGGAGCTCCGGCCTGCATTTCGCAGTCAGAAGCCTTTTCAGAAGGCCCGTGCAGCCAAGAACCGAGCTATGGATTCCTCATTTTTGTTTTTACTGAATGACATAGGCCTAGATTGGGGCTGAAAGGCTAAAGTGGAAGCAGTATGCTCTGTCCCATATTTGGGGTTGCCCAAGTTGCCCTGATAGACTGGTCTCACTGGAAAACACTTGACATAGGCCTATTCAACAAAATAAATAATCAACTGACTGAAGCCATATGTTTTAAGATTTCCACAAAAAATTACTATATTATACTACAGTGTATATATTACATTGTATGAATAGGTTAAATATAGAAATTTGATTAATAAATAAATAAATAAAATAAATAAATTTAAATAGATGATTTAATTTTAAATGTTCTATACATCCAGATGGACATTAATTTTGCCATTGATAAAACATAATTTTTCCCAGTCTTAACAATTTCCTCCAAGTGATTTTTTAAATTCAATTTAATATAATCTTTTTAAGTGTGTGTATTTTATAATAAATCCACCTGGGCAACAAAGTAATTTTCATCTGTAATAATAAGAAAAAACCTCTGAAGTAGGACCATTTAAATTTCTCTGGGAAAGGAACTTAAACATGAATCATAGCAGATAAAGCTTTGCTTCCTTCACCACTCCTGAAGTGAAAGTAAAAGTGAAAATAAAGCTCTTAGATTCTACATATAGACATTAATACATAATTTACTGTAAGATACATGTTTTATATGCAACTATTATTGATATCTTAATGCAATGTTCCTAAAGTCTGTGAGTTTGTGTATCAATGTTGCATGTAGTTTTTTTAAAAATGACTACAGGTTGTCCTTGTTTAGTGATGGCCTTATTTAGTGACTGCCTCCTTTAGTGACCATTCATAGTTATAAAGTTACTTTGTGATCAATCTTCACATTTGCAATCCTCACAGTGTGTAAAGCAGAAAAAAGTTAAATTAAGATCATAAGCATAGATGTGATTCAGTAGCAACTGCTTCATTTAACAACCAAGTTGCTGGTTTCAATTGTGGTTGCTCAATGAGGACTAGCTATTCTGTTTGGAGAAATGGTTTTTTGGAACTTGAGAAAAAGCTGCTTTTGATAAAGCCAAGGCATACCACAATTATGACAATAAAGAAATTTTCCCGAATTGTTCCTAATTAACATTATTCTGTTAGATTAATTACAGAGTTTTTCTGAGTAACATGTTCAGAGGCTGACATGAAAAGAATTGACAACGCAATGGAAATAGGATGAAGCCTAATTTTAATATTTTTAAAAAGGATTTTATTTTTTTATATTATTGAATATTTTTTTTTCAAAAGTCCACCCCACACGGTTCCTTTCCTAAGTGGAAAAAAATGAAAAGCTTGCAGCAAATATGAATTATGTGTGAATTATCTTATATACCACTGCAACAAGCAATTCTGGTGGGAAATGTAGTTTCTTAGCCAAGAGAATTAAAATGAAGAAGCAAAAGAGATCTCATTATGACATTTATGCTACAATATTCAATAGGGAGGATCTTGAATGTGTTCTTCAGTTCACCTTCTTTTGCACTGTCCTTCGCTTTTTAGCTTTTAGGTACACTCAATCTCAAGTACAGAAGAAGAAATATATGAATGACTGGAATGCTAGAGTATTGCAGATCTAGAAAAAGAAGTCTCCAATGTTATTTAATTTCAAAATCATTTAGTGTGATTATACGCTGCATAATTAGATGCAAGTCTGGAAATGTCAGTGGAATTTACTTCAAAATCTGAGATGTTGAGAACTAAGTAATTTGCGACAATATGCTTCAGATCATTACTTTAATCTCTGCATAATACTCTTGATAGTAGTAAATCCAATTGTCACCCTTGCATTTGGGAGACATAATGCTATTCATGCTGTCAAGGCAGATTCCATTCTAGTGCAAGACTATTTTAATGCATCCTGTTTTAATTTATTTCTACAGTAACACAATTGGTAGTGCATTAATTTATGTGCAGCAGAATGCAATATTCCGTAACACAATGGGGTTTTTTTTTACTTTCCACATTTTCATTTTCATTCATTTTAATTATGCTAACTGGTGCTTCTATCAGTATAAATTAAAACGGTCACTAAATGAAGCAGTTACTAAACAAGTACTTTTAGTTATTTGAAAAAGACTACATACATCACAGACACATGTCTATATGTACAAACTCAGACTTTAGGAGTACTTGTTGATGCATTGATGCTTGAAAATGGCCTTTTGGGGAACATCATACATCATTTCCCATCACTAGTGCTTTGTTATTTCCACATTTTCCCCAGTCACATTGCTAGATGTTATGCCCAAGAGAAATATAATTTATTCTTTCTAGTAAAGATGCTGTTTCTTTTGTGGTTTGAATAACTGTATGATTTGTAGCTAATTTACTGTTTTGATCACCTAGGGCTGGAGTCTTGATATCACTGATGACAGTGAAAATCCTTCCTCTCCTCCAACTTTTCATGATATAATATTTTTCACTTTGATTGGATCTCATGTTCATTTGTTCAGTGAAATTAGCAAAAGAACTCCCTGATAAACATCGATGAGGTTTTTTTTGTGTGTTTCAGCAATATACTTTCTAGTTTTAGACTGTGTTCAGCAGTATAGTAACTAGTTTTAGATTGTGACTCTGCTTTTTTTTATTGGTCTTTTAAAAAATTGTCTGTTATCATAATTGTTTTTTGTGAAGAGAATTTGGCAATGGCTTCTATTCCATGGAATCAAGATGCTAGGCAATAGGTCCTAAATCTAGATTAACACAGGGCCAACATCAGATGTTAGATTGTTTGGAAACAGCTGATAGCACATGCCAACAAGGTCCCAGTTCTGAGCATTCTGCCCAAGTTCCATACTCAGCAGTTGTCACTAGCTGTTCACCAACTTGGTGAAATAAAGAAAGCAATAATAAGAAACAAGAAAAAGAGCATTTTTTTGGGATCGGTGTGGACAACCTATATATTTCCAATTTCATACATGATCTTGATTCCTATTTTTGCAGCTCTCAGAATCTCCTCTGATCATGAGTCCCTAATTTCCTACCATTTTCAAGAAGGAAATGTTGGATAAATGCTCAGATATGCACGCTGCTATTCAAAAACTGAGGAAATCTTTAGAACTGTTCCTCCTACATACAGTATATAATGCAAGCCCTCTTGGTTTGCTGTATACCTCTGCCCAAATTATGTATAGTCCTTGACCAGCAAATTTTCCAAACATGCTTTAGGGCAAAATTGGGTAACAATCAGACAGAAAAGGTAACCAAAATGAAGAAATGATGAACAAACTCAGAGAAGATGGCTAACTAAGCTGATTTCATTTGTGGCCTCCCTAATGTCAGATAAACATTGATTTACTAATAATAGAGAGTTACAGATAAAGGCCAGGATTATGAAAGTTGATTGAAATGGCCCTAAATGTTAGTCTTATGTTATACAAATGGAAGATTAGCTCACTCTAGTGGTGGAAAATATTTCACAATTGAACATGAAGGCTTTTATTGCTTCATCATTTTATATTTTAATAATGACTGTTTTATGTTTTTCATAATGCATTTTTATATATTTATTGTTTTAATTAATTGTTATTCATTACCCACTTTTTGTGAGATGGGCGGCTACCTAAATTTGATGAATAAATAAATTTCTTTTTTGATTACTAAGTTCTATAGAACACACTTTGTTAGGAGTTGCATTTGCTATAGTTTCACATTCTGTTTGTTTCCTACATTAAAAAAATACTTTTTGTTAGATTTCATCTATTATTTATAGCCTATTTCTCTAATATGAACATTTAAAATATTTTTGTCTTCCAGCAATTAGCAATTCACTAAATTTTGACTATTTATAATACAATTAGTACTCTCTCCATGTTCTCATTCCAGTCTTTAAAAAAAAAAAGACTAAGGAATATAAATTCTATGGCACCATAATCAATCTTTATTCTAATTTAATGAAAAGCAGTTGATGACCACTTGCTAAGTATGATTTCTGGGCAAATATGTAATAATTTAATTCTCCTGCCATCTAATCCATCCCCCAGTCTGCTATTTAGAATGCCTGAAGAATTATTGAATGCTTAGTTGAAATCAAGATATATTTATGGCTTTTTGGTAATCCACTTTCAGATCACAAAATGGGAAAACTACAATCTGGCAATTGCTAATAATTACTGCATCGTTTCTGAAGTGCTTGCTGATCGATTTCTCTTCCTATGTATTGTCGTCAGACTATAAACACTATAATTAAATCTCCTATTCATCCTTTACTGGACATTTGTACTCTTCCAGTTTTCTAACATTTCACCTCTTTCCCAGGCTTTCCCAGCAATAGATCATAAAGCTTCAGTCAAATGATCAGCAAATTATTCCAAGATCTGACCTTAGAAATGTAAACTCAAAGTAACTAGATATTCTTGATCATGTTTCCATGAACTTGCAATTTGAATGCAGTACCTTACAGTATCTTCTTTTTCATATTTTTGGGTGGAACACCTACATTCTTCTTAGATAAATATATTAAATCAGATGTGAATATCATTGAGAATTAGCAAACATTAATGATTTTGATTCACTCAGAAATTTGACTTCATCGTATCAGTGAAGATGGGGCTACTTGTTCACCTTTTCGCTCCACTCTGGAGCAGCTCAAGAAGGCTATTAAAAATGTTCACTTCCAGTTTTATGTATGATTTATTTTCATTTCCAAAGTCAGAACAAGCATTCAACTTTAGTATGATCTCTGGAAATAAACCACAATCAGAAGCTATGGTTTGAAATTGATTCGTTTCCAAATGCACCCATTGTGCCCTACCCAGGATGTATGTATATCTTGACATAATTCTCATATCTTATTTTATTTATACATGGAAATAAATTGAGATGTGATTGACTGTGAATTCCATGTGTATATGCCTGTGCATATGAAAGAAGACTAATATATGGTAACAAGGTGCTAGAGTTATCTTTATCTTTTTGCTATTATCTCCTTATCCAAAATTTTGCATCCCAGATATTTAAAACATAATAGTTAAAACATTACAGCTAATTACATGAGTGATTTAAATTTATAATTAATATTTAATATTAATTTTGGCCTTGTCCTCTATAAAAGTTTTGATTTAGTATTGCTAAATACTAAAGGGACGGAGGGAGGGAGGGAGGGAGGAAGGAAGGAAGGAAGGAAGGAAGGAAGGAAGGAAGGAAGGAAGGACGGAAGGAAGGAAGGAAGGAAGGAAGGAGCAATCTTAACATAGTTGAACAATAAGTGGAAAGAAACATTGTTTATTAGTTTCTGTCAGCATAATTAGCTTTTGTAGTATAATCTCTCATGTCAAGCTTTTCTGTGCCCAAATTCATGGTGTCAGTGGATTCATCAGTCTGCAGAATTATTTTCTTTTTTATTTAAGAGTTCAAAGAATATCTCTGTGCTTGAGGATCTTAAATAAAACATTTGATTGAGACTAAATTATTAAATGATAGGACAATATAAAGAAAAGGCCACTCAGATGATAAACAACTTCAGTCATGAAGGAAGAGAGAAATCTATTGTCTGTGGCAACTGGAGATGCTAGTTGTTACTTAAAATTCACAGTATGTATGCCTTTAGGATTTTTTTTTTAATCATTCATGTCTCAGAAATTCAGACAAGTTAATTGTGTGGACTGTGCTGTAACATTGTTCAAAGTCCCAATTAAGCACTTCCCTTTTTCAGGGATTATGTTCCAAAGGGAACTGCAATATAATGATTTCCGGTGATTTCAAGTTTTTAATTTAGAAAAAACTTGGAGTTCTTCCTGTTGTCAGTAATAAATCATATTCTCTTGCTTCACAGGACCCCCAAAGTGACCATAGAACTTGTATTATTATTCAGTCATGCATATTTAACATATTCACTAGGATCCTTTAAATTATTTATTGTAGAAATATCTGTTGAGCTAGAGATAAGTCTTATGGGAAATGGAGGATTGACACCAATGCCATGTTTTTGTTTTGATATTAAGTGCTTTAGATGTACTTGCTTTCTTTTCTCTCATTCAGATGCTGTGACAATTTTCATTTTGTTCTGCAAAAATTGGAGTTAAGCTCAAAGCCCAGGGGCCTATTAGTAAGAAGATGTATCAGTGTTCCTCAATGGAATTCTGAGAGTTGAAGTCCATCCAGCTTAAACTGGCAGAGATTGAAAAACACTGATCTATACAATGCAATGAGAACTATATTCTCAGAAGTAAGTTTACACTTCCTACAGAGGTCACATTAAAGAAAGATAAGCAACATTTTGCTTCATGAACTTAGGGATATTTAAATACCACCACTGCTTTGACTCTCCCATCTTACACTTTTTTAATGACCCTCCATCCCTTTTATTGGGGTGGAGTCCGAGTGACTGAACGGAGCTGGGCGTTACTGGCCAGTTGCCCTTCTGGACACCAACAGGAGTTCACAGCAGATATTTTCTCTTTCCGCCCTAATAAAGAAACATCTATTGGTGTCTAGAATTGAACCATTAACCTCATGAGTGTGAGGTGAGTGTCTTCATTTGTAGGCCATTGTGCCATTCAATCTTCCATCCTAGATAAGAAGTTGGAAAATTAACTATGATGTTGAGAAGGAAAACAAAATTCATTATTTTCCTCTCATGCCTGCCTCCATGTCTTTATTTTATGTTACAATGATGTGCTTCATAACAACAAGAAGAAAACAAGAAGCTACATAACTTTTAAGCCAATTTTACCAGCTACCACTGTTGCAGCCTGGGAACTGGAAAGCAAGATAAAGGCAAAACTTCTGCAAATGGAAAAATGCTTATCTTAGCAAAGCTGCAGAATCTCAGCTTTGCATCTTGGCATCTTTTGATTTTCAAAATAACCAGAACTGAGCAAAAAATCAATTGCTAAATGATGTTCTGGAATGTGAAGCCAACTCAGAAGTTGTACATATATCACACATGTAGAAATGCCCACAATAAAAAAGTAATTTCTGATGAGGCACCAGTGTTTAACAGTCTCTACCAATCTCTGCTGAAAGACACTATGCAGGAAAAAGATGTTGAGACTCTAGAAAGAGTACAGAGAAAAGCAACAAAGATGACTAGGGGCATGGAGGCTAAAGCATATAAGGAACGGTTGCTGGAATTGGGTATGTCTAGTTTAACGAAGAGAAGGACGAGAGGCGACATGATAGCAGTGTTCCAATATCTTCCCACAAAGAAGAGGGAGTCAAGCTATTTTCCAAAGCCCCTAAAGGCAGGACAAGAAGTAACGGATAGAAACTAACCAAAGAGAGAAGCAATCTAGAACTAAGGAGAAACTTCCTGACAGTTAGAACAATTAGCCAGTGGAACAACCTGCCTCCAGAAGCGGTGAATGCTCCAACACTGGAAGTTTTAAAGAAGAAACTGGGCAGCCATTTGTCCGAAATGGTATAGGGTTACTTGCCTGAGCAGGGGGTTGGACCTGATGACCTCCAAGGTCCCTTCCAACATTATTATTATTATTATTATTATTATTATTATTATTATTATTATTATTATTATTATTATTATTATTATTATTATTATTATTATTATTATTATAATGTAATGAGATGAATTTTTAACTTGCCATCCTAGAACCTGTGGGGGGGGGGAATGGTCCAATTCTTAAATAGTTTCATAGATAGCAGATTAAAAAAGTCCAAATTGTTATTTGATTTATTACTTGGGTATGCAGAAGCCCCAAAAGTGAAAATATTTTTTCAAAGAATTATATACATATAGTCCTTGATTGGGGTCAGAATTTCCTTAGCTAAGCAGGGTGATTGTTGAGTGAGCCATGCCTGATTTTACAACCATTTTTGCCATGGTTGTCAAGTGATTTGTTGCAATTAAATGAATCACGCAGTTGCTTCCTCTATTGACTTTGCTTATCAGAAACTGACTGCGAAGATTGCAAATGGCGACCACATGATCCCAGGATACTGGTACTGTCATAAATGCATGCCATTCATGAAATACCTGAATTTTGATTATAGGGACTACAGGGATGCTGCATTGGTTTTAAGTATGAGGATGGGTTATAAGTCTCTTATTTCAGTGCCATTGTAATTTTGAACCATAAGTTCATAAAAGTTGCAATTTTAAAAATTAACAACTAATAAAATTATAATTTGAGAAAAATTAATTTCTGTTTTAAAACTTAACAGCTGTTTGAAGTCATCATTTTGGACTACTATTGAGACAAAGCTCTTAATATATTGAAACCTTACATCATTCCAGAATTCCAACTGATTAGTCTACACATGGTTTAATTAGCATTCATTCCCAGTGTTTTTACATTTTCCCTAGTTGAAAGAGATGCAGAACTAATTTCCTGGGATCAATGTACCAGTAGATGGCATCATTGAACTTGGTTGTAGTTATTCATCTTCTTGTGGTGAAAAAAAGGTTCTCAGTAAAAAAAAAAAGTTTTTATATTTGAGAAAATGTCTCCTTGTTTACTAAGCTAATATTCTTCAGATATTCATAACTGAAATGCCTTTATTTTGCTACACTCTACTGCTAAGGCTGTGTGGCAATTATTTATTTAAATAAATATGTTTTTATACTAGGATGAATAACTTGTCTCTTTACCTGGCCCATTGGTCAGCAAACAAGAACAGTTGAGAGACCAGAGAGGCCTATCATCTGCAGAGAAATGGAATATGAGACACTCATGGTCATCCTGTGCGGATGAAGCTCCATTTAGAATAGATCAAACCATTATGGGGGATATTTAGAAGTGAGAATGGATTCATGGTAAAAAGTTGCAGTGGTGAACTTTAAGAATGATTTTGGTATAGCTGGAATGTAATATGGGACCATAAAAATCCAAAATGAAGTAGACTAGATATTCATTGCCCTTCTGAACCAAATGCAGAACTGGCTTCTCTTTCAAGAGTTATTATACAGATAGTTCTTGACTTATGAGCATTGTAAGCAGTTGTTAAGTGAGTCATGCTTATAAACTTTCCAGAAAGTGGTGTGTAGTTTGCAAGCTTTAGCCCAATCACCCACCAGGGCAGATTCATAAAGTGCCACATAGTTTTCCAAACTATTTTGCAGATCCTGCACCTTCTGGGGCTCCTACCGATAATATTCAATGCCACAGCTTAGCTATACTGCATTTTCTCTTCTCCCCCCAACTTACCTCTTCTTTTGCATATTATTTATTATTTTTCTGTATTTTATAAACCTTGCTTTAATTCAACTCTCATCAGCTTACTGTCCAATACAATTTTTTGGATGAAACCTTATATTTAAATTTTATACAATTTCTTAATAATGTGTGACAAATGGGTGTCGCATGAACATATAGTAAGCACATGTCCAAACATTTACTATTTTCAAAAAAGAAGACTAAGAAGTCTGAAAATACTGTGTTTTTTCTATGCCAGTCATTTTTTCTGTGACCCATCTTTTGCTATTGTACCTCACAGTGCCAGCCTACTTCTGCTAATATAGTATAATTGCTTGATACAGCCATTACACGACTGAGTTCTATCCATGATGAGGAATCCTACCTTGGAACTCCTTTGAACCCAGAGATGAGGGTCAAGGGAGGGGCCAGGTTTGCTAGATTACCTATGCTAACTTTCTTGGCAATCCACAAAACTCAATGATCAGAGGCAGCTAGGTAGACTTTTCCACTTGAATTGGTCCAGAGGAATTTTGTAGGAAGAGCAGGTAGCTTAGAAAAATTGAAGACACCTGTGCTTTTTCTCCAGCATCATCACAGCAGATGATGTGATTAAGAAAAACAAAGTCCAGTTGCCTTTTGAAAAAACACCTTTGGGACAATCAAGACCTGGATGACTGAGAATCTCCATAGACATCACAACAGTGTTGCCAATAAAGCTGCAACCTTAAATCCAATGTGGAATTAGTTATATTATAATCTGGCTTGTATCCATAATAATGCTTCTTACAGCTTAAGTCTCTATCCCCCAATACTTAGTACAATGATAATGCTTTATAGATGCAAATTGAAATATAGACAGAAAGAACAGATGGAACAAATATTATACAGAGAGAGCAATGTCAAAGGATAAAAAGTGGCTAAATTAAACTATATCTCACTGATGTGCTAGGTTTCTACTCACATACAATAGAAAAAATGTTTTGACACTATTCTATTACATCATTAGGATGCACATTTTTTTAAAAAAAATAACAGAGGTAGGGAATATACAAGGGCAAGGTTCTTTCTTATTTCATGTTCTATCATGCCACGTGTAAAACTAGTTAGGCATTCAGGTGTGAGACTTACAAAACACATCAGATTTTCCTTTCTCATACACTTATGGTTTTAAACCATTAGAGACCCATAGAGTGTAATACATGCTTTGCATATTCTCTCTTAAGGCGTGTATGAAACTGAATGTTTAAATAATAGCAGCAGCCTTTTTTAAAAAAATGACAGGTGAGATGTACTGAGGATGGGCCACTGTTCCTTAGTATCCTAGCAACTGGAGGAACCTAACTTACTGGGGTTGAATACAAAGGACTTCTTCATGTGGAGGATGGAATTGAGTGGGATCCAGGATAACTCAGTATAAAGTACAATGTTGCTGTTATAAGAACTAATCTATTATTTCTGAACATGGGTCAACTTTCAGAAATGACCACCAGACAGATAAGAGACCAGGATAAAGTGTAATGGGTGAAGGAGGTGGTAAAGTGAACTTCACCCACAATCAGTGGGACAGGTGAATGCCCATGCTGATGGGGAGTGACCAGGCACCTTCTCCTGACTCTGTATTGGCAGAAGCCAATGGAGAACTTACACTTGTGATTGGCCTGCATATAATAACAATTATGGTACCTAGTGCTGCCAAAATCAAAACAAAGTAAACAAAATGGGACAATCTTCATCCAACACAATAAAATCAAGTTCTTTGTGAAGAAATAAAAGCAGGAGATAGCGTATAACAGTGGTGGTGAATCTATGGCACGGGTGCCAGAGGCGGTACTCAGAGCCCTCTCTGTGGGCACGCACGCCGTCGCCCCAGTCCTAGGCCTTTAGCTGGGTTTTATAAAACCTTTTCGTTTTAGGCCTCCACCGCCGTATGCAAAAAAAAAAAAAGATTCAATCAGTCAATTTCAACTTCTCACGGGAAAAAAAAGATCTTGCAAAGTTGGAATTGATTGATTGAACTTTTTAGTCCCACCCAGTCTGCCGTTACAACCGCAGCCACGCCCAGCCAATGGGCCACACCCAGTCAATGGGCCACACCCACCCGGCACTCGACGATGCATAAGTGGGTTTTGGGTTGCAGTTTGGGCACTCAGTCTCTAAAAGGTTCGCCATCACTGGCCTATAATGTACATAAGAGTGGCAGATCTAACTAGGTACAGCTGACATTCTTCTCTGGTATAAATCAACATCTGTGGATCACAGGATTCATGACTAGACAATAAGGAATAGCTCCTGACTGTATCATTGTAAGGTGCAACCAAAGCACATTAAATCATATGTATAGCAAAAAAAGTTATAGCAGGAGAATAGGGAAAATGCTTGTCTAAAATTGGAGAATGGCTGTAAGCCTATTCAGCCAAGAGCTAGAAATGAGAAGAAGGATGAAAACATACCAGGACACATTTGTTCCACACTTAGAGGGAAGTGAGGAAGGTTCACACTTCATAGATTTGTAAATGATTATGTTTGTTTGTAACAGCATTTTTCAGTGCCTATTTATTTTAGCCTTGCTTATATTTTACAGTTGTTTTGAACAAGACAGTATTCAGTACTTGGTTATTTTGGGCAACTTGGCATTTATTCTTGCAAAATTATTTTAAGCAAAGTGAAAAAATACTATAACTTTGAAATAATTGTTATTGATGATAAACCAAGAAATTAAGCTTGAATAGTACAAAATCCATATCATATAGCATTTAAACAGATACATAGCCACAAGTTTACCAAAAGAAATGAAAATATAACAAAGAAGTATGTTGTTTGAGAGTGACTGGTCATTGTAATAAAAAAACATCTCAGATCAAAATCAACAATTGAAATGTATGGATATGGCAGTTAAAACAAGTAAGATGAAACAGTATGTCCTGAAATGCTGGAAATCTAAATCCAGCCAGCTTTTAAGGTTGGTAACTGCAGCAGATGTGCTCAACTCTAATACAAATAGCTCAGAAAGCCAATCAGTGCTTGATCAATCTCTTGATGGTTTTAATGAGGCCATTTGTTCAAAACAAGATCTGTAAACAGCCTAGATTGCTGCTGCTGTTGATATAGTACTTTGATGATGATGACAGAGATAATTTAGAGTTCCTTCCACTTCCCGTTGACTTAAAGACAAAACTCCTAGGAGTATTTGCTACCAGAATTACAGAACCCCCGTGAGAAAAACAATAACCCAGAATTTTAATTCAAAAAATTAACCAAGAGTTCTCCATCTTAAAATGATATGATGGTCTTTAAAGTCAGAAAAAATATATAATATCAGTATAGAACTAAAAAAGATAGTGGTCCCAAAGGAAGAGAGTATTGTGGAACAATATCAGTAATAAAGGTAACTTTCCCCCCCACCCCACCCCACTCTCCTGCCTTTTACATTTTCAGTTTCTTATAGAGGTCAATGGCATCTGCTTAGGACTGCAGTCTGGATTCCCAATATAGCGATAATTTTCTTTTCTCTTTTGGCTTAATCAGTCAGTCAGTCAGTCAGTCAATCATCTTGGACCAAATAAAGAGTGACTATTGCATTCAGGTAATTATTAGCAAGCAGAAGCTTTTGAACATGTGATGAAAGTGGATGAGAATCTAGAAAAATGATTATATTTGGAATGATTTAAAGAAGCAGAAGAAAGGCCAAAAGCAAGACAGATGGATGGGCTATTGGACTGGACTAGGAAGCTTTGCAAGTTATTGCAGAAAAGGTTGCATGGAGTCACTAGGCATCAAGCACTGTTCACTGGTTATTAACCAAACTCCACCAAACATAACAAGATTTATTCTTTTGAATAAATATTTCAAAAAATGGCCTTCAGTTTTGAAAAAATGAAATATTTTGTAAATTCTACCTATACCAGTATGGTGAACCTTTTAGAGACCGAGTGCCCAAAACCCACCTCCCCACCCCTGTCCACACTCCGCTGTGCCCACTGGGCCACCCACCACAGATCACCCAGGCAGCCCAGCAGTGCTATGGTGGCTATGCCCTCCGCCCATGCCCCGCAGCAGCATCTGCGTGTGATGCGGTGCAATGGCGGAGTCTTGTCCCCGTTGCCCGGCTACCATGTCCTTGGCTGTGCTGCTTTGTGCAGACCATGCCCGAGGGTGACTCACCTCCGGGGGGCTGCTAATGAGGAGGGGGCTGTGGGAGTAGTCGGGGCTGGGGTAACAGTGCATGTGCCCACAGAGAGGGCTCTGAGTGCCGCCTCTGGCATGCGTGCCATAGGTTCGCCACCACTGACCTATATCTTAGTTATAGTTAATGAAAACATTTCATTTCTCCTGCGCAGCAATATTATACTGTACATTACTACAAATGTTGGGCTTGGAAAAACATGTTCCAATCTCTGTTTAGCCATGAAGATTTCTTTGAAGCCATTTTTCCCATGATTAATTAAGTCTGGAATGATCATAATTGGCTGTAATTCCAAACTGTCTTCCTTCCCTTTCTCTTTTCATAATCTTCCTTTGGTTGGTGCCCAATGACTGAATTAGTCTGACATGGAAAAAAGTTGTACTTTTTTTCCCTACCATTTCTCAAAGGAATTTGCTTTTAGAATTTTTTCAAAGAAGAACAGGTTTCCTTGATACAGTGTCATATTCTTGTAATTGTATTCGAAGGCAGGAAGGATATGTGTGTGTTGTTTGAATATTCTTACTATAGACTTCTTCAGACTGGGAAGTAAGAGAAATGAAAGAAGCCTCAGGGTAATAGAAGTATGTGTAACAGTATAAAACTAACAGAACTACTGTCAGCTCTCTGCAGTGCAAAAGAAAGAGATTAGAAAATCTTAAGTATGTTAAGGGAGTTAAAAAAACAACAGAAAGAAAACCTAAACAGTGCAAGAACTGTTTTCTGAAGAGATTGCTGTACATTGTAGAATTTTAATTTTCCATTTCTCCACCAGGTTTTTATAGCCCTGATTGCCTCTCATCTTTATTAATTCTAAGGATACTTACATTATGTTTAACAGTAACATAATTGATTTTCAGAGCATTAAGTTAATCTAGGCTAAAACAGATTTTAATAAAGTCAGGATGTAATTAAACAATTAATTTTGGGTTCAGTAAATTCCCATTAAACACTGATTACATAAAATCAATGCCTCCCTAAAATACTGTTGAATTGTATGGAATAAAAAATAAAAGATTATGCTGGACAAGTAAAGAAATGGGTGGTGTGATTGAAGGGATATCAGACAAGGGAGTGACAAATCAGAGTTTAGTAGCACCTTTTCTGATAATCACTTTTATTAAAAAGCAAATGGTTCTTTAAAATAGACTAGTTGGAAGATGGAAACCAATTTTCTTCCACCCCCAGTTAAAAAAACAGAAAAGACAATAGCAAATATTTCAAAGAGTACTAATATGATATTATGATATGATATGATGATATGTTATGATATGTGCATTTGTTTGTCCAGAGATAAGTGCAACTCAAGGGAAATTTAATTTCCATAATTAGGAAGAAAATGTCTTTCCACCTGAGATCATTCCAATAGGACTTACTATGTGTGCAGTATGTGTTCTGCCTCTGACTCATGAGCCCCATATGATTCTAGATGTGTTTGGTTTCTAGTTCTTCCAACTGTACACCTTGACATAATTCTACAAGGCTATTTTGTTCTGTTCTTATTGGATGACATCTTTCTTCTGAGAAGACTTCAGCTACCCCTTTAGCAAAACAACTGTACAATCTCAACTAGTTTTTAATATTGGAGAAAATAGCTTATTTCTATTGTTCTAAGAAACTGTTTGCTTTTGTAAAAAGGAAATAAGAAAATAAATGGATAGATTAAAAATAATGGAAATTCATATAGTCATGGTTAATTTTAAGACTCGTTGATCTTGGTAGATCTCTTCTAAAAGTACTGTAAGAATCAAAATGCAATTGATCTGTAAATGTCACATGTATGCATGGTCCCATGAGACAAATAAGAAAAACACCAGGACAGACAAAACAATCCAAAACAATTTTAATACAATTATGCCAAAACACCTAATTTTATAGAGCTTTAGCTGATCTAAACTAATCCAGCCTCACAGAATGTATCTGGAGCTCACCTTATTGTTATTGCATTAAACTTTACCTGCTATTTTTTCTTTTTGTCAGTTACAGGAAGCAAGGATGAGAAAATCTTTAAACCAAAGCAAATCCATTTCAAATTCTGTCTGAAGTTAATAATTTCTTGCAACAGTAAGGCTACTTTGTAAGAAAGCTTTCTTCCAACAACTGTTGCTCAAAGTCTTTAGTAGGTCTTAAGCAGACAGCTTATTTATCTGCAGTTAATATTGTTGGTTTTATTTGACTCAAATTCATTAACAGAGTTTGACTTTAGTGCACAAACTTCTCTAATGGCAAAACAGCAAGAGAACTGCGTTGCCCTTGTCTGCTGGTAGGATTATTATGCTGGTGTCTTGTTTCAGGTTAAATAGTGCTGTCTGCTCCTCTTTGAGTAAGTTGCTTTTGGGTGGCTTGCTGGTGCAGAGTATGTTGGTGATTTCGAGTCTGATTCTGTTAGCGTCATCAGGGTTGATTTTGGTCAGGCTGGTTTCAACTCCGCATATAATGGTTTCATTATATTTCATTATATTCATTATATTTCATTATTTCATTCGGGTTTTCTCCTGCGTAAAAGTGTCTTGGCGACATTTCGACGAAGTTCCATTCGTCATCTTCAGGCTGGTGCTTTCGGCTTCGTGCTTCTAGGAGCAATGTGTGATTGTAGCTGTTTCTTCCTTTCCTCTGACTACCATACCATACCAAATTAACCAACCTACTCCAAGACTCCACATACAAACCCCTAAACACAGTTCCCACCACCTACCTGGAAAAAAACCACTAGATCCAAAATAAAAGCCTCCTCCATTAGAGAAGAGATCCAGCAAAGAATCATTCCCAGAGAGAAATCATCCAGATGCCCTAAGCTCTATGGTCTCCCCAAGATACACAAAGAAGGAACCCCACTTAGACCCATAGTCAGCTCCATAGGCTCACCTCTACAAAACCTAGCCAAATTTCTCACCAAACAACTACAGCCCTATGCAGAATCCATCACCTCACACGTAAAAAACTCATTCCAGTTCATAGAGATCATAAAGAAACAAAACTTACAGCCCAGCGACCTACTCGTTAGCTTCGATGTCATATCCCTCTTCACCCAAGTGCCAATCAAAGAAGCCTTAACAGCTATCCAAAACAAATATAACCCCACCAAACACATCCTAGATCTGACCAACCCCCCCCCCCCCCCCCCCCCCCCCCCCCATCTGACCAACCACTGCCTATCCAACACATACTTCATCTATAATGGACAAAAATACAAATAAATAAAAGGAGCACCCATGGGATCACCCCTCTCACCTGTTATTGCAAACCTATACATGGAACACTTTGAAACCCAAGCCCTAGAAAAATCTGATCACAAACCCAAACTCTGGCTCAGATACGTAGATGACACCTTCGTAATCTGGCCACATGGGAAAGAAAAACTGGACAACTTCCTCACACACCTCAACAGCCTACACCCCAAAATACAGTTCACCATGGAAACAGAAGCTAATAACCAACTTCCCTTCCTGGATGTCTTAGTCTACAAGAAATCCAATGGCTCCCTAGGACACACCATCTACCAGAAGAAAACACACACAAACTGCTATCTGCATGCACTCTCACACCACCACCCAGCACAGATCAACTCCGTAGCCAAGACACTCATATCCAGAACCAAACGCCTAGCTGACGAACAACACCTAAAAACTGAACTACACACTCTCACTAATGTACTAACATCCAACGGATTCCAAATTTCCAACTTAATTCAAAAAGAAACTCCCACTAAAATCCAAGACAGAGAACAAGAAAATGGCAAAGTCCTCCTCCCATACATAAAAGGCACCACAGACAGGATCAGCAAGATCCTCCACAAACATAACATCAAGACAGCATTCTGCACAGAAAAATATCCACCATCCTGAGAAACCTTAAAGACAAAATTGAGTTAGAAAATCAAGGAGTATATGAAATCCCATGTACTGCTTGTCCCACCACATACATCGAACAAACCAACAGAAGAATAAGTGCATGCATTGAAGAACACAAAAACTCAGTCAAAAAAGAGGAACCAACTTCTTCCCTGGTCAAACACCTTAAAGCCAAAGGACATGAAATTGACTTTTAAAAGACCAGAACTATTGTCAAAACTGAACACTTTAATAACAGAATAATCAGAGAAGCCATCGAGATAGAAAAACGCCCACAAAGCATGAACAAACGAGATGATACCTCCTGCCTACCAGCCATTTGGAAACCTGCCCTTATTGACAAACGAGTCCATAACACAAAGAATGACACCAGACCTACACTCACAAAAACCACACAGGATGTCACCACCACACATCCACGCAAAAAGCAAACCCAAACCCACACCGATGATGAGGCACGACCATAAACCAGAAGCCAGACCACAGCTGCATCATTAGCCACTTTAAACCCCTCCAATCCATGCATGAAGCAAACTGACACCCACCATGAAGATGAGGCACGACCACGAAAGAAGAACCAAAGACCTACATACAAACATCCGCAAAAACCTCAGAAAACATATATATCTATATCTATATCTATATCTATCTATCTATCTATCTATCTATCTATCTATCTATCTATCTATCTATCTATATCTATCTATATCTCTATCTATCTATCTATCTATCTATCTATCCATCCATCCATCCATCCATCCATCCCTACCTACCTACCTACACACACACACACACACACACACACACACACACACACACATAGGTCTTTGGTTCTTCGGGTTTTCTCCCACGTAGAATTTGAAGTGTCTTGGCGACGTTTCGACGAAGTCTCATTCGTCATCTTCAGGCTGGATGAATGAGATTTCATCGAAACGTTGCCAAGACACTTCAAATTCTATGCGGGAGAAAACCCGAAGAACCAAAGACCTATATATGTGTTTGTGTGTGTGTGTGTGTGTGTGTGTGTGTGTGTAGGTAGGTAGGTAGGGATGGATGGATGGATGGATGGATAGATAGATAGATAGACCTACATACAAACACCCGCAAAAACCTCAGAAAGCATATATATATATATATGTCAAGTGTTTATTTTTTAGATTGCACCCTGTAAACCCAAATATGGGAGGAAGGAATCATTCTTTCCTTTTGCTTTTAAACAATATATATATATATATATATATATACCGATATATATATACCGATATATATATACACCGATATATATATATATATATATATATATATATATATATATATATATATATATATATATATATATATATATATATATATATATATATATATATATATATATATATATATATATATATATATATATATATATATATATATATATATATATATATATATATATATATATATATATATATATATATATATATATATATATATATATATATATATATATATATATATATATATATATATATATATATATATATATTTGTTTTCTGAGGTTTTTGCGGGTGTCTGTATGCAGGTCTTTGGTTCTTCGGGTTTTCTCCCACGTAGAATTTGAAGTGTCTTGGCAACGTTTCGATGAAATCTCATTCATCATCGTCAGGCTGGTGCTTTTGGCTTCTGCTACTAGGAGCAATGTGTGGTCTAAGCTGTTTTTTCCTTTTAACTGCCAGTGGGGGTTTGAACTGATTGGCTGGGAGCTTGGCTATGTTCTGATTGGTTAGGGGCTTGGCTGTGCTCTGATTGGCTGGGGGGTTGGCTGTGTTCTGATTGGCTGGGGGAGTGTTCTGTTTGGGTGGGGGCTTTGTTGTGCTGGAGAGGTTCAAAGTGGCTAATGTTGCAGCTCTGGTCTGGCTCCTGGTCTGTGGTCTTGCCTCATCATTGGTGTGGGTTTGGGTTTGCTTTTTGCGTGGCTGTGTGGAGGTGGCATCCTGTGTGTTTCTGGTGTCAATCTTAGAGTTAGGAATACGTTTTTCAATAAGGGCGGGTTTCCAAATGGCTGGTAGGCGGGAGGTATCATCTCGTTTGTTCATGCTGTGGGGGCGTTTTTCTATCTCGATGGCTTCTCTGATTATTCTGTTATTAAAATGTTCAGTTTTGGCAATTGTTCTGGTCTTTTTGAAATCAATTTCATGTCCCTGGTCCAACACCTTAAAGCCACAGGACATGAAATTGATTTCAAAAAGACCAGAACAATTGCCAAAACTGAACATTTTAATAACAGAATAATCAGAGAAGCCATCGAGATAGAAAAACGCCCCCACAGCATGAACAAACGAGATGATACCTCCCGCCTACCAGCCATTTGGAAACCCGCCCTTATTGAAAAACGTATTCCTAACTCTAAGATTGACACCAGAAACACACAGGATGCCACCTCCACACAGCCACGCAAAAAGCAAACCCAAACCCACACCAATGAAGAGGCAAGACCACAGACCAGGAGCCAGACCAGAGCTGCAACATTAGCCACTTTGAACCTCTCCAGCACAACAAAGCCCCCACCCAAACAGAACACTCCCCCAGCCAGTCAGAACACAGCCAACCCCCCAGCCAATCAGAGCACAGCCAAGCCCCTAACCAATCAGAACATAGCCAAGCTCCCAGCCAATCAGTTCAAACCCCCACTGGCAGTTAAAAGGAAAAAACAGCTTAGACCACACATTGCTCCTAGTAGCAGAAGCCAAAAGCACCAGCCTGACGATGATGAATGAGATTTCATCGAAACGTTGCCAAGACACTTCAAATTCTACGTGGGAGAAAACCCGAAGAACCAAAGACCTGCATATATATATATATATATGTGTGTGTGTGTGTGTGTGTGTGTTTAAGATTGTTAACAAAGAAATAAGGGATTTCTGAGATAGCTATTTCGAGTTATTTAACTCTCTTCAGTCAGAACTCACCCTTTCTGACTGAAGAGAGTTAAATAACTCGAAATAGCTATCTCAGAAATCCCTTATTTCTTTGTTAACAATTTTAAAAACATATATATATTTGTGCTTGCAGATGGCTCTGGGTTGAGCTGAAACAAGCAAAGGAAAGAATGATTTCTTCCTCCCATATTTGGGTTTACAGGGTGCAATCTAAAAAAAATAACCACTTGACACACACACACACACACACACATATGTATGTATGTATGTATGTATGTATGTATGTATATATGTAATGGTTTCCTTTATTGTTATATAGATAACGTATAGTTATATAGGGTTGATGTGGAGAATTAATAAGATTAGTTGCAAAAGATACTTTTACTTATTCAACAATTTCTTATTACAATATACTATATTGTATATTTCTGTGTTCAACCTTTGCAAAAAAAAAGCAATAATTAAAGAATAAAGAGACAATGATATAAATAAGTTATCTCCTGGGTGAAATCCTGAAAAACTCAGTACAAATTAATTACTTGCATATGTGTGTGTGTGAAGCTCTTGAGAAGCTGTGATATAAAGGTTGATCTTTTATCATAAATGAATTCTATGCAACCCTGTCTATGAATAAATAAGAGCTACTTGAAATTTTCAATTGCTGATTTACATTTACATTTATTATGATGTTCCAAAAAAAAAAGATCAAAAGGATCAAGGAGTCAAGTATATCATAGTATTATAGAAAAGGCACTTGATTGGCAATGAATTGAATTGTGTTTTTAGGGTTGATAATTTGTTCAATTGTTCCAGAAGGAAAATAGTGCTTTTTGTCAATTGCAGCAAATAAAAATGATAGTATCTCAAGAATTAACTTATTTATTATGGTACATGATTTTGTTCTTGTAAATCCAGATAATCAAATGCAACTCTTGGTTATTGGAAAGGAATAGAAAATGAAATAATAATCCTTCCGTATTTTCCTCATGATAGCATCAAAGTCTGCTTTACCACTATGGGAGCTGATGTAAAAATATGCTAAGCACACTTCTGTTCCCTATTTTACCTTGGCAGCAAAACAAAATAGGGTTTCTCTCTGCACAAGAAGGAGAGGGAAAAGAGAAATAGGGTGAGAAATATCTCAGTCTTACTTGGTATTAGATACCCATGGCTCTGACAAGAGAAAGGAGAGAGAAGCTGAGTTTCCTCCTTCTCCTCTTCCTTTTTTACCACCATCCAGGAGGGGTGAAGAGAGAAAAAATAGCAAGGACAGACAGCTACAGAGGAAGGGGGTACAGGAAAGTCAAGCTGGTAAATATGACCATGTAATGAAAATTGCCCCTATTTAAGAGCATTGCATGTGAAAAAGGACCAGGGTTTCCATTGTGCCATTACAGCCAGCTGTGTTTCTGGTCTCCCTCTTGTGACTGCTCCAAGATTTCTAATATCAGTTCTCTACAAGGTGATTCCTGTGACACCAGAGGACAGGATCCTCCTGTCTTTTCTTGCTGTGAGTGACAGAAGAAATTGGGAATGGGGGTGCTAAAAAAGTGTGGGAAGCAGCCTTTTATTACTGATTCTCCCAGTACCATAAAATACCTTCTTCCTCTGTTCAACATCAATCCCCTTGAATTAAGAGAAGCTCTTTGGGTGCCAAAACCTGCTACCTCTCCATCTCTTCCTTTACTGTGGAGTGGGACTAAGAAGCAGCACTTCACCTAGTCACCCTCACAATTAAAGAGAGAGAAATATTTTTTTTCTGATGCTACTGCTTGGCATTGGGAGTGAGGAGACTGCTAGGTAAGCCCCACTCTACATGGAAGACAAGAAGTGGTAGCGGCAACAGCTACTGTGATGTTATCCCAAAGGAAGTGAGAGGACCAGGAGGTGAGGATCCAAAGGACCTCTGGGCAAAGAGGTTGGGATCTCCTGTCCTCCATACTAGTCCAGTGGATGAATATCTGTTGGTTGGGAGGAGTTGAAAGAAGTGCTGAATTGTTTCAACCAGCTTCCCCTCTCTTGAAGTTGAGGAACATTTGGGGAATTTTGACCAGAAGACTTCAGGAAATCTAATTCTGTTGTTAGAAATGTTTGTCATCCTAGCCCAAGAACTCACAGTAAGCATTTTATTTTCATGGTGCAAAGGTGCAATTATGAAATAAAGAGTTTAAAGCCAAGTGCCTCTTTTATCCTACAGAAGAGATCAGATACTTTTATCCTACAGAATGAGAGATCTGACATCCAAGAAACAGGATGATTTAATATGATGCCTCTTTTCTCTTTTGTGTGTTTCTATAGAAGTTGATAGTAAAGATTCATTTACTGATTTACTCCTCCGAAGGAAGCATTCCTAGATTGCTATGTTTATATTCTTTCTGGTACTCTTTTCTCCCAGGAGTCCTGATCTCATATGTGGGTGTTTAGGTGAGTGAATCACTTTTAGCTATCAGAATCTGGAAATCTTTGATCTCCAAAATGTGCCCAGAGATTTAAAAAAAAAAGTCATACTGCTTTCAAGGAATATATACTATAGCAAAGGAGATTTCAAAGCATTTTAAAGTGTCATTCTTTTAAATACACAGTATAATATTACCTTGAATTCATTTTTTAGGAAGTCCTACCAGGACCAAAATTCAAACTATATTTAAGTACAAGTCTTGATTTCTGTGCTTTAAAACAATGTTGTAAAGCTTCCCAGCTGGAAGCATCATAAAGGCAGAAAGGAAAGAAAATTGCAGGATAGTTTAACCCATCCACAAGAAAAACAGCCCTTCCTCTCCAAGCTTAATTTACTTACTTATTTGTATTTTAATTTAGATGCTGCTAATCTCACTATCTAGTGATTCTGGGTTCAATACAGCACAAGAACTTAAAGCTGGGTGAAATCTACTCTTTCCCAGTTCATAGGATCATTTATTCTGGTCTATTATGAACTTTCAACAGAAAAATCAGATTCTAACAATTGAGGAAAAAAAGAGACTGAGGTTTTAAAATATTATTATTGTTGTTATTATTATTATTATTATTATTATCGTCATTATTATTACCATTATTATTACCATTAGTCTTATCTTTGGAAGAAGGAGAGGATTTGAATCAGAATGAATTTCTTTTAGTTTAGGATACCTAACCAGGACTCTGACTGGTTCATTTTTTATTCTGGATCAATATATTGGTTACTTTTATATGTTTCTCTGTGATTAACCCTTTTGGAATTGGAACTTGGGCTTTATAACTATGTTTTCCTATTTCTGATGCCTAATTCTGCTCAGGAGAAGACAACAGCTTGACTGTGCAGAGTGCCCTAACCACAATACTGGGACTGAATGTTCCTGGAAACGGTGTTTGATTCTAACGCTGTTTCATTCTCAAAGGCAAATTTTGTGGGTGAGAAGTTGGCTTCCTTCCTTGTGGCTTCTGTCTAGCAGTCCATGAAAGCTTTCACCACAATATATTAACCTGATTCTGTTATTGCTCCCCTCTACTTAAATCACTAAATTGGGCCTTCTCCGTTGCTGCTCCAGCCCTCTGGAACCAGCTTCCCACATAGGTTCGCACTGCTTCCTCCCTCCTAGTTTTCCAGAAACTATTGAAGACGCATTTATGCCGACAGGCTTGGGGCATATGAACTGCACTCTGCCCCTGGGCCTAGGAATGTCCCTCCATCAGCGACTGTGTGTTGACTGTGACTGTATGCTGTATGAATATAATTAATTTTATTGTATTGTTATTGTAAGCCGCCCTGGGTCCTAGGAGAAGGGCGGCATAGAAGTTTAAATAATAAATAAATAAATAAATAAATTTGTCCAGTTAAGCATTTAAGTTTGCTTCTCCTTCACTAGGCCATATATATTGGTTGATGGGTGTGTGAATTAGAAAAAAGTTGTTTGACTTTTGTACTTCCCCTCTGAGACTATGTACAGACAATACTTTAAGGAAACCAGGAATCTTCCTCATTTTATTACCACAGAAACAGCCATGACATATGTTGGCTGAGGAAAAATGTGATCTCAAGTCACTCAAGGAGCTCTGGTAGTGAGTATGGACTTGAATCTGGGTCTCACAATGCTTAAAGTCAGGTACTTACACTACATCACCTAAATATTCCTTAAATTGTGCTGGAATAGACCAAAAATTGTGGTTGCATCTCTTTAGAAATGTTTTACTTTTACTTTGCAAATAATTTATTCTTCCTAATTACTTGCATTGTTTCTGCTCCAAGAATGTTATTCAGTTTATGCTGCTTTGTCTGTTCCTGGATGGGCATAATATAATTGAATTATTGGTTCTTCATGACTCAGCATAGAATAAGAGGCTTTACCCAGGGCTGATGATCATATTGACTTACTGTTCAGTCACATTTCCGCTTCCTGTTTAATTATATTTCTGCATCATGTTACTCATAATATACAAAAACTTGCCTGCAGTAATATAAAACAGTGAGGGGTCCTTGGTCTCTCTCTGAGTTTGGTTATTTTCTTGTAGACGTTTCTTTACCCACTAGCACTGATGATGTCACCTAGTTTGCACTATGAAACAATAAACAATAAAACAACCAAGCCCAGGGAGTACCAAGAACCCCCCATTTTAACCCTGGGCTACAAATATTCTTCTTTATTGATATAAAATAGTGTTTAGGTATCACAACACAGTATCATTTTCAGTTTTCTATCATCATCTTAAGTATCCTTCTATCTTTTAACATAGTTGAAAATTCAGTACATATTTCCTTAATTTTACAACAGGGAATAGAGCTCAATGTCCTCTTTTCAGATGTTTTGCCTCCAGAAATCTTCAACATTCTTTCCAAAGCATATAACATTTCTTTGAAGTGCAGTGTTCAGCAGTTAGTACAATTTTCTGAACAAAGTCTTAAGATAATGGGCTTAGTATAATATTGCTGTTGCTTCTCCATTTTTGAAATAATGGAGAATTTATCATTAAGTTCTCCACATTAGTTATCCCTTAATCCAACTTCTAGCCCAGGTTATTTTCTGCTGACTCTGCATTATCAGGTGGAGCATGGAATCTTAAACATAAGACTCTTGTGGTTTCAGACATAAGGCATGATTATTTGAGAATAACTATTTTATAATTCAGCCTCAAAATGGTCATGAAGAACATTAATAATTAAACATTAATCCTTGATAATCTAAATGGTTTTTGGAAGAAGTGGCCCAGAGACCACTGAATTTTTCAGATTTTCGCCTTCATTTCAGAAAATGTTCTGGTACTGGAACGAAAAGATAGAAAAGTTCTCCTACTTAGAGCTTTCAAAACCAGGTAGTTCCAAAACTGGTGGGTACTCTCAGGACTTTAAAATAAGCCAGCTGAAGGTATAAGCTCTACAAGGATCACAGAAATGTTATTTGATTATAGAGTCTAATAATGTAATATTGAAAACTTGTTAGAATTTCCTTTTGCCCCTCTTATGCCAAACAGAATCAATGTGGGTTTATTTTGAGTTTCTTTCTTACTTGTTCTCCTTTTCCAGGACTAAGCTTCTCTTAACATCTCCTACTTACCTTGGTTAAGGTTATCTCCACACCCTCTGCAACAGGTTTCCCCAAAGTGATCAATATTAACCTCCATGGTCAATGGGACTATTAAAAGAGGAATTCAATCTTATTATTTATTTATTTTATTTATCAGGCCACCCACTAAGCAGAAGAAATAGGTAAACATTTTGCTAAACAACTAATAAATGTATGTAGGAAATATACCACAGTAGTAATGGTAGACTTTAACTAACCTGATATCAACTGGGACATAAACTCTGCAGCAAACCGGAGATCAAACAGATTTCTAACCAACCTAGCTGACAGCTTTGTCATCCAAAAGGTAGAGGAGGGAACTAAAGGAAAAGCTGTACTAGACCTAATTCTTACTAATAAAAAAGAAGTGATAGAAGGAATTGAAATTGCTGGAACTTTGGGTGAGAGTGACCACATCATATTGGAATTCAATATAATGCAAACACAAGCAATAGAACATAATACAGCCAGTATCTTAAACTTTAAAAGAGCTTATTTTAACAAACTCAGAGAGAGCCTAAAAAAAAATTCCATGAATGAAAATCCTAAAAGGAAAAACTACTCAAGAAGTGTGGGAATCTTGATGATCTTGATGAATATAAATCACTGAGACCTGATGGTTTACATCCCAGAGTTCTGAAGGAGCTGGCAGATGTTTTCACAGAACCATTGTACTATATTTTTGTACTATATAAGGACTGGAAAAGAACTGATGTGATTCCCATCTTTAAAAAAGAAAAAAAAAACAGACTCAGGAAACTACAGATCAACTAGCCTAACATCAATACCGGGGAAGATATTGGAAAAGTTCACACACACAAATAAAAACAGATCTGCGAACATCTAGAAACAAATAAAGTTATAATTAAAAGCCAGCATGGGTTTGTTAAAAACAGATCATGCCAAATCAATCTTATTTCATCTTTTGACAAAGTGACTACATTAGTAGACTGGTGAAATGCTGTGGACATAGTATACTTAGACTTCAGCAAGGCATTCAACAAAGTAGACCACAAACTACTACTTGGTAAGCTAAAAAAAAATGTGGGATAGACAGCATTACCATGAGATGGATTTGTAACTGGCTGACAAATCATATCAATGAGTAGTCCTTAATGGTACTACATCTACATGGAGGGAAGTAAGTAGTGGGGTGCCACAGGGATCCATCTTAGGCCCAGTACTCTTCAATATTTTCATAAATGACTAATATGAGGAAATAGAAGGGAAATGATCAAATTTACAGATGACACTAAGCTGGCAGAAATAGCCAGCCAGAAGACAAGCTCAGGGTCCAAAAAGATTTTGACTGACTTGAACAATGGGCCCCATCCAACAAAATGAAATGTAATGTGGAGAAAAGCAAGGTTTTACACTTAAGCAGGAAAAACCAAAGATATAAATACAAATTAGGTGAAATCTGGCTCAAAAACAATAACTGTGAGAGGAATCTCGGAGTCCTAGTGGACGATCACTTAAATATGAGCCAGCAATGTGCGGCGGCAGCAAAAAAGCTAATACAATCCTTGGTTGTATAAACAGAGTCATAGAATCAAAATCACATGAAGTATTAGTACCACTTTATAAAGCCTTAGCAAGACCACACCACACTGCATTCAGTTTTGGTCACCACATTACAAAAAAGATATTGAGACTTTGGAAAAGTGCAAAGAAGAGCAACTAAGATGATTAAAGGCCTGGAGACTAAAACATATGAAGAATGGTTGCAGGATTTGGGTTTGGCTAGTCTAGAGAAAAGAAGGATTAGGGGACATGATAGCAGTATTTCAATATTGGAGAGGTTGCCACATAAAGGAGGGGTCAACTTATCTTCCAAAGCACCAGAAGGCAAGACAAGAAACAATGTTTGAAAACTAATCAAGGAAAGAAGCAACCTGGAACTAAGGAGAAACTTCCTAACAGGGAGGACAATTAACCATCAGAGCTTGCCATCAGAAGTACGGTAGTGGTTGCTTCATCACTGGAGATTTTTAAGAAGAGATTGGACAGTCACTTGTCTGAAATGGAAAAGGTAGTGAGCAGGAGGTTGGACTAAAAGACCTCCAAGGTCCCTTCCAGCTCTATTCTGATTGATTGATCTCAAAAAAAGTGAGATTGAATGGCGTACATAAAAAAATGAAAATAATAAATATCTCAGACAGGAATATTTACAAAGTCATGCTATTAGTAGCAGTACTGCTAGTTATAGTATTTATTATATTATTTTCATATAATATATTCGGGGGGAGAGGTTGATAAAAATCTGGAACTTATAAAGGGGTTGATGAGCTAAAGAGTTTGAGGAGCTCTGCTCTACAGGTATGAATAAGAACATTCACATAGGAAGGCTCTAAATTTGCTAATTTCAATGATAGGCCATGCCTTGAAAATGGGAAAATTTTATCAGCCCTTCAAGTGTTATATCCAACAGATTGTTAGATATTTCAGACTTCTCCAAGAAATGATAAAGTTATTCTATGAGGCTTCTAAAATACGAAAATTAAAATCACAAATGTCACAAAGTCATTCAAGCTGTGATAAGCTTGAATACTTTTCATACTTATATGGAAATAAGTTCATTAACTACTGTGTGACTTATTTCTGATTAAAATATATGTAAGGTGGAGCTCTAATATCTGTTATGGCAAGTCTTTTAATAAAGAATCATTGGGGATCCACAATCTGTTCTAGTATTTATTATAACATAATGTTGCATCAGATGCATAATGGAATGTTTTCTCCAATTCTACTAAGAGGGAGAAGACTAGAAAATATGAAGATATATAAAAGTTCTATTATATTTATGTTCATAATTCACATGTGCAAAGAACATTATGCCAAAAATAAGGGATAATATAATTTTCCTAGAATTGCTGGAAGAGAACCCCAAACATGATAGGAATCCTACATAAGAGAGGCTCCTATTGTGATGGGCAAAAAGAAATGTGAATATAATTCAGTCTTATACTGAATTACATTTATTGATAACTTTCTGTTCAGCAATTTCATGCATGAGCTAGAACCTACTGGTACATTTAATTCTTTCTGTGTTCATCTTGAACTGTCTTTTGCTGAAGCATTGTGAGTGCAGACTGTTCTTGGAAGTGAAACTCTTCTCCCATAGAACTTTGCCATTCTTTATCAAATATGTCTCAACTCATTTATTGATACTGGACTATTTGTATTTCATGAATCAAGGAAGGGGAAATGCTGGCAGATGATGACTGTAGGGGCAACCAATGAATGCAGCCCTGCAGACAGGAATGCCAGTGAAGGTACAGAATGAATGTGGAAGAATGAAGTGTCTAGAACTTCAGATAATGCTTTGTTTTATTTCAATCTGTGTGATTAAAAACAGAATGGGGAGGGGAACAACCCACAGAGTGGAAAACTAGCACAACAGTGACAGCAGTGACCTACAACTTATCCTATACTAGTTTTGCATTCATAGAATTATTTTGGGTTGCTTCTAATGTGGAGTAGTTAACAAAGATGCACATAGAATGAAAAGGATTTGGGACTGGAAAGAACAAGCAGCCTATGCGAGCTGTGTATAGATTAATTCAATGTTTCTCAACCTCAGTAACTTCAAGATTAATCTTTTAATCTTAAAGTTGCCAAAGTTGAGAAACACTGGGCTAGAAAGTATAATATGAAGTGACTGTCTCAACTAATAAATAATATTTCATCAATCTTGACAGTGAATGTCACTCTTAAACCACAAAATAATTGACTGCTTGCTAATCTAAATTAGCAAGTATGTGCTGCTTATTTGGACCCCTGAAATAATTTCCAAAAGGTCACTACTGCAGCTGTCACCTGCCATAAACAGTTCTGACTCTTTCTTCACCTAGTATAATGTAATAGCTAACACTTTTTTCAGTTTTTGATTGCTATTCCTGCACACTTTGCTAGGCTGCAGACTTATAAATATAAGAGGAGTTAATTATATTTTTAATTTGAAAGTGTATTTCATTTGTTTAGGTGGTAAGGAAGTGTATGTACATGTGTGTGTATGTGTGTGCATACATATACGCATATGTACTGTTCCTACAGTGTGACTTTATCTGCACAAATGTGCTGTAGGAAAGTCTCAATGATCTCTAGATCTCAACTCCCAGTTGATCAATAGTGAGAATTTGCTAAATTGAAATTCATATATCTAATTAACTTTGGGTCAAAGAAACAATCCAAAATTAAACATCTCCATTCTAGACTATTTTATCCACTATCCACTATATCACAAAAACTACAATATTTAGTTCAAAGGAATAATTATTAATAGATATTTCAATTTTTAGCAGCATTTAAATTTCAGAGTAGAAATAGATGAAGCATTTTTGTCTTATTAAACAAAAACATATACAATTGTCCTTTTTGAAACCTCCCAAGCACAAGACAAGACATGAATGAAGAGGTGACCATTTTGCCCATTTTTAATGAAATAAATTATGCTTCCTTGATTGTTACCTTGTAATTTCTTGATTAATATTACCTTGTATGGCAAAGATTGATGTTTTAGAAATTGCCTTGTAATTGCATTACAATTGCCTTTCAGTACTGACATTCTGGCAGTTTGTTTTTTACTAATCCAGGTTACTAATAAGGAAAAGATGTGACAAAAGAGAACATAATGTATACCAATATTATGGTTACACATCATAATAGTGGTAAACATTATGCTCTCTTCACTGATGAATTTTTATCACATCTTTCCTTTATTAAGTTTTATAATTATGATAGTCATACCGTCAGGCAGATGTTAGATTGCATTTTGCATTTTTATTCATCTTCCTAAGGACATGGGAAAGGCAGAAGTTCTTTCATAGTATTAAAGGTATTGTTTAAGTACAGTCTACTTTTGACTCATAACCATTTCCCAAAAGGGAATATTGAGACTGGTCAGCAATTGTCCAAAATAGGCAGATCCAGCAAAAGCCTTTCATGATGTTTTCCCCCTAGGATGTTGGATTCCAGAGTGAGGCATGGACAACCTCCTGGATTCATTTCCCATGCCTCTCTCAGCCCTTTGCAGTCAGTCCGGGTGGGTGGGTGGGTGGGGGGAATCAATTCAGCACACAACTGGCATAGGTCATCCTTAGACACCATTCACTTTGTCAACCTCCACAGGGCAAAAGGAATCACAAATATCATGATCAACATGTTATCCTAGCCCCCACCCCTCAAACTCCTTTCATGTAGAATCAAAACTCTGGCAAATCTGAAGAACTGGCACTACTGTTGCCAATGTGTTGTGCAAACAGATAATGAGTTCAAAAAATCGTGGGGGAAAAGTGGGATTTCAAGAGGTGATTCACTTTAATACACTTTATCTAGCAACAAGGAAAACAGAGAAACAAAAGTATGGAGATTAAGAACCCTGTAAGGCTACTTGGCAAGACAAGAATAAGGTGAAAAAGATGAGGACTTTTGCCTGGTTGAAAATTTTAGAAGCTTAGAACTGTAAAATGTTTCTTCCTTTAACAAAGAAGTTAAGAGACTTCAGGATATAATGTTTACACACATATACACATATGCCGGGGCAGTTTGTGGTATACAGCTAGAAAAGCTTATATGGAGAAAACAATTTCTGAGATAGACGACAGAGATTTGTATTTTTGGTAGTGCTGGATTCTGGATTTGTTTAGTGAAAAATGTCATTGGGAAAAGATGTTCCACTGGACACTTAGGAAGGCCAAGACCAAGACCCTCTAAATATAGGAGTATAACCTACTCTTTTTCAATGCAAATTGTTTTCCTTGAGAAATAAATATTGGGAAGTAAAATGGGGAAAAGAGGAATGTAGCAAAGGCTAACATAAAAAGATCAGGATGAGACAAAGAAGAGGAATAGTGTATAGTAGCTTCTGTATTACAATGGCTTTTCTTCTGGCCTGCAAAAATGGCTCATAGCCCTGAATTATTCTCCAGTTTCATTTGATTTCAAAGAAGCAGCCAAGGAAGTGGTGATGATATGGAGATATTGCCTGCAATGATTTCCTCCACTAAGATCTAGCAATCCATGATGCAAATGAAAGAGATGGAATGATGATGGATAGATGGGTAGATGATGTCTACCCATCATTCCCTAATGAGATCCATGATATTTATTTATTTGCAGGGATTCCCTACAATTTTCTAAAAAGCTAATATTTATAATAATATAAAACTTATAGTCTCGGTATCCCCATCTGATAACTGCAACAAAAGTGAATTAAAATTTATTTGAGACTTCCAGTTCCGGTCACGCGGACCGGAGCCAACCTCCGAACGCTCCGGGATGGCGCGTTTTTAAAAATTAAATAAACGGGCCGTCGGGGGAGTGAATCACCGGCGGAGAAGAGAAGATCGAAGAGGACCCCCGGCCCGATCTGGCAAGGTGAAAACTGCAGCCGAGGGGTCCGGGAGAGCCGCGGAAGGGGCCGAGGAAGCTGGTGGTGGCCGGCCGGCCGGCAGGCCCAAAGACTCCGCGCTGCCGCGCTGCCGCGCTGCCGGGGAGAAACGGCGCGAGCGGGGACAGAAAGAAGGAGGAAGAAGCCGGAGAAGACAGCAAGGGCCGCCGGGAGGGTCTGCAGACCCAGAAACGACCCCCGGACGAGCAGAAGGAGGAAAAGAGAGCTGGAAGAAAGGAAGAGGGAGCCAGGTCCGGAGAACAAAGGAGGAGGCAAGTAGAACCGGCGGAGAGCAACATCGAAAGGAGGGAGGCGACTAAAAAGCAGACAGGGGGGAAGACTCAAGCAGAGGGACTGGTGAGTGTTACCCCACACGCTGCACCCCAGACCCACCAGAAAGGGAGCCCCAGGGAATCAGAAAAGGGCATAACCTACCAGGGAAGAAGGTGGGAGGAGGAAGAAAGCTGGAAGGCAACCTGGAGCACTACTAAGGAAAGGCAGAAGGGAGGCTGCCAGAAAGGGAGGCAGAAGGCTGCCAGAAGACAGGAAAAAGTGACCTGGGCAAGACAGCAGAGAAAGAGGGGCAAGACAGAGCCAGAAAAGAACAAAGAGAAGGAACAGGCTGGCAGAGGGGAGTGAAGAGGAAGCCAAGGCAAAGGCGCTGAATAGGCTCCCTGAACACAGACAGACCTCCCTGCCTACAGGCCCCTAGACCTGCACTACCTGAACCCTGAAGCCCCCTCCTCCCACTGAAAGGACAGATTACTGAACCAGCACCAGATCACAGTCTAGTGCCTAACCTGGCCCAAGCTGGAAACCAAAACCAAAACAGTGCCAGGACAAAGGGAGGGCAAGCTCAAGATGGCATCCAAACAGACCACACTGACACAAACGAAGGGAGTTGTATCCTCCCCAGCCCAGCGTACTAAACCATCAGGACCTACTCTACCCACCCCCACACCATCCCATCCAAATACAGGCCCCCAGACCCATCCACTCCCACAGGCCAGCTTACCAACACACATGATACAAAAACTACAAGAGGTAATAGAAACGCTGGTTGAAAGGATGGACGGGATAGATAAAAAGCTGGTGGAAATTGTCACAAAGATGGAGAGGAGGTGTGTAGAGGCAGAACAAAAGATGGAGAAAAGATACAACGATATAAAACAAATGCTGAAAGACCACAGTAGAGAACTAGAGAAGAAATGGGAAGAGCAATGCAGGGCAATGGCCGCAGATCTGGAACAAATGAAGGAGGCGATGCAAGCACACCACAAAGAAGTAGGGGAGGAAATGGAGAAAAACTTCCAGGAGATCAGAGAGAGGGTGGACAAGCGGATGGAAAAAGTGGAGAATCAAGTAGAGGGACAGATAGCAGAGATGAAAGGAGTGGCCCAAGACCAATCCTCCACGATACAGTACTGGCAACTGGCGTCCGCAATCAGGTTTAGAGGCTTGAAAGAGACATCAAACGAGACCCAAGGAGGCCTGCTCAGAACCTTCATAGAGGCCCTGGCAACATTTCTGGGAAAGCCAATCTCAGACATCGCATGACAATTCGACAGAATTTACAGAGTGGGCACACGGACGGCAACAAACAGGCGCCAACCAAGGGACGTGGTCATCCACTTTGCGACGCAGGGATTCCGGAACCTCATCTCAGTCACATCGTACAACAAGAGTTTATACACAGAGGGGCAAGAAGTGAAAGTACTGAAAGAGATCCCCCAGACGATGCTGCGAGACAGGAAGGAATACAAGTTCCTGGTCGACGAACTGAGATCACGCGCTCTGCGATACAGATGGGAAGCCCCTACGGGGATGACACTTTTCTATAAAAATAAAAAATACTGCCTGAACTCGGTCCAAAAAGCCAGAGAATTCCTTGAAAAGGAACTGACGTCGGATGGACTTCAATACACCACGAGAGAAGACGCAGGAGGGCCACCAGAATGACAGACCGATGCAGGAGCAAGAGAAAGGGAAGGACCAACTCGAGACACGACGACACAGAGAACAGGAAGCAACAACAACAAGGGAACAGGACAGACTGCAGAGGGCAGGATAACAAGATCCACCGCCAAACGCACGGAACAACACAATACGATCCCTCTACGCAACTTGAGCACCAACTTGGATACCATGGGAACGAGACCAAAGAAGAACACAAGAGATAGAACAGAAGCGGTCTCGGAAGAGTATCCTGAAACCGACAATGACAACTAAATACTTGACATGGAACGTTAACGGACTAAATTCCCCACAGAAAAGGAGAAAGATATTTCATTATCTATATCAAGGAAGAAATGACATAATTTGCCTACAAGAAACACACATCAGAGCAGCGGACCAGAAATACCTAATCAACAACAGACTAGGTACACATTTTGTCGCAGCGGCGCCACGAAAGAACGGGCTTGTCATATACGTGAAGAAACATGTAATAGCTAAGCTAATAGAGTCAGACTTTCAGGGTAGATACCTAGCAATCGAAGTGACACAGGACGACAAGAAAATTCTAGTGATGGGCATATATGCACCAAATCAACAACAAGGAAAATTCTACAAAAAGATACACAAGAAGTTAACACAACTCAACTACAAATCATGTATTATTCTGGGAGATTGGAACGGGGTCATAGAGATTGCCCTAGACAAGAAGAAAACAAAACTTAACCCACAGAAGCACTCCAAGTTGCCTAAATCTTTCTTCGACATGAAGGAAGACCTTGTACTGACAGACGTCTGGAGGGAATGGCACGGCAAAGAGCAAGAATTCACCTTCTTCTCTGACAGGCACCAATTATTTATCAGAATTGACTTCATCCTGGCATCTAGTGACTTGCTAATCCGCCTAAACACTGTCTCAATCCTACCCAAAGTACTAACAGACCATAACCCAGTGGGGATGGAATTGAGACAGGATCGGAAATCGAGGAGATCCTGGCGGATTAATGAAAACCTGTTTAGACACGAGAAAGAGGTGGCTGAATGCAAAAGTGCCATGAAGGAATTCTTTAGTATAAATATGAACAACGAAACACCCATCGAAATGATTTGGGACGCGAGCAAGGCATTTATGCGCCGGATCCTCATGAACATGAACGCCAGGCACCGACGCAAACAAGAACGAAAAAGAAAGGAACTAGAGGAGGAGATAAAGAAACAGGAACAATTATTAATAAAAAGACCGGAGGACAAAGCCACAAAAGAAGGAATTAAGATACTAAGAAAACAATTTGACATGCTGATGGCGGATCAAGTAGCATGGAATATACAATATGCAAAACACAAGACATTCTGTAGCGCCAACAAACCGGGTCGGTGGCTGGCTTACACCATAAGAAAGAAACAAAAAGCCCACATAATTGAAAAGATAGAGTACAAAGGCAAGGAAGAATTCAAACAGGAAACCATTAAGAAAGCGTTCACCGAGTTCTACCCAAAGCTATACGCCGAGGAGAAGATACAGGACAAAGAGATAGAAAAGTTCCTGCAAAACGAAAAATTAATGGTACTCACCGATACACAACGAGATGCCCTGAATGCCCCAATCACGAAAGAGGAAATACACTCAGCGATCAAACAACTAAAAAAAGGAAAATCACCCGGGACAGACGGGATAACGGCCATCTACTACAAGCATCTCCAAGAGGAAATGATAGAACCCCTCAGAAAGCTATTTGTCAACATACAAGAAGGAGGCCAAGTCCCACCCTCCTGGAAAACAGCCTACATTTCTCTAATCCCCAAAGAAGGAAAAGACAATGCACAACCGGCTAACTATAGACCCATCTCACTATTGAACACAGACTACAAACTCTTCACAAAAGTTCTGGCCAACAGATTAATGACTGTATTACAAAAAATAATTCACCCGGATCAAACGGGGTTTATACAAGGACGTCAGATGAAAACCAACGTAAGACAGCTGCTGAACATAATAGAGTACCTGGAAAGGCACAACCGGGTACCTGCAACCCTCATGTTTGTGGACACAGAAAAAGCCTTTGATAGACTGAATTGGCCATTCCTGACGAACCTAGCCTGGGGGATGAAAATGGGAGAGCAGTTCCTCAACTCCATAACAGCAATCTACCAGAAACAAACGGGCCAGATCATCGTGAATGGCGAACTAACAGACCCATTCAATATAGAAAGAGGCACGAGACAGGGCTGTCCACTGTCACCACTGCTATTTGTCTTAACGATGGAGATTCTGCTGAACAAGATAAGAGCGGCAGAGGACATACAGGGCATACAGATTGGAAAACAGGACTACAGGCTGTGTGCCTTTGCAGACGACCTACTGGTGACAGTATCGCAACCAGTACAATCAACAAGGAGTTTGATGGAGATAATGAAAGACTATGGCAAGGTATCAGGTTTTAAAGTTAATATATCAAAAACGAAGATGCTAGTTAAAAATCTTGACAGCAGAGCAAAACAAGACTTGGAAAGAATAACGGGTTGTGAAATAGTTAAGAAAGTTAAATACCTGGGAGTGGAGATAGAAACAACGAATGCGAAATTATACAAAAATAACTACGAGGTGCTGTGGAGCAAGATACAAGCAGATCTGGAAAGGTGGAAAACACTACGACTATCCTTGCTGGGCAGGATAGCAGCAGTAAAGATGAACGTCCTGCCAAGATTTCTATTTCTCTTCCAAATGCTACCCATACTCAAAAAGGATGAGGACTTGGACAATTGGCAGAGGGGTATCACCAGATTTATTTGGGATGACAAAAGACCAAGGGTGAAACTAAAAATTATCCAGGACACAAGGAAGAGGGGGGGACTAAAAATGCCTAATCTAAAGCTGTACTACTATGCAGTGACGTTGGTGGCAGTGAGTGACTGGATCAATATGACGAATGATAGAATACTGAATGTTGAAGGGCATGGTCTACTACTCGGCTGGCACGCATACTTAGTATACGACAAAAAGGCAGACAGGAACTTCAAGGAGAATCCACTACAAATCCCATTGTTATGGGTCTGGAAGAAATATAAACACCTCCTACACGACAAGATTCCCACCTGGACGATCCCCGGACACGCAATAGGGGATATAAACACATTCCAAGGGCAAGAAGTGGTGCCCTACAGTAAACTTGTACTGGGAGAAGAAAATGGGTTCTCCTTGAAACCCCAAGCAACGCTAGCAAACAAAGGAATAGGAGGTATCTGGCTATCATATATACAACTGCAATCAAGGTGGCGTAAAGATAAGAAAAAGGGATTCTCCCAGACAGACGAGAAACTAATTGAACAGATTAGAGAACAGGGGATCATGCACATCAGACGAGTGTACAGCATTCTGATAGAAATGGACTCTGAAACCGAGCTAGTCAAGAACTGTATGATAAAGTGGGGACAAGACTTTGGGCATCCTATCACCATGGACACGTGGGAGAAAATCTGGGTGAGAAATATAGAATTTACGAAATCGCAACACTTAAGGGAAAACTTCTACAAGATGTTCTATAGGTGGCACCTCGACCCAAAAAAACTATCACTCATCTATCCAGACTCCCAGCCCAAATGCTGGAGGTGCGGTGACGGGGAGGCTACCTACTTTCATGTATGGTGGACATGCAGAAAAATCAAAGCCTTCTGGAGGAAGTTATGGTGGACACTCCAAACCATTTTCAAAAAGCGTATTGAATTTCTACCTCAGGTGTTTTTGTTAGAGATAACAAAGGACTGCACTACCTCAGAGACGAGCTTATTTCTGAACTTGATCACAGCAGCCAGATTGTTGGTGGGACAATACTGGAAGAATCCAGAAATACCGCCTATAGAAGAATGGACTGTGAAAGTAACAAATCTAGCGGAGATGGCGAAAATATCGGCATACCTGAAAGATCGCTCAAATGAACAATATTTGGCAGACTGGAAACAGTGGATAGACTATATACAAGAGAAACACCAATCAAACAAAATGCACCTGGCGTTTAGTTGAGACTCGACATAAAGAGGGAAGAATGTTCACCAAATCAAATGTTTACAAAGACTAACACCTAATGTTGTATGCCTATGTTATATGACGAAAGCATCTTAATATGACCTTATGCTTAATGTTGTTTGCTTTAATATTGATAAAGCGGATTGAATTTAAAAAAAAAGAATTCTATGTAAAATTTTTTTTTATTTTTGTAGTTTATTAGAAAATTATATCCCAGTTGCAGATAACACAGAATTAATTTATTCCATGGGTTCTTTATGGTGCAATTTCATCAGCATAAACAGATATTATTTCTTAATAAGCCTTGAATTATATTCTCTAGTCAGAGTGACATATCTAAGTCAGTACATCATGTAAGGAATATATAATCCACCATAAATCCCCTGAAATACCTAAGATTTCTACAATCATGTACTGAGAATCTTTTACATCATAAATCAACATCTAGGAAAACAAATCCCAAATATAATTTTATTCATCTTCATTGTAATGCATTCTGTAGAACAGGGGCTCTCAATCCCAGTCTGTGAACTGCTACTGGCCCACAGCCTGGTGGGAACTGGTCTGTGCAAGCAGTGGGCAAGTGCACAAACTCCATTTGCACATGCATGGGATTAGGTTGAGTATGCAAAATTATCCCCTACCTCCATTACCACTCCATTATCATCAGCCACAGCCACTGCTGCCAATTCACAGAGCAAGAAAGGTTGGTGACTGCAGCTTTAGAGTATACCAGTCTATATATTAGTGGATTAATTATTTTATTCTAAATGTAGAGGGGATATCATGTTGTATCATCAATTTACACTGAGGAGGCTTGATTTCAACCTAATCAATAAAGTGCCAAGAGTTCTGTATGAAGATTAACTATTTTTCCTACACATTTTCCATCTGGAAATAGTGAAATAGTCAAATGCTATGGTGCACAAGATTGCATTAGATAATTATTAGGACATAGGCAAATGCCACCACACACAAGGACAGACTTTGATGAAAGACTATCTAATTATTGGTTTTGCTAGAAATAAAAATCTTCTATAGTTTTATGGACATTGTAGTTTGGGTTGCACAAATACTATGTTGTTGTATCTATTTTTTGCAGAGATGGATCTGATATTATTGAGGACTTCAAATGTATAGATAGATGAAAGATCAAAATCAAATGTTGGAATGAAGCTACTATCATTGCTGAAGAAAAGTCCTACCATTGAGAAGGACTATATTTTCTTCAGAACAATTGTCCATCTAGCTTTCGCGTTGACAAAATTAATGGAGATTTTGAAAGATCATTCTTCCTTATTTCTAGACCCATCTTGTTGCTTCATCAATGGATGGTGCATGACTTTGAAAGACAGATATAATTTGTATCTGTATAAAATAGTTCTAAGCTAGTTGAAAGGATTATATACATAAAGAAAAAAAGCTAAAATTATTGTACTAGAGGAGCAATCATGAAACAAAGAAATTCTTTAATAAAATACCCCATTATTGTCAAGTTTCAAAACTAATTAAAAGAGAAGCCAGAATATTCCGATGCTTGAGATTTATTTTATTGCAAAAAATTCAGCAAGCATTCCTTTTTTATGCTCTATGAGATATTTATGGATAGGAGATAGAAGTTACTGATAGGACTACCATTGGATACTTTTTCCTGCACTATTATGCATGACAGATTAAATTGAACAGACTTTTATACTAAGCCAGTTGACTATTTTTCTCTCATAAAGGCAGAAATTGCTCTGTATACTGAGGACATTATGTAGGACATGAACATTTTCATTTGCAAGAGATAGAGCAAAAAGTTGTGCATCCTTCATTCTGAAGCAGCATTGAAAAACAAAGTAAATGGAACTTTTGAACTTTATCCAAGTGAAGATATGACTGGGAAACCAGACAGTGCAGCATTTAATGATATAATCATGTTCAATAACATGGCAAACAAAATTTTCCCTTTTTGAATCTAGAAGCTCAAAATATATAGTAATTGTTTCTCTGTTTTTCCAACTTTCAGAAGTTTTCTACTCAAGGAAAGTGGCCTGTTTGAGCTGTCATAAATAAAAGGCATTATTTTGACACAGCACTCCTGGCATTCTGCTGGCACTCTGGCACACATTACAGGAAAATATTCATAGCTCAAATCATGGATGGACAAGCTCAAGGCCACAAGAGGAATTCAATCACAAAAAAACACATCTATGGGACTCTGTGGAACCTTATCTCCACAATGGAGTCCTAGCATCTTCTCTGTTTCAGTCTGTAATCAGTATGAAAATCCCATTTCTTTCCTTTATCCATGATTTGTAATGCTTGATTCCTTACACATAGTTTTATTGTCTAGTAACATCTTTTTTATTTATACAATAAACCATTGTTGTTTTTCTATAAGATGAATTCATGGGTGGCTTTTTGCTAGTCAGAAATTCTGTTCTACAAAAAAGAGAGTGGTCTATGAACATTCTGAAGAAGTAAGAATAGCCTAATTCTTGTCTACTGTAGCTTTAGGCAATTTTAATACCAACATAATACATACATTTGATATATTTTATACCTGAATCAGGTATAAAATTGGATTATTTGAAATATAGTTATATTTTGTTCCCTTTAATTTCTTTGAAGTTGATTTTAAAGATATATTTGCCTTGGTACAGTATCATTTTGGGAGAAAAAAAATCACAAATATTCCAGTAAATAGAGAATCCAGATGTACTGTTTCATCTAAATACTGGCTAGAAAAACATGAGGAAATTAATTCATGGAACTCTTTCCAAAATTAAATACAATAAGTTTTCTTTTTATATTTTATTTTTTATATTATCTCTTTTCAGCTGAGATACATATTTCACAATACTCAAGTGTTCTCTTCTGATCCTAAAAACGTATTGGCAGAAAGGAACTAGAAGGAGAGACAGTGCTTTACTCAGGTTGACATTGTGTGTGATTGTGTATCAAGGCATTTCTGTAGCAATTAAAACATGGATATGGTTTATATCTTGTGGTTCCAACTAAGTTGGTTATTTTTACTTTAAAATTAAAGTCTGAAATCATCTTTGAGTGAGAAAAGTCAAATACTGGATCAGTAATGTACCAAACTGTTAATTTTATCTTCTTATAAAATGGTAAAAGTCAGCTGCATACACATTCTTGAAAGCTGCAATTTCTACTACCTCTTTCAGCACTATATATAAAAGTGTTAATAAAAAACAAACACACTAGTTTGTTTTTTCTGATTTATTTTAATTCATTTATTCAGAATTGTCTCTACAGTTTTCATCAACAGTAGTGATCAAACAATTGATTTTTTTAAAAATGAAAAATAGATTCTCGTTTGTAACACCCCCTTCCAAACCTGTCATTATTTCTTTGACTTTTGCCAGGATTGTCTAAATCAGGGTTTCAAGCTGGCTGAGGAATTCTGGGAGTTGAAGTCCACAAGTCTTAAAGTTGCCAAGGTTGAGAACCCCTGGTCTAAATAGAAGGGGAAGCTGTGGAAAAATAATTTGATTTAAGTCTACAAAAATACAACAGGAAAAGGAATAGTTCATTTGCGATTTGCTTTTCTTCCTATAAATAAACTATTAGAAGAGTTTGAATGACTAGCTTGAGCAATTTGCACTTTGGCATGAACAAGAGGTACTTGGAATATTTTCTGCCTCTTTAGTCAAAATAAAATTGCTGGTGTTATGTATATCTTGACCTGGGAGAAAGCACCATCTGTAACTCTGCCTCAGGCAGTGAGGTATCCTTTTCAGCAGCCCTGAAGAAGAATCAAAAGTACCGGCTCTTGGCTAAAAGGTCAGAAAGTGCCCAGGATTTTAGCAGTATCTAATTCATTGCACTCAGAGTGCGAAAAGAAGCATTTTTGGAAACTGTAGGCTATGATCTCCATTTGTACAGATCAATATACACAAGAGAGAGTGGAACCTAAGTACAACACAAAAGCTTTTTGCTTGTTTTGTAAAACATCACAATAAGTGCTTGGTAAGTGACAGTAAAAGAATAATACAATACACAAAGCACAAAGAACTTGTGACTGTATCTAGACAAACCCATAAAAGCTTATGTACGTGGGGCATCCAGTCCCCTCTTCCACTATATTATAACATTTTTTTCCTCTTTTTT